>OZ018324.1:92318617-92918617 GCA_963969495.1 Ceratothoa steindachneri
AATAACCTTATAAGGGTTCTGCGTGTGAACCGATTATAAATTTTGAGGCAACTGCAAAATGCTCAATTTTGAGTTATCTTTTAGTCATATTCAATTCTATAATGTGGTTCCACCACCGCAAATCTACCACCATTCGTTTTTTCTTATTTGCGTTTGATGTCTCTACCACTTATGCACGACAAGGAGAAGTACTATGTTAAATAATCCCCTCACGAAGTAGACGTTTAACCTCATTTTCAATGAAATCAGCATATTCGGAGCTGTAATGGCGAGACTTGGTAGCAATTGGAGTGCAATCTGAAGAAAAGTTTCTAGGCAGTTTAACTGGAGGAATCTTTAGTTTAGTCAGTCCACCCACAGTTAAGGATGGTTTTGTGACAGTGCCATTGGTTTGGCTGCGGGTACGGGGACACAGATTTACTGTGGCAGTGCCAGTAGTTTTGGGCGAGGCACTGGCACGAGAGAAGGTTGATGGAGCGAAGGTGATCCGCTTTTTGGTTCCTTCCGAGATGGCGTCAAACGGGATGTGGGAGTCTTAAGTCCTGTTGTCCGCTGACAGAGTGACCAGTGGGGGAGAGATTCGCTCCTGACTGACCACTTCTGCTGACTAGGGTTCCTGCAACAGAGGAGGAGGAGGCAGCAAAACGGAAGGTGGAGTTGGAGTAGCAGGGGTGGTTAAAAAGGTGGGGTTGAGGTTGTTTGGAGGGATTACTGTTCCATAAAGGGGTAGAGTAGGGGGAGAATGAGGTGATAATGGTTCTAGATGAACTTTTTCCGTATAAGCGCTTTCATGGCGCGTTGCAAGAGCACTATGTGAGTGAGAGCGAATTGATGGTGTGTTGCCAGAGCACTATGCGAGTGCGAGGGAATTGATGGCGTGTTGCAAGAGCACTATGCGAGTGCGAGCGAATTAATGCGATATGAAGTGAGGATTGAGTGCGGGTCAATGCAAGTGAGGACCTACCTGAATAAGTGAAGTAAGGTGTAGGTGGTAGATGTTGACCCGTTTATCGTTTATTGTTAATCCCTTGAGATGTCAGTTTAAAGGATGTGAGGTATTTATCGTTTATTAATCCCTTGAGATGTTAGTTTAGATGATGTGATTGAGAGGCTGGAGTGAGAGGAATGTAGGAATTTGAAATTTGAGGATTTGGAGAAAGTGGTTGAGTTGGGTGAAGTAAGAAAACTGGAGGGTTGAGATTTGAAAAAGGTAATGGGTAGAAATGTGTGCACGGTTGCAAGCATTCTAGAGCTTGTGCATCATATTTGTTGTGGTACCAGCACTATTGAGTTGAATCAGAGGAAAAGGAAACGTTATGCTTTGGGAGACTACTTGGCGCAGTATGTGAAGAAGCATAACTGTGGCTACAAGGCTGTGTACAGTGTACAGCGTTGTGTCCGTACCTTTGATTATACCAGCATAAGCCCTGATGGTGTGGAAGATGGTGAGAATAGTTGGAAGAATGAAGTTGAAAATTTTGCTGTCTCTCACCTCTTGCATCGAGATGCCCTCGTTGGTTTCTCTTCCGCGAGCCAGAGCGGGACCTGCGCCTTCGATCGCCAAACCCGTGTCTGTGCTCAGTCTGTGATTCCCGCTGCAGCTTTAACCGCTGGATGTCGGCTTCCATCCTCCGTATGGAAGCCTCAAGGTCCCTCGATATAGGGGATGGAACCCTTTAACGCTCAGCTAGGTCGTCAGAGGGGCTCGACGTGCCTTGAACCTGAGAAATTGAGGATTGTTAAATGGGCAGTGACTTTGGCCGTTGCCCCAATTCACGTAAGGACTTTTATAAAATTTATCTGCGGCTGCAGCAACCTCATCAATGCTCGTGGGGTTCGAGCTTAGGATTAGTGGCCTGATGCCCTCGGTGACTCCTCTCATGAAAATCTCAGTGAGGAGAGGGCTAAAAAGTTCGATTTGAGCACCTTTTATCCTGATAAGGTCCTTCAGATGAGTTAAAAAAGAAGTAGGACTCTTATCTCCCATTTCCTGAGTATTCAGGAGCTCTCTCAGGTCGTCTATTTGGGACCTACCGTATTTATTGAGGAAAAGCCTCCTTCAGGCGGGCTAGAACACCAGCATGTTCCCCGTTAATTAGCACTTCCCTGAATTGAATAAAGGTACTTATGGGCAACCGCTGCATTATTGCTGCTACTTTCTCTTACTCGGTGATGTTCTGAGGTTTAAGGAGGAGGGACGAGACTTCCAACCATGCAATTGGGTTTGCAGGATCATAAACGGGAAGCGAAAGGTACGCATGTGGTTGCCTGTGCGCGAAATGTGGGTTCGAGGTAGACGGTTGGTTATGATGATCGGGTTGGCAGATGTCCTTACTTAGTGTGTTTGGTCCATCATAATGACTGTTTAATGTATACTTGTGCTAGTTGAATGAATGTGTTGACGTGAGTGGAGTGGAGTAACTGTTGCTGTGTGCACTGGTGTGTGTGTGTGTGGAAATTATTCACGAGCACAGGAATGTGAAGAAATGAAAAATAATTATGGAAATAAAGGAAATTGTCCACTCTTTGTATATAGGGAATAGTATTAAATTAAAATGACATGAATTAGGATAATTGGAAGAAGGATGCTAAAGATAACACGCAATATAAAAAAATGAACACGTGAATCGAAAATGCTCTTCAAGCGAGGCTTTGAGAAAATTGTCGCGTGGAGTTCAAGAATTATTTTAACGTTTAAACTTATTTATTAATTGACGGGAGATTATTAAACTTTGGGCACCACTTTATAGTATATGGTTATTAATGGATTTACTCTTGGTTAATAAATCAGCCTAAATAGCTTTTCGAAAACCATTACCATAAATTTGTTTGATGGAAGTAGTCTGCTAATGTTTAGGCCTACGACTAAGGCGAAATAAATTTGAACTTCTGAACTAGGTTTTAAGAAAAACAATTAAACAAATATAAATATATTCATAGAATCAACGAATGCACAATGAGATAAAATGGATTAGGTATACAATGTAGGATATGGTAAAAATGATTTAAAGTAACAAGATGTGAAGTGAAATGAAGTACGAGTAAGTGTAATAAATATTAAATAAAAGATGACTACGATGGACTGAATTGGGGTCTGCAATACGAGAAGTAAATAGAATTAGGACCTACTCTCGTATGTAGTTTGCAGAGAATAAGTGTGACAAGATTTGTAACTGACCTTGATTGAAAGTAGAGTCGAAGCGGAATGGATGGGGACGCGTAAGCAAATGAGAGAGTGAGTTCGCGTTATTTCAAAAGTGGTGAAATGCGTGCGTTAGTATATATGTGACATTCTAAGAGATGTTGTTTGAACCAGTAGTACATTAAATGAAATCAGTTTGTCATCACAGGATATTTGAATTATTAAAGGTTACATAAATTAAATGAATTGCAAAAAGTTATGGATAAATTAATTGAATGATTGAATTGACAAGTTAAGTAAAGTAAATGAATGAATTATTAAGTTGTACATAAATTTGCATGAATTATTTAAATGACAAAAGAATTGAATTTTATACATAATAAATGATGATGTATATATTTTAAGTTTCCCAGGAGGATTTTATTATAGGAATGCCCAGAGGGCATTGCTTTAATAGTGAAACAGTTCGTTTGGATTTTGACTTACAAACTTTTGCAAAATGCCCAAGCTTCCCACATCTACGACAAATTATGCAGATCGCGAGCTGGACAAAGTGTTCTGTCATCCTCAGGATGCCGACGAACACCACGATAATGGCATGTTTGCTTGATTTTTAAAATATTTTTGAAACAGCTTCTGTAAGTGGAAGGCTAACTTCTTCACATTCTTCTTTATTACTAGAGGTCATAGATATACCAGGAACAGCCGCCACACTAGCAAGTACATCAATCAATCATTTCCTGTGGCACCCACGGTTATGCATAGGGCTTCACTGAACTCACGCCACCACGCTCTATCTTAAACTAATGGGTCAAGATCCTCCCAACAATCATCTCCTGCTTCACGCCTCATAGTCCTTATCTAACTCTCCCTAGGCCTACATCTACCTCTTCTACCAGGAGCCACCAACCCTGGTGTATCTCGAACTATACCCTGCTTTCTATAAACATGACTTAACCATTTCCAACGGGAAAATCTAACAAACTCATCGACCGGTTGCACCCCCGTTATTTCTCTGATTCTGATATTTGACACTCTATCCCACCATTTAACTTCCAATAGATTTTTATCTGTAGTCACAGCACTGTACCAAGATTCATGTCCATAAATCAAAATACTTCTAACCATTACCTTATAAATTTTGATTTTAGTATGCACAGAAAAGTTGTTATTATTTCAAACATTCTTAAGCATTCCCATTGCCTGAAGGGCACGTCTTAGCCTTTCCTCAAATTCCGAATTTAGAGAACCATTCTTTACTAAATAAGTACCTAAATATTTGAGCCTATCAACTTGCTTTATAGCAATTCCTTCTACCGAGCAATTCTGCGCATTTTCTATATTCATATTTATGATTTCAGCTTTTCTGCTATTAATTACCAAACCAACCTTTCGTCCTTCCCAAACCAAACAGTCTAGCACTCTTTGTATCTCTTCTGGCCCATTACAAATAAGAACTATACCATCAGCTTAATATAGGTCCAGAAAATTCCCCTTTTCTCCCCAGTCTATACCTATACCAGAATCAGTTTCTACTCTTACCTTTTTCATGATGTAATCAATAACTAACACAAATATCAGAGGTAACAGAATGCCACCCTGTAGCACCTCAGACTTTATTTCAAAGAGATCAGTTAAACCACCGTCAACCATCACTTTACAAGTTGTGCTCTCGTGCATATTCAAAATGACCCTAACAAACTCTTCCGGTATTCCATAATGCCGCATGATCTTACCCATGGTATTTCTCGAAATGCTATCGAATACCTTTCAAAAGCAACAAAACAGAGGCTTAAATGAACTTTTATTTCATTTGCTTGATGCATCAAATGTCTAACGATAAAAATCTGGTCAGTGTATCCACGCCCCTTCCTAAACCTAGCCTGCTCATCTCTTAGAAAACCATCAACCACCGGCTCCAACCTATTCGATAATATTCTACTGAAAATTGTCAAAGCTATAGGTGACAAAGTGATTCCTCTGCAGATCTCATTTTTTCGGGACTTTACCTAATACTCCATTCTTCCACCCTGATGGTACCATCCCCGTCACCCATATCTCACTGAATAACTTTCTCAGAACATATACCAATCCATCCTCTGCCACTTTAAACATTTCAGGAAATAAACCATCCTCTCCCGGACTCTTATAATTCTTCAATTGTTTTAATGTTTTTACCACCGCTTCAAGCCTAATGGTAAAAACATTAAAACAATGATTCAGATCTCAGCAATGCTTCCTCTAATGCTCGAGCTTGTTGAGTAGCATCGGCTAATGTAAGCTTTTGATTCTCAAGGAGTAGTTCACGAATGTTCAAAGATTTTAACCCTCGCATGAAGGAATCACTGATACTCTCATCACGGTAGACTGCAGCAGTAACATCCTCAAATTTGCAATCCATAGCAAGACAATTGAGAGTTTGAAGGTACTGTTCAATCGATTCTTCTGGAAAATAAATTGGAGTAGAAAGCAAATGTCTGGCATGAATTTCACTGGGAGCCTTAATATAGGCAGCTTGCAACAATTCGATAGCCTTCGAATAATCAGCACAACCCTCTATTACATCTGCACCATGAGGACCAATATACAAGTAGAGTACTTCTAACTTGTCTGGAGGATGATCAGATATTGGAGAAAGGAAGTAGCAGAAATTTCTATATGAAAGCTTCCATAATTTGCCAGCGTGAGGATCCGAAGTAGGTACATCAAACTTCTCAAGTCGTATGACCTTATCCAAAATAGCTGATTAAATTGCTATGATAGTTATGAGTTGTGATGAACATAGCTGCCTTACAAGCTTTTATTGTAATGATCGAAATTAGTAAGGTATATTCGAACTGCCCCTTATAATAGGGTTCAATTAATTATATTCATAATACATCTAGAAAAGAAACAAAACAAAATATTAGTAGCATGAATACATATGAGCAAATATAAATGAGTTAGGGAAAACATATAACATCCACCAAATGAATCAATTTCATATTTAGTTAATAGATTATTTTGGAAAAAATACCTAACCGTATAAAACCCGTTCTTGGTAAAAAAAAAACCCTCATAGTTATTTCTAAGCTAGGGCTCTAGTGCTCTACCAAATTTTATAGAAATCGATCGACTAGTTTTTGTGTAAATTTGAATCTTACCTAGACGGGTTCTACCAGAGGGGAGCCCCATAAGTGCCAACGCGCCAGCAGAATTAAAGTTAAGAATTTGCTATTTTATTAAAATATATGAGCATTTGCTGGATGGTGTGATGATTGCACTAAGTAATGACTAGATTATATTAATACAATTAGGATAGTTAATTGTGAATATAATATGTGAAAACATTGTTATTGATGTGTAGGGGGTTAATATTCGTATAGATTTTGAACGAGGTGCTCCGCTAGTTTACTCTTGAATATGTTAAGGATGGTGACAGGATAACTGCATCTGGCAGGCTATTCTACAATACAATTACTTTCACTGAGAAATATCGCCTGCGTAATTCTGTGTTACTGTGGAGCAGGAATATTCCGTGCGAATTACCACGGGTCCTAGAGGTGATCTGGAGGGAGAACAACTCAGAAGGTTTCACAGGAGATAAGTCATTGAAAATCTTCCAGACTTTGATCATATCAGCTCTAAGCAGCCTCCCATGCACAGAGAAAAGACTCAAGGCATTGAGACAGGAAGCATAGTCAATATGCGAAAGTCCAAAAATTCCTTAATCCATCGTCCCTGCACTCTCCCAAGCATGTCAGTAGTACCCACACACCCATTGTGCCAAACAACTGAGCTAAATTCCAACATAGGACGGATATGAGAGGTGAGAAGAGATTTCCTAAACTCAGGCTCTCGGTTAACTGTGCTCTTGAATAAGTTTGACGCAATGCCTGAAGCTTTATTTGCAAGAGAGCGTATGTGGAGATGAAATTTTAGAGAAATATGCATTTGAATCCGCAAATCAGATGCATATTATACAAATGGTAATGTAGCAGTCAGAGTATGGGCCAAGATTAGGAGCAGATCCCCGGCAGAATCTAAGAACGCAAGTCTTCTCTGAGTTAAGCCTGAGACCCCATGACTTTACACGCGAAATCAGTAAGTCTACATCCCCATGCATCGAAGCAATATCTAACAGTGAAAATAAGTTGTAAGTAGGTTAATCATTTGATATATTTTCAGATCATCATGAAAATTTTGCATTTACTGGTCAAACCATGAGCCACAAAGTTAATATAAATGAGAAATAGGGTTGGTCCAAGGACAGACCCCTGGGGAACTCCACTAGTTACACGAGTAGAATCACTCTCGAAACCCCCGACCATAACCCTTGTTACTCTACCACTCAGAAATCCATATATCCAAGAGAGTAAGGGATCTTCTTTACCGAGTTAGGAGAGCTTGATGATAATGATGTTATGATTGACAAGGTCCAATGCCTTACTAAAGTCAAACAATATGAGGTCGTCCATGTGCCCTTGGTCAAGCTAGCAGGTGACGTCATCGTATGTTGCAAGGAGCTGATCATCAACTGAGTGGGCCTTGCCGAAGCCAAACTGGTTAGAATCTAATAGGTTGTTATCCACGAGGAAAGATCTCAAATTGTTCACAATAGTACGCCCAAGACACCGAAGTGAGACTTATCGGTCTGTAATTTTGGGGCGAAGTACTATGGTATTTGGTTATTAGTGGGATTTATTTTAGTTAATAAATCAGCCTAGATAACTATTTGAAAACCATTACCATAATTTTGTTGAATTGGATGGAATAGTCATCTACTAATATTTAGGCCTAGCGACTGATGTGAAATGAATTTAGAAAACTTCCCGCACTAGGTTTATAAGAAAACGGACGATAAACATAATAGAAATATATATAAAATCAACGAATGCACAACGAGAGAATTGAATTAGGAAATAACTAGTGAGCGATTATTACAATTATCCGAATGAATGATATAATTAAATTGAGAATTGTTAAGGAATACAACTTAATGCATGCATGTATGAAGGCAATGAAAAGTAGAGTGAAATGTAAGGTGAAGTGAGGTAAGGTATGGTAAAGTAACTAAGGTAACTATGATAACTATGATGGACTGTGAATTGGGATCTGCAATGCGATAAGTAACCAGAATTAGGATCTACTCTCGTATTGCAGTTTGCAGAGAATAATTGTGTGACCTTTATGCTGAGAATGACGAGAGACGAGTGAGGAATATTCGTGTTCAATGTGGTTGAGCTGAAAGCCTGTTAGTTTGTGTGTTTGACTAAAGTAAGTGTTGCCGAAGAGAATGTATCTTAGCCATGATTTTTAGATGGCAATTATATATTACAGAAGATATATTGGAAATACATATACAACATATTTGGGATTTGGAATTGATTATTTATACATAACTAAGTTGAGATTTTACATAAGATTTAATAGAAATTGTATAAATTAAATGGGAAAATAAATGAATAATTTTACATCGAATTTAAAAAGGAAAATATAATAATATTTATGCACTACATTACGTTAAAATGATATTAGGTAATGGTAATATTTAAATTGATGCAATGGAATATTGATACCTGTAATATTTTATAGGAATGCCAGTTGGCATTGCTACAGTACGAACACCTTTCTTAAAGATGGGGACTGCTAGGGAAGACCTCCAGACTGATAGGAGTTCTCAAGTTTGGACTGATTTATGGAAGAGCCAGAGAAGGGGGTATGGGAGGGATGAGGAGCAGTGTTTGACCAAACAGGGGTGGATTCCATCAGGCCTCATACTGCTAGAGGGGTTTAGATCACGCAGAGCATTGACAACATCAGACAGATTTATAACTAAATTACTCCGGTTACCTTCAAAGCTCTGGTACTCTACTGGATTTTCAGGGCCACTGGTAGAATATGCAGAAGAAAATGCCTTAGTAAACAAATCAGCCATTTCTTGGTTGGAAGAACAAATTTCACCTGAAGGTTGCTTAAGGGGTCCTATAGAGGGTCATCCTACATTCTTGTCGCGGATATAAGCATGAAGTAGCTTAGGCTTAGCCTTTAGGTTATAAATTAGGTGGGCTCCATGAGTTTTCTGTGATTGATAGGAATAATTTCTGTACTCAATATTTACACCCAGAAGGGAGGACAAGGCATTTTTGGCAACATCTGAGTTCCTGCTCCATCGACCTATAATGAACCCAGGCATTGTGACGAATCCTAACCAGATCAGATGGTGGTTTAGATTTCCAGGGGACCATATGGCAGCCCCAGGTCACTTTACTAGGGACGTACAGATAAATAATTGCTTGTAGTATTTCTAAAAATCTACTGTCTGCAGCCTCCACAGACCTGCTTGAGAACTAATAATCAAAGTCCAGAAGTGCAATTGTCTTGGGAGTCTGAACTGGAGTGAAACTAAGAAAGGTATAGATAGGTAAAGGATACAGGTAGGTGATCGCAGTTGGGCAAGAGAGGATGGAGTTGTACATGAGTGACCCTGTCGTGTTCTGTAGTGAAGACCAAGTCGAGAGTGTTGTCTGCGCTTATGTTAGTAGGCTCAGTCAACAATTGTTGAAAACCTAGAGACATAAAACAGTCAAGAAATGATGCATCATGGATAGTGGAGGCAATGGGCACGTCACCAGACCAGGCGATATTTGACATATTGAAATCTCCTATAAGGATTATTACCTTACCAGGAGCAAAGTCCACTAGGAATGATTATAGCTCACCATCATGAAGGTGAGAGTTAGAGGGGGGGGGGGATAAGCTGCTAGGATGTGAACTCTATAGGAGGGCAGGTTGACTCTTACCAAATTACTAACTAGTAGGTCAGGTGCAATATATGCCATGGTGCTATGTATATAAAGGCCCTCTGAAGTATCTTTACGCACTATGCTATAGTTACGAATGGCAACAAAGGAATCAGGGATAGAAAAAAAAGAGCCATGTTTCAGTAATAGCTAAAATATCAATCTTATTGTGTGATATGTAAAGCGGTTTGTGTGTGGCTTATGAAGTGGTTAATAATAAGTTGAACGTTTTAATCGTAATTAGCCTAGGGAATCTTAGGCACCATCCAAAGTAAGAAATTACTTTGGCAATGAATTGAGATTGGAAATTGAATGTATGAAATAAAGGCAGTTCTTCAGAAGCGATATTAATTCTAAGTTTTAACAAAATATATTTATTTGAGAAATCTAATATTTTAATATCTTAATTGAGGTAATATAATATGGGAAGAGCTTAAGTTATTTAGGTCCCTTTAAATTACAAAATTAAGAATCCTTGCAGTACGACAACTATGGTGTTTTGAAAACAGGCAACGTCATTAATCAATAAATAGAAAATGCAATTAATCGGGGACTTGAAAATTGTGATGATGTTTGTGAATATAATTATTAAATAGAAGAATTGGCGATTAATAATTGAAACTATACGATATGTAAATATAATTAAGGATGACATGCCAATTACAATATATTGAAAATAAGGCGAAATTTATAATATATATATATATATATATATATATATATATATATATATATATATATATATATATATATATATTTATATATATATATGTATATATATATGTATATATATATATATATATATATATATATATATATATATATATATATATATATATATATATATATATATATATATATATATATATATATATATAGGGTAAGCGAAAGTTTTAGTTCTGGGGTGAGTGAAATGTCTATGATAATTCTTTTCGTGAATTTTGTGGTCTATATTGGCAAAATACAAAGAATTAATTTAAGTTTGACAAAAAGGGGGAACACCAAACTAAGAATTATACTTAAATTTTTGACCAACCTTGTTAACGCAGGAGCACAAATCAAATGGGACGATGCCTGGATTTTCGTGCGCATGGCGAAAGGAAATGTTGCCAGCTGATACATTCCCGATATAATTATATATATATATATATATATATATATATATATATATATATATATATATATATATATATATATATATATATATATATATATATATATATATATATATATATATATTGTTTTGGGGAAAATTTATATACAAACTTGAAGGGTGAAACCACTACGCATGAAATAAAAAAACTAAAGCTAACTTATTACTAATACTATTTACATTAATCTGGGAAATATTTACTGAACTAAAGGGGCAGAGTGAGGCACAGCACCAGCAGATGCCAGGCCGTACTGTGCCGTTGATCACATAATTTTGACTGCCTTGTCCAGAAATCTTTAACAGTAACATTTCTTTTCAAGATTTAAAAAAGAAGTTTATCTGGTTTACCTTATATTTTTTACCTATTGTTGCGCCGAATAGGGCCTGTGCCAAAAATGCTCTGAGACGGAAACGGTTTGCGCTTAAATGCCGGCGCCGAATAGGGTCGTGCCGAACCGGCCGCGCCGGAGCGTCCTAGACTCTCATGTTTAACACCACCTTCCATCCCGATAATTAATGTTCTCTGATTTCCTCTTTTTATTTAGATTAACTTATGTTTTAAATTACCCCTTTATAATCCACTTAGCAGAATTTTTAACTTGTATATCTCTTCATAGTTATTAATTTCTTTCACAAATAAGTTTGATTGCCATTTAATCAACCACCATCATATATTATTTTTTAGATCATTATCACATATTATTACTGCTCATTTCTGATCTCATTTTGCCATTCTCCATAAAAAATCTCTGAAAAGAATCCATTCTTTCATTATATTCTGCATTTTTCTTTTATCTTCTTGGATTCATGAGTGTGTATTAATGAATTTATTTATTTAGTTTTTCTTTTGATTGGGTCATTGATACAAAATTCAACATATGCTTTTAAAAACTATCAATGCAGAATTTCTGTTTCAATGAAGTTGAATGAACTCTTCAAATTATTTGTGTTACATAGAGTTAAAAGGCAGCGCTGCATTTAGGATATGTATGATGGGAGTTTGGCAAGCTATCTACTATTCGAAGCACGGACTGGATCCTTGGAGGTGAAGGGGTGAACATATAGATGGAATGGAGGAGAGGAAATGGTAAATATGTTGATTGGCGGCGCGAACGATGGGACGTAAACTATTTCGTCCGTGTTCCAATATGTTTCACATTTTTGGAGTAAATTTAAGGGGACTGCTCATTTGGGGGTAAACACTGCAGCCGGAGGTAAATATGTAGATTAGCGCCTCAGCCCCAAAAGTATTTGTGTGTTTATATTTCATTCACCCCAGCCTGAATATTCATGCGCATTTGAGTCCTATTTGAAATATAGCTAACACTATTTTTTTTGTAAAAGAAATGCCCAAAACTAAACAAACGAAAAATGCTGTTTACTTATGCCACTTTTGGTTAAATCATTGGTAAATATGTAGATTAGCGGCCCGCCTGAAAAAAAAATTTATGTGTAAATATTATCATTCACTCGGGTCGGAATATTCATGCGCGTTTGAGTCCTTTTCGAATTATTATTCTATAAACAATTAGGATTATATACCCCCCCCCCCCAATTTAATGAAACTCAGGATCATCGTAGTGTAGTCCCCCCATTTTGTTTACCCCCACACGAGCTGTCAACTTAAATGTACTCCAAAAACGTGAAACATTTTGGAACACAGACGAAATAGTACGTCCCATCGTTCGTGCCGATAATGTACATATTTACCAAATCATTCACATTTGTAAATGTTAGAACCTTATTCTATAAACAATTAGGATTATATACTGTGGGGTTGTGCCCCCTAGACCCCCCCCAATTGATTGAAACTCAGGATCATGCGCGTTTGAGTCCTTTTCGAATTATTATTCTATAAACAATTAGGATTATATACCCCCCCCCAATTTAATGAAACTCAGGATCATCGTAGTGTAGGCCCCCCATTTTGTTTACCCCCACACGAGCTGTCAACTTAAATGTACTCCAAAAACGTGAAACATTTTGGAACACAGACGAAATAGTACGTCCCATCGTTCGCGCAGATAATATACATATTTACAAAATCATTCACATCTGTAAATGTTAGAACCTTATTCTATAAACAATTAGGATTATATACTGTGGGGTTGTGCCCCCTAGACCCCCCCCCAATTGATTGAAACTCAGGATCATCGTAGTGTGGTCCCCCTATTGTGTTTACCCCCATACGAACCATCCCCTTAAATTTACTCCGAAAACGTGAAACATTTTGGAACACAGATGAAATAGTACGTCCTATCATTCGTGCCACCAAACTACATATTTAGCCAGGGGAACCCCCGTACGATGATCCTAATTGTTTATAGAATAATGTTCGGTAAATATGTAGATGAGTGCCCCGGCCGATAAGACGTACTATTTTCGTCTGTGTTCCAAAATGTTTCACATTTTTGGAGCACATTTAAGGGGACGGCTCGTGGGGGGTTAAACACGATGCGTGTGTAAATATGTAGATTATTGGAGCGAACGATGGGACGTACTATTTCGTCTGTATTCCAAAATGTTTCACGTTTTGGGAGTAAATTTAAGGGGATGGCTCGTGTGGGGGTAAATACAATGGGGAGACCACACTACGATGATCCTAATTGTTTATAGAATAAAAAAAATTGCGCCAGCTATAATTCAAAAAGGACTCAAACGCGCATGAATATTCCGACAAGGGTGAACGATAATATTTACACAAATTTTTTTTTCAGCCGGTCCGCTAATCTACATATTTACCGATGCGTGGACCGCACTACGATGATCCTGAGTTTCCTTAAATTGGGGGCGCCTGGGGGGCGTAGCCCCCCAGTATATAATCTTAATTGTTATAATGTTCTGACGTTTACAGAGGTGAATGCTTTAACTACATCATGTCAGCGCCATTATTCGTTTTGCGAATTATAATATGGGTTGGGGGGGGGGTATGACTTCAGAAATACTTGATTTCAATTTTGTTTTCCACTTAATAGCTTTTTATTATCCTCATTCAGAGTCATTTTTATTTGTCAATACCCTCCAATGTTAACCCTCCCTCCCCATAAAATCATCTAATCTACGTTTGAATACATTAAAAGTTTCAACTGTCTACCGTCTCAGATGGCAAACTATTCCAGTAATCTACCACTCTATTGGTGAAAAGATATTTTCTAACATCCAACCTGCACCTCTGTTTTTTTAATTTTTAAGTGGTGACCCCTAGTCCTATTACTACCTTACAACTCAAATAACTTGATAAAATCCAACTTATCCATCCCAGAACATATTTTAAAAAGCTCAATCATATCTCCCCTCACACACCTTCTCTCAAATGAGAACATATTTAATACCCTCAGTCTATCTTCATATTCAAGGTGCTTCAGGGAAGGTATCATTTTTGCCACCCTCCTTTGTACTGACTCTAGCAGGTTGATGTCATTTCTAAAATGTGGTGACCATGCTTGTATACAGTACTCTAAATGTGGCCATCCATTTCATAGCTAAATTCCCTATTATCCCTTCCCATGTTAAGAACTTTGCTTTTTTAAGGTTAAAAGTCATTTGCCACTTCTGAGCCCAAGCTAATAACTTATTTAAGTCGCTCTGCATTTCATAGCTACCCTCAACTTCTTTGAATAAGGCTGCCAATTTAGTATCATCAGCAAAAATTGACACTTTGCTATTTACAGCCTCCCCAAGATCATTTATATAAACTATGAATAGTAAAGGGCCTAGAATGGATCCCTGAGGTACACCACTGATAACGTCCCTCCACTGTGACCTCACCCCATTCAGCACAACTCTCTGTTTCTTGTCTTTCAGCCATCCAGTTATCCAATTCAAAACTTTACCATATATCCCATTCATTTTTAATTTGTGAACTAGTCTCTTATGTGGAATCTTATCAAAAGCTTTGCTAAAATCTAAGTAAATTACATCAACATTTTCTCTCATCTAATTGCTTAGTAACATAATCCATAAAATCCAGTAAATTTGTTAAATACGATCTACCTCTTCTAAACCCATGCTGAGCATCATTTATTAACCTACCATACTCTCGATGGTCAGAAATCCTCTTCTTAACTATCTTCTCAAGGATTTTATAAACGATAGAAGTTAAGCTTACCGGCCTAAAGTTATTCGGGTCCTCTTTACTTCCCTTTTTAAAAATTGGCACTACATTCACTAATATCCAATCATTAGGTATTTCTCCAAACTCTAGTGATCTAGTATATAACTTCTCAAGAGCTATTGCAATACTATCTACACCTTCTTTCAATAACCTAGAATGAATGTATTTAACTCCAATATAAGCCCTTTAATTATTTCCCTGTTCACATTAACACTACTTCCCTTAACTTAAAATTATTATCAATTTATCTATCTTTATTCTCTTATGTAAATACTGTAGAAAAATGATCATTAAGAACCTCTACTATTTCCTCATCAGATTCTTTCAAAACCCCTTCATATCTAATATGCCTTATTTTATAATTGTTAGATTTGTTAGTATTTTATAATAGCTAAAGAATTTTCTTGGATCTTTATTATTATTTTGAGCTAAATTAATTTCTGCCGCGTAGAAGCTGACCCCCTCTTGGGACTTGGAGCCATCCCCCGTATACACTCGCACTGTTCCAGCATGACACAAAGTGTGCTCCAAAAAGACAGTACTTTCTCTCTGTAATCCTTGGTACGCCCTTTTCTTCTCAGAAATTTTCCTAGCTATATCCTGATTCCACCACAACGGCTTCCTACATTTCTTCCTAATAGCCTTCATTGGAATACACTGCTCCTGGACTATGTTTAGTATAGTCTTAAAAGTGTCCCACATCTCATAAGTATTCTTCCCCCTAAATTTTTGTATCCCACCTAATCTGATTTAGCAAGTTTCGTAATTTATCGTAATCTCCTCTATAAAAATTTAGAGTTTTTGTGGAGTTTGTTGATGTTCTACCTTTCACTATTCCCAAGTTAAAATGAACCATCTGATGATCACTATTTCCCAATGCTTTCCTGACAGTCAATTCCTGAACCAAGTGATCATCATTTGAAAGAACCAGATCTAAGATATTGGCACCCTTGTTGGCTTATTAACAAATTGAGTAAGAAAAAATTATCTTCAAAGCATTCTATAAACTTACAACTTGCTCTATCCCTTCCTATCATATTTTCACAGTCCACAGAATTTAAATTAAAGTCACCAAGAATAACTGTATCTACTTCACATCCTTTCCTTATTTCCCGGATCATTAGCTCATCAATACAGTCAATCTGTTCGGGTGGTCTGTAAAAGGCTCCCAAGAGTATTAGCCTATTTTTACTGACCCTAATATCTATCCACAGTGACTCAACTTCTTATTGATTTATAGAATTAGGTATTTAGATTTGAAGAAATGCTATTTCTGATCTAAATAATGAACCCACCACCCCTCCTATCTCTCCTTTGACTAATGTACATATCATAACCCTGTAGTTCAAATTCACTCACATTGTCATTAAATTTATTTTCATTAACCCATGATTCTATTACACATATTATATCTATATCTTCATCAATAAATAACTAAATAACTCATCTTTCTTATTTCTAAGACTACGAGCATAGGACAGATGTGAGTGGTGCCTATTGGGGCAGAGAGAATCTATAAAACATTTGATTGTGGAGTGTGTGGACCACAGTCTGGAGAGGGAGAAATTGAAAGAAGAATTGGTGATAGAGCTGTGGAAGAGAAAAGTGGGAGGAGTTGGAGAGAAGGGAGGATTATGGACCGAGTGTGGAAAAAAAGATATAGATGACAAGAGAATAGTAAGAGCAACAAAGAAATTTTTAGCAGTGTGTGTGGAAGAAGAGAAGTGAATAAGGCTGATTAATTAGTCTCCTCTCCACAGAAAATAAATGCCATATCCTGATACAAAGGGTTCCTCAACAACCTGAACCTGATATTTTCATATCTATTTGTTTGTTCTATTGCCTTAGCTCTAGGTGATTCCAAGGCTTATCCCACCCCTACTACTGACTGACATCCCTGTTCCATTTTTATTTTTAATATTTTTGTCATTTTGAAAGTTGTAGAATATAATAAGTGAACTGGAAGTAAAGAAGGGAAAAATTAAACTAAATTTGAACAACATTCAGCCCACAATTATTTTTTACCTTAAAATTTATTTTACTGATTTTTTTAGGGTAATACTTCAGTTTAGGGTCGCACGATAGGAGGAGCTATTTCTAGGCTACAATTAATAGGTGTTTTTTGGGGGGAGGAGTTTAACTCATACACAACTTATATTAGTAATCTGAAAACTACACATAAAACTGCATCAGAAAACACATTATTTTAAATCATTTAAAAGATTCAGAACCAGACCAGCCCTAACTGATAATTTCTGACAAAGGTAGTGCCACTTGGTTTAGGCTATTTCTGCCAAAAATTAATATTTTTTAGGTACTTTCAAAATGGTGAACTTTACCTCCCCTCACTCTGGCAACTTTTGAAAGTACCATCAGATTAGAAGACAAAAAATGATTGCTAAATGGGTAATTTAAGACAAAGATAGTGCTGTCATTTCCAAGGTTTTAGAGCCTTCTAATAAAAAAAATTATAGAAGCAATGTTATTCAGCTTATCAAATTACTTAGGAATACCTATTTATTTATGAAATTTGGAAGAAATTTATTTTCCAAAATTTGGTTAGTTTTTTTAAGTCTGGAGAGTTCTTTTCCGTGTCTTTTCAATAGGTCTCTCTTCCTCTTACACCCGGCAGCATGCCTCCGCTGCATACACAATATGGCAAAGAACTACCAACGCATGCGTTGCCTGGCAGGAACACACCTACGCATGCATGACCTGTCCTGATATAATTTTCGCCACATTATTCTTTTGCCTGAGCACATTTATTCAAAATGACTTGTGAAAGAAGGTGTAAGTAACCTTAATTTGGAGCATTTGTTTACCAAAGTTCTGTGCATTTGCGAGTCTACTGTTGCATTTTTAGTTGAACACGCTTTCCTTAAAGATAAATATAACTGTCCTAAGTATAACGCTATTCTTAAACATAATTTCACAGATTTTTCGAGTCTTCTAAACTAAACTTTGTGTAAGTTATTGGGCTAAGTACCACTTTTTAGCGAACCGTTCCACTCAGGAAGAAATTGCGTTAGATTATCTTGAAATTTAGCTTAAATCAGTTTTGGATTGGGTTTCTTTTTTTTCCTGCATAATATTTCATCCATATTCCAATATGTTTCACCTTTTTTGACTAAATTTGAGTGGCCCAAAACTGAGAGAGGACCTTTTAGGGCCCTGTTGAGAACATTAATATATCCAAATGGGGGGGGGGGATTTAGTCCTTTGGGAGGGCAGAGTGCCCCCAAAGGACTATAGGTCATTTAATAGTTTTTTTCTTTGCTTATTTGCTTTAAATTTTAGAAATCTGTTGAAAATCAATAATTAGGTTTCCTAATGTAATTTTATTAATATTAGACATTTGTGAACATTGATCAGAATGAGACTAAGGCTTATTATACATCTTGTAGTTATGACCTCTTGTACTTGAACTAACTTAAATATATCATTTTTAGCAACTAAATCCATTTTAGTACATAGTACATGGGTAGGATACGATGCTTGTATTGCGTCTGTCCTGAGTGGAGTATTAGGGGTGTTACTTTCAGGAGTGATTAACAAAATAATTTGTTCTTGTTTACTCAACAAGACTACAACTTTTTTCAATTCATATCTAAGTGATCTTCAAAGTCAAGACCTTGATCTGGATCTTCAAGATCACATTTTTCTGGTGATCTGATCTTGATCTTCAAGATCATCAAAGCTGTTGATCTTGCCCATATATGCCCCCCACCCCTCCTATAAAAGTCCTTATGAAAATGCCATATCACTTAGCATATGAGTCGTGTGTGTGTGGGGAGGGGGGTAACAGGAGACTCAGGCAGCTGAGCAGACAAGCTGCAGTTTGCTTCTGGTGTTCATACTTAGTGGCTGTGTATTTTGTTTTGTGGTGCAGTGCTTTTTTTGTGTGACCTATCCTGTTTTGTGTTGTTTTTGCTATGGGTGGAGGTAAGGAAATATGACCAGGTCGCAGCCATAGCATCATTGTTGAAGGTAAACAAGTCTTACAAGGAAATAACTGTCCTATCCTGAATGAGCCTTCATAGCATTCAGACATGGATGCTAAAAACATGCAAGACTGGTGGTGCCCAACTAATACTTTGCAAGAAGAGGCCAGGGAAACCTCAGGACTTTTAGGGTTGTCCAAAGGCATGTGGAGGCTTATCTTAGGATCATGGCCAAGGAAAAGAACCCACAGCTGTGAAAGAAATCTTTTGGACCATCCACCAATGGCTACATGATGGTCTCCATTTTGACCACCATGCACCCCTCAGGAAAGAGCTTGTAACTTCTTCCCAGAGGAAAAAATGGGTTGCTTATGATAATAAATATTAAGCTTAGTATCCAGTGAAGTGGCAGGTGTTGTAGAGTGACAAGGACATGTTTACTGTCACTGTGAACTTAGGGGGTAAACTCAGGGTGAAGTGTGGATCATATCTCGACCCTAGGTACACTCTGGCCACTGCAAAACGCATTGATAGTGTTATGGTCTGGGATTTTTTCCAGTATCACTGGCATCAGCAAACGTGCTGTGGCAAAAGTTTACTGTGAACAAGAAGAGGTACTTGGAGCCAGGGTTGGCTGGTTTAAACCAATGGTTTAATAAACCACTTAAAAACCCCCAATAAAACCATTTTTTTTCTGATTTTTTATTATAAAACTGTCAAGTTTTGAAGATTTTATTATATCTATTAAGCTTAAACATTAAATAGACTTAATGTTATTGTGATAATAAAAACATTTACACTAATAACACTTGATTATGATATATCAAAAAAGTGGAAGATATAAACATAAAAAATAATACTGAGCAATTATGCAAGAGATTGAAACCAATTTCCCTTGCATTAAATAAGTTACAAAGTGATAGCTGCAAAATCAGTGATGCCGTGGCAATATTGAAGGAACTAGTGTAAAAACTGAAAGAAATTCCTGTTCCTGACAACTTATTATCAAAGGCAGACAAGAGGTATGATCAAGCCATCATGATGCTCATTTGTTAGCCATAAAATTAGATCCTAGATAGCATGATATCAGTCTTACTGAAGATGAAGCCAACAGAGTTATGAAACTAGCTGAAGAAGAATATCACCATCTTCCAATAATAATGCAACTTAAAGGAAAATCAACGCCTTCTAATAAGTCATATATCTCAGAAATCTGTCCTATCTACAAAATAACACCATGCACTTGGTGGAAATCACTAGAAAACAAAGTTGAAAAGCAGGATGTAGAGGATATGTTGGGCTTTTTAACAGCTTCTGAATCCAGTGTAGTGTGAGTTTTCTGCTTTTGGATTAGTGCATTCTAAGTTAAGAAACAGATTAGGTACAGAAAAAAGCAGCTAAACTTGTGTTTATTCATAAAATGTTCAATTTTAATATGCCTTTAAATTCAGATATGTAAAGGTCATTTGTTAATATATCAAATGCATATTTTTAGGTTTGATTTCATAGGCTAATTTAGCAATTCTTATTTTTTTATTTAAGTGTTAATAATGGAACTGTGATACATTTTTTTGAAATCCAAAGGATAGTATTATATGGAACTTTGTATGTGATATTGTTTTTATTTTATTTTAGTCACGAGTCTCCTTTAACCATTTTGTTGCTTAAAATATGTTTAAAATTTAAACCTGCAAAATTCTGTATATTTTTACAGTTTTGGGATCTAGAACCAGTCTCTAGGTATATTAGCTTACTATTAAAACCATTGGTTTTGGTTTTTTACAAAAAAAACCCATGGTTTTTGCCAACCCTGCTTGAAGCTACTCTGCAACCACCTTGAGAATTGTTTTAATGCTTACCAGAGTGACAGTACCCTTGTGCTCATTAATGAGTAGTTGATATCTCTGCTCCATCCTACAAAGCCTTCTATGGAACTATGTGGGCCATTAATTGCTGCACAGGATGGAGCTAAATGTGCATTTTGGTAATGCTGATGATGGCTTAGTGTCTCTGGTGGGCTCTCAAAAGGTGGGGGTGGACTTTTGAATATATATCAGCTTAGCACCCAGACAAACTTCTGGAGTTTTTTTTAGAAAGGGTTTAGTTTTTAGATATTTAAATGGTTTGTGTAACCCTGTTCTATAATTCCAAGTTTCATATGAATAAATAAAAACAAAATAGCACAAGCCATTTTACACTATGCACACATCAAAATTTCAAACACAAATGATAATTTTTGTGATAATTTTTTAAAATGCTTCTCACTGATTCAAATTTAATACTCATTTCAATTGGCAAATTACTCATTTTGCTCATTTAACCAACCTAAAACTCAAATTTCTCTTATTTGATATTTTTTGGTTGGAAAACTGAATTGCTAATTTGGGAATGAAAGTGCCAAATTTGAAAGAATCACACTCAGAAGCATACGATAGACCTCAATTCTATGTTCTAGATGATTTGTGGATAAAACAGGAACTTTACCAATCAAGCTTTCTTATAGTGTGATGAGAAGCGCATACCTAGGGCCAAAGTAGGAAACAAGATTGCATATGCTGGGTAATTACCGTGATGAAGCTAATAGTCTTTTCCAAATATCTTATGACTAATTTTTCTCTCCACTCTCAATGGGCTACAAACTAATAGTTTATATGCTGATTTATCAATTACCATTTGGAAATCTCTCTATTTTGATATTTAAACCTCTCTTTAGGGTAATTCTTTTTGCATTTAAAACATAATATTTAAAAGCATTACTTATTTTTCAGAGTTTTTAGCTATTACTGTTCATTTTGTATGATCATAATCATGATTCATCACTTTTGTAGAAGTAATCTAAAATATACTATTTCAAATTTATTATATACTTCACCATTAAGAGTAATTTATTATAGAAATTGTAAAATTTCTAATTCAAATATTTATTGTATTAGCTATTATTATGAATCCAAAAACTTTTATACAAGTAGGAATTTTGAAAAACCTTATGCATTTTCACCAGCATTTCGTGTACCATATACAACTGTGGTGATTCCTAGAAGTCATTTCCATGTTTCTGTAACTGTACAAGAAAAAGATGGTACTAAACCCTCATCCCAAGTGGAAGTTACTGTCCATGATCTGAAAGAGAAGTCAAAACTATCATCTTCAGTAATAGATCCTGATGTGAAAATATCCACACCAGTTGTAAAAAAATCATTGGGAATCAGAATTAAGGATGAAATACTACATTATTATCATGGATTTAAATTACTTTTTATTGATGTAGCCATTTCTTCAAAGTATGTTTGGAGGATACTAAATGGAGAAGTTCTGTCCCGAAGAGAACACCGGCAGGTTAGAAATTATAGTTTTTATAGTTTTGATTCCCTACAAATGATTGATATGATCTAAACTGATAGATGCAATGAGCATTTATATATTTTCACATCCCCTAACCACCTGAGTACTTATCAAAAAAGATTCTGGCAGAGATGCCTATGTTGGTTTTGCTTTTTTGTATTTTAATCAATCTTTTGTTCTCACCACAGCTTATCAGAACCACAAGTGATTTGTTTCGACTCTTGCCATTCTCAGTGTTCATTATCATTCCATTCATGGAGTTACTCCTTCCAGTTGCCCTGAAGCTCTTTCCTGGAATGCTACCATCCACTTTTGAAACCACCAATGAAAAGGTTAGAAAGAAAGACTCCATGAAAAAGAGAAATTGGGAGGGCTTTTGCCACCAATCTGCACTTGCTTTAAGACATTTCATAGTGGAGACCTGCCATTTAACTATTTGTGAACCAGGGGCACTACCAGCATACGAGAGCTGCTGTAAAGTTGACCCACATTATAACTCTATCCATTAACTAACCAAGGCAAATGTGAATTAACTTTCCTCAAATTGGAATCAGTCTCATCTGTTAGGTTGTAGCCAGGACTCCTCATAAGATATGATTAAGCTTAGGCTAGTAGGTATTTTTTCCCTCATTGTTGACTACTTAATCAAGTTTTCTAATTGTGGTACAATCGAAACAGGAGGCAAAGATGAAGAAGCGACTGAAAGTCAAGTTGGAGATGGCTAAATTTTTGCAGCGGACCTTAGATAACATGGCTGTTCAAGGAAAAGGACACAGTTCAGAAAAGGCCAAAGAATTTGTTGAAGTATTTGATAAGGTAAACTTATGTTTTTAAAAAAATGGTAATCAAATATTTTACTTTTTGAACATATACATGAATTGAATTTCCAATCATACAACTTTAAAGAGTAGCCAATTCATACATTATACACATAAAATAACAATGCTGTTGACTTATAAGGGATATTTTATTATTATCACCTCAATGCTGAAATTAGCCACAAGATAACTCCTTATTTGTTGATAGATAAATATTTAAATATTGTATGTCATTGAAGGTATTTATTAAAATATTGTCATTTTAATGCTCTAAATTTGAGAAAACTTCTTAACCCCATGCGCACGCCTCTGTGTCACACCGGCATTGCGCGTAATACAGTTTTTGTGCATCATTTAAAAATGCGTTTTAAAATGGAAAAGTTAGCAAATTACATATTGTTAATAATATATATTTAACTTAAAATTAACAGCTCCATGGTTACATATTTAAACTCGCTTTTAATTAGCTTCATCATTGGGGGTGTGTGAAACACTTTAAAATGTTCAAGTAAACAAAGTCCAGGTTTATCTGTTTTCCTGTTGGGTAACAAACATGACAACATTTTGTTGGCCACTTCACAGAACTGCCTACAGCTTGCAGAATGGTGATCAGTGCATGTACAACTTCTTTCTCTCCTCCCCACATACTTTTCTGACCTGCCTGTCAGTTGCTTTCAATAAACTTGTTCACAATTTTTTTTTCCATTTGCATTATGAGAAACTAAAAGGTCTTCAACTAGCTTCTCAATGTAGTTGCAAATTTTCATACTTTTATTCACCTTATTTCTATACAATAGAAAACTATTGAGAAGCATTTGCATCACAAGGTGTAGGCCTAACTTTTTGAACCATGCATGATATTTGTAGCTTGGATCATATGGCTCCAGTAATTGATCTACAATGTCAACACCCCATATAGGCATTATAGTTTTTAATTAGAGATGTTTTTTTGAAAACCTTTCTTACTCCACCAAAATAAGTCTTTTCTTTTTCTTCATGACCAAAGAGTTATTTATCTTTATGGATGAATGCGGAATTGTAGCACCCAAGCTTTTCATTACAAAGTTCTTTTGGGAGGCCTCTGTTTGGATTGATGGTGCCCATCATCATAGTGTTTTTAGAGTCTAAAAAGGCAGCTAAGTGTGTACTGGCATACCAATTATCTACAAAATTATGTCTACCTTGTCTGAGTATGGATTTCCCTAAATGTGCCACTACTCTCTCACTCTTACTATGATGCTCAAATTCTTGTAGAATTGCATTGTTGTCCTTCCCACAATAGACAAAAATTATAGTTATATCCAAACCAGTCCCTTTGACTATTGCACAAAACAAACAATTTTATTCCAAACCGAGCTCTTTTAGTTTTGATAAATTGACAAAACCCTAATTGTCCTTTCCAGACAATGAGGGCTTCATCAACTGCACAACATTCACCCGCATCCACATTGTACATGGCAATGTTAGTCAAGTTATCACAAAATGTATCTAAATGAGTGTTGGCAGCATTTTTCTTTACATCTTTCACTTCATTAAACCTAAGGAATTTCAATCTCTGCTCATATTAATGCACAAAAAAATAGACTCTAGGCTGAAATGGTAATCTAGACCAATATAAATTGATCTCACTATATTTACATTGGCCCATATAAAAATATCATGCAAGAAATGTATATATATTATCATCATTCACATCTTTTCACTTTAGATTATTTACTACTCCTTTTTTATCAGGATTCTCTTAAAAAAAAATTGTTTGTTCTGTCATTTATGCACCTTACTAAATAGGCTATAACATCATCAGTTATAAACATTTTGAAACAATCTAAAACACTACTATTATCACTACAATTTAGTGCAGGATTTACACCACTGAAATTCTGCACTATCTCAGGAAGAGGGTTAGGCCTACAATCACTGAAAATGTCAGCAATTCTTTTCCAAGAATCACATAGGATGACACTGTCATCTTCATGCTCAGAAAAATCAAATCATCACTCATAACTATCTGAATTGTTTCATTATCACTTTCCATGGGTTCATAATCGCCGTCACTATTATCTGAATCACTAAGAGACATTTTAAATATAAATAAACAAACAGGAAATAAAGTACTGAAATGCCACAATCGAATACCATTGATCACAATTCCGCTACTGACGCTAACACTTTGGAGTTTCTTGTAAAAGTATATAAGCCACACCAGATCTTATTTTAACAAGATTGGTGTACTTTTTAATATGACAAACACGCTTGTCATTGTAGTGCAACATGGTAAACTTATGACTGACGCACGTTTGTCATCATAGGGAATGGGTTAATTATATAATTATCCTTTATAATTCACAATTTTTCATCATGGCTATTGGTATATATGGCTTCTTCTATCCCCATAGTTACTTATGACCTACTATCCCTCTTAGTTGCATCTCCTGCTTCACCGGATATAACCCCCTCCCCTCATCACCCTGTAAGGGGCACAGTGATACATTATCCTGGCTGCCATGCTGTTGCCTTTCTGTATCAACTCACCTCATCTCCTTCACCCCAGAGGAGGAAGCACCCTGTGTAGCCAGGCCTGAATAGAAATTAGGGAAGCCCCAGCATTGGATTGACATAACCTCTCTAACAAGTTGTGCTTTCGCCTCATTTCCTCTCAGCATTGCTTTTCTCTATGACTAGCCACTCAAAGCTCTGTCTAGGCTTAAGGACCTGACCAGCTACATCATGCTGTGTCTGAAGAGAGGCTTGGGAAACTTTGTAAATGATGGGTCTGCAGGTTGCAAGAGACAGGAATTGAGGCTGTTCTGGGCATTGGGAGATGAATAATGGGAAAAATGGTTTCTACATCAATAAGCACTTAGCTGTGTGTAATGGGTTGACTGCCTTCTTCCGGCTCTTCTTGGGCATAAAGCAGTACTACCTGTGGCTGGTAGGCTTTACTGTCTTGTTGGCTGTCCTGTTGTGGATCTGTACATCTGACTAAAGAAATCCGCTTCATTGCTTTGCCTCTCTGGCTGCTCAGTTGGGAGCTGTGACCTTTTGGGAAGGACCTGTTACTGTGCAACTTATGGTAAGTGTGCGATGATGTACAGGTAGTGAACACTACCATTAACGTACCCATGGTGGCCCAGCAACCCCCTTTTTTCTTCTTTAGTGGTCACAAGTGTAGGAGCTCTCATGTATTGGTCAGTCTTCATGTAGTTTTAAAAATCTCTGACTAGTCTCCCTCTCTAAATCCTTGCCAAACCTTGGTGTTGAGGTGGATTAGGAGTTAAACTACAACACTGACTGCTGGAACTCCACTACAACCTTATGATTGCAGCAAAGAGGTTTACCCTTTGCCATTTGGGTCATTTTCTTGTTAAAATGCCCATCCTGGTTTCAAGTTCAGTGAGCCAACTCTGAGGCATCTCAACCTCTGTAATAGAGATGCACCCCCCACCCCCTATGCTTTCTTAGGGTCCCCTCCAAGACTTTTCAATTAGAAAGGGAGTTTCTCCCTCCACTATTATAAAGTCGCCTTCACTCTCTATTTGCAGTTGGCCCCCCTTTGCTTTCTCAGGGGCCCACCAAAACAGGGTGTACTGCTTCTGTTCCACCCCTCTTGTTGGAATCAGGCGACCTATCATAATCCCCTTAGACTTTACCTCCAGAGGTGGAGAACATTCATTGGCAGGTTTATATTGAGTGAGTTGTGTTCTGCTCTTGCTTCATGTACAGACACACCCTGGTCCAGACTATTTCCTGTATGTCATACTTCAACATGTAGGTGAGCGAGGCATGGCATTTCTGTTAGATCTAGACAGAGGGTATCCTCCCAGACTCATTCCGAATGGCTACTGTGCCTGCAAACTGGGGAGAGATCACTCTATCCTGAACTTTTCGCTCAAGCTCTCTAATCTCATGCATATTGCAAGTTGATAAAAAAAAAATGGCTGAATGTTAGTTTAGCCTTTTTCTGGACAACGGAGGCTACCTGTCTTCCACACAGTGCAGCTTCTGCAAGTTCCACTTCACATCAAATGCTCTGCTCTGACTGGCATTCCTTTGTAGACATGCTAAGGTGGGTCTGTGCTCTTAGGGTCCTCTTGGGAGAGGGAGAGTAATGGGTAAAACTTTGACCAAGCAAGAGAGTGGGATTTTGAGGAAATTGTGCACTTATTTGAATTTTTAAATTATTGACCTTATGCTTTAGTCCTTGAAGGATGCAATCCTCTCCTGGCACATATAAGTATGCCTCTTGTTCGTTTTTCCATTGTTTCCTTTTTATCTCATTTAAATAGTCTTTTGATGAGTTTTCTACTTTATTTGGGTATCATGCCCTTGTATGTGTTTACCCTGTGACACCCCAACACTCAATCACTTTTGACCTTGACACGCTCTCTGAGTTAGTTAACATTGGATGGAATAGCTTCCATTTCAAGGTTTTCGTTCCATTACTGCAGAGGTGTAATCATTGCCACTGCTTCATATAAATAAAGTTTGCTAGTATGCACAGAGGGGTAGGCCCCAACTTTGTTTAACCTATTCTAAAGCTGTGCCTAATGATACTATCATGCCCAATCAAGGGTCATCCCATGGCTTTGCCCCATCCTTGACCTGTTTCCAAATGGGGTCACCTGGAATATGGTAGTCCCATCATTTCCTTGACCTTATTTTTTACTGATGCCTCACCTGGGAGGGTCACATTTGCAGCCTTAAGGTCTCCTGTACCTGCATAAGCGATATTCTTTGTTCATTGGTGTTCAGCACTTGGAGTACTGCTATGGTCACTCTTCTAATGTTCTAAATGTTGGTGAGATGACGCTTACTTTTGTGCAAGTGGGTTTAGCATCTCCCTCAGTTACCAATGGCTCTCATTTTACCTGCTGCTAATCTCAACAGTGACTGCCAATGTGAGGTACCAATCGTGTCCTAAGCCTTTAGGGTATAGGAACAAGAAACACTTTTGAGAGCTTGATTTAATTCTCAGGCCAATGGCATTGATAGTTCTGCCCAAGACACTACCCATAATAGTAACACTTTTGGGTATTTGTTGCCACCCATCTGCTCCCACAGCTTTTACAGCACTGTAGGTACTGTATTCATACTTTTTGGAGCTCATATGTTACATTGGAGCTCTGCCAGTGTACACAGTTGGCTCAAAATCTGAAGAGGGGTGGGGCTGGCTTCCATTCTATCTCCTCCCTGGACTCTTGCAGGTGCTGCAACTATCTTCATGTCTGGGCTGGTTGCAATACACTGCTTGGTATGAGAGATTGTACACCATGCCCTGTTTGGAGAGATTAAAAATTTATAGCAACTCAAAGAATGTGCCGAGTGCTCTTGAAGCATTGGAATCTCTGCTTCCCCTAGTTTGCAGTATCTCTAACACAGCTGCTGTGAGCCAGAAAGTATGGAGAGATTGTCTTCTTGGTCTTCCGAACATGTAGGAGTTGCAGTAAATGAGAGGGAGTCAGACTGAGAGACCAGGCCAGCATTTTGCACTTTCCCTCTTAGTAAAGCCCTCCTGGCTGCCTGGCAAAGAAAATGGGAGATGAGAGACTGGAATTTAAAGTTGTTATGCATTACACCTACACTTTTTCCAGGGACCTAACCTACAATTCCCTGACGATTTCAGGTCATTTTTTTGTCACCTCTCAATCAGACACTTGCAGGATGCAGTGCCATTTGATGGAGCTCTCCCTTGAACTATTAGGTTAAGACTGCTTCGCCTCCCAGATGGTAAGAAACTTTTTGGTTGAATATCTTAGTCTGGGAGAGTTCTTGAGATAGGTGGGGTCACTACCACCTGTCATGAAGCTTGGAACTGAACTTCTTTAGCTGTTTGCCTTCAAGAGATCATGTTGGGTGTGTTCCCCCCACCTACCCTGCAGGAGTTCAAGGGTTTCATGACCTCAACACCATGGGATATGGGTTGGGCTGCTGGGTGCACAAGTTACACCTGGGTAGGTCTTCTCTTATATGTCTACCTTTCATTGTAACCAACTGCTTCG
Source organism: Ceratothoa steindachneri (assembly GCA_963969495.1). Lineage (NCBI taxonomy): Eukaryota > Metazoa > Arthropoda > Malacostraca > Isopoda > Cymothoidae > Ceratothoa > Ceratothoa steindachneri. The sequence continues at coordinate 92,347,909 of OZ018324.1, forward strand.
ATAAGGCATAGTTCTGCTTTTTCATAGGCCAGTTTTCAATGGCCATTCTCCTACAGGGACCAAAATGGTTAGAAACATTTTGGGGAGTGACTACATGGTCAGTCCCAGTGGGTGGGTCCAGGCAGAAACAGTTCAAGAGCTGGAGTTGGGTGTCTGGATATGTCCTTGTGCTCTTTTGATGCACAACCACACAAGGAAGGGGATGGATTGTGTGGCAGGGGTAAAGCCCCTCTTGAAACCTAGAGTGGCATGGGGGAGGTGGCCCCTGGTGGTACCAGTTGATTCAACTGGCACCCCATATACACAGTCAGGATCAGGCTCTCAGGGAGGGGCAATTTAGCATTTGTCTCTTCCAAAATCAAAGGATGCCCATCCCCTATTATGATGCTACATTAAAAAATAAAATTTGTCCACAACCAGAATATTCCTGGTAAAAGGTTTTTTTCCTCCATCCAAATCTTACTGTAAAGTGGTTTTCCCTTTACCATTCGTTCCTTTCAAGGAGCCTCCTTGCCCTCAAGTGGCTCCATCTTTAGCACAGAGGTGACCTACCCCCCTTTGCTTTGTCAGGGATCCCCTAAAAAGAGAGTTGATGGCAGTAGTACAATTTCTGAATAGAGAATTACACCCTTCAAAATTCCTTAAGGTGGCAGGCCCCTTTGGGACTGGTCCCTTACATTTCCATGGAGCCGCTGAGCCTGTGTTCTGGGTGCTCCCATGAAGCTTTGGCAATAGCGTACAAGTTCCTGGTGCCATTCTCTGGCCTACGTTTTCCCAGAAACTTCCAGATGGGCTTCCCATTTGTTCTTGTTTAGAGCTCCCTGGGAGCAGATGGCATCTCTGCTCTCTCCAAATGCTTGAGAGATTAAGGAAGAAATCTTTGATCCTACAGCCTGTGTTGTATGCCCCGCCAATGTTACCAGGATTGAGTTTGGCCACGCTTTCTGTGAGGCTATCCTGAATGGACCAGGTTAGAGTTGATGAAGGCTGTTGCATGCTGTGGGAATTTAATAATACACCTCTGTCTTAGTGGTCCATGCAACAAGTGGGATGGTTCCAAGTGGGATGGTCCCACTCCAGGATTGCATTCAGATGTATTGGTCATGTCATATCCACTTGGGAATTGCTGACCCCTCTTGAATTTTTTTCCTCTTGCCCTACAGGGTGGGCTAGAGTTAACAAAAAAGGAGCCTTTTCTCCTGGCCCCTCTGAGGTGAGCAGGGCCCTAACACTGAGACTAAGGTAGCCTCACTTTGGAAGGAAGATATTCTTAATGTTTGATTACAGCGACGATCCACACTGAAGTACATCTTTCTTATACTTCTATTAAAGATTCATTGATAGAGAGGAAAAATAGAGGGGGTATAGCTACTGCACGTTTGGTTGATGTCAACATTGTCTTCTTCAGGATTCCTGGACATATAGGGGTTTCTGGGAATGAGTGACTGGAGATTCAGTCTTACTTATGCATATGTGGCAGGAAGATCAGAATAGTCCTTTGGGGGTGCATGGCAAACTAGATGAGAGACAACCCTGAGAATTTGAGGTTGTGAGACATTGTTCCCTGACTATTCTTTCTGCCCCATCCCTCAATGTTTTGAAGGTAGCAAGTGATTTTTTACCATTTCTGAATTGGACATACTAATGGGATACTACAACACCATCTGATGGAGTGCTTCTATGAACACCTCTGCAGGGACTGTTTGGTGTCTCAGATTGTGGCCTACCTTTTGGTTGAATATCCTAACCTGTGGGTGCATTGAGTGTGATAGCTGTCTAGGTACTGGGACAGCAGGGCACACTACTGTCTGTCTTTTGTGCCTGAGGTGGTCTCCCATTAGGTGGCTTGTGATGTCATAAAGTTCTTGGAATAAGTGGACATTATGCAGGATACTTGAGCTCACCTTGGAACTAGAGCTAATTTTAGCTGATGGTGTACTAAAGTCCTTTGGGGAGGCAGGCTGTCTCTTTAGGAAATATTTCCATGGTATGATTTATTTTTAATATGTTTTTTTAAGGGGGGGGGGAATTTCCTACTCTCTCTCTTTAGTGGACATTTTTTATATAACACTGGAAGATGCTTATGTTTTATTAGGTATTTGCAAATTAGTTAATTATGCCACCCGTCCTTTTTGAATCCTGGACAAGTTCCCTTGATCATAACATGACATTTATATAAAGATCAAAATGACAATTTTAGGCAAGCCTGAGTGCTTCAGGGGCCACTTCTTCTGGGTATATGTATAATCAGAAAGAACATTATTAGTGTTTGATATCAACTAATGAGCAGAAAATGTTTCTTGACCAAGGGAGGGGTGCCCTTTTACATTTCAGGGGTTTGTGGCTAAAGAGATCCCTCCAGCAAAGAGAGAAGTGAGGGGGGGAGGGGGCATATAATGTTATGAGTGGCTAGATGTGTGAATGGAGCTCCTTGAATCAAACTCAGCACTTATACCAATAGCCAGATAGCTATCTATCTGCTGAAATTTTATGGCTACTCTTGCTGTGATTGTGCTGTAGTGATTTGCTTGTCAGTTGATTTATGTATTATTTTCATTATTATTGATTTGTCCTCTTTTTTTTGTCCCAGGATCATGGTGTCATTTATTTTATTACATATCTCAATTCTTCTAGATTCAGAAGACAGGAGAAAATGTGAGCAATGTTGAGATCTTGAAATTCAGCAAACTGTTCGAAGATGAAATTACCCTTGATTCTCTAACTCGACCTCAGCTGGTGGCACTTTGCAAACTCTTGGAGATGCAGCCACTTGGCACCAACAATTTCCTGCGATTCCAACTTCGTATGAAGCTGCGGAGCCTCACTGCGGATGACAAGGTTGGGGAAATAGAAATCACTCACCAAGATTTTGAGGAATAGTTTTAAGCTTTTCATTTACTTTATTTTTAATCCATTAGTTTTCTTTGTTCTTCTTTGACGGAGAATTTTTTTAACATTTTGAAACTATGTCAGTTGGTGGTGGTGGGGCATGTTAATTTGCTTGTGGAGAAGGGAGCCTGGTTGGAAAATCATTCTCTGTATAATTCCTTAAATGAAGTCATTGGTCTTGGATCATATATCAGAACAAAGCACTCCCTAACCATCCTTACAACAAACAGAAGGCTTTATCCAAAACCACTCCCCCCATCTCCACAATGCGCAGTCATGGTCGCAATAAAGATCAACAAAGCCTTTGGCTCTCTCCTATGCCTCTTCCTCATGCAGCAAATACTACAGGAATTGTCACGAGGTGAGTGGATAAGGCCCTGGTCTTCCAGTTTCGGCGCACATATTCGATCCCAGCGAGCGTAGACACAAAACTTTGTGTCATCACGAAGTGGCTGCCGCCCATTGGTAGATACACTGATACTAAGCACCGTGGAGGTATATAGAACCACACGCATCATCACTCTCATAAATCAATCATGCCACCAATACCATTTCCCTTACTGTCTTATCAACACAACATACCCACTCCCTTGTTCCGGAACCCTGCTGATGGAGTACATGTATCCCAGTGAGAACACACATATACACACACTCAATGTGCAACACGTGTTCCTTATGGGGGTACTCATACACCAAAACACGAAGGGTTCTATGATCGCACCTAAAGTTCCGTTTATTGTACTTTACAAAAGCACATTAAAATAAAATTATAGTCTTTGATTGATTCTTAATCACATAAGGATAAGGCAAAACAGAAAATAACATTTATTTTAGTTGTATAAAAATAAACTTGTCATTATTTAGCGCAAAACATCAAAATTACAAGACAAAAATGTATACATTTTATTCTCTCCTGCATCATTCACAGCTGATACTATATATCAGGTTTATATTTTTTTACCTTTATATTATATGACAAGAATTAACAAAGTTTATAAGTTTATCACTGACTACGATGACTCACAAGAATATGTAAATGAAATTGTTAATACAATTTAGCAAATTTTAAAAAGATATAATTTAACAGGCCAAATAGCATCAATATACTGGCATTATAATCGTGGAGTTAGATGGCTTTGAATAAAAAGTAATTTTTTTATTACTTTATTACATTTTATTTAGTCTTGTTCTATATTAAATTATATTTTATTAGGTGAAACCCAAACTTAGTAATTAAGTTTGATTTTTCTAAATGGGTGAGTCTGAGTTTTGTGTGATCTTCGATCAACATACAACCTCCCCCCCTCAAAAGGCTATATCCAAACTCTACCTTCATAGTGCTCACAAATGCTAACTTCCGACAACACGCACAATCAATGAAGTCTATACAGGCTGTTTATTTTTACTTCTTGCTGCTTACAGATCATTAAGGTGGAAGGTGTGGAGTCCCTAGCTGTGTGGGAACTACAACAAGCATGTCGAGCTAGAGGCATGCGCGCCTATGGACTTTCTAAAACCATTCTCCAACTGCAGTTACAACAGTGGCTCGATCTGAGTCTGAACGAGGAGGTTCCTCCCTCTCTCCTCCTCTTATCTCGCACCCTCTACCTTCCTGAAAAACTTCCCCCCGAGGAGACACTCGTGGCTACAATCTCATCGCTTCCTGAAGAGGTACGTCTCGATGGATCTTGCCACCTTTCCTCTCTCTTTATTCAACGCTGTCTGCAAATTACACCTAATTACTAGAGAGTTTGAAATGCGTCTGCTTGATGATAAAAGGGTGTCAGCCTTATTCCTCATCCTTTCTTCTCCATACTCCATTCTTTCTTTTCATCTTTGCCTACTATTTGAATTAATCAATTGTTGCCTATCCTGTGGAGTCGGGATACTTGACTTCGCTACGGAGCAGGAGCAAGTTTGGGAGAATTGCGCACACTCCCAGTCTCTATGGTTACGACTACTCTCTCCGAGCTATTGTAACTTCACTCGAGACCCGCCTAAAAGGAAAAAAATAAACAAAACAAACCCCACCTCGCCTAACACTATGCTCTCATTCCCTTTTTCAGAAACTTTCTCGTGGCGATGCCGTCGTTGTTTGTTTTTGCATTTTTGAGTATCTTTTTCCCCTAACTTGTTCCCTTTTGGTAGGTGGCAACCCGCACAAAAGCTTCAATCGGGAAAAGGGAAGGCAAGATTGATAATCGCACACGTCTCGAGGTGATCAAAGCTGAGGAGAGGAAGATCAAAGAAGATAAGGAGGAGAAGGAGTTGGCCACGGAGGAGAAGAGGAAGAAGGAGGAGTCATTGAAGAAGAAATCGGAAGAAGTAAGTGGAAGAGGGTCGTGTGTTGGCTTTTCAAAGTTTTCTTTGGCAGAACCTTACTACTAATAAAGAATGATGATGAGTTTTCGGGTGTAGTCTGGTGCCTGGAGGAGTAGCACGCCCTCCCGGCTCTAGTAGCTCCGTTACTCTCGAACTAGATTGAGACTATCTGAGCTTTATTCTTTGTAACCCTTTCCATTTTCTAGCCTTCTTTCATCACTTTCTGTACAAGCCTCTCTCACATTTTTCTCTTGGCCCTCGGCTAATTTTGCATTCCTATTTGTGGTCGGGTGGGAGCGGGGGCACATCCTTTGCCTCTTGGAGGGGTAATATGCCTCTACTTTACCCACCCTTCAAACCTCGTATGTTCCCATCTTTCTTTACTTTATTCTTTTTACACCCGTCACTCTGGGGAACGCTTGGCTCTCGGACAAGTTTGGTTGTGGTTGTTAATTGCTCCTCAGGGGAAAATGACCCGCTTGGAATATTAAGGGATAATTTTTATAGCACCCCCCTTCCCCCGTGCTAGCGGTCCATGCAACAGCTGGAATATGAAGGGGTTTTCCCCTTACCTGGCTCGGGCCCTTCTCGGTTGGGAGGAAGCAAAGGAGACGGGGGAGGGCTCTAGGCCGCTCATTGATAGGCTACCGAGTTACTTCGAGTCCTCCGGCTTCAAACCTTTCGGGGTCCTTTCCACGACTGATGGTACAAAGTTATTTGAAGGAGACGTGTTCCATCAGTGCAAGGGTCTAGCTGCGTTCCTTGGTCTCGGACTTGGCCCTCTTGTCCGAGTGTGTCAAACTGTCTCCTGGCACTCAATGGTACATGTGCGGGTGATCCCACACCCTATCATGAACTTCTCAAAATGAGTTGTCTATACCAAGGAACTGTTACACTGCTCCGTTGATTATATTACTTAAGAGCTGGCTGAACATGGGGCAGTCAGGTTCGAGTAAACAGGGGTGGGGGGTCTCTAGACCCATACCCAATAGTCTTCATCACTGTCATTTTGTACCAACTCTCACCCTGCATTTACCCTTCCATCCACCCCTTTTCCTCCGTCATTTTCTCTATCCTTTCATTGGCACCCTCTTCAAATGCCCAGGTATGATAATAATAAGTGATCACCCACCCTACTCATTAGTGTACCCGCCTCTCTACTTCTCTTTACTACATATCCGCTTACTCACTTTCGAACTTGCTCTTCTATCCACAGACTGTTCGGCAAATTCTTGTTGAATGTCCCAGTCTGGGTGACATTCACCTTACCTGTCCCAGTATCGAGTATCCCTGCCACAGTCTAGAAATGGATTAAATTCTCCCTCTCAGAGGAATCCGCCTATAGCGGATTCGCTAGATTCAGGAGAATTGCGTCCCCTCCCAGTCCCTAGCACCCTGACTAGCTATTTTCATATTATACTCGGACTGTCTACCTTCCACATCTTTTTACTTACCCGCTTTCTTTAAAATCACTACAAACACTTTATGGCCTCCTGATGCTTATTTTGGTTTTATATATATATAACAATAAAATAGACCCTAGTAGTTCACTGGAATTAGTTTTATTGAAACTGCCCCCCCTCCCCCTCCTTGATGAGCACTATTCAGACAATCCTTGTTTTTGTTTTTTTCCTCATTTTCATCCTGTATTCTTCCCTTTCCTCTCTTATGTAATTCCTTGGGTTTCCAAGTTTTTTTTTTCCCTATGTTAAGATTTTTTAAACTTGTTTAATTCTATTTCCCCAGGGTCATAAGCTTATTATTTTTAACTTTAATAGCTTCGGTTACTCAATTATTCTTTTTCGTTTATCTCCTATTCCTCTTAACCTCGTTCCTCCCTTGATACCTAGCAGGCGATGCAACGCGAGAGTGAGGATGCAGTGGTGCTCATGGGTTTCGAGATGGCCGATAAGCTCTCAGGATTTGGAGCCAAGGTATCGTTCTCTCGCTCGTGGTTTCAGATTCTCCGTGACACTCGGTTGCACTCTTGCTCTTTGCCATTGAGGGACAGAGGGCTGCTACTCATGTTCCCTTTCATTGCAGCCCGCTGGAGATGTCCTGGTCGATACGGCTCCCGTGATTGAGGACAAGGCCCCCGAAATTGGGAAGGTGACTGATGATTTAGAGAAAGCAGAGGTGAGGAAGGTCGGTTTTGTTGCAGATAATTTTGACCTTGCTTTAATGCGGCCCTATTGAGGTTCTGGTTTGATTGAAGCTTATAGTCAGGATCAGTCATTACATCCACTCAGTAACAATTGTAAAAATCTTAAATTTTAAAGAAAGATGATTCACCCTTGTTAGTGGCTGGTCTTTGCAAAGATGTGATTTTTTTTCACCCGAGTTGTCACTTGGGCGGGGTGGAACGCCTCCCTCTTCCACACATTTTCATTTCACCACTTCCTTTACCAACCTCCTTTCCAAAACTTTCTAGATGAAATACCTCTGTTAGTTTTCGCCCTTCCCCACCGTAAGGGGTTCCCTCTTTAGACTTTTACATCTTGTACCTGGAGGAGGGGCACGCCTCCCGACCCCAATGTTCCTGGCAGTCGACTACCTGAGCTTTATTCATTCTAGATATTTCCAGTTGACCTTTTTTTTGCATTTTCTCTGCAAGTTCCTCACCTATTTTATTGGTGGCCAGCTAATTTCGTAGGCTAGTCGCCGACCAGCTTTTGTCCATTCATCTGTGGTAGGGTCTTTTGGGGGAGTGAGTCACTCCTCCCTCTTTCCTGTGGTTGTGGTAGGGTTATTTTTTTTTTCACATCTGCTTTCTTCCCAACATCTTCTCTTTATACTGCTCTTCCAAAGCCATAGCGTGCCTCCTCCTTCTTCTTGCTTTTTTTTTCACCTTTTTTTTTTTTTTTTTTTTTAGCTAATCATTAGACAATAAGATAATTACAGTGACTTATGTTCCAGCAGGTAGTTGCAAGATGTCCGCTACCCCCCCCCCACCCCTTCTGCCCATTTTCCTTTTTATTTTATGCAAGATGTCATTGGAAGCAAGAGCAGCATTGCTGCAGCTGGCATCTGGAGGGTTGTGTGCCATTTTGGCCCAAATGCCTGCAGGAGGATCTATGGTTCTTTTCCTTCCCCACATTTTCACTTCCTTTATTCTCCTTTCTCTACATATTTCTCTTTAAAACCTTTCTGTATGATATGCCCTCGTTGGTATTTTGCTTATTTACAAAATATTTTGATTTGTTTTGGCCTGTCTTCCCCAAGGTATTTTCAGATGTGTGGCACTTTTTTGTTGTGTATGAAGAGTAGGGGGACTACCCATTGTCTTCCAGCATATGTCTTAAAAGGGTACTAATCCCAGATATGGGCCACCTGCCTGGCATTCTAGGCACATGACTATTACCATTTCCTATTCTCTAGATTATTTTTATAATTGGCCACTTTTTGTTTCCATCAAGTTATAGTGGTTTGATTTTAGTTTCAATTTTCTTTATTGTGATTGTTCCTCATGGAGGTTGTGACCTTGACCCCTCCCTTCCCCCCAGTACCCCCTCCCTTCCCCCCAGTACCAGCATTTGAAATTGGTGTTCTATGTAGCAGTCTCTCTTTTGGTATTTGCCACCCCTTGGGTCCTTTACTTCAAAGCATTTTGCTACCCTTTCGCTCTTCCTATCCCATTCATTATAAAGGATGAGGGACTTCATTTTTTAGTCATCTCTTATCTGGCTTATTTTGCCTCAACGGGCGTCTTTATCTCATCTAAATTCTAAATGGACAACTTTCTCCTCCCATTTCGAGTTTGATCTCATTCCTCTTTTGCACTTCTGTCACAGTTGACCAGGGAAGACATCGATCATGTAGAAGAGGCACTCGAGATGATAGAATTAGAGAAGAAGCGAGCCTTTATAGAAGAGGAGGAGCTCTCTGAACTGAAATCCGAGTTAGCAGATTATGAAGAAGATATCCATGACTTCAAGCTGGTAAGAAACATTCTTCACCACATTCAATTTTTTTCCTAGAGTGTCCCGTTTATTACTTGCATGCAGAGCAGGGAGAATATCCATAGCGTTTTTCTGTGCGGGTCGCGCAAGGCGACTAAGCCCGGATATGGGCCGATAGCTTGGAAAGGCGTGCACCTGAAAGTTGGTTCCTGCGAGTGCCATACGCAGTGTAATGGGCGGTGCCTTCACGGTCATCGTCCAGACATACTGGTTATTGGAGTTGCTCTGCCCTAGGCTGTCTGTCTGGCTGAACAGCCCCGAGCTTCTGAGGAAGGCACCGGGCGCTCCCACAAATTTTGCAGAGAGTTTTTGTTGTTTTGTCTGCCTCGGTGGTTATGGTGTATGTAGTCTTCCATTGTGTGTTTTATGGTGTGTGTGAATTTGCTATAACCTGGACAGACGTCCACGATGGAGTCATTGTCCCCAAGAAAACCAACCAGCGGAGGGACAGAAGCAGAGATCTGCAACCAAGAGGATGGTTCAGATGCCCACCGAATTGGACGCCCCCGGGGGTGGGGGCCACAAAGAGAGCTCGAGTACCTGGGAGTGGCTTCGAGCGATAGATTCGTGTCATGCCGATTAATTCACGTTAATGTGTGAACCGAGTGGAATGTGACGATCGAGTTTGCAGATGCTTACACGATGTTAAGCATGAAATGAAGAGTTTGTGTAGGGTGTAGTAAATGGAGTGCGACCAGATGTGGATCATATTGGTAGGGGTAAAAGGAGTTGTAATGTGTGAGATCGAGAAACAGGTTTTGGAATCACTTGGGAGGAGTGGTGGATGTAATTGGGCATTGGTTGATGGTGGTAGGACTTAATTTGTGGCCTCCCTACCTCTCTCCTGTGGTGTGTGCGGGTCCCAAGGGCGGGACCACAGGTCCCTCAGTGAGGGGGTGGAGTGTTTCGTGCTTGTGCAATGTTCGGGCAGTCAATGAGGTGTTTCGTGTCATCTGGGTCTAGGTTACATGGGATGCAGATTGGTGTTGGGGCAAGGAGGGTAAAGTTTATTCTGGGCTTGTACTTTTGGAAGATAGTCGAGCGGCCTGATCTCAGTTGGGACAGAAGTAGTGTGTATGTTCTGTATTGTGAGTTTTTTATTTTTGCAAGTGGTTTGTTTGAGATGTTTGTGGGTGAGGGTAGTGTGAACGTTTTATCAGGTTATTATGGTTGAGGGGCGACGGATATTGTACCGGAGTTGGAATTTGCTTTTTAATTGTATCTTTTGCATCTGAATGGAGGTGGTTTTGCGCATATCCTGTGTTGGGTCACCGATTCTATTCACCGCTTCCAGTGCACATATGTGCTGGCTACGCCGGCACCATCCTTTATGCGTTAAAGCGCAATGAAAAAGTGACTGAATATAGCGAGTCGGGTTGTCAAAGCCCATCCTCCCTCACAACTGAGGCCGATTGATTATATTCAGGATGGTTCTCATTGTCGTAGAATTGCTCATAGTCTGGTCCAATAATTATTCTAGTCCTTGATCTGGACACACCGCTTTTGTTTAAGTCGATGGTATTGACCCTGTGACTCAATCTACGATCATATATATAGGTAGGCTTTAATTCCTACTGAACGTGCGAAAGCTGGTTAGAAGTGGGTTGTGCCGTAGCCAGAATTCTCACTATAAAAGTCCCACTTGTTACTGGGGGGAGGTTTGTGATTGTTGAATTCTAAGAGTGCATAATACAGGTTGAATAAATTAGCCGAAGGGATTCTTAATTAGAGTCTTGCCAAGGGTTCCTTCAAAAGGGAGGAGCCACAAATAAACACACGTACAAAAAATAAACTTTACTTTACACATATAATAATTAGCAATAGTTAAACGGGCAAAATTAAGGATTAAATGTTAAACACTGACGTTAAACGTCTAGATTTATAATGACTCAATGGGAGTATCAATCACAGTTAATTTAATAGGTAATTTAAGAATAGAGGGACACTGAGTTTACAGATTACCATTAATTGTGATGGATTGGAGAGACGACTACTCAGGTCCAGACGGGGTGGTTCGGGTGGCGTTAACACGAGTTCTCGGGGAGAGGGGGGGATAAGACGACGGGTTTGGGGCTGCTGACTGCAGTTCCGGTTAGTTCACTCCTAACTGGATGTGACACTAACAAATAGTAACTTCCAGTAACTATTTGGATGTTCCTTTTCTTTCCCAAGTTACGTTGAGCAACAGAGCGTATTCTTCTAGTCACAGACTCTGCGGGGCGGGATTTACTTTAGAAACACTTTGAGACAGCGACCAAGTTATCTCGGCGGTGCGTTGATAGTCGATACGTTACGGCAACGACTCTCGTTCAACGTGAGGGGTACGCGAGAAGGTTTGGGACACTGCTCTAGATGGAAGAACGGCGTTATTATTTATACCGAGGATTGCGGGAAATCGAGAGAGAGATTCCATTCACGACAATTCGCTTATCGCAGCGCCTTCTGGACAATCTCCATGGTATCATAAAGAAGGCAAATAGAATTTAGGCTTCTCTGTGAGATAGGCCTTCTTTCGTCAGACTTCCTGTCGCCAGTTGAGGGAAGGGTGGGGGGAGAGAGAGAGAGGAGACGAAGGTCAACTCAAACGACAAATTTCTTTCATTCCCACGATTGTCTGGCGGCATGTGAGTATGTACGTTCCATACCCTCACACTCATCTTATGGGGGCTTTTCCTATACTTCCCAAGGCATTGGGAGGCCATAGTGTCTCTCTTCCATAGTATCTTTAATTTTAAACTATTCTATGTGTTACGAGTGTGGGACAATCTGTTCACATGATTGTGCTCTGTAAGCTAAAATTGGTTGGTGTATGGATGTGAGGAAGGGAGATTCATAAGTAGAAAGTTTTTGAATTAGAGTGAAGTGTATGTGACATTGCTTGAGTAGGAGAAAGGAATTATTAAGGATGAACACTGGGATAGAAAAATGTGTAACAAATTTAGAGGTGATAGTGGGTAGTGGTAGTGCTGTGAGTGGCTGTGCTAGAACATTTAAGAGAAAGAAACATCCTTAATCATGAAATGATTGTGTCTGGGAAAGATGGCCCACTTCTACCATGGATAAGACAGTTTACAACATATTTACATCCCCGACAGAAACAAAGGAAGCTGTCAATGATGCTACCCTTGGGTCTTCCGAAGCCTTTTATCAGAAAGGAGGCTAGCAACAAGGGAACTTTGGCTTCCTAGCCTATGTGCTTTGAAAGCTTGGCCCACTCAAAAGGACAAAGAAGACTGACACTCACACCGCCCCGTCAGTCGAATGATAGGAGGCTGGAGGAGAGGAAACTTCGTGCACCGAACTTGATCTCCCCCCACATATGCCCTCGAAGACAGCAGTACCAAAAATGATATGTTTGCGGCCAATAGCCCTCTAGGTTTGGCCTACTGCAATTCTGATGTTCTTTTATTTGAAGAGGATTCCAACAACTCCTAAGTAGACCTGGAGTACTTTTTCCTTCAATCTCATTGCCGTGTACCTAGGCTAATTGAGAGGAGATGCAGAGGCTCGTCTCCCATTTTCTTGTAATTGTCTGCCTTCAGGACACCATGTCGGGTGTGTATCCCTTACCCACTTTCCCAGAATATCATTGTTTTGAGAACACCCAACCCTCCGTTGGGGGTTGGGCCAGTCGGCACGTACTGGACATGTGATGTGACGTCTCCTTCTTTCTCTCTCAACACCTCCCTCCATGTGGTTGCAGTCGAGTTACACCTGGACATGAAGTATTCTGTGCTTTCAATGTACCTTGCAAAGTAAGCCTACTTCGACATGTTAAAGTTGCACCACCCTCCTAACACGGTTGCCGAGTCCCTATTTCCTGCTCAGGGACATGAACGGTAGACACTTCCTATTGGAAAACACGATCAGTCCCATGAGCCAGGTTTTAATGGTTCTGGTCGAAGAGTTAGAGATGGGAATCTGTCATAAAACCTTTCCTTTACCAGTCCTGGTGCTCTCCTGATGCACAAGCTTACTTTAGGTGGGAGGTGCTTAAGATCTCCATGGAAGCGATTACTTTCCCATTCAGATCTCGTGTAATGGGGCGCCGCTGCCGAGAGACTGCTTCAGTGTTGCTTGGATTGATCACAGGGTCTGCCTTTGAGGAAGTGACTGATTTCTGCCTCAGTTGATAAGGCCGTTGGAGTTCTCCAGCATCCTCATCATCCTGGGCTTGGCTTCTATTTCTCGAGCATCTGGCCCATTTGGATACGAACTAATTCTGTGGTGGTACATTTCGCTGGGCGAGTGCCAGGTTCCATTTCATTCGCTAGCACGCTCACCGCTTCTCTCGGTAGGCACACTTGTCTTTATTTAATGGTGGAAGGACCCCTCTTACAGAGATTTAGGCGTGTTAAGAGGCTTCTGGGCAAATTCAGTCAGGATGCCTCTCCCGTACTCCACAAAAGCTCGACACTGCGTATGTTGCGGGGTCATTCGTGACCCCAATTCTCCACTAGGATGCTGCTCCACTTCATTTAAAGCACATTCGCTGTGGGCCGCTGACTGGACTTTCCCTCCAGAGGGAGAGAGCCCTTCAATGACCTGTTTTCACTGATCATGTTGTGGAGTTCTTGGAGGAAGTTGGTTTTGGTTGCATTTTGCAGTCCCTGAGGGTGGCGGGATTCTCTCCAGCTTCTGAGGATGTCTTTTCTTTTTTGTTAAGTTATGTGTGGGTTATTGTTTTGTTTTTTCATTGTTAATATTAGGCTAATCATTTATTTTGGCGGCCTAGTGCCTTTGATGGCAGTCACCACAATAATAATAATTAAAAGAATGCTGAGTGAGCTGCGTTCCACTCTCGTTTCTTGTGTGGATCCTGCCCTACTCTGGACGATTTTCCAAACGCTATGCCACCGTGCATGCTTTTCGCAAACCGGGGGAAGATCACCACCCTGGTTGTCTTTCCCCCATTTTCTTTAACATCCTGCATTTGCAAGTTGATGGAGACATTGGTAAATGCTAGATTAGCTTATTTCCTGGAATACGAATAGAGCGGTTACCTGGCCGCAGCACAGTGTTGCTCCCCTAAGTTCCACTCAGGAGGGATGCTCTGCTCCAGCTGGAGCATGCTATTTATGAGGCTTTTCCTCGTAGACTCGCTGCAGTGTTATTCAATCTGGAGATTATACCGCGTTGCGATCACGGCGATTATTCATTCTATGGTGTCAAGGGGACGCCTTAAGTAATCTTAATTTTTCTGTAAGGGGTGGCTGCAGGGCAAACGGAGGCCGTCACGTAGCTAAGTGTCTTCAGTGTTGGTCTTTTTCGCTTGGGCTTCTACGGAATCACTTTGGTTCTTCCCGAAAATGCTCTAGCTATGTAGTTTACTTTTCGATCTCAGATGCCTTCCTTCACCGGTGCTCCGAAAAGGGCCTCGCCTGGAATTTGTGGATTTTCAGTTTCTTGGCTTTTTTTTTTGACTGACGCCTCATCCGGGAGTTGCAACAAAGGCAGCCGTAGGCTCTTTTGCACCCGCTCCATGCAAAATCTTGTCTGTATCGTTCAGCACGGATGTCAGAGAGTGCTGCACTCTCTATGTTTTATTGCTCCAAGGTATGCTACGGATGGGCCATTCCATGTTGATTCAACCAAAAAGGGTCTTAATATTCTACGTCCCACCGTTCATGAGATACTACATCAGAAAGTTTGACCCTATAAGTCATTTTCATGGGGTACTGCATTTGGTCAGCAGTCAGTATCTCTGCCCCTTGACCACATAGGGACACCATTCTAACATCATTATAAAGCTGTTGGAGAGCTCTACACCTTTGTTTAAATAACCTTTTATGTGCAAAGTCAAGTAAAAAAAGTATGTTGACCTTTGACCTCGGAAAACAAAAACATAGGATTCTCCAATTTTTTTACAGATTGTATTTTTGCGATATATCCTTCATTCATTCATTAATCGCCCTTACTGGGCATGACATGGCAGAAGCAACGCCTGTGAACACAACTAGATCTCATTGGGAGCTCCAGCAAAGAATATACTGCGTCAAACATTACTACAAGACAGGCTCGTTCAAGAAAGTGCAGGACACTTTCGTGCTTCAATTCGAATGTGAAAGAGCCCCTTCCAAGAGCAGAATTTAGGACTGGGTGGACCACTTCGAGAACTATGGGACAGTGGAGAACCTCAATGCAGCCAGTGACAACCGTCCAAGCCATTCAGGATGCCCCAGGAAGCGTACAACTGAGCTAGTCGAGAGCTTGAGAGAGTCTGTTCAGCAGAGTCCAAAACGTTCTGTGCCCAAGCGAAGTCAGTCCCTCGGTATCTTCCGTGAGACTTGCAGGAGAGTGCTAGTAATGGATGTAAAGGCCTACCCATACAGAATATGGACGAAGCAGACCCTTACAGCCTCAACCAAGGAACAGAGAAAGGGCATGTCAGTCAAGATACTGGAGAAGATTCAGGAGACCCCATTCCTTATAGGGTCTACAGTACTGAGATCATTAGGTTCCTATTCATTGGAGCACATATCCTGTCACACTGCAGGGTTGGCAAATCAAAAAACCCAGCCCTAAAACCCCAGGTTTTATTACCTTTTTTTTTTCTTTTTTCAAGTAAAATTTGAACCCCACCCCCTTTTTTTTCAAAATTACACTTCTTTTTCAAGAAATAAATGCTACTTATCATTATTTCATTGAAAATTCATATTTATGTTTATAATTTCAACAAATATATATCAAATTAAGGTTATTTCTCTGATACTGACTCATAATTCATCTCTCCTTCTACAGGTTATGGCTATCATGGGTAGCCAAAATTCTGGATCAGTGATCTGTTCTTAATTTAATATAATTATTAAACTAATTAATTATTAATTTTATAAAAAATAGAGATAGCTATTCTTTTTCTATGTTATTCTAATGCTTGTAGTGTTTGTTTTTTGAAAAAATCCCAGAATAAAACCTGGGTTTTGGGGGGCTTTTTAAAAATTTTAGGTTTTTTGTCAACCCTGTCACACCGGATCCTTGTACACTAATTGTTCCAAGTCTGAAAGTGGAGTTGCTTACATGTTATTTCCTCATATTTGAAGCCGGCGGGGCTCTCCTGGGTGTTGCATCTGACATCACTGCTGAGCTAGTTGTAATATACCACTCAGTACAGGGGCTCACTGGTCGTGCCTAGTTCGGAGACATTTGTAATCCATAGCGACTCAGGCATATCCAGACAGTTAGGCATATCCATCTATCCTGAATTGCAGTATCTGATGCCATGGCTGGTGCGAACCGGGATTATGTTGAGATTGTCTTCTGCTGGATTGATGGATATATACGGGTTGCAGGATATGAGCTTGTCGAGGACGCCAGGGTTGTCTGTACAGACTGAGAGACCAGACCGGCCCTTTACTTCTCTGACTGACTACTTGGCTGGACTTAGCTCAACCCTTCGGTATTCATGGCAAAGAAACTGGGAGACAGCTGACTGGAATTTAATGTTGCATGCCCTTGCTCTGCAACTTTTCCCATCCCCTCCCCCTGCCTTCAATAGTTTCAGCTCATTTTATGTCCCTTCCGAATCCGACACTCTTGCTAGACATAGTGTCCCCGCAAGGGGGTGGATGGTGTAGCAGGGGCAATCTCTAACCCAGCTACAACTAAAAATGGAGGGGAACTACGCCCTCCTGACTCCAGTGCCCCAAGAGAAAGTTGTTCTCTCTCGTGTCATATTTTGTGCCTCTTTTAAATCTATCTTTTTCGAACCTGCTTAGACCAAGCAAAGGGTGAAAAGAGGGGTTTAAACGTTTGAAAAAAAAGAGAAAAGTATGGTGTCATTTGACGGAGCACTCTCCTGAAGTTTTATCTCAAGATTGCTTGATTATCCCCCTCCCCCATCCTGATGGTGAGACTCATTTTAGTTTAATGCCTAGTCTTGCCAGCCTCGTCATTGGTACCTCTCCCAGTGCTGGGACAAGCGGGGATCGCTACCACCTGTCCCGAGACTTTGGCAGCGACTCCTGTTGTCTGTTGGAGGGTTCGAGCTTTATCTTTAGTATTTATTTTTTGCGCCCCACTCACGCCACTCAGGGATGCGGGATCCCCTTCCCTACCCGAGCTTGGCTCGTATTTTTATTCGTCGTTGATTGTTGTTGTTTTTTGTTTATTTGGTTGACGTTTATATAAACTTGCCCCCCAAATCTGCGGCTGTGCCATTGCTGGCAGCTACCAGAACAGACTATGAAAAAAAATCTATTTCGTTTCCCGATGCACTCATGGGATTATTATACTGGAGACTTTTTTTTTGTCCACTATTTTTGGGTCTTTCACGTAGTGATCCAGTCATATTTAGTGGCTTAGTCTCTCTGACCACTTCACTTTCGTACTATTCTTAATTTCCCAAAATGGTTCCCCAAACTCTTTCAAAGTCATTTTATGGACCTTAATAAAAAAAATGGTGGTAGTGGTGGTGGTGTGTGTGGGGGAGGGGGGTTCCGTTCATTTGTAGGGTTCCTGTTTTACTGGAACGTGTCCGATAAGCGAGATTCGGAACATGGGTTGTTTAATTATTTATAAGGATGAGGCCAGCCAGTCTGGGGCGCTCATAAGGCCTTGATTTTGGGAAGGAAACATTTCTCTCTTTTTGCTTCTCAGGCTTTGAAGGAAGCTGGATTGGATGAGAAGAGTCTTCGCGAAAGCAAAGCTGCACGGAGGCTATTTTCACGGGTTAATAAGATGATCAGCAGGCTGGATCCGATTGTTTCGGCCCTCAACATTCAGAAGGAATCTCTGCAAAAGCAGATTAATCAAAAAGGCGATAAGGATAGCCACACAGAGTGCGTACAAGTGTTTCATACCCATCCTCTTTCTCATTTCCTCACTTAGTAAAGTAGGCTTTTCCTCATCCTGAACTTCTTGCAAATAAGTCCCCTCTTTTGTTCTGTGGGCCCTTTACCTTTTAAACATTTACTTTTTTTTTTACTAGTCCCTTTTCAGATTTTTGGTGGTAAAAGAATCCTCAGCCTTAAGGTCAGCAGGTTTTAATTGATAGTAGGAAAGAAAAACGGAACTTATAATCCGACAATTTCATATTTATTAATGGAATTTAATATCGAAGAACACACAGGAAGAACATGTATTAGAAAACGGTTATGACTGGGAAGGTGCAGGAAAACCTCGCATCTTCTGCTCTGAGTTCCAATTAGTACCTTTGAGTTTCTGCTATAATGGCTGATGTGGTAGCCTTTCCAGCCCTTTTCACTACTTTATTCACACACGCTCTTTTTGTTCATTTATTTATTTTGGTTTGAAATATTTACTAAACGTAGGGATATTTTGTATTTTTCATTCATTGTCGGGCTAAAAAACAAAAACAGTTAAATTTATACAATTTTATTGAAACTTCCACAAGAAATTTATAACAAGTAAAAAAAGTTAGAAGTGAACAGTTTTCCTCGATTTCCCTTTGTAATGTAAATCATTTTCCTCTACAAGCCCTCAAATGTAGTCTCTCATTATGTTTTCATTGTATACTTGTTGGTATCTTTGTTCAAAGTTCAGTATATCTTGGTGGAAGCGCTCCCCTTGCTCCTCTGAGTATGCTCCCACATTATCCTTCAACTAGTCAAATGGACATCAAGGATTCACACTTTCAGACACAAAACTTTTCCAGCCTTCTTTTTTTCCTTTTGGTAAGCTTTACATGGAATTCTGAATACACTATGATTTTACTGATCTGTGATCCAACAAAGACACCAGCTTTCATCTTTGATTCAGAGAGTTTGGTAGAGAAATTTTGAAGGTATTTGAAGTCTGCAGACGCTTCAAAAGATCAAACAAACAGCTTCATGAGACTTGGTTTTAAACACAATGGAGGGAACAACACTTTTTCAGGTTCTATCCTTTACTCATGCTTGTCATTATGCACTCATGCTTGACACATTATGCACTCGAGCAGAGTCCCTTGTGGCCAGTGCTTCTTGTGGTAATGTGCTGTGTTATCCGTACTGTCCCAAAGACTTGGTAAAACCTCACTGGAGATTGATTTAAAATGCTACCATTTTGAAGTCTTCAATCACTTTAAAGCCATACTCCTTATAATTCAAAGCTTGACACTGTTGTATTCCTCCTTGAAATATACTGAATAAGACAGGGGAAGTGATGGATGCTTATTCCAATTATGGAGAAGTACATCTTTAATGCTTCTTGAGGAGCTGTCAATGAAGAGCCTCCACTCGTCTGGATTTACAAGTAATTCCAAATGGATCAAAAAAGACCAGATACATTGCAGTAGCATAGCCCAGCATGATAAGTAAAGTATCTTGAGAAAAGTTATGACATTACTTTTGGCTTGTCACTTGCTCATTTTTATTCAGCATATCCTACTCTGTGACCCTGGAAATAAAAAGCTCAGCATTTGACTTTGAATAACCAAGATCTCTGACAAAGTTTTTGAGGTTTCTTTGGTTTGGATAGTATGGATTCCTCTCAACAATCATATCTACATCCTGACTTATATTTTCAGCTTTTGAATCGTTACGTTCTTCTGAGTGTGGCTTGTTCCATTTTGGAGGAGTAGGTACAGAATGATCAGCACTGTATGGTGCTGGTGCATTCTTGGATGGAAGATCAAGATAGGAAATATCAGGTGCATTTTTACCATTTCGATGTTTGGAAGGGTCCACCATGCAGAAATACCAGTTCCTTGATTGGTCAGTGGGTTCAAGCCAAATCCTGGCAATGGCAAATTTTATTGCTCTTTCTCCCTCTATACCATCCTGTAAAAGTGAAAAATATACTTTATTACTCGTTTAGCTTACAAACAAACATAGCTTAAATACTTGTGACATTTAATGTTTACTCTTTACAACGCACAATTTTCTTACATTCCAAAGTTTTCTTGGAGTGTTCACAAGCAAAGTGATGTTCCCAGGGTTTGTCTTGCTCCCCATCTGGCATGCCAAAGTATGTTTTGTAGACTTTACACCGTCACACTAAGCACTTTTTGCTCTTGTTTTGATGAACTGTTCGCGATATCACAGAATGGATCTGGAGAATGATTGCAGCCTCTTGCTGCCATTTCTATTATAATGTGCTTACTATGGTAGCTAGAGCCGAAATGATAGCAGTTCTGTGAATCACAGTATAAATATTTCTGAACTAATATTCTAGGATATTCCAGAAGGTTCTAAAAGTTTCATTGGGTATGTTCTGACAAGTTCTGGAACATTCTTGAAACTTCATAAAGTTCTACTAAATTGTAGAAATTTCTCATCAAATTTAGAATGTTTGGAAGGTTTGTTTACAACAAAGTATTCTACAACATTCCTATGATTTTTTTTTATTTTCCAATTTTTATGCATTTTTTTTCTACATCATATTCATATTTTCTCTGTCTGCCCCAATCCTCCTCTTTGAGTGACCATGCTTTCGTTAGATTAGACAAATCCCCCTTTCTATGAGTCAGTTAACCAAAACCTCTAGGAACATGATCCAAAACATCGCACGTTTCCTCCTGTCACTTGCCTCGTCAAGAGATATTAAGCGATATTAACGACTATATTACTCTGGTATTCTTGAAAGTTGAATTATAACTGGACTCTTCTCGTTAATCGAGTTGCAGAAAATGCTACGTAAATACTTCACCATTGAAAAACTTTGAAGGAACCCATTCATATCCTCCTGTATACAGCTACACCTGGTTCCTGGAGGAGCGCCACGACGTCCCGACCCGGGTCCCACTAGGGAAAGCCTGGCTCACTGGGTTGACTTGGATGTCTTTGTCAGGGTCTGGGGCATTGGGGCGTCCCCCCTTTCCCTCTATGCATCCACTTTTTTCTAGGAGTATTCCTTCATTACTTCTACCTCGCTTTAAGAGGACTAGACCCAGCCCCCTCATGCCGTCAGAAGAGAGGCTTTGGGACCTCAATGAATAAGGCCCACTAACGCCTGCAGGTTGCAAGACACTAGGAATTGAGGGGTCCTAAGCGTTGGGGGCGAACAATGGAAAGATAGTTTTGGCCCTAATAACTCCTCGCCCGCACCTAATGGGTTGACCCCTTAGGCGTTTTCTGTCACCTTCAACTTTCACTCAATCGTGGGACGCAGTGCTATCTGACTGAGTTCTCCCTTCAACCTTAGTGTTCCGACTGCGTGGTCCCCCAGAATGTCCGGCACATTCTTATCGAATGTTCCAGTTTGAGGTACGTTCACTTACGTTACCTGTGCCGGAGCGGCACGAACGAGGTTGCTACCACATTGCTCTTGTATTAGGGATGGGGTTGTGCACACTGATTTGTGGCGTTTTAAATTTTGGGGAGCAGGCGGGCCGGCCTCTTCCATTGTATTTAACCTTTTGAATTTTAGGTGCAGCTTGAGTCCCGGAGTGTACCTTTGCTTTTTTGTTCTTCTTTAATGCTAGTTTTGTTTTTCTTTTTTATTTGCTTTAATATAGGCTAATTTTATTTAGGCAACTTATGCCCTTGATTGTAGTAGTCAGACTCGACCCCCTTTAATTAAAAAATAAAATTGTTATATGCTCAATTTTGTAGCTCTGTTGTTTTTCAGGGCCGTTTTGATCAACCTCCGAGAGTTGGATCAGCACCTAAAAAATATTCTCAGTACTTCAGATGCTTCAAAAGTAAGTGGATTGTTTTATTCGCTTGACTTCAATTTTTCTTATTTTCTCTCAACGGAAGGCGGAGGAAGGCGTTTTGCAAACAAATATTACTTTTTGATTGCAACCGCCAATTTATGATAGTCTTTACTCTTCTGTAAGAGGAATTAGTTTTGGGGCTAGGAGAATAGAGCAAGAGGACGAGAGACTGGATGGGAAACTCATCTTAAAATTTTCATTTAAAAAAAAGAGGAATTGGGTGAGCTATGTCATAGGTGAGGCATGTGGCTAAGGGGAAGAAGTCGTCCTTTGATAATTATGAGTTTTCTCATAGGATCAAGTTAGCCGCCAACTCTCGGAAATTTCATGCATTTGTAGCAAAGGTGAGGAAAAGGGGCTATAAGTAAATATGGAACCACCCTCTCCTGCAATCACCCATACATGAGTTAAATGTGCCAGCAGAAGCCTTTAATTCGTTTGTGGTTACAAATGCAACAGTTTCATCCATGTGAGCTCAGATTGCTGAGAGCCTGACAGCTGTTTGAATTGTGGCCCTGCTTACCATCCTCTACTTTGCCGAATAACCCTACTGTTTGAAATGTTCCGGGGTCCATTGCTATCCGACCTTTTCATAGGGGCGAAACAGGGTTCGGTTCTAAACACAGAACCTAGAACCGCCCCTGTGCAAGCTTCTCTTTTTTGCGTGGCTTGGGCCCCCGAAGACTCACAAGGAGAGGAGGAACCTCTTCCTCCTTCTTTATCTTGGAGAAGGATCATGCAGAGTCCAATCTGTCCAGCCTAGTAGCTCTTTCTGGCCGTGAAGAAAGCGGGTTCATTCCCTATCCTACTCTCACAAAAAGAAAAATAATAGGAAGAAGACAGTGAGGACTAAATGTTCATCTCCCTCCGCGGTGACTCCGGGGATGCACGGATCTGCTACCGTTTTGACAAGCGACCATGCCAAAATCGGCACGTTCGGCCCCGAAGCGCCCTCGGGTGGGGTTGGGGTGGGCAGACTAAGAACCTTGAGACACTACCTGGCAATTTCGAGCACGATGGCTTCAAACGCTTTCTGGTAATTCGCTCCACTGATAGCAGAATTTTGTCCAGGGAAACATCCTCCTCGATCAGAGGGAGCATTATCTAGCTTGATTCCTTGAATCGAAGGTGTCCCGTTTCATGGACCGGGGCCTTCTGTCAAATGCGTCGGATGCCTCCGAGGCGGCCATGATTAGTGCCTTTCAGACACTTGATGGCACCCCGGTGTATTTGACGCCGCACTCTACCATGAACTTCGGGAAAGCAGTAGTTTATGCGAGGGAACTCTTGGACTACTCTATATAAGACTATATAAAGCTGGCCGACCATTGGGCCATCAAGTTCCAACGTGGGATGAGAAAACAGGAAGGGGCCTCGAGACCCATCCTTACACTCTTCGCCCCCGTAAGGGGCGCGGCGATTTGCCATCCTGGCCGCCGTGCTGACGGGATCCAGCGCTCCGTCGGGCCCCAGCTTAGCCTCTCTTCCGTCCTTCAGATAGCCTGTATTTCTCCCCTACTTCGTCGCTTTTCATACAACCTCTCCCACAACTTTCTCTGGTCGGCCTCTAATTTCACAGGGTAGATGCTGACCTTCTTCTCAGCCAACCCTCCCGGATCGGGGCTGAGGGGAGAGGGGACAATGTTCCCTAACCCCTGAGCTCCGGTTCGGGATGTTTTTTTTAACAACCTGATTCATCCCCACCCATACATCTTCACATACCTTTTCCTTTCCTCTTCACACTATCAATTTTACGCCGTGTCCAAAGTGGAGCCGCCATGCCGATGGACTGCCAGGCCACCAGGTGGGAGGGGTGGTCCTGAATTTAGGGTCACCATGCCCAATGATGAGAAAAATAAAGATCTCCCCTTAATTTTCCCTTCTACATCGACGGAGCCGCCCGCGGGCAGCTCCACAGAAAAAATGAAGGTTCCCTTCTCTGTGCTTGCGCAGGGGACCCTCCATATTTCTCTAACCGGAGAGGATGCTTACTCCTCTCCTTCGCCTACGGGTGTAGGGGACTCCCCTCACCCCCTTCTCTGGAGGTGCTTTCGGGCACCTCTCTTTTTCCAGCGCCAGTCCCCCATTTTCTTTCCAAGGGGACTGCCAAGAAAGCCAGCAGGCAGTTCATAGCCGACCGCTAAGATAGACATGGTCCTTGAAGCAACCCAGCCTCAGATGGTAGGGCCTTCCATGGGAGGGAATCTGGGCTCGGCGCTAAGCACCGAACCCAAATCCGCCCCTATTCAAGGTCCGTCTCAAACTGCCCGGGTTTCCAAGGCAGTACAAGGAGGGGAGGGATGTCCTCCAACCGGTGCTCCTACGACTGCCAGGACCTTCTCCATTTCGGAGAAGGACCTAGCTGAGGCCGGTCCATCTCGCCTGGGGGGCTTCTGCCGGCGGAGGTGAGAAGCGGGTTCATTCCCCGCCCTCCTGTCCAAAAAAGAACACGAAAAAGACTAAGAAGACTCGGGCTCCTCTCCATCCGTGGGGGCTACGTGGATGGATGGGTCTGCTGCTACGGTAAGCGACCAAGCCAAGATCGGCACATCCGGCCCCTTTACCCCCCCGGGTGCGGAGCCCCGACTAAGACTAAAAGTACGCAGGAGGGAGCCTCGATAACATCGGGGCCCCTCATTCAGAGGTTACCTGGCGTTTTCGAGCCCGCTGGCTTCAATCGCTTCCTCGTTATTCGCTCCACTGATGGCACCATGTTATCCAAGGGCAACATGATCCATCAGAGGAGAACATTAGCTAGTGTAATTGGTAGAGAACCGAAGGTGACCCGTTTCTCGGACGGGAGCCTTCTTGTGAATGCGGCGGATCGTTCCGAGGCGGCCATGATAAGTGCTCTTCGGACACCTGATGACATCCCAGTGAGTGTGACGCCGCACTCTACCATGAACTTTGTGAAAGTAGTTTATGCGAGGGAACTCGTTGACTACACAATAGAGGACATCACCCTAGAGCTGGCCGACCATGGGGCGGTCAAGGTCGAACGTGTGATGAGAAAACAGGGAAGGGCCTCGAGACCCACCCCTACACTCTTCGTCACGTTCGACTGTGACAAGCTCCCTGTGTCGGTGCGTGCCGGTTGGTACCGCTACCGCGTAAAGGCATTCGTGCCACTGCCACGGCGGTGCTATTAATGTCACCGCTTCGGCCATACGAATCGTTCTTGTAGACGTGCAAAGTTGTGGTCACCCGAAGTCTTTGTAAATTGCTCCAAGGCCGCACACAAGTCTAAATCGTGTGTGGCCAAGTGTGTCAATTGCGGAGAGCCGCACCCCGCTTTTTCGAAGCAATGTGAAGCATATCTCCTTGAGAAAGAAATCCTGGCCGTTCAGGCCCAGGATCGACTCTCATTCCGCGAGGCTAAGGAGTTGGTCCTGGCGCGCCCGTCTCTGCCTAGGACGTCTTATGCCTCAATAGTTAGAAAGGCACCCTCTGCTCCTGGCCCATCCAGGCCAACGAGCACGGTTGTTTCTGCGCCCATTCGGAGCCCTTCTGCTGGTTCTACTCAACCCGGGCGCTTCCCTGGTAAAGCTGGCGGCAAAAAGGGTTCACACCCATCCCCGGCTAAAACCAGGGCTTCCTCCCCTTTCCCCAGCGTGACCGTTTCCCGTAAGGCGAAACGGCCATGCGCATCCACCGAAAGTCGTTAGACTCACAGGAGGCAACACCCTTGAAGTTGGTCGGCAGGCCATCTTACGGGGTTCCGAAAGCTGTCCCCCGTAAGAAGGACAGCAACAAAGGAGCTTCGGCTCCTTCGCCTACACCTAGTGGTGGGCTGAGTGGCTCGGAGACGGTGGCTCCTTGAAAAGAGGGCCCCCCGCCTCCGAAGCCGCAACGCCCGCCTAAGGTTTCAAGGCAGAGTGAGGAAAAGACTCGCATGGCGAGCCCAACCTCCCCCGATAAGTCCTCGAAGGCGATAGCGCCTTCAGCGCTTTGTCCGTCCAACAGCGCCCGGGGTTTTGCCTCCGGGAAGCGTACGGCCATTCCCGTGAGTTTCTTCTGTTCGAGGAGGGCCCCCGCGTTTCCTCCGAGCTAGGCCTGGAGGGCATATTCCTTCATTGGAATTGCCGTGGACTCCGGGCCAACTGGGAGGAGCTGCGGAGGCCCGTCTCGTCCCGTTCTCCGTTAGTTATTTTTCTGCAGGAGACCATGCTAGGCGCGTGTCCCCTATCCGCCCTCCCAGGGTATAAGGGTCTTGCGACCCCACCACCACGAGATGGCCGGGCTGGGGGATGCGCGGTTTACACCCGGCGTGATGTCTCCGTTCTTCCTCTCACTTTAGATACCTCCTTTCAGGCAGTGGCTGTGCAGCTTCACCTGGATAGGAGGTATACTATCATTTCTGCGTACATACCACCATCAGCTCTCTTCGACGCGGTGGCCTTCCGCCGCGTCGAGGCCCTTTCTCTTGCTTGGAGATCTGAACAGCAGGCATCCTCTCTGGGGAGCTTACTCAATAAATCCCAGGGGACTAGTCCTTGCCAATCTGATCGAAGAGCTTGAGATAGGTGTCCTAAATGTGGATGAGTTTACGCATCACTGCCCGAGAACCGCTTCATTTTCTTGCCTTGATCTATATTTGTGCTCTTCGGATGCACAGCCTGATTTTGGATGGGGGTGATCGATGACCATGGTAGTGATCACTTTCCCATTCAAATATCATTTTCAGGGCCACTGCCGCCTGAGAGCCCACCTCGGTGGTGCTTGGCGCGGCCGTGGTGGTCCGCATTTCAGGAAATGACTTATTTCTCTGTCTCAGGCGAGGAGTTTAGGTCGGTAGATGATGCCGTTCAGTTATTCTCCGGCAACCTCATCGCCGTGTGCCTAACTACTATTCCCCAACCCTTTGCCGTTTTGCACGCCGACCACTCCCATGGTGGTCGGCCTAGTGTGAGACTGCCCTCAAACAGAAGCGTTGTGCCTACATGCGCTATAAGCGCCGCGCGAACGATTTCACCGTCGGTGAATTTCGTCGGGCTAGGGCTAGGTTCCTGTATATTTCGAAGCACGCCCGCCGCTCTTCTTTGCGCTCATATGTGTCTTTCCCTAACGGGAAGACCCCTCTAGCAGAGATGTGGAGACGAGTCAAAAGGATTCGGGGCAAGTTCTCCCAGGACCCCCCTCCCGTTCTCCAGGAGAATGGGACCGCAATCTCGGACCCTGCGTCCGTGGCGGAATCCTTCGCGACCGCTTTCTCCGCATTCTCTAGCCGGGATGCTGCTCCGCCAGCATTCAATGCACGTCGTGATGTCGCGGAAGGCCGCCGGCTGGACTTTACCTCCAGAGGCGGAGAACCCTTCAACGACAGGTTTACTTTGAGTGAGTTGCGCTCCGCTTTTGCTTCGTGCGCGGACACCGCCCATGGTTTGGACGATGTCCCGTACGCCATGCTTCGACACCTGGGTGAGCGAGGCATGGCCTTTCTGTTAGATTTGTTCAACAGGATCTGGGTGGAGGGTCTCATCCCAGATTCCTGGCGAATCGCTACTGTGCTCACCTTTTGCAAACCGGGAAGAGATCACTCTACTCCGGCTGGTTTCCGCTCGATCTCTCTAACCTCTTGCGTGTGCAAGTTGATGGAGAAATTGGTAAATGTTAGATTAGCCTTTTTCCTGGACAGCAGAGGCCATCTGTCTTCTGCAGAGTGTGGCTTCCGCAAGTTCCACTCCACGTCGGATGCTTTGCTCCGACTGGAAAATGCCGTCTGCGAGACTTTCTTTTAGAGATGTGAGGATTAAAAAAAAATTGCGATTCCGAGTCCGATTACAGTTATAAGTTACGATTCCGATTCCGAAGCACAGGCTTCGGTTTTTCTTGGCCAAGAATAAGGTGGTGCACTTCTGCCGCCATCCGCGGCTCCACCCTGACCCATATTTGTTTCTTAATGGGGTTCGCCTTGAAGTTGTAGACTCGCACTGTTTCGTTGTCGTTGTATTTGACCGACGCCTTACCTGGTAGGCTCATATTCGCAGCCTTAGGGTCTCTTGTATCAGCGCCATGGACATTCTTCGTTCCTTGACGTTCAGTGCCTTGGGCGCTGATAGGGCTACTGCCTTACTTTTTTATCCATCCTTTGTTCGTTCGAATCTCGACTACGGATGCGAGTTTTATGCATCCGCAGCGTGTATTGCCGAAGGTGGACGCGATCCAACTTACCTGCCTTCGCCTGGCAACCGGTGCCTTTCGCACTTCCCCCATTGAGAGCCTACTTGTCGATACTGGGGAGATGCCACTCGCTCTACGCCATGCACAGTGCATTATTCGCCTGTACGCGCGAGCCTGGCGCCTCCCTCAGTCGCCAACAGCTCTCACTGATTCGCAGCTGATCTCGACGGTGCCTATGCCGCCGAGGGACGCCAGTCATACCCTAAGCCCTTTGGGTTTAGGGCTAGGAAACTCATTCGAGAGCTAGGTATAGCTCTCGGGCCAGTGGCTTTCCTGGTTCTCCCCAGGACGCCACCCTGGAGGGTACCACCTTTGACCATTTGTCGCAACGCCTCTGTTCCCAAAGCTTCTACAGCACCAGTAGTATTGCGATCGTTATTTTTAGAGCACACCTCGTGTCACGCTGGAACCGTGCCAGTGTATAGGGATGGCTCCAAGTCCGAAGGGGGAGGTCGGTTTCCACGCCTTATTCCCTCTGCTTGAAGTCAGCGGGGCTCTGCCAGGCGCTGCGTCTGTCTTAACATCCGAGCTGGTTGCCTTACATCGCTCGGTACTGGAGATTACGCGACGTGCCCGGTTCGCAAACCTGATTGTGATTTATATCGACTCACAGAACGCCCTGAGGGCTCTAGGGACATTGGAATCTCCGCATCACCTGGTTTACGATATCCGTGCGCCATGGTTTTGGCTAGCTCGGCGGATGTCGAGATTATCTTCAGCTGGGTTCCTGGACATGTAGGAATTGCGGGGAATGAGTCCGCGAGGACTGGACGACCAGACCAGCCTTTCGCTCTTCCTCATACCGATTAAATGGGAGGAATACGGGCAGCTCTCCTTGCTGCAAAGAGCATGGAAGACGGTCGAGGGCAACCTAAAGTTGCGCGCCATTTCCCCGCGACTGTTTCCTTGGACCTACTCCCCAATGACGCGACGGCTTCATGTTGCTTTATGTCGTCTCCGAATTCGACACACTCGCGGGACGCACCGCCATTTGATGGAGCGCTCGCCTTCGCCTTATTGCGACCACTGCGTTGTCCTCCAGACTGTTCGGCATATTTTTTGTTGAATATAGCAGTCTGTGTGATCTTCGCGCACGTTACCTGTCTCAGTACCTGTACAAGCGCGGTCGCTACCGCTTTCCCTTGTACTCGGGACGAGTTCGTGCCCACCGACTTGTGGACTCTATGATATTTTGGAGGAGGCTGACCTCCTGCCCTTTATTTGACTGTTTGTTGTGGCTCGCATGCTCCTGCGCCTGGAAGAGGCGGGCCTATTCTCGACGCTAGAGCGCACTTTCCTCTTGTTACCTCTTTTCTTTTTCTTTTTGGTTTTTGTCTTTAGCTTATGATCTTTTTATACTTATTTGTTATTTACTTATTTGTTGGTTTTTTTTTTTTACTATAGCCTAGTCGTAAGCTGTAGTGACTACGGCGACTTATGCCCAAGTAGCCATTCGCCAAATGAGCTCATAAAAAAAATCAACTTGTTTGAAGTCAGCGGGGTTCTACTAGGCGCTGTGTCTACATTACCGAGCTGGTTCCTATCTCATCTGTACGGGAGATAAAGTGTCTTGCCACGTTCTGTCGAGGGTTTTAATATACTCTAATGATTAGGTTAATTTAATTACAGCGATTTAGCTCCGTGTGCGACGTCGCCAGGAGAGACTCCTTTCTAAAAAAAACCCCATTGTCATTGCAGGTGGAGAAGATTTTGTCTGTGCTATCCCGGATGGACGATGACTTGGACGGGGCTGTGAAGGCGGAACACGTCATGCGGGTTCTCAAGCTCCTGTCAGAAGACTTGGAAGGTCTGCCTACGAAGCTTTTCGAGGAGGTGGTTGAGATGATGGTGAAAGAAGAACAACTAGAGGCTCACTCGGTGACGAAGGTCGCTCTCCGCTTCCCGTTGATTGCGGGCAAGAAATCGGGAACAGAAGGCAACGGGGTTTCTTCGGAGAGTTCGTCACATTCTTCATCTTCGTCCAAAAAGAATGCTGAGGAAGTGAAAACGGAACCTACGACCAACTCTTCTGCTCCTCCGCTGTCAGACATCGAGCAGAAAGTGATGGATATAAAGAGTGAGGAAGCGACTTCGAATCGCTTCCAGGGACAAGAGGAAAGAAGATAAGGGAAACGGCGCAATAGATGAACCTTATCCCATTTTCTGGATTTATTGACCTTCAAGAAAGAGGAACCATGATTTTTATATTCTATAGTATTTTGGTCCAATTATATATTTTTTTGCTATGAAATTTAATCTATATTTCTCAGATTTAGGTATTTATTTTTTTCTGTTTTGTCCGTAGTGAGACAGTTTCGTTCAATGAATAAATCATTAAATCGAAGCATTTTGAGCGGTCAATAGTTATATCGTGTTTGCTTGGGATAGTTTGGTGCCTTCCTCTTTCCAAACGAGGCTCACTCATTAGCATCAACTTGGATCGGTTATAGGCTGACCTTGAGATCAAAGATCGAGTTGCGATGTTTGGTACCACACTTTCGTTTGATTTCGGGTATTTAGTACTTTACTAAAATTTGATTTGTCTCTTGTTACCTCGTTTCCAAATGTTTGGAAAAAGGGGGTAGGTGTGTAACATTTCGTTTTGGATATTTGGTACCTCACTACGATTTGATTTCGCTGTTTGGTATCAACACTCCTAATGTGGTTTTATTGTTTTGGTACCGCACTCAAATGTGGCTCTCATAGTTTGGTACTAGGCTGTGTTTCGATTACTTAGTACAGCGCTCCATAATCGTGACAGGGTTTGTTTGATCTTAGTAGATATTCTCGTCTATTCGCGTACAAAAGTCCATTTGGTAATTTCAGATTTAATCGTTAGTTCGCCCTTACGGTAGACATGTATTTGTTATGTTTGGATGTAAGCATTTATTTGTACATAAGAAATATATACATATATATTTATATTTATTTTTAATTTATATCGTCTGAAAAGCTATTTGAATGTTGCCTCCTTATCTACAGGAAAAAAAAACCTAATGGTTACTGTCATATATCGGAATTAATAGACCCCATTTTTTTCTCTTCCCCTAAAGTTATGTGAAATGAGTATCGTTAGCACTTTTTAACGAAGGTTTGTTATACGAAGCATTTTTTCTGTTTCATTCAAAATATAGTGTCTATACTCGGATATTTTTGACTACTTATTCCGCCTGTATTAATCTAACATTTTATCTGCCTAATTTCCTGTGATCCATTACGTAGTTTCTTACTTATTTTTAGTGAATTAAGCATTCGTGCGCACTTAGTTAAAAGCTTAATGTTGGCTTCACACTATTTGGGTTTCCAAGCATCCCAGTGATCTGGATCAGACAAACCCTTTGCCCAGAATGGGAGAGAAGCGTAACCATGTTTAGCTTGTTTATGTAAGATTTAAAGTACATATTTCATGTTCAGGGGCCTGCTGACCCGCATACCTGTCTTACCACCTTTGGTATTCTGTGTTGTTACCTTTGTGGTACTTCCGACCTCTTGTGTTTCCCACTTTTAAAATGATCAGTGACGGGCCATCAAACATTCAATGATGGTTCGTCGTCTTAATAACGGCCATTTTGTAAAGTGGTCTCTCAAAACCGGTGGCTCTTCCAAGATGTTGCTAGAGCTTTTATATTTTTGTTCCTTGTTATTTTATAAGTCCTTCAGTAACGCGCAACCCTGCAAGTAGGGCGAAAGTATTTATTTTTTTTTCACTATATTCGCCCAATTATTGGGACATTTTCTTCTATCTTTTAGTAAAAGAAATAAAGTAGATGAAATTTCATACTTTTAGTCATGTAAAATGTCCGGTGTAACGATGAAAATAAAAGTCTTTCAGATTTCTATCTCTTGTCATGTCTGACTAAATTAGAACTCTATATGTGCGTATGGAGGCCATGCATACATCTAGGAGGTTTTCTATACTGTCTTTGTAATCGATTCACGCCGAACATGATGCAAGTTTCCTGTTGAGACAGAGTGTAACGTTAGGTTCCCGACAACGCATCGCCTCAACATAGGGCGCCCCAAATCGGTACTCCATTCACCACTTAACACACCCCTGTCGCCTAATTCATGCATGGGAGTAAGCATTGTTTCTACTTGAGTGGAATTCCATGATTCCCATCGCTGTAGTGAAGCGAGTTAAAATGACCACCTACGTACTGCAACCGCGGACAAGCCAAATATCCATACATGAAATGGGCCGAAACGCGAGGTCTAGAATTTGCTTATGTGTAGCTTAGAAGTAATCCCTGGGGTGTATTAGAAAGGAGCAAATAATATTCATTTTGACCTGGCCAAAATTTTTAAAAGCTATAAATAAACCCAATATACAAAAAAAAAATATGATAAAACGAAAATTGCAGAGTCGATAACGGCGTCTGACCAAACTGAGAATCTCAAAAGTGAGGCTGGGCAAAAAAGAATCTGCTATAGCAGAACAAAGAGGGATAAGAAGGACTTTGTGTTTGGCGAGTTTTTTCAATTCGTATTTTAGGCTACACATATGATAAGTCGGTTAAAAACAACCAACTTTAGCACAAAAAAAACAAAGATTGACAAAGAAACTCGCAAAAAGCAACGATGCGATGCTGGAGTTGATCTGGGACTGAGCATGAATCAAATTTTATTTTTTTATATTTCATCAGGCGACTACCAGCAAGGGCTTAAGGCGCCGTAATTAATTTCCAGCTTATGCCAGAATATTTTGCACTACAAAGTAAATCAATAATAAAAAAAAACAAGCAAGAAAAGCAGAGATAAAAATGAAAGAAGGAAGCACGCATCGGTGTTGGGGAGGAGAAGGACCTCTTTCCCAGGAGCAGGATCATGCGAAAACACCAAAAAGTCATAGTCCACAATTCTCTGCAAGAATTCCCGAGTACTAAGGACAAGAGATAGCGACCCCGCTCGCCCCGCTACCGGGACACGGCTATCACGCCGTACATTCAACAAGAATGTACCGAACAGACAGCGAGGTAACGCAGTTGTCGCAGGGAAGCCCTCCAATTCAAAGAAGACAAAGCGACATGAGCCGGCGCTGCGAATGCTATGTTTTATTTTGTTTTTGTTTTTTTAAGAGCACACCTAGCGACTGCATACTAGGGCAAAACTCGCCAAGATCACGTTACAACTAAATACTAGGGTAGAATTTTTTGTTTTAAAAAGGGCAAAAAAAAAAAAGGCAAGTGAAAAAGAAGGAAGCACACCGGCTTCGGGAAGGCGGGGAAAGGCCTTCCTTCCTACGGCAGAGGAACATGCGATATGTAAAAAAATAAGTTAAATAAAATGGATGAGGCTGGCCTCCTCCATTTGTCCCCGAGTCAAAGCGAGAGTGGGGAGCGACCCCTCTCGTCCCGAGAAAGGGACGGGTAACGTGCGCGAAGATCACCAAGACTAGGACATTCAACAAGAATGTACCGAACAGTCAGGAGGGCAACGCAGTCGTTTCAATAAAGTGCAGGCTAGGGCTCCATCGAATGGCGGTGCGTCCCGCTAGTGTGGCCAATTTGAAGACGACAGAAAGCAACTTGAAGCCGTCCAGGCGCATAATGCACTGTACCCGGCGCCGAGCGAGTGGCATCTTCCCAGCATCGACAGGTAGGCTCAACTGGTGGGTGACGTGCGGAAGGAACCAGGCGCCAGGCGGAGACAGTATGGTGGAGTGCGTCCACCTTGAGTTATACACGCTCTGCTGCGGGTGTATAAAACTCGCATCTCTAATCAAGCCTCGAACGAACAAAGGATCGATAGGAAAGTAAGGCAGCACGCCAGGTGTGGAAGGTCACGGAACGAAGAATTCGATATATATATATATATATATCATGATTATTTACATGATAAAAATCAGTCATGGTGGAGCCGTGGATGGCGGCAGAAGTGCACCATCTAGTTCTTTGCGAAATAGCCCCTGTGCACTTCGGCATAGTGAAAGTACGATCTGAGTGCCCCCCCCCTTCGGATCTCAATAGATTTGAAGGAGTGAGAGAAAGATTCGAGAAACAGCAGTAGGGATTTTAATACTTGACCCACACTAATAATCCCAGTAAAGGCAAAAGAGCGACGTTAGACTTATAGAAAATTAAATTGGGAATGCCTTTCCAGACAAAATAGAAAATCTATAACAATATTTGTTCCCATCACAAAAGATATTTATTTGAGCCTTACCATCGTCCTCGAGGAAATGAGAAAATTTCATCCAACTTCACCAAATCAGTGCAAAGTGCTTCTCACTTTTTAAAATCTGACTCTCCAATCACGAAATCTCAGCCTACCTTTTTCGCACCAAAGTTTCAAATCAAGTCTTTCATGATTTGTAAAAAGTAACATGAGACAATGCGGATAAAGAAAAACATCTTTGAGATCTGTGCAAGTATGGGGGTTGCCAGCTATGGGGTGTTAAGTAAATGGTATTGTAGACGACGAAGTTACCAGTTATATAGGTTCGGACGACAGTAAATCAATGGTATGTGCATGAAAAATGTTTCCGTAAGCCGCCACCGCATGAAGGATCGACTAGTTCTAGTTGATAGGTGAAGGATGGCGTTACGGCGAATTATTTATCTGATTCCAAGGATAAATGATCTTACGGTGTTCTTCTACTTAGCTGGGCTTATCGAAGGTTCAAGGCAAAGATGGACATTCGAAAATAAACTCTTTATTCTAATAACGGAATATTATGTTGCAAGCGGCGCGACACGGAGCGTACTAGGCAGGAGACTAGTAGTCTATATATTATCAACGCGAGTACGAGTTAAGGGTGAGACAAGACTTAGTGGATTTAGGCGGGAGCGTGAACGCGAATGAATTTGTTTCTAACCTCTGTCTTCCTCTTTCTTTTATTATTTATATGTGCACTCCTACTGCAGAGGGCGTGGCCTGGAGATGACCGTGGGATGACCGATCTTCGTTATGGTCGCATTTCTCCACCTTCTGAGCGGGGCTAGGAAGCCTGTGCAGTGTGTACATTTACATGATAAACTCTTATTTGTAGAATTTGATACCATTGTCGCTGTGTCATCTCTTACGATCAACAGCTGTGTTTACTCGGGCTCCTCCTTAAATATCCGTCTTTGATAATTCTATCTCGAGACACAACTTGGGCAGCTCTATCAAACGCAGGTGTTCAACCATTTTCCTTTGCTTCTCTCCTTGTTTCGCGATCGCTTGCTTATATATATATATATATATATATATATATATATATATATATATATATATATATATATATATATATATATATTTAATAAGGCATGCTTGGATTTAATAGGACCAATTCGCGTCCATTTTGTTGAGGTATCTTTTGAGCCTATTAAATCAAGCAATTTTGTTGCAAGATGTCTACCTATTGCGTAGTTCGATCACTACAGGTACTCCCTTACCAATGATGGAATCACTAATAAGTCATATAACATTAAATAGGTAGATATACATGTGAAATTATTTCTGGCACTCCTAATGTCGGCAATATCAATAATAACGCACTGGGCATCGACATTTACATATGCGCATCCCTGTGTTCAAATTGGCCTCTTCCTGCCATATCGTATTACAGTAATCAATTGATACCTAATACATTTGTATATATAACCATTAACCACTGGCGTATCTCGTGTTAGGTTCCTACATAAACATAAACCGACACCTAACAAATACATAGTAATGCATATACTAAGGCTTTAGAGGCAACGAGGCTTGTATACATTTATGCCTTTTCCTCTCTCACTACAATATTTCTTTATAATACTGCAAAGAATTAAAAATATATAAACGACTGATTTCTAGCAAACGTGACTCGTCTCCCGGAGCGTGTGAACACGTTCGTCTCGCCGTTCCTTTATCCGGTGTCTGTTGACGTATCCGTGTGAATTCCGGTGGCTTCATCCTCTTGCGCGTTCTGCACTCTCCGTTGTGAAGTGTACCTGGCCCTCCTCGTTTCTTCAGCCCGCCCGAGTCCGAGGGCGTCGCCGATCGCTCGGCGCGTCACCATTTTGAGTGGGAGGTAATTTCGCTGGTTTTAACCTGTCTATTGAGACCTTATCCTGTCTTCCATCGGGAAATTCCAAAATCCATACTTTACCGCTGCGTTCGATAACCGGGAAAGGGCCAGCATATGGCGCTTCAAGTAGTTTTCTTACGCGGTCTTTTCGGACCCACACATGAGTTGCTTTACAGAGGTCATGGAGCACGGAATGCTTGGCCACCGAGTGTAGGTTTCCTAAGCATGCTTGCGCGAAGTCAATTTGCGCAATGGTGGATGCCAGTTCTTTTATAAATTTGGAGTCGGTCTTCGATGAAGATGATGCCACTAAAGGTTTTGGGCCAAATAATGTGGTTCCTGTGACTGCCGTAAACGGTGCGAATTCTGAATCATTTAGCATGGAGCGAATTCATAACAGGACAATTGGAAGTGCCACCAGCTAACTTTCTTTACAGGCCATTATTGAGCACTTTAGAGTACTGTGTGCCCTCTCCACCATCCCGTTCGTGGATGGTCTGTACGCCGGGGTGCGAAGACGATGGAAGCCAACGTGGGCAGACAGCTATTTGATTAGTTCTGATTTGAATTCAGTGCCTCTGTCGGTTACCACATAAGGCGGAACTCCAAATCTGGGAATCCAACCGTCCAGGAAAGCTAACGCAACCGTTGCGGCACTTATGTTTGGGATCGGTAGTGGTTCGATCAATCTTGTCGCTCGGTCGATGCATGATAACAAATATCGATTGTGCGAAGGGTAGGATTGTCCAGGCAGTGTACACGGTGGGAGTGGTCCAACTATATCGATGTGTACAGTTTCAAACCCCGAGGAAGGAATATTAATAGGGATACTCGGTGATTTTTTGTGGCGATTCACTTTGGAAGACTGACAAGAGAGGCACTCTCCTAGGAGTCCAGGAGCGGATTTCCTTGTCCATGTTTGGCCAGAAATACCTCGATTTGATGAGCCGAAGTGAAGCCTTGATTCCAGGGTGTGGAGATTGCGTAATTAATTGAAGATTTCCCTCCTGCATGCCACCGAGACAAACGGTCGTGCATATCCAGATGTTACTTCGCACCAAAGCTGAACATCCTCGGCAAAAGGGTAAATTTCTTTGTCTCTGCATCATTTTTCTGCCTTGCCGCCAAAGCTCGGAGGTCAAGAGAGTTAATTTGGGCCGAATTGACGTTCCATAAGAGACAGTCAGCAACTACGTTATTCTGACCACGCACATATGCGAACTTAGTAATGTATTCTAGAATGGCTGTCCAATGGCGTTGTTGTCTGTCTGTTTTGACACTCAGTGGAGATGCAAAAGCTGAAACTATAGGCTTGTGATCAGTGCACAAGGTGACATGGCGACCTTCAATTAGGGGGCTAAAGTGCATGCCAACAAGATACGCCGCTAGGAGCTGTCTGTCGTAGGTGGAGCATGCTTGCTGCGGCCGATTAGCTTGCACGAAAAGAATGCTACTGGTTTCGCAGATCTGTCAAGCCTCTGGCGTAAGAACATAAGAACATAAGAAAAGAAGGAGACTGCAAAAGACCATTCATGGCCTACACTTGGCAGCTCCTGTTCCAGTCAACACACAAAAGATTTCTTACCAGAGAAAAGTCATCAACATTGTCACCCTTTACAGGAGTTCGTCAGATCTAATCTACAATATACATAAAATGCATCCAGAGGATTATGTCAATTCATGCAACCGCAAAATATAATCTCCCCACTCCTTAGAAAAATATATACATATGTACATAAAAAAAGTCAGTCCCATCTAGCAGCTTCATCCATATATTTATGTAATCTATTCTTAAAACTACCCAGAGAGGAGGCTTCTATCACATGTCAAGTGAGCCTATTCCATTCATCTACCACACGATTTATTAAACCAATTCCTCCCAATCTCCTTCCTAAACCTATACTTATCAAGCTTAAACCCATTGCTACGTGTCCTGTCGTGTTCACTAAGTATAAGAACCTTACCCAGATCCCCGTACTGGGAAAAATCCGTCACTAGGTGGTATAGGAAATCATTGTGCAGCAAGTGGCAGAGCTTCACGGAGCCGATTAAGGCTGACTTGCTATTCTCAAACGCCTTACTTGCCTCTTCGTTCCACACGAGTTCTCGAACCTTTGGCTGCAGGCGAACAAGCTCAGTCAGCGGGGCTGCGATTGCGACAAAGTGGGGACCATCCTGCGGTAGTATCCTACCATCTCCAAATATCTCCAAAGCTCCTTATAGTCTTTTGGTAGCGGCATGTTTCCAATCCCTTCCATCTTCTTTGCCGTTGGGCTTATACCTTCTACCGAGACGTGGTGTTCTAATAAAATCTATTTATACCCTCGCCAACTCGCACTTCTCCAGTGATATTCTTAGACCATTTTTGACCAGGATTTCAAAGACCAGTTCCAAGT
Source organism: Ceratothoa steindachneri (assembly GCA_963969495.1). NCBI lineage: Eukaryota > Metazoa > Arthropoda > Malacostraca > Isopoda > Cymothoidae > Ceratothoa > Ceratothoa steindachneri. Next base: position 92,386,243 of record OZ018324.1, read on the forward strand.
GCTTCAGTTGGTCGTCCATATTTTCGGAATACACCAGGATGTCGTCTATGTACACAAAAACGAACCCTAATCTTTGAAACAGGGTGTCCATGTGTCTCTGGAAGGTGCAGCTAGCATTTCAGAGACCAAATGGGAGCTTAACGTACTCCCACAAACCAAATGGATTCGTGACCGCGGTTTTCTTTATGTGTGCCTGGTTCTGGTTCATAGGAATTTGGTAGTCAGCACGAACTCGGCCCAACCTAGAAAATATCCTTATGCCATGGAGGTGGTCAGTAATGCTTGGAATCCGCGGCACCGGCTACCTGTCGGACTTTGTAACGGCCTTTAATGCTCAGAAATCGCCGACCACCCTGTACTCACCGGGCGACTTCTTTGGCACCATGTGAATAGATAAAGCACATGGTGATCTTGACGGGCGCACGTCCCCGTCCTTAATTAGAGTCTCGAACGTTGCTTTTGCAGCCCGCAGTTTCTCCATCGAAAGAGGTCTTGCCATGCAAATGTCGGTGGAGCACTAGCAGTTTCGATTGTATGCTTCACTGAGTTCGAAGGTGATGGGCAGGGCTGGGTGGGTGCTGGTGCATACAAAGCCTCATATTTTTCAAGTATAGCTCTGCAATGGCGCGGTAAGTGCTGCAGGTCATCGATCATTAACGCTACCGCCGGTTTTTCAGACAATTTTACTTTCCACACGAGTTTAGTTCGATTATCTATTAGTATGCCGCGCGCACAGACTATTAGAAGATCATAATGTCTTAAAAAGTCAATGCATAATAACGGAGAGGTGGTATCTGCTACAAAGAACGACCATCTAAATGATCGGTAAAGATCGGAGATCACTATATCTCTATGAGTTTCTCGGTGGACTTTAATTTTTCCTCCATTAGCTGTTGAAATGTTAATGCCAGAATTGCGCACATCACTTGCCTTCACCAGTTTAGCCGGAATAATCGAAACACTTGCCCCCGTATCAATTAAGAACTCACATTTAGCGGCGACGGTGAAAATAGACGGTACGCCCGCGGCCACGTTTACTATAGCATGCCCTCTTAATTTTCCGCCGGAGCTAGCGAAGATAGCCTGGAGGACGGTGGCATTTTCACAGATCCCTCTCCTTTCGTACACCTGTACCAGGGTTGGCAGAATTTAGCCTTTTCGTCAAAATATATATGCAAGCGGTTTCATTTGCACAGATCCTCTCCTTTCGGCCACCTGCAACAGGGTTTTCAGAATTTAGCCTTTTCGTTGAAATAGGCTAAATTTTCTATTTTCACCACTTTAACCGGAATAATCAAAACATTTGCCCCCGTATCAATTAAAAACCCATATATATATATATATATATATATATATATATATATATATATATATATATATATATATATATATATATATATATATATATATATATATATATATAAAGCTCATATAGTAAGAATAATATTGTATCATATGTTATTTATTACAAAGAACAATTCTTAACACTAAACCATCAAGGCCTGAGAAACGCAAATGGATAAAAGGTTCTAAGCTATCAGGTGCTCAATGTAGAAAAAAAGAGGAAAGAAGAAGCGGAGAAACGAGCAAATGATGAAGGTATAGAACTTTGCCAGTACTTCTCACTGCCAATTTGTGATCATACATCTTTCTGAGATATTTGAAGCGCACTAATGTATTTAGCCTAAGCCCTAATTTGCCTAGTTTCCTAGGAAAATGTTTAGTAACTTGTGCTCAATAAGTTAAATTATTGTTTTGACAAACTCATGCATTGGTCACTTATGTTTATTTTTTTCCTGATTGCAGAGGCCCTTTTGAAATATTTTGAAAACTCTGCCACTAGCCAGGATGGTAAGGTGTCTACTTCTGCAGCCACACAAGCCTCTACAAAACTGGTTTTGGAGCCTTCGGACCCGGCTGGGGAACCATCTACCTCTACAGCTTCACATAGACCTGTGTCTCCACAAATGCAGTCAGATCCAGAGGATGAAGACCCTTCGCTTCCACTGCTTCCCATCAGGACTCTTTAAGTGAGTAATTTATTTTTATTTATCCTTTTGAACATAAGATGGTAAATAATAATTTAAAATAGTAAATGATGTATTTCAAATATAAAGCAGTAAATTATTTTTTAGTGTGTGTGTGTAAACAATTATGTAAACAGTTATGAATTATAATGTTATTATCACTCATTCACTAGGGTTACCAGATGATTGTGGTGTCTCACGAGTCACAACCATCATTCCATGACACCACCACCATAACACATGCTGTGAATATTGTGTTGTATAACTTAGATGTGTTTACTAATTTATATTTCTCTTGTTCTTTCCATTAGAACTGCCTGGAGCTTAATTGACTACCGAGGATGAGATATCAAGATTGAAAGCAGTGCTAACACGTCTTCTTGCTATTGTGCACTCTCTGGCAGTTAGGAATTTGGCACTAAGGGGGGACACAGAAAAGTTATTCTCATCATCAAATGACAATTTTTTGAAAGAAGTTGAGCTTATGGCACAATTTAACCCTATAATGCAAGAGCACATTAACCGTGTCCAACAAGGGACCTCCAGTTACACCAGCTACTTTGGCCACCACATACGAAACGATCTCATTGATTTGTTGAGCAGCAAGACCATTTCAGCAATGGTGGCTGACATCAAACAATCTAAGTTCTTCTCAATAATTCTAGATTGCACTCCAGACATCAGCCACACTGAACAGTTGTAAGTTGTGATTCGGGCAGTACCACTTGAGGGAAAGCCCCATATCATGGAACATTTCATGGGGTTCTTGGAGGTGGAAGAGTCCACTGGTAAGCTTTTGACATCTATAATTTTGAAGAGACTGGAGGAGTTAGAAATTCCTTTCATGGACTCTAGAGGGCAATCATACGACAATTGGGCCAACATGAAGGGAAAAAAACGAGGGTGTTCAATCCAGGCTATTTGAAATGAATCTTAAAGCTCTGTTTGTTACATGTGGAGCTCATTCTCTGAATTTGATTGTGGCCGATGCTGCCAAGGGATCTATTGATGCCACAAGTTACTTTGGCATCTTGCAGAAGCTTTATAACTTGTTTTCAGCCTCCACACAACGCTTAGCCATTTTGAAAAAAAACATATGAATGTCACCTTGAAGATGTGGTCTGACACAAGATGGGAGAGCAAGATCAAGAGTGTGGAGCCCCTAAGATATCAAGCAGCTGGAGTGAGAGATGCACTGATCGAGGTGAGAGATCACACCAAAGATTCTGTAATAAACGTTGAGGCCCAATCTCTAGCAGAGGAAGTTGGATCATACCGATTCGCCATTTGTTCAGTTGTGTGGTACGACCTGTTGTGCCAAATTCAGCATGTGAGCAAGCAGATGCACTCTCGTTACATGCAAGTTGATGTTGCAGTAAATCTCCTAAAGAAGACAAAGAGAGCTCTCTATGATTACAGGGAAATAGGTTTTGTTGCTGCACAGATGGCAGCCAAAGATATCTGTGAACAAATGCATGTGGGTGCTGTGTTAAAACAGAAACGGCTGAGGTCTACAAAGCGGCATTTCTCCTATGAAGCATGTGATGAGTCCTTAAATAATGGTTTGAAGAAGTTAGAGGTGACATTCTTCCATGCAGTCGTTGATGCTGCAATGTCAGCCATTCAGGAAAGATTTTCCACCTTGGAAAACGTGGCAGAGGAGTTTGGAGTGCTGACTAATTTCCATAATCTCATATTTGAGGAGCTGACAAAACAATGTGAGAACCTTAGAACTACACTACAGTTTAAGGGTCATTCTGACTTGAATGGTAGAGAGCTTGTACATGAGCTGAAAAACTTGCCAGACATGCCATTAAAAACTATGTCCTTGCTTGAGCAATTAACATTTATCCACGAAAGGGAGCTCCCTGAAATATATCCAAATTTGTAGACTGCTCTCAGGATTGGTATTACTCTTCCAGTCACTGTTGCTGAAGCAGAAAGAAGCTTTTCGAAATTGAAACTCATCAAATCCTACCTGAGATCAACTATGTCACAGGAACGCCTCACTGGTCTGGCCACCATTAGCATAAACCACAGAGTTGCTGAGAAGATTTCATATGATGAGCTAGTTCATGATTTTGCAGCTAGGAAAGTGAGAAAAGTCAGGATTTAGATGGTAGTTGTGCTGTGGTGCAGTAGATTTTATTTATTATCTTCTATTAACTTTCTTATATTTTTATGATAAAACATTTATATAATTTACATTACAATATTGTTTCTGTAGTTTATGTTAGTTGTGCAATTTCATTTGAATTATTCCTATTTCTCATACCATAACTATATTCCTATGTTTGTGTTTTATTTAAGTGACGAAAGAGTTTGTAAAATTCATAAATGACATTTTTAAAAAAAATTCTGAAGTAACAATAAATAGTTCAATAAAAAGTTGTTTTGTGAAAGTTATGGCTGTCCTAAACTTCTTATGTACACTGTGGAGAGCGATGGGGAGCGGCGTAGGTGAGGTTCGCCCAGGGCGCTATGTAGGCTAGGATCGCCACTGCCCACATCCCCCCTCGTTTTCGCTATTTGTTCCGATTAATAAATAAAAAAAATCTTTTACTTTGTAATTTAAAATTTTTTTAAGCACAAACATTTTAAAAGTGGGGGACCTTCCTTCTTTATTCTGACTTAAGGCAGACAGTGTACATCACTGGCGAAGTTATCCCCGCCTCCCTCCTAAGTTATGAAAATTTTATTGTATTGATTAAGTTTATTACGCACTTAAACTTTAAAGAAACTTTGCTGTAGCTTTCTTATTTTTCTTTTGACAGACATCAACGTTTGTTTTTGTAAAGACCAGCAATAATCTCCTATCATATTTGGATTCAATTTTCCTTGGTACCTCGTCTCCATAACTAAAATTTGTTGATGAAAACGTTCCACATGTTCACTAGCAGCTCCCAGATTTTCAGGAAAAAAAAATCGAGATGAGAATGCAGAAAATGCATTTTAAGTGACATTCTACATCTTATCTTTTCATAGGCTTCTAGCATATTGTTTACTATTTCTCGGTAATTTGGAGATTTAAAATTGCCGAGAAAGTTTTCAGTGACTTCTACAAAGAATGTCCATGCTTTGCGTTTCTTTTCATTAAGACACAAAGTGAAGGAATCATCAGAAACAACTCTGCGAATTTGTGGTCCAGTGAAACTCCAGCTTCTATTTTGTATCAGTTAATGATCCTTTGAATTTTTTTTTCAAATATTGAAAGTCTACACTTCTTTGATCCATACCCTTTACAAAATTTTTCATTAACCCTGATTTAATGTGAAGAGGTGGAAGATGAACTTTTTGGGGATATACTAGAGCATCATGATTAACGTTATGTTTGTCAACAATGTGTTCTTCTCTGGCTGACCATTCTCACTTTTTATAGTGATTTGAGGGCTCACACCATATCATGGGAACAGCAAATGGCATTGCCATCCTCTTTCCATTTAACCAAGCTGTTAACATTGTGTTACACTGCGTGCAGCAAATATGAAGGGCCCAATCGTTATCCTGCTCCCCTACTTTGCATCCAAAATAGTATCTGTAGGCTCACTTCATCGCTACTGCTGTTTCTATTTTTGTCCATTGTGCCACTGGTGTGAATTGCCCACAAACATAACAAAATATGTTGGGGCTGTTTACACATCCGCGTCTAGAACTTTAAGCTATGACAAGATTTCAAATACTAACTTGAGCAAGCAAACAATACACAATGTAAGATCCTTATCATAAGGTTCTTATCAGAGCAAAATTTTGATAAACGTGTTACCTTCTTTACCAGTTACCAGTTATCAGTAGCAGAAAAGTTATCACAAATAAGTATGTATTAATCTGAAAATCTGATAAAATCTTCCCCTTCCCCTCCAATAATTAGAATTCAATGCTATTTGACCTTCAATATAGTCTACTTTATACTCGTATATATTAAAAATGTTAATATATATATATATATATATATATATATATATATATATATATATATATATATATATATATATATATATATATAAACAGGATGACCAGGACAGAGCCGTAGATGCCTCGTAACATTTATTTCAAACGTTTCAAGATTATAACTAATCCCATCAATAATACAAACTTAAATGTATACCTAAAAAGTTAACACATGTAATATATATATATATATATATATATATATATATATATATATATATATATATATATATTAAAAATTGCATATTGGTACAATATTGAGCAAAAGTGTGAAATAGCTTGAAAAGGAAAATTCAAATTTCCCCCAAACTAGACGTGATATGCAAATTCTTAAGACAAATTTGTAATCAGCGCCTAAAATCATCTAGAATCACCTATTTTCTGCTATGTAACAAAAATCGTGTTACACAGTGTCATTGGTGCGATATTGGGCGTCACTGATTGGATAAACTTGTGACGCACAAGCTCTTAACCCACTCAAACCTGAATGGCTGGCTTCCATAACTCTTCTAAGTTAGTTGAGGGTCGGCCTGTGAGCGTGCAAGATTCTATAAGCTTCTCAAAAAGATCGGGCTTGGTACTCTCGAATAGGCCAATTACTTCCTCCTCTAAACACTGGTAGTTACGGCCTGCTCTAATGTCTGCCGGAAGACGATTAACAGTCTCGGGAGGTAATATATATATAAAAAAACGAGTCTCCTACTTCTTTATCGCGCAGATGTAAAATTGGGCCTCCACAATTTGAAGCCAACCTAAGACTGCTTCTTCATTGAAGATGGGCCGATTGATGCTGACGGCATTCACGAAATCTCCTTCACCTTGCCTTTTCTGACGATTGCTTGACGAGGCCATTCTTTATTTTATGCTTTCTCTGTCCGGTCGAACGACGGGTCACCAGTTATGGGCTTTTAGGTAAATGGTATTGTAGACGACGAGGTTACCAGGTATATAAGTCCTGACGACGGTGAATCAATGGTATGTGAATGAAAGATGTTTCTGTAAGCCGCCACCGCATGAGAGAGCGACTAGTTCTAGTTTATAGGCGAACAATGGCATTACGGCGAATTATTTATCTGACTCGAAAGCTAAATGATCTTACGGTGTTCTTCTACTTCGTTGGGCTTATCGAAGGTTCAAGACAAATATGAACATTCGAAAATATACTCTTTATTCAAATAACGGAGTATTATGATGCAAGCGGCGCGATACGGAGCGTACCGAGGCGAGAGACTAGTAGTCTATATATTATAAACGCGACTACGAGTTAAGGGCGAGACAAGACTTAGTGGATTTAGGCGGGAGCATGAACGCGAATGATTCATTGCTAACCTCTCTCTTCCTATTTCTTTTCTTATTTTTATATGTGCACTCCTACTGCAGAGGCCGTAACTTGGAGATGACCGTGGGACGATGGACCTCCGTTATGGTGGCATTTCTTCACCCTTTGGGCGGGGCTAGGAAGAATGTGCACGGTGTGTACATTTACATGATAAACCTTTTTTTTTGTATAATTTGATACTATTGTCACTGCGCAATCTCTTACGGTCAACAGCTGTGTTGACCGTAAATATATATGTACATGTATATGTACATATATGTACATTTACAAATCCCATCCTATTTCTCATACAATATTGAATCTTTACATTATATATATATATATATATATATATATATATATATATATATATATATATATATATATATATATATATATATATATATATATATATATATATATATATATATATATATATATATATATATATATATATATATATATATATATATATATATATATATATATATATATATATATATATATATATATATATATATATATATATATATTTAATAAGGCATGCTTGGATTTAATAGGACCAATTCGCGTCCATTTACTGGAGGTATCTTTTGGCCTATTGAATCCAGAAATTTTGGTGCTCAAGGACTAACTATTGCGTAGTTCATTCACTACAAAAGTACACTCCGCCTTGTTTTGACATTTGGGTCGAACTTTTAGCGGTAGGCTTATGGCACCGAAATTGTAAGATTTAATAGGTCCAGCGAGAAACTCCACAAATGGACACTCGGGGTATCTATCAAATCTTAAAAGACTATTTTTGTAAATTAAAGAAATAATATGCCACAAGTAATAAATAAAGAACAAACATGCAGAAGTAGTTCCATTGCCACGATAAAAGGTCAACTGGTTCAACAAAGATTGGGATGCAGGTGCAGGCAGAAAACACGTTAGCAGTAGTCGTTGTTTAATTTACAGCGGCCATTGTTTGCATAGCGAAGAACTGCGAAAATTCTGTCGTGCTTTAGCATCTAGACCTGAAACAAAAATATCTATCTCCGAAATTAGTTCCTCCGAAAAGATAAAACAAGCACCGCGCGAAAAAACACATAGGATAATATTAGGCCACGCTCATTATTTCCAAGAAATATATATATATATATATATATATATATATATATATATATATATATATATATATATATATATATATATATATATAATATATATATATATATATATATATATATATATATATATATATATATATATATATATATATATATATATATATATATATATATATATATATATATATATATATATATATTAAAATATATATATATATATATATATGTACTACGAAATTCACACTAAGAAGCAGAAAGTTAGAAGTCAGTCCGTTTTGATCATTCATTATAATTCGACAGTAATAGAGTCTATCGTTCCGAAATCCCGTTAACTCGCCTAAATCCTGCCGCCCTTAGGCTCGTATTTTGCATAAGACAAGCCAACTACTGACCGCTAACACTTCGAGACGCTTTTGCTTGCCTCGTTTCAGTAGGCCAATTTGAAGAATAAACTTATATTTTTGCTGCGTCCTTTCGAAGTCATTTCCATCGCATCGAATACGAAAAAACCTTCGATAAACCCAGTCTATTTAATATCTAGGGTCAGGGGTCAAACGAAATCCCCTTTGCGCCGACGCTTAGAACCGAAACGATCGGTGCCTCTATACTCTTAACCAGGTTATGGTAAATAAATGTGGAGTTACTAAATTCTGGTGAAAGTGAATTATCTATCTGACTTCAAAGATGATTTCTTCACAGTGTTCTTATTTTAGCTGGGCTTACCGAAGGTTTAGGGTAATCGAGGTAAAGAAGGACGTTCGCAAAAAATATATATTTTATTCTGATATCGGTCTATAACGGGGAAAGCGGCACGTCACGAAGTTGCTTTGCGTTCGACTACCAGTCTATATATATTCAACGCGAAGTATTAAATTCTGGAGCGACAAGACTTGGTGAATTTAAATGGGGTTCCGTAAACGCTACTACGGGTATGACAATACTTAATAACACTTATAATGCTTAATTCTTCAATTATTCCCATTGCTTGCCTATATATGTATACGGTTTCATTTCCAACGCGGCGTGGCCTAGATTGGCCTCCAGTAAATTTTGTCGTCTTGGCTCATTAGTTCCACCTCCTAAGGGCGGAGTTTTGAACGGTTGTGTATTATAATTTACTTACATCTCCCAGCTAATGCTAACTTTATCTCTATTCTATGACCCGATATTACAGATCTCTGTTGCAATTTCCATTAGTTGGACTTTGTGTTTACTCAGGTGTTCTGTAAAGTTCCGTCTTTCGAGAAATTTATTCTTAAACGTGAAATGTTTATTTACTCGTTTCCTCATGTTGACTTAGATATCTCGACCTTATATCCCTCTTCTCGCGTTCGCCCTTTTTGTATCTCCTGCGCGTTAGGATTTAATGAGACCACCGCGCGTCCATTTTGTAGTTTCTTGCCGGGCTTATTAATCCTGCAATTTGGTGCCAGTAGTCTACCTATTACATACACCGATCACTAAAGGCTTTCCTAAACGGGTGGATTTCCAGATTTGGAGTCCCGCTTTACGTAGTGACCGATAGAGGCGCCCAATTCGAATCTGAGCTATTCAAGGAACTGTCTGCTCTCGTTGGTTTTCATCATCTCCGCACCACGGCGTACCAACTGTCCACGAATGGGATAGGGGAAAGGGCACACAGGACTTTGAATTGCTCCAAAATGGCATATCCACAAGGCTGGTTGATAGCGCTTCCAATTGTCCTTTTAAGCATCCGCTCCTTGGCAAATAAATCAGAATTAGCCTCAACCATGGCACATATCGATTTCGCACAGGTATCCCAAGGGCACATGCACTCGGTGCCCAAGTCTTTCGTACTCAAAGATCTTTGTGAGACAAATCTTGTGTGGGTCCGAATAGACCGCGTTCGCAAACCCCTAGAAGCGCCATATGCTGTCCCTTTCCCGGTGATCGAGTGCGACACCAAAGTTTACAAATTGGAATTCCATGACAGAAAAGGGGACACTCTCAGTGGACATAATGAAACCGGCGAAGCTTCCTCACTCTCACAGTGATAACGTGTCGGGTAAATTTGCATTGACTTTATTTAAAGTTCCAAATGCAATTTTGAATTTAGACGGAAATTGATAAAACCACCTCGAATCAACGTAAATCGACATAGTATTTACCGAGTCACAGCTCGATAGAGCCGTAAAAGACTTATTTTTAATTTGTCTATCGGCCGCAATTAGTTATCTCTGATACCGAGTGACTTATTGCCAAACAGGTATTCCAGCCCTAAATCTAAATCAAAGTCAGATTTACAATGATTCATATGATCGAAATAAGAAGGCGACTGATTGAGAGGAGAGTTGACAAACAGTTCGGAAGTTCGGTCTAATTCAGGTTCAGATTCAAATATCCCTGTAGGAGTTTTGATGTGAATTCCTGCCTCGGGCTCCATCTCGATCTTGGGATCGTTGGGGCCGGCCTCTCTTGGATTACCCCTCTAAGTAAAGTTTCCTTGAACCAATTATGCAGAGTATAATGTTTGAAAAGTCTGATTTGGGGTAATTTTTAACTACAGTTTCCTCCGCGAGGGGCATTACTCTTAAGTTCCGATGAATCCTCACACCCCAAACTTGTATAGTAAAGTCAAATCAAAAACCCCGGACGAACCTTTTCGGATTTTGGAGGGACAAACTGCCCGTGCGCCGATTATTTCTCGTCACTGAAAGGCTAAATCAATTCAAGCAAGGGCATTTAACTTTGCCAAGTTATTAGCATCAACCTTCTTCAATGTAAGGGGGATAGGTTTACTGATTTTAAAAGGGGTTAGAGTAGGCAACAACCCAGATGGATTGTTTTGTAAAAGTTAAAAGCATTTATAGAGATGCCTTAAGACGAATTGATTTCTAAATTCGCTCGTTTGTTGAAGGTTATAAAAAGCGATGAAAACTGAATTTTTCGCATATTTGAAAATAAATGTTTTAAAGTTTGGTGAGATGAAACAATTTAAAAGAGGCTGCACGATGCAGTCATAAAGGAATATGACTGATTTGAAAGTAGGTGCAAGAGAACCAAAGTATCCTGCAACACAAAATACTTGACATTAAAAACTTATATACTATAGCAATGCCTCTGGGCATTCCTATAATAAAAACCTCTCGGGTCTGGGCACCACTTTAGAGTATATGGTTTTTCATGGGATTTATTTTATGTTAATAAATCAGCTTAAATAGCGTTTCGAAAACCATAACCATAAATTTGTTTAATTGTTTTTCTTAAAACCCAGTTCATTATTTCAAAATTTATTTCGCTTTCGTCTTAGGACTCAAAACTAGCAGGCGAAAACTTCGATCAAACAAATTTATGCTTATGGTTTTCGAAACACTATTTACGCTGATTTATTAACAGAAAATAAATCCCATGAAAAACCATATACTATAATACATACCAAATATAAAATAAGTAAGGTACGCACTTACCTTATCCCTTTAAGAAGCCTAAATTACCTTACGATTTCCTCACGACCAATAGTTATTTAAACTTAATAGAGAAGTTAATTGGGAAAGACGAAAGGTTAATTGTAAAGATTAGATGAGATTGCTAAAGAAAACGGGGCGCTGCGGTTTTTTTCCTTTCTGGGTGAAAATAAAACTGCACGCCAAATTTTGTGCGTACTTCCAATACTGTCTGTCTCTTTACCTCAACTTCAACTAGGGAGCGTGAGTCGTAAACACATCCGTTGAATCTTTAAAGGCCCAAGAAATTCCGGAAACGGGCCGCAATGACTACTGGCGTATCAATTTTCGGCCAAAAAATCTCAAACACTCACCACAGATCATAAAAGTGAGAAGAGACACATTGTAAGGGCGACAAAGTTTCGCGCCCATTTTGAAGTTATTTTCTCGTCTCTAGCCCTGCCCGTTGATCGACGCCCCACGCGCGCGCTCGATAATTATTACAGAAAAGTGTCGCGCGCATGAGTCTATTACGTCACAGCACCCGTATAAAAGGACGCTTTCTTCTCTCGAGAGGGAGAACCATTCAAGTCCGTACAGCGAGGACCCTTGCTTTATCTCCTGCCAGTTTGACGCTGACCTGCTGTACGAGTGCTACTCATCTTGGACATTGACAGTTCTCCATTTGAGAAGTTTTAAAACCGTGGACTCGTTTTGGCTCCCCTCCCCCACCTACCTTTTGTGACACTCAAGATTATCCCGGTGTGGTACGCCGGTCCCTCGGCTGTACCAACTTCTGAATCCCTCGTCACCGGGATCTTTCACCACCTCCCCCGTTGCCATCCATGGATTCGGCCTGCGTTTGATTACCCTCATCCGAAGTGTCCCTCCACTGCTCCAGTATCAGGTACTTTGGAATGGTTCTTTCATCTTGCGCCCTTACTAGGCCTCCGAGTAAGTCTCTAGTATCCCTCCGCATCGTAGGAAAGGGCGTAAGACGGGGGAGTTATTCCGTGTGTACCTCGTACTCGAGGAGTGAAGCCTATTGTTTGCCCTGTAATTAATATAACGTGAATTCTTCGCAATCGGTCACCCCTTTTATATAACGACTTGGGTTGTTTGTGGCCAAGATGACTTTAAGTTATTATAAATCTTATTTTTGTGTTTACCAAATATAGATTTTGTATTTATGGTCAAGAAATTCTTCTCATTAAATTACAAATTAGAATATTTTTTTCGTTTCTCTTTCCCTCGCTGATATTCCTGGCCCCACCCCACCTGGTAACCAACTGTAACCTACATAGTGTAGCCTAGTGGTTTTCCTTCTGAATAAATATTCTGGTGACCTTGTTAGTTTACTGAAGTTATAAAGGGCCGCGTGACTGAGTTCCGCGTTTGCCTTTACACACATAGACAGGTGATAAATAAACAAACAGAGGGCTAGACAGAAGAATGAACGGCAGAGAGACGAGTGAGGTAAGGGGAAAATCCACAGGTCTAAAATATTTTCATTTAGATAAAAGCTCCCAGGCAATTCCGGAGATTTGGTAAGAGGTGGTAAACTACTCAGGAGATTGGATAACAGCCGATAGGATATTAGAAAGATTATTTAGAGCTGATAGGATGAGAGTGAGATTAATTAAGAGACGATAAGATATTACGGAGATTAATTAAGAGAGGCTAAGATATTAAGGAGATTAAATAAGAGAGGGTAAGATATTAAGGAGATTAATTAAGAGTAGGTACGATATTAGGAAAGTTATTTAAGAGCTAGGAGTTTATTCTGGAGATTGGATAAAAACCGGTAGGCTGTTCCGAAGATTTGATGAGTATTGGCAGGGTATTACCGAGATCAGATAAGAACCGGCAGGCTATTTCCGAGATTAGATAAGAACCGGCAGTGTATTCCAGAGGTTGGAAAAGAACCGGCAGTTAATTTCCGAGTTAGGATAAGCAGGCAGGCTACTCCGGAGATTGAATAAAAGCCGTCAGGCTATTCCTAAGATTAAATAAGAGCCGGCAGGCGTTTTCGGAGATTGGATAAGAGACTGTAGGCTTTTATAGAGATTGAATAAGAGCCTACAGGCTTTTATGCAGATTGGATAAGAGCCTGCAGGCTTTTATAGATATTGGATAAGAGCCGGTATGCTGTTCCGAAGATTTGATAAATATTGGCAGGCTATTCCCTAGATCAAATAAGAACCGACTGGCTATTTACGAAATTAGATAAGAACCGACAGTTAATTTACGAGTTTGGATAAGCCGACAGGCTATTCTAGCGATTGAATAAGAGCCGTTAGGCTATTCCTAAGATTGGATAAGAGCCGGCAGGCGTTTTTGGACATTGGATAAGAGACTGTAGGCTTTTATGGAGATTGAATAAGAGCCTGCAGGCTTTTATGGAGATCAGATAAAAACCGGCAGGCTATTTTCGAGACTAGATAAGATCAGCAGGCTATTCCCGAGATTGGAAAAGAACCGGCAGTTAATTCCTGAGTTTAGATAAGCCGGCAGGCTATTTCAGAGATTGAAGAAGAGCCGACATGATATTCCTAGGATTGGATAAGAGATTAGGCTTTTATGAAGATTGAATAAGAGCATGCAGGCTTTTATGCAGACTTTTATGGAGATTGGATAAGAGCCGGCTGGTTACTCTAGAGATTTATTAGGAGTTTGTGGGCTACAGCGGAGATTGGATAGGACCGGTGGGCTATTACGGAGGCTGGATAGAAGCTGGCAGGCTACTCAGGAGATTAGATAGGAGCCGGTGGGCTACTTCGGAGATTGTATAGGAGCCAGTGGGCTACTCTGGGGATTGGATATGAGCTGGCGGGCTACTCCAGAGATTGGACAGGAGTCGGCGGTCTACTCTGGAGATTGGATAGGAGCCGGAGGGCTACTCCGGAGATTGGATAGGACCCGGAGGGCTACTTCGGAGAGTAAATTTTCCATTCCCTAAATTTACCCTTATAAACCACTCTTTCTTATGATTACTATGCCACGAACAAAAAGTTTAGTTATAATCACCTATGAGGAGTGGTGTAGAATGCTAAGTATAAGTAAACTATGTCCAAAGATCTACTTTCGTCATAGCTTTTAATTATGCTGTCATGAAATTCCATAAGATTGGTTAAACGTGAACTTTTCTGTCTAAAGCCCAGTTGACTATCATTAATAAGCTTATGCGCTTCAAATGATCGATCATCCTATCGCGAATGACGGATTCCATTAATTTACACTACAACAAATTTCAGTGTCAAGAAAAAAACATAGATATCATGTGCATTTTATTACGATGTTGTTTATGCTGAATTCAAATTGATACAAAAGTTTCCCATCACGTGACATTTGCTTGTAAATTGCCGATTTAATAATTATGCAATTGATACCGATTTCCACGATACCATAAATGTATTTCGCTCCCAAAGTCAGATTAAATGTGTCCATTGAAATTAATTAATGAATATATGATAAATTAGCATGTTTATTAGGGTTATATAATGTATTAACCTACATTTTAGTATTTACTTCTTCGTTTGTAAGACGTCTCAGGTGTGTCACCCTTCAGGTTCCAGCAAAACTCAGCCAGCAACAGTAACCCGTTCCTCTGATCTTATGACAGGCCTAAGAGGAACTCATGTATAATTATCATAATTGGAAGGACTTACAATTATTTCTTCAATGATTCCATCTTCCAATTGTTTGTCAAAGACTTCCTCATATCTTTTAACAAGTCTCCCACTACTAAGGTGACCCATAGTCCTATCTAACACCTTAAGGGCTACAAAATGATTAGAAGGCACTTTAGAAATCTTTAAGGGGTACCAAGGCAAATTAACATGATAATACCCATTCTGTAAACTGATTCCTTCCTTAAATTTACCTAATTGCTGTTGCTCAAAGGATACCAATTCTTTATCATAAGTCTTTATGCCAATATATTCAAAGCTAAACAAATTCTCTTACCCATTGTCTACTTCACTATCAGACAAAATATCATCTAAAGGGATAAAATAAGACTTAAGAGGATCCATAATCAAGTTAATCATGGTATTAGCCCTGTTACTAACTTGATCAACATTAACAGGTTTTTTCACATGGGACGCAAACAATGATTTTCTCTGTTCTGAGTTTAGAAAACTAAATACATTTCCTAAAGGAGCTACTTTATTATTTAAAATGATACAATTTTCACCAGCACATTTCTAAATAGATAAGGATAAATACTGAATTATATCTATACTTATCAACATTTAAATTTGAATATTCTCATGGCTTCTATTTTCATAGAAATCCTCATCAGCTAAATTGTAATTTTCTGACTTTAACTGATCAAAGTTTGATTCATACATGGAATTTCATAAGATATATTCAGTTGATCATCTACCAGCAAGGGCACAAATATCAGTTTATCCCCTTGTAAAAGCTCTGCAGCTACAATATATATATATATATATATATATATATATATATATATATATATATATATATATATATATATATATATATATATATTAGGAATATATTAGGAATATGAAAACCCAGGTGATTACACTAATCATTTATTGGCCGGACGTTTCGGACATTAAATGATTAGTGTAATCACCTGGGTCTTCATATTCCTGCTACATATGATATTCTCAAGGAACAAATCAATTACAAGCATTATATATATATATATATATATATATATATATATATATATATATATATAACTAAAATTTGATATCATTTTTCTAAAATATTATATATTTGTAAAAAAGTCTTCAAAAACAATTGACAACATACATGCACCACTAACGTTTCCAAATATTCCGCATGCGAGACTAAAATATTCACTTGTGCCCTCGCTTTCTCCAACTCAAGGTCAGTTCTATTCCTTCTCCATATAATCCTTAGAATTTACAAACAAAAACACTTGTCTAATTCCTTATATTAGTCCTTTTCCAGACTCTCATACATTTTCCCTTTTAACCATCGTGATTTTAATAGTTACAATTACATATTAATTTCATTTCAATTACATTTATACACAATTTATGATTTCAATTACATTTACTCACAATTAATGATTTCAATTACATTACCCACAATTCGTGATCTCAATTATTTTAATTACATTTTAATTTCATTTCAATTATTTTACTTAGATTTCAATTATTTTAATTACATTTTAATTAGTTACAATTACATTTTAATTAATCACCTATCTATCATACGCCAAGTTTAGTCACGACAAAAATTCAGTGTTAAACTCATGTTCGTTTTGTATAACTAAATTCAAATTCCACAAATATAATTTCAAATATGTTCCATTCTTGTTAATCTATAATAATATATATTTTGTTGTATACTCGTTGTATTTCATCCATTAAGCCTAACTTCGCCATAAGCTAAGCCGCTCGATCCCTGTTTTACGATTCAACTACTCTCCTCAAAGAATTATATATATATATATAGGTTTGTTGTGAAGTTTCTATCGAGGTTCATACCACGATGGCTCTATATCTATAGCCTACTTTAATACCTGTAGAAATTTTCTTTAATTTTATAGTTTATTAGCTTACACAAGTATGCACATAATGCTCTAGGCTATATAAATTGTCATAACTAGGGCATAGATAAACGGAAATATGCTTCATAATATAATTTTTCTTCTATAGATATGGCAGGAGAAGGACGTGGCGTCTTCCTGCCTCCATGCCACACCGTCCTTAGCTCTGTCCGCAGGGCGAGATTTCCTCGACCAAGGTTAATCCCTTGTCCCGTGGTCATGGATCCATGGCGTGTAAAGTTGACGCTTTCTTGATATAAATTTTATAACACCTGACGCAGCGACAGCTGTCTCGTCTTAATCCCTTTTCCAGACAAGAGATGTTCGTTTTTATTACACTGTCGCCAGAATTTATTGATAACTGAATTCACTGATTTCCGTTTAATTACTGACAAGTTTACAAATATATATATATATATATATATATATATATATATATATATATATATATATATATATATATATATATATATATTAGGGTGACCCTTATTTGATTGAATTTCAACTGGGACGGGGAGTTAGAATGTTCCATTTGCTCAAAAAAACACAGTGTGTAAAATATTTTTAAAAAATATTTATATTTAGAGGTCGCTCAATGAGCTTAAAGTTCGACATTTTTCTCAATTATGTTACGATGGTTCTTTGTTTATAATTATAGTTCATACATTAAATTTTGGCTGGTATCTTAAGTAGAAGACTAATCAACACAATAGAAATACCAATTTATGCACAAAACTAAATAAATAAAATTAAAATAAGGCGCAGCATTAACAAGGTTTCATGAGTGTCATAAACATCTGGCAGAATATGGCAAATGCCCAACACTGACCCACTACCGTTTCCGCTATGCCGTGGTGTCAAGTTGCTTGAGTGATGCGTGAGAGACGGACGCACTGAGTTGTTTCCCTCTCTACTACACGCAGTTGTACAGTGCAGCCTAGACAATAAGGACCATTTTCTTTCCCTTTTTTTATTTGTTACAGGTACCATGGCATCTGGAACCAGAGCTATGACAAGTGTCTACCTACTTGATTCATTCGAGCCTATCATCAATGGGAGCGATCGCGCATGTATTCCAATGCTAAAAGTGCAGCGAGCAAGAGAGAAATTTATACGACTACATGATAACTGGAAAAGTCTAAAGAAGAACAAACAAAGGCCAACAGAAAAACAACAGAAGAACAAGAATGATTTCCTTATGTCCTTTGATCGCCTCTTTGACATCGCACATGAAGATGCGCGATGTCAATGATTACAATCGCCGAGGACAGGGAGTTTATACGAATCCAGAGGGATGAGCTGCGCCGAGGCACAATGTCAACAACACGGGACATGTCTCTTGCATGTCGAGAAGAACAATGGCAGAGGGATGAAGAGAATAAAAGAACAGCGTATGAAGCGCTCTCAAGCTGAAAAGCGTAAACTGGAATAAATCTCTGAACTCGCATCCAGCTCTACATAAAGTTCCAGCAGTTCCAGTCCCACTCATTCCCCTTTTCAGTGTCGTGGTGCAGAAAAGGATGCTGACGGCTGTGTTTCAGGGCCATCTTCAGTCATCCGACCCCCAATAAAGCGCACCTAGAGCTCGAAGAAAATCATTAATCCACAACTCCCAGCCACGATGGATAGGGGCAAGGTATCCAATCGTGCAGGAGTTCATATACTTGCAGCAGCTGCAAAAAACCTTGGTCATGATCCAAAAAAGTTGGTGTTTAACCACGAGTCCTCCCAGCGAAACCGGAGAAAGTTTCGTACAGAAGCCGCCAATGAAGTTAAAATCTCGTTCAGGCTTTTGGTGTCGCTGGTTGTGCACTGGGATGGCAAAATGGTGCAGACAGCGGCAGGTGGTGATGCAGCTATATTCGACCGACTTTCTGTTTTGGTTTCAGGAAATGGCATTGCAAAGCTATTGGGAGTCGCAGTCCTTCCCAGTGGCACTGACCAAGCAATGGTAGATGCCGTGATGACTGCTCTCGAAGACTTGGTAGTAACGGATTGCATTTCTGCCTTATCCTTTGACACCACAGCTTCGAACACATAAATTTCGTCAGGAGCATGTACCATAATCGAGCAACGGCTCAATCAAAGAGTTATTCAACTCGCTTGTCGTCAGCACATCTTAGAACTAGTGTGTGAGAAGTCATTAACAACATGCATCGGCCCTTCTTCTGGGCCTGATATTGCTCTCTTCAAGCGATTTCAGACCAAGTGGAAGGACTTGGAAAAATCTCTGCCTTAGCCATTCCCAGAGAAAGACATACGGCTACACCTCCCTGAGCGTCGCGATGACCTCATGATTGAGTTCAACCGACTAATGAAAGAACACACGCCACATGACGACTACAGAAAACTACTAGAGCTGTCTATAATCGTTTTGGGTGTACAGCCGAAGCATGAGATCAGAATTCTGCGTCCTGGTACGCTCCACCGTGCCCGCTGGATGGTAAAAATCATCTACGCCATCAAGATCTACCTGTTCCGAGATTCAGAGTAATTTCAGCTCACTGCAAGCGAAAAATCTGAAGTTCAACGTTTCGTCACTTTCAGCATCTCGACGTACATTGTGCCTTGGTTTCGCGCGTCATCTTCAACAGCAGCCCAGGCACAAGACCTCCAACTGCTTAATATGCTGGTGTCCTACCTCGACAAGGCAGTGGCCAATGCGATATCTACAGTCTTTGGACTCCATCTCTGGTGCTTGAGTGAGAGGCTGGTTGCTCTGGGGGTTTTTAAAGATCACCTGGCTATTGAGATGAAGAGCGGGATGTTGAATGCTTTGCAGAAGGAAAAGGGCTCTGACAATACTCATCGACGAGCAACGGTCGAGCTAACATCTACTGCATTTGCAGAGAAAACTGTTGCAAGTTATGTGACGTCTGCCACGCAATCCTTCTTTGAGATCCCTGAGTTAGATGCAAGTTTCCTGGTAGTTCACCCAACTGAGTGGCCCGACAATCAGGGATACTCCTTCGCCGCTTCCTACCGTCCAAGAACTGCACACTGTGAACGACTTCACTGAGCGGGGCATCGCCCTGATTTAGGACTCCAACCTGGCCATCACAAAGGACGAAGATTAGAGGCAGTTCCTCTTCCAAGTAGTGGAGAAATACCGGAGAAATTACCCTGATGCACGCAAGTCCAGAGTGATTTCAAACTAGGCTACAATGAGTGGGAGATGGGCGCCCATGAGCCTCCCCCTTGAGGGGATAATACTCGAGAAGAGGGGGACCTAGAATCAGTGCTGTGAAATGAAATTTGTTTACCACTATGTTTATTGCATCAAATACGATGACTTTTAAATTGTTAGTGTTAGACAATTTTCTAAATCACTTATGACGGCACAAATAAAATGTCCATCCTCTTACAAAAAATAAGAATCCTCAAACTCGTTGAGTTACCCCTAAATATTAATATTTTTTAAAATAACTTTGCATACATTATTTTCGGAGCAAATGAAACATTTAAACTGCCCGTCCCTGGTAAAATATAAAAAACTCAAAATTACCATGAAATATGGGTCACCCTATTAATGTATAAATTGGGACATCCTTCGGAAACCTCGATTTTAGTATGTAGGTTAAAGCCAGAGCCAGTATTCGGATCATATATAGTTTGTTGGAACGTTTCGAACATTAGCTATGTTCATCTTCAGCCTATATTGGAGTAAAACAATATGAAAGCAAGCAAGCTTAGAATACATAAGAGATATATGTATTAATGACTGACAATAAGTTTAAGGTTTGGTGAATTTGAGAAAAAATATTGCGACAATGTAATAATGAATAAATTTAAAGTTTAGTAAAATTTTCAAGAAAACAATGCAAAAATTACCGAGAGAGGACAATGCGAACTTACAAAGAAAAACACTGCAAAATTATAAAACAAACTGAGAATGCAAAGCAAAAATTATAATGAAATAAATTAATGAACACTTACCAACTTGAGAAAAGGACAGGAATCGAATGATTTAATATGTGGTAAATTTGGATTGAGCTAAACATGGTAGTTGTTTAAAATAACTGAAATATGGTTAACCAACTAATAGAACATTATAATTATCGGATCATTGAGTTAATTGTTATTACATTTTAGGTAAAAATGGATTAAAAAACAAACTAAAATTAAGATATTTGAATTAATAGATGTAAAGTGGTGTGGACGACTGACTGGAATTTAATTCTGGATAAATAGAGATTCCAAAATGTTGAGATCTACGGATTTGAGGGGGACAATAATGAGGTACAGTTATCCGAATAATTTCTTATTGCAGAGAATTCCGGTTTAGGAATGGGTGTATCTGTGTAGTCGGAAACCCCCTTATGTTTGCAAATCCTCAGCTTCAATTATAGCGTAGTTTTGCCTATGTAGCGAGTTTGGCAACTCGCACACATAAAGTGACAAACAAGTGAGGACCTGAGTAGCAAGGGTAGCTTCTCCTTATCAGACAAGTAGGTTTTAAGAGAGATAGTATTAATTGGTATACAGTAGAATTTGATTTGTGGATAAACTTTATATAATAATTGTTGTAAGTCTAACATGAGTTTGTTGGTCAGCGAGTCTATGTAGGGTATTTTGAGAAATATCTCAAAATGCCCTACATGTCTGAAATAAATAATTGTGCTGTGTCCAGGAAATATAATGTTCTTGCATAAAATTACCCTAATGGAGAAATTGCAATATAAAACACATTACGATCGCACTATATTCAGCTTGGGTAGGAACTGCCTGGGAAAGATAATTAGAGTCTTAAAGAACTGCTTATATAAGGTTATTGGTAGATCTAGACTTAATTATTTTGAATTCCTTACCACTTTATATAACACTAAATAGGTTATCAATTTAAGGACCTTAACTCTAGTACTCCTGACCTGGAGTTCATCGCTAAATTTGTTTTTGAGACTTCATGGAAATTCTTCATTGGTCTTGAAAATGGAAGAGGAGGATGTATGGAAAAAGCAGGATGCTGGATCTTTAGAGAAAACACTAGACTTTCAGGCGGAAATATTAAATAAATTTAAAACTCTTTAGTATGAAAATTATTTGCTAAGCCTTAGAGAACATGGTAGAAACATTTTTCAGAATAAGTGGGAAGATAGAGTAAAAGTAGGTGATATAGTATTAATAAACGCCTTAAATAAATAAAGAGCTTTCTGGATGCTAGGTAGAGTATCGAAACTTGTGAGATTTGACAACAAAATAAGAACAGTTAAATTAAAGTGGTGTGGACGACTGACTGGGAGAGGAGGATGTATGGAAAAAGCAGGATGCTGGATCTTTAGAGGAAACACTAGACTTTCAGGCGGAAATATTAAATAAATTTAAAACTCTTTAGTATGAAAATTATTTGCTAAGCCTTAGAGAACATGGTAGAAACATTTTTCAGAATAAGTGGGAAGATAGAGTAAAAGTAGGTGATATAGTATTAATAAACGCCTTAAATAAATAAAGAGCTTTCTGGATGCTAGGTAGAGTATCGAAACTTGTGAGATTTGACAACAAAATAAGAACAGTTAAATTCAAACAAGGTAATGGCGCAATAACATATCACGGTATTTCTAATTTTTACCCTATGGGATTATCCGTCCACCAGGCAGCAATTCGAGCTCAAGGAGAAGTAGAAGGGTCTGATAAAGGCAGTGTATGTAGATCACTGTCATAATGGTGCAGTTACCAAAGACGAGGCGTTTGCCCAGCTTTGCCCGTCCAACATGTCTGTTAGGCCTAGAAGAAAAGCTACCGAAAGATTCCGTAAAATAATGAGTGACTATATTAACTATCTGTCAGCTCTATTTAGGTTTCAATTTGTAAATATTAACTAGTAGTGTCGAGGGACGAAGGCATGCGACCAAAAAGTCTCTAAAGGTACACACTACTGTACGTCAAACAGCCATTATCGGCCCTGCGCTTGGGTACAATTGAATTGTGAAAAAAGGTAAGGACCTTCTACTTTGAGTGCGATATTATAGGTTGGCTCTTTAAAAGGGAATACGTTTGCTGGTTCGTCTCAAGGGTTATTCGGAAGATAAACACCTCTACAAAAATAAACTTTAATACAAATAATAACAAGGGCACAGATAAATATGGAAATCTAAATAATAATCAGTACAACAGAAGAATATGATGAGAATAAAAAATAAGGGAAACTTGGTTCGGGAAAATATATAAGTGATACAATAAGTTGGATTGAATGAAGGATTTAGCAAGTCTATTGGCGTTACACTAAATGGGGAATTGTTCTTAAGACTGGGAATGAAAAGGTAGAACTTACGAGGAAAGGACTCCTGGTTACCTCTGAAGGATGAACTGGGGATGTGGAAAACCAATGGCCAGCTCATCGTCGATGTGGTCTATCGATGCGAAGGCGTTCAGAGAGACTCCGATGGGGGTTAAGATTACCTCGGCTCCAGGGAGAAGTAATCACGAAATCGAGATTCGTCTGCGGACGGAAGGAAGTCTCAACCAATGTAGTGAGGCGAGAGAAACCCAGCACTATCTCCTGGGCATAAACGGGTTTCCGTAATCTTTCTCTGATTAGGGCGGATTACACGAAGACGATCTGCTAAGGAGATTATAAGGGTGAGGGGACCACTTCACGGGAGACAGATAGATACTAGAGTCCAAACGGCAAGAAGCTCGAGTTCTCTTTAGTTGCTGAGGATTTGCAGTCATCACCTTAAATAGGAGCCACCCACAGCCATGGGTGACAGAGGGCTTCGCTCACGAGGGCCTCCCAAGGGGATATCGGACGCGGCTTAAGCACGCATGGACCTTGAAAATTTTGGGCATCAACGAGGCGAAAGTGAATTAAGCGAGATTCCCATGGGATATCGGACGCGGCTTAAGCAAACATGAACCATGATAATTTTGGGCATCGACGAGGCGACGTGGAATAAGAGAGGCTCCCTTCTGCCCCAATAGGGGAAAGATGGTCACAGCTGCCACCTTGGAGTGGAACGGCGTTATCAAACTGGGGGAAGACGGTGATAAAGCACTCTAAATTGCTGCGTTGATCTGTCTTGACCATAGAAGTTCTGTTTGATAAGGACGTATTGAGTTTCATGCTTCCACACGCATCCCTTTCTAAGATGAAATTTCACAGACGCGTAGGTGATGGAAAATGTCATTCCCTACAAATGGGAGAGATTTGAATTGGGGAAAACAATTTACCTGACGGGATACGAGCTAATAGGGTAATCTCTAACTTCGGGCCTACTTAGCCGTAAACACAAAAAAATCAATTCATATGAGGTTGCGGAACTTTGGAGTTAACGATAAGTAATAATAATACCCTCCGCCCCAAATAAACTTGGTGACCATTACAATTAATTACAAAAAAAATAATTAAAGGCGATATATATACAGAGGGACAATGCTTAACAATATATACATTGTGAGTACACACCCTCAGCGACTCGATCCTACAAGGTAGGAGAAGGCTCCTCTATGGGGTTCCTACTAAGACAGCCAGCCATACAATTTTTGGAACCTTTAATATAAAATATGCGAAATTGTTACTCCATCAACAATAAACTCCATCGCATGAGTCTACCGTTTTGGCTTCTAGTATTTTCTTAAATATGTTGAGGGGCGGTGATCCATTTCGATCACGAACTCCTTTCCCAATAAATACATTTTAAATTTTCGCACCCCCCAAACTATAGCGAGAGCCCCACGTTCTATGGTCGCGTAGTTCTTCTCATGCGACGAGAGTTTCCGGCTTGCGTATGAAATCGGATGGCTGATATTATCATCGTATTTTAACAACACGCATTCTTCTCCTTCGTTGCACTCGTCGGTCCTGATTCCGAAAGGCTTGGTCGCATTAGAGAGTCTTGAAATAGGGGAAGGGGGATGGGGCAGAAGTGAGCCTATCCAAAGTCAAAGAGGGCGGATGCCTTAGGGTTCCACACGAGGGAATCTGGGGATTGCTTCTTTAACATGGCGCTAATTGGAGACAAAACGCCGGTATAAAGTGGTGGATCTCCAAAAGTAGCGAAACTGTTTCTTCGTACGCGGAAGAGGCATGCTGGCAATAGCCTTTACTTTAGCTTGCTGGGAGACATCTGGTTTTCCCCGATATGAAAGCCTAAATAACGAATGGAATTATAGCCAAAATGACATTTACTAGGCTCAATGGTCAATCCATGTTCCCGTAACCTCATGAGGAGGTGGCGAATGGAGACTAGGTGTTGTTTCCATGTACGTATGTCAACGTACACATTATCGAAAAAAAGACGTCACCTAGGCCATCCAGGATTCTCCGCATCATTCTATTATAGTTACTGCAATCAGTAACCAAACCAAACAGAAGACGCCTGAATTGCATTATGCCCTTCTCCGTGGGAAACGCAGTTTTCTTCCGAGCAATAACCTTGAGGGGAATTTGATAATAGGCCTTACATCGGTCTATTTCTGAGATAAATTTGGCCTCTTAAGAGAGGTGTAGGCTCTGGTCGATAAGCGGGATTAGTTCCGTGTCAAAGACCGCCACGGAATTCAATTTCTGGAAATCTACACACATTCAGAATGTTTGATCGGGCTTCCTTACCATTACAATGGGGTAGCAGAAATCAGGGGATGGTGTGCTCAATGATACCCAATTTTAATAGGTTTTCCACTTCTGAATTAAAGGTCGGACGAAGATGCACAGGCAAGGGGTACGGTTTAGTTCGACATGCTCCTGTGTTTTCAGAGAGATGTAATGTACGAAATGAAATGATACGCACATCCTGCCTTTTCCCAAATCACCTTCTCAAATTCAGATAATAACTTAGCCAGTTAAGCCTTTTGCAGGAGTTCCAAATGGGGGTTTAAATAGAGTTCCGGAGTGGTTTATTCGCTGAAACCGGGAAGTGAAGGTAGGGGTGCTCCCTATGTAACTCGACGCAAACTGTCTGTATCAGATTGAGAGGCTCGGTGGAGTAAGCGGCTTCCATCACTTCCTCTTCGTCGAGTGCGAATATATTATTAATACACGTGCGGTGGTGGTATCGCTTAAGCATGTTTATGGGATATAACTTTTTTTACCGTAGAGGCTCTTTAAAACGGAGAACTGGCCCTTCAATTGTGAAAGGAGCTTATTAGATTCAGTGGGGAGGAGGAGCAGTACCTCATCACCGGGTCGGAGGCGTCGATATTTTGCCTTTACGTCGAAATAAGTCTGGTATTTCTCCAAATTAAGATCCGTATTTTTATACGCGATCTCGGCGCATTCCACTAAGCAGTTTCTCAGGTCCAATACGTATGAATACGAGGTTTTAATTTCTTCATCGAGGTGGGGATTTGCCAATAATTCGTTGAAAATACTCATAGGGCCTCGGACGTTTCGCCCATAAAGGAGTTCGAACAGGGCGAACCCTAAAGTCCTATGAGGAATCCCACGACACGCAAAGAGAGCGACTGGCAGATACCGACGATAGTCTTTAGGCTGAGCGTGGCACAGCTTCTTCAGAACGGTCTTCAGAGTCCCGTTTAATTTTTCGCAGACTCCGTTAGCCACAGGGTGGAAAGATGTTGTGAAGAGAGGTTTTATCAGGAGAAGTTTTTCCAAAAAAGACATGAGTTCGGACGTAAATTGTCTGCCTCGGTCAGACAATATCTCTTTAGGGATGCCAACTCGAGAAAAAATAGCTATTAATGCTTCCGCGCACGTTATGCTATTGATTATTTTTAGGGGAACTGCATCAGGGAACCTCATAGCGAATTCCACCAGCGTAAGTATATAAGTGTGTCCTTCGCTCGGTGGGGTTGAATTGGGACAATCAAGTCGATGGCTACTCTAAAAAAGGATTCAGAAATAATGGGGGTTCTGTGAAGGGGGCAGGTGCAAACCATCCTTTTGCCGTCGTCTTTCAGCAAATATCACGGGATCAACAAAATTCTGCAATCTCTTTGGTTGTGACGGACCAAAAGAAGTATAGAAAGACTCTTTGGGCAATTTTATTGTGGCTGAAATGGCCAGCCAATAACACATCATAGGCAAGGCGAAGAACCTAGGTAACGCGAGAACGGGGGATGCAAAGAGAGCAAGTCTTAACACCGTCCCGGGTCGAGGTAGAACGGTAAATGAGGTAATATTTAACGAGATATATAACCTTCCTTGGGCCACAATCAGAAACTTGATTGTCCTGCTGGGATTTTTACCACAGGGGCTGGAGAGAAGAGCACTTCTTCTGCTCACTTGCGAACTCCTTGTTATAGAGTGATGCAAATTCGGGGGCATAAGGAGTTTCTAAAGGCACGGGGATTGCAATCTCTTTTAAGGCCTGAGCCCTCGTAAGGACAGGCTGGGTGACAGAATTAGGTGAGATCTGGGGGTTCTGGCCGACCAACACGGCGCAGAACTTAATGGGAGATGCAACGGTTTCCCCCCCCACCGGTGAAGTATTTGCATCTAGGTGTCAGCGAACCACGGGGAACCGGTTGGCGCGCCCCAAGTAGTCGCGGACTACTGCATACCTATCGTGGTCAGGACTTACTGAGGGAATAAATTTCTCCGACACTATAACGCAGGTGCACCTGCTGTCTCTTACAAAGTTTGACACATGGCATCCGTTCACAGTTCCTTCTTCAAATTCAAGCCCACCGGGGCAGCTTTTATTAAATAAAAAGTTGACGTGATGTCCTGGGGAACCGTAAGTCTGGGTAGAAACTATAGTAATTGGGCTAGCAGGTGGTTGAGAGAGAGAAGCATTGACTTGATGGACTTGTTGGATAGGGAAAGAGCGAAGGTGAGAATTTGAGGGCAGTTGGTTTTTACATATCCGGGCACGCTACACGTGAAACATACGATGGGCTGCCGTGGGTAATTGAATGGTGGGGGATTATTTAGGAGGGGCTTAATATCCCTCGGTTGATGCGGGGGAGGGAATCTACGTTTGGGGGGACCAGCCACTTTGACAAAATACGTTGAATATTTATGGTAGGACTTAGAAAAATTACTCTTACTCTCGGGAGATGGGGCATGCGATTTCTTAGGGTCCTTCGATATAGATTATGGCTGGATGCGTGTACATCCACCTTTTCCAGGCCTTCTTAAAATGTAGACGCTCGTCTATCTTTCACGAATGCACAGATCTCGGATGGCAGCGCAGCCATTAACTAATCACGTAAGACGAAATCGAACAGAGACTCGTATTCGCGTCTTACTTGAGGCGAGTCCAGCCAGAATTGTAGGCTTCTCTGAAGGATGAAGCCAAACTGGCCGTAAGTTTGGCCAGGCAATATTCTTGCCTGGCGAAACTTAGCCCGATAGAAATAGGGATTCATATTGATTGCCGATAGCAATTCTGCCTTGAGAGTCCAATAATCCCGAAGATGACCGTTGAGCAAGGGAAGTAAGAGTGCGACTCCATTCCCATTGATGTCCTACGAATTCACTTCGAAAATCTTTTCGAAGTGGGTTAGGTAGTAACTGAAGTCTTCGCCATCCTTGAATACGGGTAAAATAACCCAAGGGGTTTGAAGGGCTTCATTCCTTTAACAAACGGAAGGATTCTCGGTTACGTCGACTTAGCTCTAATTTATGTTGACGGTTTCTTTCCCTTTCTTCTGCTTCTTTTTGCTCTCTTCCTCTTCTTTCTTCAGCTTCTTTTTGCTCTCTTTCTCTCCTTTCTTCTGCTTCTCTTTGCGTTCTTCTTTCTTCGAATTCTCTTTTTTCTCTTTCACTTCTTTCTTCCCTTTCATTTTTTTCTTCGTTCTGGATGTAGGCAATTAAATCCTTGCCTGCTAATCCCATGATTTGGCCTTGTTTGTGGAATCTATCAAAGGACGACATCCTTGACAGTACGTGTGCGTCAGACAGCTCGAATGTACACGGAACACACGACGCAGTATATGGGCCTTCACGGAATTTTTTCTTTTTTAAAAAAATCTACTAAGATTTACCCACAAAAAAAGAAATGCACAAAAAAAAGAAATATGAATCACAACAGCGAAAATTTAATTCCAATCTGATTAAAATTTTTCCGTCTTCTTAATCCAGCTCGGGATTACCACCCAAAAAGGAAACTCATGGACTCGCGAGCACACAATTAAATAGCTAAAAAAAATAAGTGATAATTTGTTCCACAATCTTTGAATAACTGTGAGCAAACTTAGTCAAACTTGGTAAGAATAATTAGATGGGGGGAATTCAAATTTAAAGGGTTCTTAAGTAAAAGAAAAGTAAATAAATGAAATTAAAAATAACCCTACTATGCTTGACACCAGTTTTTAATATAATGATATAAAATAATATTTAATATATATATATATTTTATATATATAATGTATATATATATATATATATATATATATATATATATATATATATATATATATATATATATATATATATATATATATATATATATATATATATCGAGGGACGAAAGTGTGTGACCAAAAAGTCTCTAAAGGTACACACTACTGTACGTCAAGCAGCCACTATCGACGCTGCGCTCGGGTAAAATTGAATTGTGAAAAAGGTAAGGACCTTCTACTTAGAGGGCATTATTATAGGTTGGCCATTTAAAAGGGAATACGTTCGCCGGGATCGTCTCAAGGGTTATTCGTCGAAAGATATAAACCTCTATAAAAATAAACTTCAATACAAATAATAAGAACAAGGGCACATATAATTATGGAAATCTAAATAATAATCAGTACGAAAAAAGAATATGATGACAGTAAAATTTAAGGAATCTAGGTTCGGGAAAATATATAAGTGATACAATAAGTTGGATTGAATGAAAGATTTAGCAAGTTTATTGGAGTTACACCAAATGGGAAATTCTTCTTAGGACTGGGAATGAAGATGTGGGACTTACGAGGAAAGGACTCCTGGTTACCTCTGGAGGACGAACTTGGGATGTGGAAGACCAATTGCCAGGTCTTCATCGATGGGGGTTCGATGCGAAGGCGTCCAGAAAGACTCCGATGGGGGTTGAGATTACCTAGGCTCCAGGGAGAAGTAATCACGAAATCGAGATTCGTCTGCGGACGGCAGGAAGTCTCAATCAATGTAGTGAGACGAGAGAAACCCAAGACAATCTTTCTGAGCATAAACGGGTTTCCGTAATCTTCCTCTGATTAGGGCGGATTACACGAAGACGATCCGCTGACGAGATCACAAGGGCGAGGGGACTACTTCACGGGAGACAGATAGATACTAGGGTCTGGACGGCAAGAAGCTCGAGTTCTCTCTATCTGCTGAGGATTTGCAGACATCACCTTAAATAGGAGCCACAGCCATGGTCAACATAGGGCTTTGCGCACGAGAGCCTCCCAAGGGGATATCGGACGCGGTTTAACAAACATGGACCTTGATAATTTCGGGCATCGACAAGGCGACGGGAAATAAGAGAGATTCCCTTCTACTCCAAGAGTGAGAAGATGGCCACGGCTGCCACCTTGGGACCGGGCAGCGTTATCAAACTGGGGGACAGGCGGTGATAAAGACCCCAAACTTCTCTGTCTTGACCAGAGAAATTCTGTGTGATCATGACGTATTGAGTTTTATTCTTCCACAGTTAGTAATTATTTTGTATGTTTAAAATGCTACACTTTGATAAATTAAAGTGAGGATGGAATGCTACTCTTCTCTTTATGAGGGGAGAGAGGATTTGTACATAAAATTATGTACATAATAGAAACTTAGTAATAGTAATTAGGTTTATATTTAATCAAATATTTAAATAGTTAATTAAGCAATATATTTTATGTAAGCCTTATTAATTTAAATTATGTTTATGTATTGAGTTTTAATGAATTTAAATAATTAACATTAAATATTTGTATATTGAGTATTAAGTATTTAACCATTAATATATTTTCTTAATTGCAATAGATAATATTGCAATCCCTTAAGGAAAATATGTTATAAAATATATTAAATTTAATAAGCCTGAAATTGTACGCGAAAATACAATGTTGTCTTTAATATATGTTTGAAAAATCAAGTAAAGCTGTTTACCAAATATTGTTAACAGCGGTATAAATATATAAGGCGTTTAAATAAATATCTTATTTTAAATAAATTGTTTTATAAATATCAAATAAAATAAATAAAATGAATAATAAGACTAATTATTAAATTAAATTAACTTTAAGTAATTATGTTGAAACAAAAGAAGGTACCGAGCGTCGATTGATGAAATAAGTAATAGACGTCACGCATGGTTGTTTCCAGTTGGTTACACTTCCGTGACCTCTCACGAGACAAGTGGTAATTGTAAAAACCTGTGAAGTTTAGGTCACGAAAGGTATTCGCTAATCTATTACAAGCAAGAGTTAACAAGACTGAAGATTCTGATGGGCAACAATTATCTATATAACTGAATAGGCAAAGAATTGGCGCCTCTTTGAGTACTTTAAAATTGCAGAGGGTAGACTTAAGCTTAAACTTTGAAAAGGTTAGTCCTTTAGAATATAAAGTTATACAATTTTTTAAGGATTTATTTATATTTAAAAATATTATACTACAAAATAAGAAGTATTTACGATTTGGGAATCGTGTTCCTTCTAGAGCACTAATCATTTTCGGATTCTCTATTCATGGAATGCTATTTTGGTTAAAACTGCCCTATTATAAAACACCATGAAACTACAAAGTGCTTATTTTTAGGTACCTTTGATTGTTTCATTCGATCTTGAAATGTGAGTACTCCATACCACTCCCCATAGTGAAAAAACTGAGATTTAAAACAAGATTACGTACATATTTATAAATAATTCTTTCGCACGCATTTTTACTTATTGAGAGGTTCTTTAAAAGCATTCGGACGCAGGAACCTGAACTCGTTAATGCGAAATAGTTTTTTTGCTTGTGTGCGCGCGCCACAATATTATTATTGTTACTTTTATTTTGCCTATCCTTCACTTATATTATTGGCTACACTATAAAATTGAATTCTTAAGCGCTCCTGAGGGTTTTGTATCATTTTATATATATTGTTATGCATACATATTTGCGGGCGCTCCCCACAACAGTATATTTCACTTTTTGTATTTCATTTTTGTTATTCTTGACTGCAAAACATAGATTTCAGAGGTTTCGTTAAACTTGATATTCTTTGTTTAACTTATATTATGCCAAGCGTTCAATAACATTGATTAGAGCGTTCCACATGCAGTAGCTGCAGTTCCTCACCGCAAGAAAAACCTCTTTTCTTTTGTACATTACTTTGTGTGTAAACACCACACCACTTTTCCTAAGCTAAACGGAATTTTAGCTTAATTAACTTTATATTAATATTTACACAGATTTTGTATTCCTAATTTGGTCTAGCAAAATTAATATTATTATTCATATCACCAGACACTGGATTTTTCATTATTTACACTTTTAAAAATAATTACTGAATCTACACCTTTTAAACTGATTTGCACTGGAATTTTTTTAAAGCACTATTATTGTCATTATTAATTTTTTGAAAAGTTTTGCCCGAAAGAATTGCATCAGCTCTTCTATTGTTTTCATCTTAATCCAGCCTTGTCATTTTGAGCTGCGATGATGAGTGCCGTGTACGTAAGTAGAGACTGGACAAACTTTTGCCAAGTTAAATTTCAACCCACGTCCACTTGTTCATCGAAGCTCCTTCAGACTGCTTGAAGTAGTCCAGTGCGCGCTGAAATGAGCTCGAATCATTCATGCTCTGCGATAAAGCGATCGTCGGTAGAATTTGATCCACCGCCTCGGTCGGCAATGCAGCAAAAATCAACGGCCTCTTAGGTGAAGACGGCAGACTCGATGGTGGTGGAATTCGTGCCACCGTCTCGGGCGGCAAAGCAGCAAAGATCCACGCTTTTTGGCCATCTCGTAACGGCTGCTTCGTTGAAGTAGTGGAACTCGATCCACCGTAGCGGCTGGCAGCAATCCGTGATTTTGGCTATCCCGTAACGGCTGCTTCGTCGAAGAGCGGAAACCGATAGTGATGAATTTTGGCAGGCCTTCTTCGATGTTGGTAAAGCGACCAACTTTCTGCTATCTAGGCGAATCCATTTACACTTCTATCATCTTTCAGAGGGGTCATCGGTTATGGATGTTCCTACTTCCTTGGGAGAGGAGCACCCCATAACCGGCGAACTAGGAGCTCCCTCTTATGGTGGTAACCTTTCCATCCCGTAGAAATGTCTTAAGATGTAGCACGTTCTCTTTTACTTTCCCCCTCTCTCTCTCTATCTATCTATCTTTTCAGATGTGCATTTTTATAGATTAAATAATTGATCCTTAAACTAAATATAGCCCATCTCTATTTTTTACATAACAGCTCGAAAACGTGAAATGGTCTTTTTAAGAACCACTTGTAATAATTTTATATATTTAATCAGTTCCCATAACATAAAATTAGTTCTCTCAACTTACATTAACATATTTTATCACTTCTTAAATAACTATTGAATCTTATAATTGCTCTATAATAATACAAAGAATTAATAAAACAATTTAATCATTAAAATCAGAACAAAGAATGACTTGCTTCATAGGCCTTGTATTGTTGTCAAATGTCACCGTTTCTCTTATTTAGGCAATCTAACCGATAAATGCTCTTTGTTTTCATCAATCAAACCCGATTTATATTAAATATATTGAAAAGATAAAATGGAAAGTACTATCTATAGACTTTTACATGAATTTTATATTTATCAACCAAAATTTACTATATTTTACTCCTTCGTTTCTTTTTCTTTTCTTTAATTTGTTTAAAATTTCTTCATATCATGGAAATAAACGGATTCCCTATTCATGGAATGCTATTTTGGTTGAAACTGCCCCATTATAAAAGCATTTATGAAACTCCAAAGAGCCCATCTTTGAGGTATCTTTGATTGTTTCATTCTATCTTACAATGTGAGCACTTCATAGCTTAAATATTATACTTACACTGGTCTGCTCCAAAGACTTTACCTTCAATCAACCCATTGGGCTTTCATACATCTTTGCTATACATATATGCCTTAACTTGATTAATTTTGTGTTTAGTAACGTGCTTTGCTTGCTTTTGCTTATTAATTACTGGAACCAGTGATGTTGAAAACTGACAAAAACCAACAAGCATGGAACAAACTACTACAGAAAACCTCATTAGTTTTGAATATTTGTTGGCGGAAAAGTGCATTGAATGTCTTTGAAAGGGGATTTGTAAAAATGACATTGGATTTCAAACAAGTTTATAGCCTTTGTCCTAGGTGACATGCTGTCATTTCTGACAGAGCTACATATGCGTACATCGGCATGCGTACAGTGACTCATTTGTACACTTGAGTCACTGTTTCCTTTCTCTCAAATTCATGGATTTGCGCGTGTTAATTTTACATAACACGAAAATCCGTGTTGGATGAGGAGGTTTTGAATTTTATTTACGCCCGATCAAAAAGCAGAATGAGAAATAGATGGAGAAGGTAGAATACAGAACGGTAAGGCAGAGAGGACGGGCGTTTTTGAAGAGTTCACAAGATCATTATGCTCATACATACATGTTTTGAGGTTTCCCCACAAGGAATAATCACACATGTAAAAATAAGGAAACCGAGGGGCCCAAGGAGTGTCAGCAAAGCTGCAAATGAGGCGGTCACCGAAGAGAGAGTGAAGAACGTCTATTGATGCTCTGTCTGTGTGGGGCGACGCCCTATCCTGCTAAAACCAAACAAGTCTGGTAGGAATACGCTTTCGTAGTAATTCAGGAACAAAGAAGTTGTTTTTATATCGATGTAACGCTAAGATTTCACAGTAACATCACATCCATCATGGTTTTCACAAAAGCAAGGATGAATGACGCCAGCCTTTCAAACAGTACACCAAACCGTCACTTTTGGGTTGTGAAGTGCTTGGATTTTCAAGAGTCCATTAACGCCATTTCCTTTGATTTACCATGCCAGTGAGATAAAAATGAGCTTCATCGCTCATTAACAAAATGAGGTTGTCATTTGGCTACCGAACGATTATCGATGCCAAGTTCAGTAGCATGCCTTCGAGCAGAGCGATTCAGACTGCACATCAAAGCTTGTCTGACATGTTCCACATTTTTGGAGGTACGTACAGTTCATGGGGTCCCCAGTTCATGAAGCCAACGTAAAATTGTGTTACGAGTGGGAACACTTTGATTTCGGGCAATATTAAATCGACGACTCTACTCACCTTGAATTGCTGTGACAGAGTCGCAATTCTTCACGAATTTGTCGTAGGCGAACTCGCGGTGCTCTATCGTCTACAGCGCCATAACTGATTCACCTGAAAAGAAAAAAATGCTTAGACACCACGGACCGAATGGTGCCGGTCAGACATATGTTCCTTCCACTGGGGCTGAGTATTTAACATTTCAAAAACGTCCGTTACTTCTGCCTCACCCCGTCCATATCTCAAAACTTAGATTTTTGGATTTTTAAAAAAATATAATTTCAAGAGAATTATCTCTAGTTAAGCATTTCCTATTTTGATTTTAAGATTTTTTCTCTGTTCAAATTTGTCATTTTGAATTTAGTATAAATGTACTGTAGATTCATGATTTTTTAATCTATTCGTGGCATTGTATTATTAGCATTAGAGAACCCAAAAGTGAAAGCTAGCGTGGACATCACTAGTAAAACATCGTTTGTAGCAAAAGTGGTGAGGTTAAGGGAAGTTAACAAGTTGGGAAGGTTCCAAAAAAAGAATGCTGGGGGTAATTGTGTGAACCTATCATAAATACACAATGAAGGTTAATCCCTTTGTGTGGTCGTCTCGATCTTTCAACAAGCCAAATTTCCTCCTCGTAATTTGCGTTCTTTTAAGGTTTATCCTTTTCTCATTGAAACCTCATTTGTATACGATAAATTGCATTCATTTGCAATTACGTTCATCATTTAACTTGCGGTTCTCATATAATAATAGGTTGGAAACAAAGTTCTCGCACAACTTTTATTGACAATGATTTAAAACGAAACAATGTAGCTAAAGAAACATCCATGTACAATGTTATCGCATTTATTTTCGAGCACCTGCTTCCTACGACGAATATAGCATGGATACCTTTGTTGTAAAATTCACCTAGTTTGATATCAAAGAAGTCTCCATCTGCAGTGTTTCTGAGCAATTAGATCCTCCACATCTTGCAATGGTTGACTGTATAATTGATCGTCGATAGCCTGATTGCGTTGCAACATTTCCCATAAATCCCCACTCCATTCACATTTCATCAGACACAAACCATAAACTTCTTTTGATCTTGATCGCTTTAAAGTACATAGCGACCTAGGCTACTTAGGCCCTAGGTCACTGTGCACTTCAAGCGAGGCTTAGGAAAGACTAGTCGTACACCCTTTATAAATCTATAAATAAATAAACTTTAAAATGAATCTATAAATAAATAAACCATTGAATATATCTATAACTAAATAAACTTTTAAAAAAGGTTGTGCGGAACCTTTGTTTCGACCTAATAAGTAATATAAAAATGATCGCCGAATTAATAATCCTCAATGAGAGAGGACCCCTTGATGGTTAAGATCGTTCTGTGCTCATATTAATTCCCTTGATATGGGCAATTGCAGCATAAGATTGTAAAATAAAAGGAAAGTTATTGGAAAGAAGGGGGAGCTATTTACATTTAACATGACAAAAAATACGTGAGGAATCTCAAAGAACAAATTAAAGTTAGGGAAAATGAAAAAGTATGGAAAATACATTGCCAGATTCATCAAATGATTAGACTATTATTGGTGTTAGGGAACGGGAGAGTGCCCAAGTTCTCTATGGCAGGAAGTTTACATGAGAGATGTGTAAGGAGAGTGTCGAAGATGAATGAAGTGAAAATGCGGGGAAGAGATAAATATGCGAAAATCTATTTGCAGGCATTGTGCTCTTGAGGGGAGGCAATGCAGCTTGCCGGTCCCTGCTACACCTGAAGTCCCATTGCGGGCGGGCTTGGTTCAGGAAATATCAAAGGCAGCCCCACCGCATCGACCGTTTGCCTTCTTCAATTCGAGCACATTTGTTCTCACCTTCCTCCTTTCCTCTAGTTCCTGTGATACAATTTTGTGAGCGGTAGGAGTCGAAGTCATCTCCCGCAAATAACGTAACGCCATGTGTGATTACGTATAAACACAACCAGTGGCGGATCCTGGCTAAAATATTTTGCTGGGGAGGCTAACCTAAATTCCTCCCTCTCATTAGTCTGAGAAAAGGGCATTGATGATTGATTAGTTTTGGTTATCTTACGCAGCATCGATAATAAATAACAGCATCTCATAAAGGAATGGGCACTAACCCTCTCAGATCCGATTTTTTTCCACACATCAAGAAACTATGAATTGTAATTTTGGGGCGTCAGCTAAGCCATACTACTGAATTTAAATCACATCCTCCTTATGCAGTAGTCCAATCGAACAAGCCACCAAATGACGCAATTCTAAAATGATCAAATTCCTTGATCTCGGTTCTTCTGCGAGAAAGGCAATCGAAAAAAAAGTGTTTCATTCTACGGGAGCTTGTGCCCCTGTTTCGATAGGACAAGGTTTCAATAATTTGGCTCATTGGCAACTTCTTCTGCCAACATCCCTCTACCTCCCCCAACCCAACTTTATGCGTTGCTTTTTGCAATAAACGGCAGCTGTATGTTCGATTACTCCAATGGTCTGTCTGAAATTACTACAACTAACTAACTTAACTCTTTTAAGATGAATTAAATAAATTCCACTTCTTGTATGTACTCGTATTTTATTGGTTTATTTCCAAATATTCTCCTGGTAAAAATCTATCGTATTTATTGATGAAATAAATGAGGGTAAATCAAATGAAACCTATTTCAACGATTACAACTCTCATTTGCTCAGGTGCAGTTAGAAATAAATCTATTATAGGATTAATAAAACCAACTGAGATCCTTATTTTCTGAAAACAAATGATATAAAAGAACACCCACTAAAAGGAAAATGGATAGAAAATTAAGTGCTTTTGTCTTTATTAGATTCCTTTATTGTTAGTAAAGGCGAAAGCATTCGGATTCTTTTTCGTTTTAGCATCGCCGCCATACGTGCCATCTTGTAAGCTTTAAATCACCTGTTACCAAACTTTCATGTACGTACAATAAAACTTGGTGAGATTTGGAATCATCCCAATAAACATACTTCAATTATTTTGTTTCGGCGATATTTTCCATCCCAAAAGCCGGTCGCCGTGATAATGATATATCGGGCTAACAAGTTCCTCTGAGGACACGCCTTTATAAATCGCTCCTTTCTTTCGTTCATTAATTTCCTCCCGTTCATTCCTTTCCTTCTATTCTGGAATACTTGTCAGCCCAGCGATCACTAATGACTCGTTAAGCGCGAGTCTCTTCCTTACTCCTTCGAGTTAAAGGAGGAGACCCAAGCAAGGCGGTTTTAAGACCCAATTAGACGAATCCATCAACTACGGAAACTGGATCTTGTGTAAGCAAAATCACTAATGCGGAGAGGCGCTCTGCTTCCACTCCGAACTGACAGATGCGAGGCTCCTCAAGCTATCACCGGGGCGGACTAGGGGATCCGATGCTGAGTGGAGGATGCCTCTGCGCCTGCTTGTAAAACACTCCCCTGATGCATTCCACTACTCTCATCACATCCACATCGAAAACTAGAGGAGGGAAATTAAATTAGGGCCAGAAAATACGGTTTGGGATATAAAACTTCTTTTAAAGGAGTCACCATCTTTAAAATATGACTCGTTAGTGAGTGAAAAGGAAAATATCTTGGGTAATCCAACGGTAGAATGATTACCAATGAGGAAATAGAGGAAAAGAAAGGCGGAATTAGAAAATAAATGAAAATATGTATAATAAGTGAAAAATGTTGAAAATGAGCAACAAATCTTCTTATCCCTATTTGATGAGTTTCTTATTCTAAAAGAAATAGCGAACTGGCATCGATAAACGAGGGAATAGACACTAGAATACGAAAAATAACAGAGCCGGAGATCATCTTTTCGAGAAAAACTAGTCTAACAAACCAGAGCATTTTGCACTGTTCCACGTCTAAACACTATCCCTTTTCTTAATTGAATCTTTTGAGACACGAAGTGGGACGTTGCACCGACCTCTTAGGTGCAATGCTCCGCGAAACTTCCCTTAGTCGAGACCAGAACGAACTCCTGCCCCCTACAAAGCCCTCTTCCCTCTTCCAAACCCTGCTGTAACCCATGTAAACCCAGGGCCCCGGGACATATACTACCACCCCAAAGGACTCGCCCTGCGCCCCAAATTGAACAACGGGGAGAAAGAGAAATCCAGGTACCGATCGAGGCGACTTGTCTCGGTGGGGCCGGAACGATGGAATTCAGTTTGGTGTGGGATAGCTTCACCTCCGACTCTGGGGGGCGGCTCTCTCGCTCCGCCTTCTTGGTCTTCCTGCGCCGTGGTCATTGCTTCTTTCTCCGGCGACCCCGGGCGAATTCGCAGAAGAGCACGGCCGTGGCCATCACTCCCCCATGGGGCAGAAGAGACAGCGGAATAATTGACTTAATTGGTAAGAAGTTTGGGTGAAGTGCATAAATTGGGGTGAATATCTTATATTTGCTAAACTAGGTAAAATGGATATAGCGGGACGAATCGGGTAAAATGGCTTAATGAGAGTAAATTGAGTAAATTGGGAGGCTTTGGGTAAATGAGGTAAATTAGAAAGTAGAGAGGACATAAAATTCAAAAGACAGGAACAAGAAGAAATCGTTTGAGGAGAAGGACTGTCTTACTCTACCACGGGTGGGTAAACCTTTCAGGGCAAGGTCTTGGTGCCCTTTTTACTTGAAAAGTTTGCTATTGGTAGATTGTTGAATAGACGATGTCTAAATAACCATTGTATTTTAAATCATGAGTTGGTAATGAAAATCGAAACCTATTACTAACTCAAGATTCTGCTTCAGATATATGCTATGTCAAATGAAAATAATATGAGTAAAGAGATTATGAAGTAATGTTCTGATAGCTCTCAATTAATTTACATCAATCTCCCAAGTCAGCAACACAAAGATTTTTTCCGATGTACGCTACATCATATGTACCATTTTGCTTATTTTAAGCAATTGGGACAAATTGAATTAAACACAAGATAAAAGTAATTATCGATTCTTTTTCGAAATCCAGAATCTACTCAAAGCATGGAATTAATGAAATAATGATTTTATTTGGACATTGTATATTCAGCCAATCTACCACTTGAAATATTTCCGAGCAAAAAGACATCTTTACAGGCAATTGCATTTTCACTTTAAAAAAAACACCGAGTATAGGTTCGATATAGGCATCTAAACTTGAAGGGTTGGAGAACTAAGTATCATACATGGCACAAAATATTATTTTATATGTTATGTAGGCTAATTCAGGGATGCTATAATTTAACACAATTTTACGTTGGCTTCATGCATTTCGTACATGAGGTACATGAATGAATTACACACCGGTGGGGGCTCCATGAACGGTACGTCCCACTAAAAATGTGGAACATGTCAGACAAGCTTTGATATGCAGTCCGAATCGCTCTGCTCGAAGTCATGCTACTGAACTTGGCATCGAAAATCGTTCGGTAGCCAAATGACAACCTCATTTTGTTAATGAGCGATGAAGCTCATTTTAATCTCAATGGCATGGTAAATCAATGGAAGTGGCGTTAATGAACTCTTAAAAATCCGAGAGAACTTCACGAAAGAGCACTTCACAACCCAAAAGTGACGGTTTGGTGAGCTGTTTGAAAAGCTGGCGTCATTAGTCCTTGCTTTTGTGAAAACCATAATGGATGTGATGTTACTGTGAAATCCTAGCGTTACATCGAGATGAAAATAACTTCTTTGTTCCTGAATTACTACGAAAGCGTATTCCTACCAGACTTGTTTGGTTTCAGCAGGATTGGGCGACGCCCCACACAGCCAGAGCAATGAGGAGTTCCTCCTCATTGCCTTCAATTGAAAATAGGTGCTCCAATCATACTTTTGCGAACCTTTCTTAACAAAAGTTGTGCAATGGGACAAGACTTGTTGTTAAGAAATTAATGACAAATGTCATAGAGGCGACAATAACTTCTGGCTGTGGAAAAGGAGAAGATGTTTTTATTCCTCACATACCTTTAATACATTCTCACATGCCTTTCGAGTTCAAACGACTTCAATTCCCAATACGTCTGTATTTAACGATGTCCACGAATAAGTCCTAAGGTCAGACTTTGGAAGTTGCTGGTTTTCAATTAGAAGAGGATTGTTTTTTACATGGCCAGTTATATGTTGGCGCTTCCAGAGTTGGGAGCAAAAAAAATCTTTTCATTTTCTCTCTTACTAGTAAAACCAGAAACATTGTCTATAAGGAAGTTTTTAGCATACGATTAACAAATTAGAATTATTCATAAACAGAAATACGAGATATCATAGATCAGAAGTTTTATGCACCGACGATGGTATTAGTAAGAAGGAAATATCTCTATCATCTACATGAAAGTTGACAGTCATTTCTTGTATGTTGGACAGAAGGAAACAGTTCTATCATCTACATGAAAGTTAATAGCGATTTTTTATATATTTTCAATAGAATCTAAGTGAATAACTTCCAATATTCCTAGTAATATATATATATATATATATATATATATATATATATATATTACTAGGAATATTGGAAGTTATTCACTTAGATTCTATTGAAAATATATAAAAAATCGCTATTAACTTTCATGTAGATGATAGAACTGTTTCCTTCTGTCCAACATACAAGAAATGACTGTTTATATATATATATATATCTATATATATATATATATATATATATATATATATATATATATATATATATAAACGTGGTTAGGTAAGGGTAATAGTAAGATTTCTGAAATCCGCGAGAAAAGTCTCCATGAGTTCCTCATCCCTTTTCAGGAGCACCGCCCATACGAGTAGGCTACTATGCATTTCCCCCCAAAAGAGGAATTCCATAAAGCCTTCTGGCTCTTGAAACTTTAACAGAAAGCGAAAAATTCTGGGTGAAAAAATTTCCCATTTTTCCTTTTCTGTTAAGATTCAAACGTCAACCCGTACAAAAAGCTTCTTGAAATTTCTCTTTTTTAGAGGAATGGATGGTAGCCCAGTCGTATGGGTTGCGCTACTAAAGAGGCCTGAGGAACTTCAGGAGACATTTCGCGCAAATTTCAGAAATATTAATATAACCCTTACCTAACCGCATTGACATGCACGTTATAGTTATAGTTTCAGATATAACCTCTGGTTTTCGGCATTGTATTTGGTTTTCAGGAAAAAATCTTACCAAATGACTATTCTAATCCATCATAATGAATTGAGAGAAAGCATTTTTAGCTCTTACAATGTCCTCTCTCCCTTAATTCTGAGTTCTTTCCACGTGAATGGACGCAATGTGAGAGCCATCTTAGACACTGAATGTTCCACCACTTCAATATCGAAAGAGACTGCTCTCGAATGCGGCCTCCGGCAATTTGCTGTCGTCAGTAAATACTTCAAGTTAAAGGCATTAGGGAGAAATATGCAAATTATGAGGGGATGATCTTTACACTGCACCATCAAACTAGGTGGAGGAGCTTCCTATAGCAGCTAACGGCTAGCCGAACGGAGGAGATACCCAACTGATCCAACGATCAAATGTATGGGAGTAAACCTTCCAAATCAGGAGTGGAGCCTCGAAGACGGACTAGTACAGTGTGCTCACTACCTCAAGCAGCTCCTGCAGCCAACCTTGTGCCACACGTACTGTTCTGCATTCCTTTAGATGGCACTAGCGAGGCCGAGAGGGGAATTCTGACGACTGGGCAACCGGGATATAAATACACTTCGCCCAGTCCTGCGCCTTGGAGAGGTTACTCTAGTGCCGCTGTCCCAGCTTTTACAGTCACAGCCGGCGCTGCAGTTCTACCACAGGCTGGCTTCTATGGCGCAATCTCCATTGTCTTCCGAGAGAGAGGAGGATGCCTGAGTGGCGACTCCGGCACTCGGGCTGTTCAGGATTAGCCCGACAACAAATTTAGTAAAGTGAATGTATATTTGCAAGCTGATTTAATTTATGCCAACACTGACTTGAAGTAAGTAATTCCAGCCAATAT
Source organism: Ceratothoa steindachneri (assembly GCA_963969495.1). NCBI lineage: Eukaryota > Metazoa > Arthropoda > Malacostraca > Isopoda > Cymothoidae > Ceratothoa > Ceratothoa steindachneri. The sequence goes on from OZ018324.1 coordinate 92,429,643, forward strand.
CTCGTGCTCCTTTTATTGAGCATGGGCGCAGTTCATATATTTTCGTTCAGCGTCTGGTGGTTGACTTAGAGGTGCCCTGTGTCAAAAAATATCATTCGTAGCAGACGTTCTCTCGACATCGTTCCCAATCGCTTGACTCAGGCTCTGAAGTTACAGCCCGAATTGTTATCTATCTATAATCGTAAAAATGAAAAGTAATTAAAATTTAATGTTTTCTTGAAACAATAGATTTCTATAGAGATTAGCATTTACATTCCCATCTATGGCAATATTGTTAAAGGAACGAAAGATTATTCAGCAACTCGGGCTAATACGAACGAGCCTGGTAGGTGTAAAAGACTAACTGGCATCTCCTGTCAAGAGTACAGTATAGGCGACAGTTAGATCGGTCTTTGTCTAATGTTTGCTGTGCACGCCGCTCTCGTTATTTGATTGTTGTTATACTGTGCGTCTGTGTGTAAAGGTCAGTTGTGTTTTGCAGGGTTTCTTTATTTTTACCCTTAACTTAGAAATGGAGAAAGGCATAGTGCTAGATATAAAAATAAGCCATTTGGGGCTAGAAATATTGCAAAAAAACGTGAAACAGCATCAAACCAAGACGACTGGACTTCATGTATAAATGAAGTGAGTAATTTTTATATAAAAACTATATTTTTGTCTTATTGTTAAATTATCAGTGCACATACGAGTATAAGTCCGCGGTGTACATTATGTCTCTTACCTTCTTTTATACATGTGTCTTATTCGAAATCTGTGATGAACCCGAGTGACGTTAATGACCTGGAGTCACCTCTGATCTAAAGGCCTACTAGAAATTCACCAGAATTTATCAGGACGGTGCTAAATTTCAAGGTATCCGCAAGGGGTTAAATGAACACACATACAAGTATTTACAGTATTATTTACATCCAAATCAAAATTAAATAAATTGACTGCTAACAAATTATACAGGGGTACATCAAATAATAAGAAAAGTCACAAATGCTTATCACCATCTAACAACCACAAGTCGTTTTAACCAAAATAGATATTCGCGCATACAAAATTGGGTTTATGGATAATTGGCTTAAAGCCGAAAAGACACGCGCCGTTGAAGATGGAATAGGCTACGCTACTCTAGTGACAGGTGTTCCCGGAATAAACTCCCTGTCTTACGTCCCTTATCCGAAGGCCCAAATTTATATGAATACAACTAATTAATTTGAAAGGGACGTAAGAAGTAAGAAATACTCCAAAATACCTGATAACAGAAAAATAAAGCAATAACCCATGTCGGAAACCCAGGCGAAAGTGGCTCGGCGAGGATGAGTGAAATCAATCCAAGTCCACAAAGCTGAATGCGATGACGGTCTTCGGCGAGGAGAAACCCACAGACGGCGATATCGGGGCGAAAGGCGTCGAGACCACGGGAAACGACGACTCGAAGGTCCAACAATCCGAAAGAAGGAATTCGAGATGACAGAATTCCCCAAAGAAGAGATGGCGAGGTGACTAGGGGAGAGCTTTCACGTGCTCAGTGTTAACGGCTTCCCAAAGGAGAACACTTGCAAACGTAACTGGAAGAGCACACTTCGATGCAGCCGACAGAGGGACAGGGACAACGCTGGCAGGAATCAATCGCAAAAAAATCCTCGCTGCACCAAGGAATCTAGTATGGGTCTTCAAAAAATGAACAACGTTAAAGTTAAGTGACGAAGAACGATTCAGCAGAGCAATCAAGGCAGAATCCTCGCAACAGAATAACTTAAAAGGCCTTACGGCCCCATTTATATCCTTCAATCCGAAAGGTCGGAAAGGAAAGTGGGGCACAAGGGGTGAGGGGGAATGAGTCGCTTCCCCTACGCAAATTACGCCGGTAAGTTACAGAAGTTTAGGCCAAAAATTGTAACTCGAAGCGGGTTGACCTGCGTTAAACACCGTAAACTATGATGAGCAAGGGAAGGCATGGAAATACGAGAGCCTACCTTTTACAATATATATATATATATATATATATATATATATATATATATATATATATATATATATATATATATATATATATAGGAGTATGTTTTATTAAAGACCAGGTCCATCTGAGCTTTGATTAACTTTTTTTTTTGCTTCTCTAAGTTTCTTATTATACATATTTGCCTTGCAAAAGGTTATGAATAAAGTCCTAATTTATGAAGGTCTCTGCACTAAGTTTTTTATTTATTGAAGGATGCGCAAAAACTCCGGTATAATTAGACCACCATTGCAGAAGAATGTCTTATAATTGTAAAATGCCACTTATCTAATTAATAGACGGTGGATCCCTATAGGGTACTCGCAGAAATAGTCATGAAATTTAACTACAGAACTACAGAAACTAGGACTAGCAAAGATCTTAAAGTCCGTTCAAGGTTAGTCCGCTTACAGAAGGCGTTAAACTACCACTTTCTAACGTTAGTGTATCATGCTTCTTTCTTTTACATGCTGTTTTTTTCCTTAACTATTTAAACTCTACGGTACACACTTATCTATATGTGTACCCTTGACATGCATGTTCCGTTATCCCTCAAATGTACGAGTACGCTTCTCCAACCCGGTGTTGTGGTAGTGGGTGGGGGCGGGTGATAGGACAGTACTCTCTTCTCCCGTAGGCTTCGCCTGCTAGGGATGAAATTATTTACGTATAGGACATACAGATAAAAAAAGGAATTCACATTCACTCCATGCAGGTTGGCGTCGCTGTCATCTTTTTTTTTTGCTCATTTCATTTTATTTCTAACTTTTTATTTCGTATGACGTTTTGTTCTATGCTCCTACTACCATATATTTACAATATGGAAGTACTCATCGAATCGGTTTTTGAACATATTAACTGACGTGCTTTCTACTAAACGGTTGGGCAGGCTATAGCACGTTTGCGTGATTTTAAACGTGAAGTAATTTTGAGCTATAGTAGAGTTAAAACGCTTGTTCACTAATTTGAAACCATTTTGGAGTGTGCTGACCCTTTCGTCTATCTCGAACAATAGCCTGTAATCAATATTAGTAAATCCTTTTAACATTTTTAATACCTTGATCAAATCTCCAGGTAATCGTTTACGTTCAAGTGATAATAGGTTTAATGAGCGGAGTTTATCTTCGTACGGTTTGTTTCGGATTCCAGGAACTAATTTAGTAGCCCTATGGGTGGGGGGCATATTTATATTTATTTATTTCTTCTCTGAGGTTGCCCCTTGAAACATTAACTTCAAGTAATCTGACTCTTCTTATTCTTGTAGGCTGAGATTCCTTCTTCATTAAGTTGGCTGGGTTAGTTCTTGATCTTCGTTTTCTTGAATGTATCTTCATATTACTTGCATTTATCTCGATGTGATGATTCCTTCCAAATTCTTGAGCAAAGTGATGTTTTTCTTTTTAATTCTTGATGACGGGATGAGTTCTTCTTGCTTCTTGATGACGTAATGATTTCTTGATGAGTTGAGACGAGTTAGCCCTTGAAGTTATTTGTATTTCCGTTTTCCTTGACAGCGGGTTTCTCTCGAGTGAATTTCTTGAGTTGTCCTTAAAGCGTTTTTCGTGGTCTCCGTTTTCTTCGAGAATTTTCTTCGTAAAAAATGTGGACTTTGGGGATCGATCGCGGGTATTTTGAATCCAGAGGCTAGCACTCTGCCGTCACGCTACGGCGAAGTCCGTTCTGACTTGGTAATTTAATTGGCTATTTATATTCTCGCGTTCGAAGGAATTTTCTCTCTGATACATCTTCGCACCCCTACAGCCCTACGCTGCACTCTTTCTAACTGCGCTATATCCCGATTTAGGGAGGAAGCCCAAAATTGAAATGCATATTCAAAGTGTGGGCGCACGAGTGCTTTGTTAGGGCAGGATTATATGTCGATTTGAAAGTAAATTTCGAGCAATATATCCTACGTAGCATTAGGTATGATATTTTATAAGCTTCTGCGCATTGCTTCGATACTTTAAGGTCCTCCAAGATTAAAATCTCTAGGTCTTTTTCTAAGTTAACGGATTCGAGGATTTGGCCTTTCATATGCTATTCTACTTTTGAGATATGGCATCCTAATTGCATGACCTTGCATTTACCTATGTTGAAGCCCATTTGCCATTTATCTATCCATTCCATTCGACAATTTTATTAAGGTCTCTTTGCATTTGCTTTACATCGGGTCTCGAAAGTGCTCGGCTTCCCAGCTTTGTGTCATCTGAAAATTTAGAGATCCTACTAAACACTCCATTATACAAGTCATTAATGTAAACAATAAATAACAATGTGCCCCCAGGACTGACTTTGTGGTAGCCCGATGGTGACTGGGGCCCACTTTAAACACGCCCCATTTACAACAAACCGCTGTGAACGATTTGATAGCCAGTTTCTAATCCATTTAAGTATGTTACCCCTCACTCTAATTGTTCTAATTTTCATCAATAGCCTTTCATGCAGGACTGTATCAAAGGCCTTTTTAAAGTCAAGATAAATTATATCCGCCGCTTTAGTTTCATCGTAGATGCAAATTATGTTATGAAAAAATTCGAGTAAATTGGTTAGAAACGAGCATCTCTGTCTGAATCCATGCTGGGAGTCTGCAGTTAAATTATTAGCCTCACAATGGCTCACCAACCTATCTCTAATTATCTATTCCAAGAGTTTTCCAATTACAGAAGTTAGGCTTTTGGGACGAAAATTAGTAGACTCAGATTTATCCCCTTTATTGAATATCGGCGTAAGATTTGCACGCTTGAACTCTATGGGACCTAGGCTTTCCTCTATTGATCGAATGAAAATCATGCAGAGCGGTCTTGCTAATTCATCTTTTAGTTCTTTAAGATGGGTTGGGTACATCCCATTGGGCCCGGATGCCTTCGATTTTTTTCATTTTATTAATATAGGTTGAGAATCTCCCTTTCATTTATACTTATGCTGGCTAGGATATTTCTCTTTCAAGATTTATTTCCTCACCTAGTGTTGCTAATTGTGTCACGTTCTCAACAGTAAAAACGCTGGCGAAGTGCTCATTTTATATTTTATCACTTTGTTCTGGGATGTTCGTCATAAGACCATCTTTAATTATGATCGGCCCTATTGAACCCTTTATGGGCTTTCTACTGTTAACGTAACTATAAAACCGTTTCGGTTAGTGCTTCGAATTTATAGCAAGTTCTTTTTCATATTTCAGCTTAAATTCCCTAAGTGCCGTTTTACCAGCCTTCGCGAGTGTACGTATTTTTCAGATTTATTATCGCTTTATTACGCTCCAGAATTAAGTTTATTATTAAAGGGCTAACCCACGTTTTTCTGTTTGACTTTCCATTATTTTGGCGTACGTACTTAACTAACTCGGAATCCACCGTGAGCACAGTTTGCTGTAGCTCCGAGTACATTGCCTGTACTGTCTTATTATGAAAACATCTTTCCCAGTTTATCCTTTTAATCCGGTTACGGAAGGTTTCAAAATTAGAACTCCCAAATCGTGGGATTAGTTGTGAACTCTCTTTTACCTCTACACTCGTATTAATTTGGATCCTAATTACATTATGGCCACTCTACCAATGTCTCCTTTGTTGAGATAATCAAATCAAGTATATTTTGATCACGCGTAGGTTCCTCTACTTTTTGCACAAGTAAATCATCTTGAATGAAATTGACGTCTCTCCCCAACTTTATCCGAAGTATAGTTTGTATAGTAAATATTTGAGTAATTGAAATCCCCACAAATTAGTGTTTTTCCTTTTCTCACCATAGATGAAAGGCACTCAAAGAGTATTACGTCCTCTGATTATATTTGGGATGGAGGGGGGGGGGGCGATAAGTAACGACTAAGTTAATTTTATTACTTTTAGCACACTTGAGCTCAATATTTACGGTCGTCACGGCTATCGTTATTGCATTTATTCGCTCCTTTACTCCACCGCCTCTCCCAGTTAGGCGGTCCTTGTGAGAGATTTTGTACCCTTCTATATTAAATTCTGCAATAAGGTCTCTAGAAACTGTATTTAACAACGTCTCACTAATACATACAATATCGTAATCTCCCTCTTGAATCATGGCTTCAAATTCAGTAGTTTATTTCTTAAACTCCGAACATTTGCGTAATTGCATTTTATTTTCCCTTTAAATAACAGCGTCCCTCTCTCTTATGCCTGGAGTGCTTCCATGCTCACCCCGAGTTTATTGACTACTCGTTTGAAATCCGGTCCGGCGCATCTGTACCTTGGGGGCAAATAATTTTCGTACCATAAAGATCACGGAGGCTTTCATTAATAATTCTGCCAAGCCTTGAATTAACCACTGGAGTTAAATGAATACCACAATTAAAAAAAGTGAAGGGCGGTCCTGAAAATCGTTCCAGAAATTGAAAAATTTAACTTCTATTTCCTGACATAAACGATTAAAACATTTTTTGTGTAGATTGACCTTGACTGCATTCTCAGAGTCGCTTTTAATCTCGGAATTATCCCAATTACCCTCACTTTATTCGCCTTCGAGTTGGCTGCTATATAAAGAGTCCCCGATTTAAAGAACTCTCTGTTTCCTCTTCGATTGGAGTTAACAAGGCAAATGGATTACACCATGAAATTTCAAAACGGTCTGCTGCCCTCGATGGTCTAGCTTCGTTTCTAACTGGCCTAAGTTGCGATCCAGGGGGTCTATATGAGTTTAAGATACGCGCTTGCTAAATTATAATCACTTGCGGGCCTTTACTCTCTATATGCCTCGATCAGCGACTTTGAGCGCGATTTTCCCTCCCCCGAAGCTCATCAAAGGATGCCCGAACGCCGCTGGCCAGTTCGTCTATTTTACTCTTCGTCGCCACTAAATCTCTTCCGACAGAGTTAACTTCTAATCTAATTTCATTAATCACGTTTGTTAATTTTAGCTCGAACGCCTCGTTTAAAAGACAAAAGCGACATATTCTAATGTTATCAGGGTTTGAGGAAACGTATATTTCATTATTAAATGAAGCCCGGCAGCGAGTATAATCAAATTTGACGATAGGCATTGTAAAACACAAAAATATTTAAAATGTCACGAATGAAGTTGAAATTTATAGAGCTAATGGAACGTATAACTGAAACGGAATGTAATTTCTATCTATTTACTTTACGACACGAAGGTTTGGGCACGATAAAAGCATAAATTTTTTGTAGGAGCACAGAGATAACTTGTCTTAGCAGGAGAATCCCTTAGCGAGGAATCCTAAAATGGCTGAGCGAGGAATCAAGAATGGCTGAGCGAGGAATCTCCAAACCGATTAATAATTACAACTATGGAATTGTGCCTTAATATTTATTAATAAGGTTGTTTAGCTCTGCAAATTAAATTTGCTGGTTGGTCTTTGTTGCTATAAAGTGTTGGATCTTATTCATTACCCTTAGGGTTTCTTCTGAGAGTTTGTTGTTATTATTTTGTTTACTTATATTTTTTTGCAGTGTCTGTCATGTGTTTCATTAAGTTATTATTGTTCATCGCTTGTATATTGCGAATTTTACTGGGGTCAAGGAAATTTTCATGCTATGCTCTCTGAAGATGGCGCTGGAATTCTGGAAGGAGTATTTTCTGGATCTTAATGGTCTTATTTTGTTAATGGAATATCTTTCTTCTATTTTTTTAAATGTTAATCTTTATCCTACATCTTATCATCCCGAGGTCACTGATTTTGATTTTGTTTTTCAGTTGGAAATTATTGAGTGATTTTTTGTCAGCAATCATATAATCAATTTCATTGTATATATCAGGTTGGAACGAAGGTAATGTCCGATTTTTAGAAGAAAGTCTTTGATGGTATTTATTAAAGTAGTACCTCTTGTTATCGTTTAGGAATGCTACAATGAGTAATTTGTACCTTTTTCTTTCAAATTCTAAAAATATTGTTCATAATCTTCCTCGGTATTCGCACGTATCTCATCCCATCTAAAGATCACATTAGACATGTTTTTCTCTTTAGTTTCATAAAGGTGTCAATGTAAGTACAGCATCAATATCAATTTCGAGCACTTATGGGGATGATAACAAAAATGAAAGAAATAGCAGGGGTGGATTTTCTTCTTTCCCCAGTGAGGATTTCACTCTAAAAGACAAACCAGACGAAGGTCGTCCAAAAGAACTTGATTCCAAGGAGATGGAAGCTGTTGTCGGAGCAAATACTGCTGTAACTTCTAGGAAACTCGCAGAAAACTTTCAAATAACTCATACGACTGTCCTACACCAACTGAAAATTATTGAAAAAGTTCCACCGATTGGAAAATAGGTTCTGAGGATCTGCAACAGCGTGTTGCTGGCTGTGAGTTATCACTTTCACGATACGTCAGGCACTATTTTTCGGCAGGCTTCTTATTAGTGATGAGAAGTGAATCTATTATTATAACGTTAAACGGGCCGTTCATAGATCAATCTAGTAAGCAGAATTTCCCAGCAACCGAGAGGACTTCATCCAAAAAGGATTATGTTAAGTTTATGATAAGATATGGAAAGAATTGTTCATGCCGAACATTTAGACAACAATCAAACAATTAATGCTAATCTCTAAGGCAATCAACTTATGATTATTACTTGTTTAAGGGATTAAAGAACCATTTGGATGGTCTTAAGTTGATATCAAGGGAAGAGGTTGGAAATGAGTTGTATTCATATTTCCATAGCATATTTTTTTTTATTTTTAATCTATACTCTAAAATCGGACATTACTTTCGTTCCAAGCTAATATATCTCATACTTTGGGCTTCTCCAAGTCCATCCTTACTGCTATACTACAAGAGAAATTGAATTTTGGCGTAAATGAGCATGAGTCAAGAAACAGGACATTTAAAGGTAAGAGAAAGAACATTGGAAGACATAAGGACCAAGGAGAGCAAAAGACTACGCAATGAAGGCAAACCATACTGAGAAAACAAAAATAATGCATTTAAAGAATCTAGTTTTTTGTCTCATTGCTCATTTATGTCAGTTTTCTTTTGTTTTGCGCTGTATTGTTAAATAGTCTGTAATTCAAGGTCGCTGCATCTTTCTTTCTGCCTACAAAAGGTTTTTGAAAGGCAGAAATAAATATGGCGAAAGCCCTGTGGTGGTTGTTACAACCTACAGAACTTGTATTTAGTCTCTCTCTCTCTCTCTTAATCTTGGACTTAATCTTAACTTCAGATGATGAAATTATCTCAAACGTAACTGTATGCGATCAACCTAGTGGCTGCGACCATAACCTAATAGAATTCGAATTAAATTTACCAACCAAAAAAATTGTAAGAAGTAATGGAAAATTAGATTTCAGAAAGGCAAACTTCGCGGCGTTAAAACAAAGTCTCATAAACTATCGACTAAATGGCAGAGACATAAATGAAGTATGGAACGAGTTTAAATACAATCTTTTAAGGAAACAATCCCAATTCATTCCTCAAGGAGTCAGAAAAAGTGGAAAAAATCAAAATCCCAAATGGATGACTAATGAAATTAAGAGGGACATTAACAAAAGAAAAGAGCTTATAAGACGTTTAAATTAAACAGCTCAGAAGAAAATAAAGATAAATATTTTGATCTCAGAAGAGATATAAAAACTGGAATTAGGAGAGCAAAGCGTAACGAGGAAATGAGGGTAGCATTAAATTGTAAAGAAAGCCCTAAATAATTTTACGCCCTAGTTAACAAGAGAAAACCAACAAAACATCATTGGGCCAATCAACGATGGTCACAATAATTTACAAGTTAAGGATAAAGATATAGCTGCTGCGCTAAACGACTACTTTGCCTCAGTTTTCACCGACGACACCACAAATCAAAATATCACTCCGTATAATGAGTATTTAGGAAATAACGCACTAGAAATGTTCAAATGCACGAGCAAGGATGTACAAATACGAATTGAAAAAATGGATAAATTTAAATCCCCAGGACCTGATAAAATAGTGCCAAGAGTAATCAAAGAAGTAAAGGATGCAGTGGTGGGGCAGATAACCTACATTTTTAACTTATCACTTGAAAATAATACTGTTCCTCAAGACTGGAAATTAGCTAATGTCACTCCAATATTTAAAAAAAGACGCAAAAATCTGTCATGTAATTATTGACCAATAAGTCTGACATCAATAATTGGATAAATGCTGGAAAGTATTATAGCAGAAAAAATAGAAAGCCAATAAGAAACCAATAAAAGGCTGAGAAACACGCAACACGGATTTAGGAAACACAGATCTTGTCTTGCGAACTTGCTAGAGCTCTTACATTACATTAACACCATTCGCGATAGTGAGAGATCTGTCGACATCCTGTATTTAGATTTTAAAAAGGTTTTTGATGAGGGGCCACACAGGAAATTAATGTCCAAAGTTAGAACCCTAGGAATACGAGGCAAAATAGCGAATTGGATTGAAGACTGGCTTAGTAATCGTATGCAGAGGGCGGTGATCAATGAAGAAGAGTCCGAGTGGATAACTGTAAATAGCCGCTTTCCTCGGGGATCAGTCTTGGGCCCCTTGCTTTTTATTATATATGTAAATGATATAGACGTGGGATTAATCTCTAAGATCTCCACATTCGCTGACGACTGCAAACTGGGTAAAGGCATAGTTACCGAGCAGGATATAACAGATTTTAAAAAGGACATTGACTACATATCTGAATGGTCTGAAAGATGGAATCTTCAACTAAATCTTGAAAAATGCTAAGTAATGCACGTTGGCCACAAAATTCCGAAGGCAGAATTCAAACTCAATAACAAAATAATAGCAGGAACAGAAATCCAAAAGGACCTCGGTATTTGTATATCTAATGACCTAAATTTCACACAGCACTGTGTTGATGTAGAAAAGAAAGCGCGAATGATACTTAGATACATTAATAGACAGACCAGCTATAAAAGCGAAACGGTATTAATTAACTTATACAATGCTCTAGTAAGACCACAACTAGAATACTGTGCACAGGTATGGTCACCCTGCCTCAGAAAGGACATAGAAAGATTGGATAGAGTTTAAGCCACGGCTACCAAGATGATTCCATCATTAAGAAAATACAATTACGAAACAACACTGGAAAAGTTAAATCTATACAAACTAGAAACTAGACGTATGCGAGGTCAGCTAATTGAAGTATTTAAAATCCTAAAAGGGATTGAAAATGTAGACTACACCACCTGGTTCGAATTCACTAAAAATATAACATGAAATAACAGCATGAAGCTGGTCCCGAAAAAGTACAGTCTTAATGTATGTGGAAATTATTTCTCGTACAAAATTGTAAATGCATGGAACCAGTTATCGGATGAGATTGTCTCGAGTCCTACCGTTAATACTTTCAAAAAGAGATTAGATAAAATTATAAGGACGATTACTTTTTAAGATAATACGTTTTTTTTGTTTTAAATAATTGATTCTTAACTAAATAATACAATAAAGAGATAGGCTCCGCTGCCGCCTTCTCCGGAAAGTGCGAGCGCTTGGCATAGACGGAAAGGTAGCCGGCTGGATCGAGAACCGGCTAAGTGGCAGACGGCAACGGGTGGTGGTAAATGGACAGTCTTCTGAGTGGGTGCCCGTTACTAGCGGGGTGCCTCAAGGTTCTGTTCTGGGACCACTACTATTCATCATCTACGTCAACGACATGGACGGTGACATGGTTGCCAAGATTTCCAAATTTGCCGATGATACCAAGCTTGGTATGAACGTTGCAAAGGATGGAAATACTGCCTGCCTGCAGGAAGATCTTGGGAAGATTGGGGAGTGGTCGGACACGTGGCAAATGCCTTTTAACGTGGGCAAATGCAAAGTGATGCATATCGGCCACAGAAACCCCCAAATTCAGTATATCCTTAAGGGCACTGCTCTGGAATCGAGTGACACTGAGAAGGACTTGGGTGTAACAATCACTAGTGACCTCAAGTTCTCGAAACAGTGCATTGAGGCGGAGAAAAAGGCCCAAAGGATGCTAGGCTATATTAAGCGCCAGTTTGGTTATCGGAACCAGGAGATTGTACTGTGCCTGTACAACTCACTTGTCCGACCGCACCTGGAGTATGCCGTACAATTTTGGAGTTCTTCATTGCGAAAGGACATCGCGAGATTGGAACGCGTACAAGCCAGGGCAACCAAGCTGATTGCCTCTATCCAACATAAAAGTTATGAGGATAGACTAAGGGAATTAGATCTGTTCTCGCTGGAAACCCGTAGACTGCGTGGTCAGCTCATCGAAGCTTTCAAAATACTTCGAGGGTTCGACAATGTTGACTACCGGGATATTTTCACACTGAGTGAGAACAGAACGCGCAATCACGGCTTCAAACTTGAACTGAAGCGTTACAACCGCAATCTGTGTTGAAATTTTTTCACCTACAGTATCTGCGGTAGTTGGAACGCACTTCCAGTGGAAGTTGTCAACAGTGAATCTGTTGACCAGTTTAAGGCAAGACTAGACAAGGTCTTGAAAAGTGGCCGTTTAGGGACGCAAAACAATTGAGCAGCCTTGTGCCCGCTCGATTGCAAGTCCAATGGTACCCTCTTTGAATGGATCGTAAGGTCTCCTAGGGTACCTTCTTTCCTTGTTGTTACTCTTTGTTGTTACTATAAAAATTCCTGACTGTACACTTTCTTTCGGTAAGCAAGTGTCTTTTCATACTTTTCATGCCCGACTGACTCAGGTGGGAGAGGTGGGAGGGGAGAGCCTTGAACTGTACTATACTTTCTCTAAAGCTATTAGTTAGGAAAAAAAAGTACCTCCTCGGTATGGACAAACCAGTCTTTTGAGGTACTAATATTCCTTGTAACTCCTTGTAACACTCTCTCTCTCTCTCTCTCTCTCTCTCTCTCTCTCTCTCTCTCTCTCTCTCTCTCTCTATATATATATATATATATATATATATATATATATATATATATATATATATATATATATATATATTTATTTAGGTAGGAGTTTCTCTTTTATGAATGTTTGTTAAAGACCAGGTCCAGCTGAGCTTTGATTAACTTTCTTTTTTGTTCTCATTTGGTTTTTATATGACATTTATTAGGCATTACCAAAAAATTAAGAACAAAATTTCTAGATAAAATTTCCCTCATTAATTATCGGCAATTTCAAAGATAATTCCATCATCGTGAGATAATCTCGAAGGCGACGTAATTATGTCGATTTTTCTAAACACTTTTCAAACACGGCATTGGCCCGCTCCCAGAAAATTGGGGAGAGACTTAGCAAGCGTGAAGATGAGTCCCCGAAGTTAGCCGTATTACCCCCGATTCTATTGATTCATATGAAATTTGGGACTGAATCGGGTTTATTTAGGGTCCTCATTAGTTTTTCAGAGGCACAGAAAGAGGAAGGTGAGGGGGGACGGGGGAGAGTAATATTTTATATAATTTATATAGGCTTCATCAGACTCTAGCAGCCTATTTCTTCTGGATTGTAGGGTGTGGCTCCTGAATGGTTTTAACCCTTGGTCCTTTTAGGTTGAAGACATTTTTGATTTTCATTTTATAAATAAATTGAGGTAAAAACAACAAAAGCACGTCCGTTAAAAATTACTACCTTTCCCAAGGTTGGGTTTGAAGGTCAGTAAATCTGGGTATAAAAGAGACCCATTATTCGTTCCTGGGGTCGACCGTACAACTGCTAATTAGCAGTCTCTCATCCACACTGGTACAGTTCCCACTTGTCGATGCAGGTGGGACGACGTGAGCAGGACGTGAGCTTTCAAGCATGCTTTGGACGCGAGACAATTTCGCATGAGGTGTCGAAGCGTCGTTTCGAGTCACATTTCGAGTCAAAGGGAGTGGATGTGCACGTCCCGGAAGCCTCAAATCATCTATGCAGCCTAAAAAAAAAAACAATTATAAAATTTAAAGATTTACTGCTCGACTGCACATTTTCGTGCACCTGATCCTTTAGATTTGGGTTCCTTTAAATTCTAGTTTCCTAATTACTCCGAGATGAACGATTTTGTTCAGAAAAAAGAAATATTCTGAAGCCTAATCGAGTTCTAAGTCTTATTTATTCACAACAAGCAAAGGTACCCATCGTTGCTCGGGCATAAAAAACTATCTTGAACAAATCAAATTATCTGGTTGAGTTAAATTGCGCAATTAAAAGTTGGTAGGTATAAGAATGTAAGGTTTACTTTTACATTTGAGCAATTGAGTAGTGTATCATGAAAGACTAACAGACGAGCGCACTTAGCTTTGGTCAGATTGAAATGGACAGGTGAGAGCTTTTTATACTGTCTTACACTTATAAACAAGTTGGAAACATGACATTACAGCTCAATCAATGATATGACATTTACTGCAAGACCCATGACATGACATTTCTTGAAGGCAGGTCAGCATCATGACATTACAGTAGCGCGCGCGGTCGGGCAAGAGGGACTGTGGAATACATTTATTGTAAGCAGGTTATCGAGTAAGCAGGTGGGTGAGTGGGCGAGAGGTCAGGAAAACGTGACTAGGCGCCTGTCACAGCAGAATTTACAGCGTGGGCACGCTGATAATATGTATTATCGCGTTTTTTTAAAAAATTGCAGTCACATAATTGGTCTGTCAAACCTCAAATTTTCACGAGCAATGTTAGCGTTTTAATGGCAACTCATAGTCGCGATTACTGGTCAAAAAAATTAGAAAGGGCAAAAATTCAAAATATTTAAAATCACGTTGAAACCTTCCAAATACTTAAATCTCCTAGATGTGCTGACTCTATATGTGCATTTTTTTTAGTTTGACTTCAATAGTTTTTGAGTTATGGAGAATCAGACATTTTTTTTGTGTGGACACGACTGGTTTGTGTATATAGATATCCGTAGTGAACTCAACTTTACCTAATGGATAAAACATGCCCTGACAAAAAAGCTACACCGAATAAGGACCAAGAAAAAAGTACACCCAAAAGAATAACAAGCAAAGAGAAAGAATAAGAACAAGAAAAACAACTACATATCAATACATGAAACAGAAACCCCCAAAACAAGAAAATTAACAATTCATGAACACACAAGTAAGTACATCTCTATATGACTGCTCCCCCCACACACATAATAAGGAAAAAAAACAACATGCGAGTCAAACAATCACAACGCTCAAAAGAACAACATAAAACGACGAGCCCCACACTCATAATATCAATATATAAAGTCAAAGGCTTGTACGCCTAACCAGCATAAACCAACAATTCTTTTTAATAAAAAATAGAATTTTTTCTAGAAAATATTTGTATTTTTTATTAAAATGATGATTCCAAGACACTTTTAGGAGAGGCCCCAGGAACACAGTTCAAGAACTAATGTTCTGAGCCTACTACTAATCTATGTGATCGTATGTTGTCCATTCACATGCCCCACACCCACCTCATGGCCTTGACCGAGTGCCACTCTCCGTCGTTGAGGTGATTGCGGGTAAGGCATAAGAGTGACGGGAGCTCCGAGTGAATTCGCAAATTCATGCACACGTGCCCCCCTCCTCCCTCCAGGGCCAGGGCGAGGTGGTCATTCCTGCGGAGGAGGAGAGATTGATCAGCTCTTCACTCGCCCTCCGCGTCCTCAGCCTGGTCTGAGAAAAAGGGTGGACTCTCTTAGAGCGAGGGGGGCGAGGTCAGATGACCAACCTTAGCTGCAGCGTTGTGGCGAATGACAGAGGAACGAACGAGAGGTCCAAGTTGGTGAAGCTCTGATCTCACTGGCACTGTCCGCTCTTGGCACTCCGGCTCTGTCCACACAGCTAGGCACTGGTAACAGTCCTTACTGGAAGAAACAACAGAGCTGCAATCACAAAAATCGTGGGGGAGAAGTGAGTTTCTCCCTTCACACAACGTGGTAGCCCCCTAATTTGTATGGACCCTAGTGACTAAAAGGGCGCGCAACTCTCCTACTCTTCCCTTGTCCAACAACGAAGGCATAAAAGTAGTAATTTAAGTTGTTAAAAAGGAAAAAAAATCGTAGTAATGTAAAAAATAAAGGCGCTTTTGTATTGGGTTGAGGAATAAGTTCTTGCGGTTTTATCAAATTTATTTATTACCATTAACAATTTTAGAAAAACTTCATTTTTAATTGATAACAATATGCAATTTAATCAATAATGTATTCTCCGTTGTTATTTACGACTTCTTCCCAACGTTCCACTACTTTTTCGATGCCTCTGCAATAAAAATCTCTGGATTTTGACTCGAAGAATTCGTCTAACCAGGTTCTTAATTCCACATAAGTATTGAACGAAACGCCGCGCAAATTGTTGGAAAGCGATCGGAATAGATGGAAATCCGATGGAGCCAAGTCTGGCGAATGTGGAGGATGCGGCAGGATTTTCCAATAAGGCGTTTGGATAGCGTCTTTTCTCATATTGACAA
This sequence comes from Ceratothoa steindachneri, assembly GCA_963969495.1. NCBI lineage: Eukaryota > Metazoa > Arthropoda > Malacostraca > Isopoda > Cymothoidae > Ceratothoa > Ceratothoa steindachneri. The sequence goes on from OZ018324.1 coordinate 92,445,943, forward strand.
TGTAAGGACAAGCATTGTCGTGTTGCAGGACTCCATAACGTCGATGAGGTCGCTTTTCACGAATAGCTTCGGCGAATCGATACATTTGTTGAACGTAGAGTTTTGCATTGACAATCTCGTTGTTCGCAAGGAGCTCATAAAGAATGATGCCTTCACAATCCTACCACACACACAGCATCGTCTTTCGTGGATGAAGTCCTTACTTTAATCGCGGAAGTTATTTTTTATTGGGACTAAGCCATTGTTTTCGATGGTTCATGTTGACATAAACACACCACTTTTCGTCGCTAGTGAAGATGCGGTGAAGAAATCTGTCCTTATATCCACGAGTAGCCTCGTGATGAGCAAGCAAACCTGCAGCAATCGTGGAGCGTTGAAGTTTGTTGCTTTCGCTCAAAGCGTGTGGAACCCATGCAACGAGTTTTTGAACTTTCCCCATCGAATGAAGGTGATTCACTACAGTTTTCTAATTACACGCCAATTGTACAGCTAATTCTTTAGTTGATTGACGAGGATTTTCATGAAGAATGTCGTTCAATCGATCTTCATCTAACTTAATGGGGCGACCATTAAGATTGAAATGACCGTTTTTGAAACGTGAAAACCACCATTAAGCTGTCCTTTCTGATAAAGCATTTTCTCCGTACACAGCACAAATATCGCGACGAGCTTTGGCTACGTTTGCATTGTTCCCGTCTCGATTGAAAATGAATAACAACAAGTGTCGAAAATGCGCCTTTCTTTCAACTTGACATTCCATTTTAAGTGTACAGAACAAAAATTAAATTAACACAACTTTTAAATAAACCGCAATGACTTATTACTCAACTTCAAGACGTAGCCTAACCTTTGCAAATTTTGCTCTCATTATTTATTATTGTTTCTTAATATGTGCACAAATCACGTCAACAAAACATAAATCAACACAACATTAAAAAAATTGCAAGAACTTATTCCGCAACCTAGTACAACCTCTTCGAAGTTATTGTTGAAATGCGTGAATATAAGTATAGGAGCATTACATGTAAGCCTTGGCTATTTTTGCCTGCACTTGTATGTATGAATGCGTATTTGCGTGTGTGTGATATCTCTGGAATGACTTAACCAGCCACAGCTGGAACACTCTTCTGCACCTTTTTACAATTTATGATCGGACAACCCGGGAGCCTTCGAAGAGTGAGAACCCCGTGTCCCAGATTTATTCCCTGTAGACAGTTTCGGATCAAGGATGAAATTTTTTGGTGGCGAACTAACCTGAATTTCTCCCTCTGAGTATTATGAGAAATGGACATTGATAATGGTCATCCTACGTAGCATTGATAATAAATAGCAGTATCTCACACATGAGTGAGCACTGACTCCCAAATCCGATTTTTTTTTAACGCATCAGAAAATTATGAATTGTGGTTTATTGTAGTTTTGGGACGTCAGCTATGCTATAATACCAAATTTAATAATTATTTTTGAGATTTATCTGTAATGTAGACATGTATTTTATAAGGTACATTCGATTGCAACGATTTATTTAAAAAAAACTGTTTCATATACGGGTATATTCTATATTATTACACAACTCTTTCTGACTAGCAGAATACAAGTATGGCTTAAAAAATAAATATAAACATAAACTGGTCACAGTATTTCGCACGAACATCAACCTCCTGTTCTTTTGGGCAAATACATATATTACACTCTCTATTCTAACATCAATTTTGTTGTGAACACCAATCAGCACTGGGCTGTTTAAGTGTTCGTGGCCCATGATATTAGTTAGGTACGTTTTCAGTCGCTTCTGGCCAGAAAATGAACGATGGAACTCTGCGTTCGAGCATGGAAGAGTGATCAGAACTTGGAGGAGCCAGGTTAGGTTCGGATAAATTTGGATCTGAGCGTGTGCAAGATAATCTCCAACGGAGTCAAACTTGAATGTTGAGGAAAACCACCACTTAGCTTCTGCCTTGACGAAGATCAAGGCCTTTACGTCAGCCTCGTAAAATGACTAAATCGTGTTTCTCAACCCATCTGGTAGCGCAGAGGCTGATCAGCTTCTTCCGCTTCGTAGACGCATAGAGTTTCACGAGCTCAGCAAAGCCTCATCGAGCGCACGTTCGAGGAATAGATGAAGTAGTACACTATGTTGAGGGGCTGGGGAGGATGATTTACCTCTTTGTTGTCATAGGCCTCGGTGTGGATTAGGTTCAGCCAATGATTGAAGCAATGAATCATCTTCGTGTGCAGATTTTCTTGCATACCAGAGACGCACATCCGCGGAACTTGCCATACATAGTTCCTCTAATTTTGTTCCGTAATACAGTTTCCCCCAACATTTAATTGGGGACGCATAAAAGCCGCTTTGCTTTTTACTATAGCCTATAGATACACTGTGGGAGTTTGTTTAATTACTGGGAGAAACAGTAATGTTTAATTGTTAAAATTTTTACTTTAAAGGTTGTTAGGTTTTGATTGATGAGTGATTGTTTTAATTTATTAATTCAAAGAGTGAAGAGATTAGTTAAACAAGATGGACGTGGCAGGGCTGGACTTCTAATCACTCAGTTGAGTTTAGGCCTAATGGCTTCCAAGCAGACTCAGTGGGAACATGGGAATTTTCGACGTAATGCGGTAATATCTCTTTATATGTCCAAATAAATCAACTTACATACGTAGATTTATAATTTTTAGTATTCAATGCAGTTTAAAAACACTAGTATTCACTTTTATTCGATAGATAAGCAATATCACTGTTTGTTGATGAAAACAAAGATTGATAAAGGAGACCGGGCAGCACACCTTCACTCTACGACATCACTACTGGAACATGGAAGTGGTTTCGGGATTGCATGAAAGGAGATCTGGGGATCCTTTCTGAAGGAGAGCACTTAAAGGGGCGGAAATATACGAAAAGTTGTGGATAAATCGATGGTAAAAGGAGGTCGATCCCATGAATGACCTCAGCTGTTTCTTCGTGCGGGGAAGGGGCATCTCGACAATTGCTCGGACTTTTTCGTCCTGGGGCCCCATCTGATTTTTCCCAGCATTAAAGCCCAGATATTTAATAGTATCGTACGCAAAGTGTCACCTACAAGGGCCAAGGGTGAGTCTGTTCTCACGAAGCCAAATAAGTAGGGCGCGAATAGCTATCAAGTGCTGGTCCCACGTAGAGGTAGCAACATAAAGGTTTTCGAAGTAGAAGGAGAAGTGCGGAAAATCATCGACAATCCTTCATATCATCCTGTTATAGTTGCTAAATGCAGTGACTAACCAGAAGGGAAGTCATTTAAACTGCATAAGAGCCTTGTAGGTGGGAAAAGCAGTATACTTGCGCGTGTTTTTACTGAGGGTACTTTGGTAGTATGCTTTGCAGAGGTCAAACTCAGAAATAAATTTAGCTTCTCAAAAAGGTGGAGATTTAATTTTTGGAAATCGACGCACATGCGGAAGGTTTGGTCGGGCTTGCTAACCAATACTATGGGGTAGCAGTAATCTGACTTCGAGGGCTCGGTGATATTTAATGCTAAAAGATTGTCCACTTCTTCGTTAAATGCTTTTCTAAATGGATGGGTAAAGGGCAGGGCTTTGATTAACCAGGTTCCTGAGTGGTAAGGACGATGTCATGCTCAAATTGATTGGAGCATCCGGGAATCTCGGAGATGACATCTTCGAATCCATTTAGCAAATGCTGCAGCTGACTCTTTTGAAGCGGCGATAGCCTGGGAGAGACATCCAACACAGGGGATGATGATTCCGGGAGTCCAGGTAAAGATGGAATAGGATGATCACTATCTTGTTCAATGCATACTACTTGCACGACGTTAAGAGGGTCAGCGGGATACACTGCTTCCAAAGAGGACTCTTCATCGATAACCACAATATTGTTGAGACACGCATGGCGGTGATATTTTTTTAATATATTGACGTAGAAAACCTTATCTCCTGAAGGGGTTCGAATCAAGTAATCTACAGGTCTTTTAACCTCTAAAACAGAAAAGTGCCCCTTCTACTGGCTCAGGAGTTTGCTACTCTCCGTGGAAAGTAGCAACAGCACCTACTTGTCAGGATTAAAACTTCTTTCCTTCGCTTTTAATCGAAATAAGTTCGATACCTTTCCAAATTTACGTCAGCCTTATGGTACGCAATGGCGGCACATACCTCTAGGCGCTTTCGGAGGTAAAGAAGGTAGGCATAGGAGGATTGGATTTCGTTTCTCAATGTATGGCTCTACCATTAGAGCCATGCAGTAATTCGAAGGGGGCGAATCCTAGGGTCATATGAGGGACTTCACGATACGCAAACACTGACACGGGTAGATACCAGTGCCATTCTCGGGGCTGATCTATACACAACTTTCTGAGGATTGATTTCAAGGTACCATTTAGATTTTCGCAAACTCCAATTGCGGCTAGGTAGTAAGGGGTGGTAAGGGATGTAAACAGAGGTTTTATCATGAGGAACTTGCCGACATACTCCATAGGCTCGAGGTAAAATGTCTTCCTCGATCTGACAATACCTCTTTCGGAATTCGTACCCGAGGAAAAATGAAAATGAGGCCTTCGGCGCAATAAACGCTATCAATGCGCTTAAGGGGATCTGCCCCAGGGAAACGGGTAGCGAAGTCTACCAAAGTGAGGATGTAACTGTGACCTTCACTAGAAGGGGGATGAATAGGGCCAATAAGGTCAATGACCACACAAGAAAAAAGTTCCGAGATGATCGGGCTTTCTGAAAATGGGACTGACTTGACGCGCCCTCTTGCTAATGTCCTTTGGCAGGCATTGCATGATTTGCAGTAATCTGCATTTTTTTCTGGCTGCACCTGGCCAATAAAAATACTTAAAAACCCTCTGAGCGGTTTTATTATGACTAAAATGACAGGAGATTAAACTATCATGACAAATCTGGAGGACTTGGGGGACGTGAGAGCGAGGAACACACAAGGATTGTGATTCAGGTTCGGTTCCGTCGGAACATTTACGATATAAAAGCTCATCCTTGACAAGGTAGGAGATTCTTTTTCTACCGCAGGAAGACTCTTGTTCATGAGTCCTGGCTTTCTCCTCAAAGGGGAGGAGAGTTGCGCACCCTTTCTGGGTGCGGACAATGTCCTCGTTCCGGATGCCCTCTACTTCCGGATCGACGGGGTTTTCCAAAGTAACGGGTTCCTGGGAAGCCTTGCAGCCTGGGCACGGGTCACTACGGGTTGTGCTACCGGGTTACTTGTAACCTGGGGGCTCTGACCAATCAGTACAGAGCAAAACTTGATTGGAGCTGCTACCAGTTCAACCCAACCTGTCAAGTACTCGCATTCGATGTGGCATTTTACGATAGGGAAACTAATTCGCTCGGCCGAGGTACTCATGGACCACAGCGAACCTTTGGTGGTCAGGACCGACCGCGGGAAGTAAATCCTCGGACACAACGATGCATGTGCACCCAGTGTCACGTACAAGGGTGGACACAAGATATCCGTCTACGGCTCCATTCTAAAATTTCAGACCACCAGGGAAGATCTTATTGAAGAGAAAATTTACTTGGTGACTGGTGTTGTTGGTCGACGAGAGAGAGAATTATAGGTATCCTGGAGAGACGGGGGAGGAGCAGGAGCCGCACTAACTTGGTGTACTTGATGGGAGGACTCTTTTCTGAATTGGGAATTTTGAGGACAGTTTGTGCGTACATGACTTCTATTCCACACGTAAAACAGATTATCTGCCTTCTGAGGAATAACGACGCGGGGGAGTGGTATTTATGGGTTTGATATCTCATAGTTCCGATGTGGGAGGTTCCTTGGTTTCGAGGGGCCTTGATCTTTCACAAATTTAGGGATATTTCTTGGAGGGGGCCGAGAGTTATTAACCTCAAACCTGGGAGGAGATGGGGGAGGCTTCTTATTAACCTCGAGGTACAAGTTATTGCTACTTGCGTAAACATCAGCCTCTTCTAGGCATTCCTTGAGCGTAGAGCAGCGCTTTTCCTTAACGAAGGCATGGATTTCGTGGGTCAGGGAAGGTAAGAATTGATCTATTAGGACCAACTCCAGAAGGGAGTTGTACTTTTGGCGGAGTTTACGCGCATCTAACCAAAATTGTAGGTATTTCTGGAGGGTGTACCCGAAATGGCGAAAAGTCTGACCGGGGCGGATCTTTTCGTGACGGAAACGGGCACGATAGAAGTCTGGGGTCATATCCACGGCAGCTCTGAGTTCCGACTTGAGGGTAGAGTAGTCCACAGTGGACTCTGAGGGAAGGGAAATGAATATGTCCCTCAACTGGGAGTTTAGGAAGGGGAGCAATTTAACGTCAGCATCTATCTCAATGTCCCAATTGTTGATTTCGAAGATCTTCTCGAAACGCGTAAGATATGATCCAAAATCTTCTCCTTTAAAGACGGGTAATTTTACTGACAGGGACTGTGACTGTGGAGTTTGGGTCCGGGAGTTAACAGACATTAACTCCAATTGATTACGGCTTAATTCAAGTTCATGCTGCTCTATTCTCTCACGCTCTTCTATCTCCTGTTGTTCTTTTCTCTCTTCTCTTAGTTCTTGTTCCTTTAATCTTCTCTCTTCAGCTTCTCTTAGTTATTGTTCCTTCGCTCTTCTCTTTCATTTCTCTTTTCTTCCTGGATATAAGTTAATTATTCTTGACCCGATAGGCCCACGATTCTCCTTGACTCTTGAAACGGTCAAACGAAGAAGACATCTTGATGGTTTACTTGGGGAACATAACACGCGAACAGGCTATTGACGTAAAGAAATTTCTCGGCAATATACGTGAAACCTTCTAGATAGCTTGGTGTAGGAAAGGGAGCAAAGAAAAATAAAGAAGGAAAATTAGTGAAACGAGTTTCGAACGCGCTTCCCGCGTTGCTGGACAGCCGTTAGCGAGAGTCTTTAAACCACTTGGCTATCCTGATTCCCCTAAAATACTCATTCAAGCAAAACATTTAAGCCACTCTCCTGAACTTCTCGCATGCTACAGCTTAACTTTCCCCAAAATAAATATTAAAAAATATCCCACTGAAATGAACACTAAAATTCTTCCTACACGGTTAGGAACGGTTAATCTCTCTATTCCAGCTGGTAATTAACTCAAAGATTCCGGCAAATAGAATACACACACACAAACAACGGGTTCAACTAATGATCTAAATTTTTAAATATTTAAATAGACTAATGTTCCACCTATCTAAAACTAACTTGAACGTACTTGGGCAAAAAGAAAAAATAAACAAAGTTCAATAATGGGAGGGACTAATAAAAACTCAAAGGTGATGTAAATCAACTATAACTGATTTACTATATAACATACCTCACACACTTGGCACCAGTTTTTATAATATAGAATTAATATATATATATATATATATATATATATATATATATATATATATATATATATATATATATATATATATATATATATATATATATATATGTATATATATATATATATATATATATATATATATATATATATATATATATATATATATATATATATATATATATATATATATATATATATATATATATATATATATATATATATATATATATATATATATATATATATATATATATATATATATATATATATATATATAATATATATATATGGCGTAGTACACCACTCTATACCATATACTACTCCTATATAATGTGGGGGGGGGGGGAGGACTTAATCACCTACTGTAACGCGAACGGCTTAAAGACTGTTCGCAGGGATTAACGATCGACCAGGAGGTCAAACTCGAGACGTTGGGTTTCAAATCCTTAACAAATCAGGCAGAGTGCAAAAATGGTTGGCGAGATTTACTTGGATATGCCAAGAATATCGTTCAAGGTTAATTAAAAATGAAACAACAAAAATATAATTTTATTTACAAATATCAAAAAAGGAATAAAAATAGGCACAATGAAATTATTTAAAATGAAATAGTCTCCTGATAATTATGATAAGGATGGATTCTCAAATAAAATTAATTAATTAGCATTACTATGCTCAGATCTAAAGGGGGAAACTTGATAATACTAATAATTGAAGGGGTTTCAATCTTACGGGTGGGTGACTTCTAGGAAGGTCATACTTGAGAGGAGGCAAGTGGGGCACGATCCGATTAGGCAAGTGGGGCACGCCCCGGATGAGGCAAGTGGGGCACGCTCCGGATTAGGCAAGTGGGGCACGTTCTGGATGAGGCAAGTGGTGCACGATTCGAACCAATCTTTCGAGAAATAGCGATGAAGATGGCCAATCTTGAAGGATGACGTTCGACGGGGGAGTGTGTGATTACTCATAATTCCATTGGAAGAGGAAACTTATTTTTCTCAAAGATAATTGATGTTGATTTTCTTCAGATCGATTAAACGAAGGGAGACTGTCGCGCAACTTCAAAGGATTGCCGTTCACAGAAGCTACCAATTGATTGGGGTAGGATCACGGCGGAGAAAGTCTTGCTGTCTGATGAACACTCACAGGACTTCGACTCAAGCCATTGATGACGACTTTGAGGTGCGTGCCAGACTCACCGATCTCAAGTCAAAATCGGGCATTTATACGAGTGATCCGAAAGGAGGAAAAGGATATTTGGAGCAGGGGATGAGGAAGTTCCAGACATCTTAATCCGCGAGGCGGGCAAAAATTCAGCTTTTAGTGGAAGGCGCGAAAAAAACAAGCTGCTCGTTCTCTCCTAGTTGCCGGAGGGAGGGCTCTGGAAAAATTCACAGGATTGGGAGATAATTTCCCAATACGCCCAGGAGTCGAAACTTCTCGAATAATCTCGAACAGAAAGTGACGTTTTTCATGGCGGGATACAATCGCACGTGGTCTTCAAATAACGTGAGTAGGTCAGAGGTTGTTCTTTTACATCAGCAATCATTTTTGTACAAGTAAATCATGTTATATGAGGCACAAAACATAAACCTCCCAATTGTCTATTATCTTCTTCATGCAATACACCTGATGGTTATCATTTTTTTTTTGCTATACCTTTGGTTAGTTTAATTTTATATCCTGTCTCTAATTGAAACAATAACCTGGGGATTCCTTATTGCATTCAATAATATTGAATTATAATTTTTCACTTTTGCTTATAGCTGTCTCCATGTCTATCATGAATTATCTTTGACCCTATCATGAATCAAATCACACTCACAGCTTTACATTTACACTCTTTACTGCACATTTCCATCAAATCACAAGCCAAGGTGAATATCGAGAATTTTCTCTTCCTCTTTGGGAAAGGCACTAAAATTTTATCTCCTCGTTCATTTGATACTCCGCAGGATGCTCATTTAATCAGCCTGAGAATTTTTATTTTCTTCAACTGATTATGTAAATTATCGATCAGGCTTTGCTTTTATTCAAAACTTTCGAGGCAATGTTAATCTTCGATTCCCGTCTTTACGAATTTATCGCTATAAATTAAATTCTTATCTTAAGAAGGAATTTAAAAGTCTCAGGGAATCTCAACAGCCGACGGAGGCGAAGATCCTCTCATCTTATTAGGTCTTAAGCTCAGCCAGCTAATCTAAATTCCGCCCATCTCACCCACTGTCTTGAATATAAATTTGATAAACCAAACTACACACTATTCTTAAATATAAATTCTACAAACTGAGTTGCGGTTAATATTTTTTCGAATCCATCTATATAGAATTTATTGGGCTCGATGTTACTATCATTATAAAAACAGTTTAAATTTCAATATTATTTCTTTTTCTTAATTGTGATGACCTCACAGTGGAAAAGAATTTGTGCAAAAATTGGTACAGTAACGTCACATTTTCTACATAATTTTGACCGAGCAAACTACGTCACTTTTTTCACGTTTGTTCCTGTTTTCGATTGGACAGCTTTTCGTTAGGACTTGTGGTGGATGTGAAATATATTTTGAAGACCTTGTAAAAGAGTTTCACAAGGGTCCTCATCGTGCTTTGTTCAAAAGTTTGAAACACGGTGTGATTCGCAACTCTTTCCACAAATAAAATAGCGCATAAAAAAAGAGCTGCCGGCTTTGCGGGTTTGCTTTTTCTCAATTTACAGGCAAATACATAGCTTGAACGAGAGAATTTTATACCTTATTTACGATTCATAAATCGATTAGTAGCAAAGAAATTCAATCAGGATTATTTTCTTCAGAATCTACAATCTTTTAGGACAATATTTGTGGATCGGAAGAGTTTTTGTTGCGATGTGTGTGCCCATTGGCGTTGTTAACACGAGTATATTGGTGGCAAAGAGCGCATCGTAGAAATAGAAGAGTGAATTCGTAAAGAGAAAATAATTGTGTATAGTTGTTTGGTGAAATAGAAAGAGAGAGAGAAAGAGAGAAAGAGAGAGAGACTAAAAAGAGATTTCTTATGCAGATGGAAAATCGATTGGCTGAAACTTAAATCTCTTTAAGAAAATAATATAATAAACCAGTTTCAACCAAAATATCCGACATGGGGCAAACATAGACCACTATTGGCCATTTACCTGAAAATGGGACAGCCAACAACTGTTACCTCTAACATATCGCAAGGTTTAATGCTGCACAACCAGATGTTGATAAGCGATTACCCCTTTTTTTACCCTGGCACAACTCTCCTCCAACTCTTGTTAAGGCATGGTTTCACTATTAATTAATTTTAGTTTTACTCCTCGGTTAGGGTAGGTTGGGTCAGGTTATTGATTCATATCTGCTCTTCACCTTTAGATGTAAGGCAAAATTGGAGTATTTTGTGCTTTCAAGTTGAATTAAAAACTCGGGGTGAGGGGGTAGAATCCCCATTGTTGGTAGGTACAAAAGGTTTGTATAGTTTCACAAACTGATTATTTGAAAATTGAACGTTATGTTATGTTAGGTCAGATTATTTTTAACTATTTCACGTTATATATACAAATCTGTTTTGATTTTTGTCGGTTGTAATGCGAAATGCGGCAAATCCGAGGTTTGCTACGCTTTCGACGGAATCAGAATCAAACTATATTTTGCCACAATTCGAACAGATTTATGCATAGCACAAAAAATGCTACAAGTAGAAGTAATTATAATGTTTAAAATAAGTAATTATGGTCGACTAAATAATAATAACTAAACGAAGCTGCTTTCCTAATGTCCTTATATATACAGTATATATATATATATATATACATATATATATATATATATATATATATATATATATATATATATATATATATATATATATATATATATATATATATATATCATCACTAACTCTATAATTTAAGAAGGGATATTTTGACTATTTGAATAATAATTTCATCTTAGTTTGGTTATGACTTATGTTTTTTTTTCAAAGTTCAGAAATAATTATAGGTATCGAAATTTTGTGAATATTTTAAAACCCAAAGAATTACAAAATGGTGAAGTTCAGAATATTTATTTTTATATATCTTCTATAACTATATTTGTTTAGAGTTCCTTTTTAAAATTAGCGAAGTTCAAAAAATTTAACTATAGCTGCTTTTTTTAGATTTTAAATTTAAATCTTAGTAGCGAAGCCATCACCTGGTATATATATATATATATATATATATATATATATATATATATATATATATATAACCCTGTAAAAAAAGACTTATAGCTGTAATATAAAAATGAAATCTAAGATAATAATTTGGATATCAATTTTTATGGCTCGAAATAAAGATCTTGTATTTTGCCATCGGCGACTCGGGAATTGCTTGGGTAAGGCAAAGTCAGACTGGATTTCGGGAAAGTGGAGAAGGGGATAAAATATCAAGGTAGAACAGAGGGAGACTCGAGCATAATAGATTCACAATTGTTAGTGAATCAACGGGAAGTTATTTCAGGCTCTTTTCGGGATAAGAAAAGTAAGTGGTTAGTTTTATTAATTTGTAGTGGTATAATTTTGTAGTTTGAAATAAATTACGTTGCAGGAAACTTTGGTTCCCTTGCATGTAGTGTCAAATCAATTAAATCCATTAAGCACTACAACATGCACCCGCTTTTCAAATTCATTCCTACTATCAAACTTTAACACTTTAGTTTCAAATATTCAAGTTCATCTATCATCCCTTTCCACTCTTAACTAGCAAAGAACCAGAGAATTGTAGACTCACCTTGTCTCAATACCTCTCTGCGAAGGCATTTAACTTTTCCCAAAATCGGTGTTTTGTGCCTACCCTTAAACCCTTTATTCATCATTAAACACTAGCCCACTTATGTCGGGGGAGCATGATACTGATAATTATCACATATAGCAATCGCAACCTAGTCAACCTTAATTGGGCTCCCATTTGACCACTTAGCTACTGTAATAAGACGCGTTTAGAGGTGCTCCGGTGAGAGGGGGCTAGTCTAGGAAAGAGAATGCAAAATAGGAAAAAAAGCAAAATTAATGAACGTTGATAAAATATTATCAGAGCCCCCTGACATTCCAGGTTGTTGAACTTGGCTTCCTGCACCCCCTTCGGCTATATTTATACCTGCTTTTTTTATGAAATCATCTTTGTACCCCAATTTGCCAATTTACGAAAAATAATTATGGTAACAACGGCGGGAATAAATCGCAGGGTAAATTTCTCACATTTTCTGATACTATTTCTGATACTCCTAGAAAATACATACTAAATGAAATTTAACTAGTCTTTTCTTGTTTCAATAATGTCTCAGTTGTCCGTAGGTATAAAATAACTAAATCCAAACCCATTATAGTTCGCATATATGAAATTCCCTGTTCGGATTCTCCCCTAAAATACGTAGGTAAGAAGTTTGACTTTAATATAAGAATTAAGAAACATAAATGGAATCTTAAATTAGATAACCTTAATGCCAGCTTAATTGAAAAACTGATGTTTCTATTTATAATTTTAAATTATCATCCTCTCACAACTACCTTCAAAGCCTAAGAACTCTAGAAACATTATGCATAAAATACTCCAAACTTACTGGCAATGAAGATTTAAGTACAGTGCATTTATTAATAACATAAATTTAACTAGCGTTAGTTGTTTATTTTCTTCCTCACCTCTCTCTAAGAGCAGCACTTTTTCGTACTTGAAAGTATAAATGATAAACCTGAGTCTAAATCCATCATTCGCTCTTCAAGATGGTTCCGTTTTAGTAAGTAGTAGTAGTATTCATTTTTAAACTTGTTTTGTAAGTCGTAACGGCTATTTTGCACTATATTATTTTTAATTTCTTTTAAACAAAATTGAATCCTTTTTATTAATTAAGTAGAATTTTTTTCAAATTTAAAACTAGTTTTTAATTTAGTATAAACATTTTATCCAAATTTATATTTCATACTTTTCTTATATCTAGTAATTTTTAAACAATTTTATGCATTTTGACCAATGCTTTTTATTTCTCTACCAATGTAATAAATTAGTTACCTTTTATTTTTAGCGTAAAGATGAAAACCTGTTGCTTTTCGAAACGTTGCTTAGAAGAAAAAATGATGTATCTTTTTCTCTGCTGATTCTGGGATTTCTCCTCAACATTAGATGCAGCTATCACGGCCAAGCTCCTTACAAGTGTGTATATATATATATCTATTCAGAGAATTTTTTTGGTTCTCTGCGTAGCGTAGTGTACTAACGGCATACTTTTAACTGTGATCAAAGCGGTGCTCGCTGCCTCAGTGTACCTGGTTCGAATCGCTTCCCTGGACGGATTTTTCGAAAAAAGATAATAAAAATATTACTGCAAGGAAAAATTATTCCGTTTTCTCTTTCAATGTGGTTTAATGGATTCATTTTCATCATTCTCTCGTGCTGCTTTGAGAGATATATACATTTATATATATATATATATATATATATATATATATATATATATATATATATATATATATATCTTGCAACATTCCCCTTGTTTCAGAGGGAAAAGAGAAATATGCCCCACTGCTAAATTAAGTCAACCTCTGGAATTTCAGCTTTTATCATTTTTAGGATGCGCCCGAGATTTTATTTCGTGACACTCTTCTTGAAGAATGAGAGAGAGCTATTACCCAAGTCCTGAACCGCAGCTCGTAATTGAGAGTTAGTTCCGTCACATAAAGCCTTCTTCAACTATTATAAGACCATGTACAGAGGGAGATTTGGCCACAATCAAAGAGTTTAACAATTTATTAGATCTGGAGCCATCTTAGGAGACAATCAACATCCTCTTCACGCAACCCTATTACTCTTGAGGATGCGGAACCAGGCTCACCGCCGTTTGCCTGGATGGCAAGAAAACTTGGAAAACTACAACTAGGACATTATTAAAGGACGTCTCATAGTGGCCTTTCCAAATTCCTTGTTTTAACATCATAGATCCCTTTTAGGGAAAAAGGTTTTGATGGATACCGGATCCTTTATATCAATCATTCCTGCTACCTACGAAGATCTACAAGAAGAAGAAACTCGCGTCACACTTTAAGACGAATTCCTCAGTGGAAAATCTTAGTGTGTGATGTTAAGTGTGCAATATTAAGCGCTGATTTGTTACCTTATTTCACTATCATAGCAGGTTGTGTCAATTTTTTCAGCTTTCAAATTGCATAAATGAAAGGTGCTAAACAGTTGCAGCATGATATGAATTCTAAAGATATTTTTGTTATTTTAATATAATTTTTTTCTGCTTGGTAATAATCTACTTGAAGTTGTGACTTTTTTTTACTGTTTGGGGAAATTAAATTACAAATATCATACTGATAATTATATCTTATTCACTGCTTTTTTCTTATTTTACAGATTGAAGTATATTCATCAGTGTGCCGAAGATTGCTTTGCCGTCAGTGCTACCACTGGGAATTAACCTACAAAGGATTATAAAATTAGGACAAGACTGGGGACATTCACACATATGAGTACCTTAATTGGAAATGGTAGAGAGTTATTGCCCTATGAACTCACAATTCTGCATTACTTTCTCACATATTTACTATTGCTCAGAAAACAAAGTAGTAAGGGTGTGAGAAGCTACCCAGTAGACAATCTTGCAAAGGATATTCACCTTAAAATGCTTGAAAAGTGTAAATGAGCGAACAGCTCTTTTGTATCTCCGTTGTAAATTCACGAGTCAAAATCTTGAACAAAATCGAAGAGACTTACGAATAGGCCAGTTATGTCAAAGAGGCTTTCATTGCAAAACCTGACAAGCTTTTTATATCTTCAGTTGCGTTGCAAGTGTAAAATTTTTCTTTCCTTTGAATTTGGATGCAATGTTACAAAAACTAAACTTACATTAATTATATATGCCCTAGAGATTTGAAGATCATTCATTCACGATGATCTTCAAATCTCTAGGGCATATATAATTAATGTGATTTCAGTTTAGTTTTGCTTTCACTAAAGGTCAAAGACAAAAGTTTGTTTCTATTGGGCCACATCAAATTGACTTGCCAGATCAAATTGGGTGAAACAGAAAAGTCAAAAAGCAGAAGCAACAAGAAAGTGAAAGAAGACGAGTTGCGATATAAGCAGACATTTAAGCAGATCAATGTTCCAATGCCATCAAGTGAAATAATTTTCTCTCTTGATGAAAATGCAGAAATAATAGCTAATGCTCAAAATAGAAAAGCTAGAAGTTATGAAGGGACATTAAAAATAACAAGCACATCTTCAAATTCCATTAAATAGTCACAATGCAGCACAATAGAAATACCTAATGTTACTATGCATATCATCATATATGGTGTTGGCCTGCGTGCCACAGCTGCCCTGACTGCTGTTGCCTTTATGGTTGCGGGCTTGATCACTGAAGAGGACAAGAGACTTATAGTGATCACAATAAATTCAAGAGGGTCCAAGAAAAAGTTATGAGATCATTGGATAAGGATTTTGATAAACTTTGTAAGAAGGGTGGAATGACAATTCAAATCACAAGTTTCCCAGCATCTTCAAAGAAGAGAATGTATTTGTGTGCATTGAGCCAAGTGTAAGTTAACTCTCTACTTCTTCATTCTTGAGAAGGCTCAAGGAGTAAAAAAGCCCTGCTGAGGTGATTCCTGATAATCTTGTAGATTTCATGAAGAAGTGCATTGATAAAAGCCTGCTCGCTATTGGAGGTGATTCTACAAATGTTAACGCTGGCTGTGAGGAGGGGTACATGCGTAGAAGTCAGCTTGAATGCAAACTGATCTAGTTGGTTTGTGCCCTTCACACTAATGAGTGACCCCTGCGACACTTGATCACAGCACTGACTGGGAAGAGCTCGTCGAACAACAAGTTGACAGGTACTATTTGCAAGATGCTATGCACTACAACCGAACATGACATATATCCTCCATTCAATAAACTCTCGATTGGAAAGCCTCTTACTTCAGTGAGTGATAATGTCATAAATTATCTCTCTACTAATTAATCGTACTGGTATATAATCACACAAGCCATAAAGACAGGAAACTTCCCAAAGATCTGGCCTTTCTTGAAATTGTTCAGGTGAGCTGTTCTAGGTGGTTGAAAACAATAAACATTCTTTGTCGCAAATGGGTTTAAAAACATGGCCTTAAAGGCAAACCCTCAACAACTTAAAATTGATAGTGGAATAAATTGTTGGTGTGTACTACTCCTGTTGTTTCAACATCAAAGTAAAACATTCTTGGGTAGAAAGCTCGCGCCACATCTTATTTCAGCTGCAGCTACTTAAAGTGCAAAAGAAGGCTGTATTGGATGTCGTTTTGCCAGCCATCAAGCGATCCGCATGGTATACATTTAAGAAAATGATAATCCAGATACACTTGTGCTCGGATGAATGACACTGAGGAGAGGAGAACTGTTGGCCAAAATAGTGTCCACATGAGATATGGAGATGATCACAGACTTGGAGATTTTTCTGTACGTCCCAGAAAGACACCATCCACCAACCACACGGCTTCTTTCCTTTTGGATCTGAGCGACTTGTCGGACGGGATATTTGAACATCCATTGACATATAAATTGACTTCAGAAAGGGTAAAGAAGTTCCTTTGATAAGCCCATGCAAGTTTCACAGTAGCCCTGTCATGCTCAGTCTAGAGAGAGGTGTGTGAAACCAGTCACAGGGGCAGAAGGCAGGGTGTATACACAAGAGAAATGAGAAACCTGAGGGCTATATCGAGACCCAGAAGTAGCAAGTAAAAGGTTCATTTCTTTCTAATGTTGTATGATTACAAGGATATGTTTTATAAGGATTGGGATACGTTTTATGCAGAGAAACTAAATATATATATCATTACCTGCCATTTTGACAAGCTGAAATAAATAAATATTTTCTGAGAGAAAATTATCAGGGAATTGTTTCAAATATAGATTTAATAAGCTAAATGTTGAATTATCACAAAAAATAGCAGATTTAAGGTCCTTACATTCAAACACATATTTTTAAAACCCTTCAGTGACGCACCCTAATAACATAATCGAATTAAAGAGTGTCTGTTTGGTAGACTGAACAACTCATTTATAAAAAGCGGCTATTCATAAAGATACATTTCTTCACTCTGTTTTTGATTTAAATTAATTCGCCTGTGCATCAGTTGCTTATTAAATATGTATATGAATTATATTAGGCTAATAATTATTGCTGTCGTAAAAGGTAGCGAAAGTGTCTCCTTCTTATTACTACCATGTAATAATCACTGGGCCTCCAGTTACGGAGTTACCTAGATGATTATCTCCTAAAGTATTGAGAGTTTTTAAGAGAAAATATAAACTTTACTAAGAGAAGGCAAGCTAAGACCAAGCTCAAGCCTTTAAACAAGTCCTATCCATCTGCTTAGAAGTCAAGCAACTCCTGTCGAATCATCTTTGATCCGGCAACTAAACACAGTCCCTATCCATGATAGCTAACCCCTTTTGTAATTCACTAACTTTACTGCAACATAGTAGCTAGGTTGCAATTAATTTTTGAATGTAAGTCTTAACGATGTTTTTTCAGGTTCCAATGGATCTAATGTCGATTGAGCAATCAGGGACTATAACGCCCTGTGGCTTTTTAAGCGACAGCTCCTCCTCTATGGTATGAGCAATTAATTCCTCACAAACCTTTCAGCGTTTTGATTCGTTTTTGTCTATGTCGATGATTTGTTTATTGCCGGCAAAAACGAGGCTCAACATTTGCAAAATTTGGAGCAAGTTTTTGTAAGGTTGAAATTGTACGCTTTCAAAATCAACATTGCAGGGCCCCCCCCTCTCCAAATTAAGACCTTACTACGTTGCTCGAGATTGCTGCCCCGCAGAAATCTGGCGAACAATTAAGATTTTAAAATCTTTAGGCATAACTGATCGAGTGGCTTAAGATCTTGGTGATCCCACACTTTGTACGATAATAAATGCATAGTTTGGTTAGACTTAAGCCTCTCCTACTTTCGTAAAATAAGTATGTGAACTCCAAATTTCTCTGTCAAGTTTAAACCTTAAAAACGAACCTTGCCTTTTTAGTATTTTATTGAATTTTGGTCAAGAACTTAAATAAAAAAAATTATTCCGCATTTGGTTCCTTTTTCACCTCGCACTGAGAACACAATTCAGAGCAGTGCTTCCCACTGTATAACAACAATTTGCAGATTCGAACAGGTCAAGTTACAGAAGAGGACTGGATAACGGAACGTAAGTTTTAAGGAGAGATTGTTCCGGGCACTAAGACTCCCGTCCGTTGCCTTTGAGTACATACATTGTGCCAACCAATGTTGAGCCCCAACTCTTCAAATTTAATCAATATAACTGACCTTTAGCACCGTTGACTCTACCAGTTTTACACAAGAGTTACAGAGGTTTCCTGGCTAATTAAATTTTCTTTAGAGATTGATAAAACACGGCGCCATTACTCTTATTTCTTTAACAAGTCAACATGTTGAAAAACTAGAATAAGTGCCGTCTCAATTCAAATTTACAATGGGCTGAAAATGCTGAAACCGCTTTAAATGATATTAGAACTGCAATAGTCAAAGCAGCATTCTTGCTTCACCCGAAAAGACACCGCCCATTGTGTCTCAAAACCGATGTATCCGATTTAGCTGCAGGATCACCCCAAGAACGACTTTCTGAAGGCTATGCGGCAAAATGGTATACTATAGTAAGGCATTTGAAGGTCTTCAATTATATATTAACGTTGAGAAATGAAGCAACCTCTATAACACTGATATTAAAATTTTGACCACCTTTTAAAAGGTACCGAGTTCCATTTCCTGACCAATTAGAAGGCAATAATTCGGAGCTGCCAAATCCTGTACAACCAGAAACTCTCTAAAGGGAAGCTCGCACTTACTAACACAATGGTCAGTACATTACAGACATTAGGCACATAACTTAAAAATTTAATACCGTTAATGCTCTTTCCCAGGCATCCATCAATGATTGCAACATGCAATCTTGTCAAAATTCAACAGTGGTACTCATTGCAACTCGCAATACGAAATCTCTTTACAACATGAAATGACACTCTCAGTCATCATTTCTACAACTCCTTTCGTCACTATTAACAATTATGAGTTTTGATAAACATCTCAATTGTCCGAATCAGAATTGAACATTTTACACGAGATGACCCTTCTACCTTACTTCAGTAGCATAACATTGCCTTGACCTCCTCACATCGCAGTATCATTACTTCTTCTTGTACCATTTTTTTGTGCTTTGCATAAATCTATTCGAATTGTGGCAAAATATAGTTTGATTCTGATTCCGTCGAAAGCGTAGCAAACCTCGGATTTGCCGCATTTCGCATTACAACCGACAAAAATCAAGAACAGATTTGTATATATAACGTGAAATAGTTAGAAATAACCTGACCTAACATAACATAACGTTCAATTTTCAAATAATCAGTTTGTGAAACTATACAAACCTTTTGTACCTACCAACAATGGGGATTCTACCCCCTCACCCCGAGTTTTTAATTCAACTTGAAAGCACAAAATACTCCAATTTTGCCTTACATCTAAAAGTGAAGAGCAGATATGAATCAATAACCTGACCCAACCTACCCTAACCGAGGAGAAAAACTAAAATTAATTAATAGTGAAACCATGCCTTAACAAGAGTTGGAGGAGAGTTGTGCCAGGGTAAAAAAGGGGTAATCGCTTATCAACATCTGGTTGTGCAGCCATAAACCTTGCGATATGTTAGAGGTAACAGTTGTTGGGTGTCCCATTTTCAGGTAAATGGCCAATAGTGGTCTGTGTTTTCCCCATGTCGGATATTTTGGTTGAAACTGGTTTATTATATTATTTCCTTAAAGAGATTTAAGTTTCAGCCAATCGATTTTCCATCTGCATAAGAAATCTCTTTTTAGTCTCTCTCTCTCTCTCTATTCCGCCAAACAACTATACACAATTATTTTCTCTTTACGAATTCACTCTTCTATTTCTACGATGCGCTCTTTGCCACCAATATACTCGTGTTAACAACGCCAATGGGCACACACATCGCAACAAAAACTCTTCCGATCCACAAATATTCTCCTAAAAGATTGTAGATTCTGAAGAAAATATTCCTGATTGAATATCTTTGCTAAGAAATCGGTTCATGAATCGTAAATAAGGTATAAAATGCTTTCGTCCTCCACCGCCCCGAGGATAAATCGCAAATTATGAAATAAGAGCCAACATTAAATTTCCAACTAAACTTGATTGGAAGTCTGTTAGAATTATTGAAGATTTAAAACAGGTTTATGGGGATTATAAACCATGTAGAACAGTGGTTTACGGTTGGATTAAACGTTTCAAGAAAGGCAAAAAACAACTCAAAGATGATCCATAGGAAGGGGGACCATCCACCTCAAAAAAATCAAGAAAACATCACGCTTGTGCAGAATCTAGTTGAAAAAGATCCCAGAATCAATATTGACGAAGTTGCAAATAAAGTGAGACTCTCAAAAGGTTTAGCATTTGCAATTCTTGGTTTGAACAAGCTTTCAGCGCGCTTGGTCCATAAAGCGTTGCGCAGACCAACTGAATCAAAGGGTTGACCTTTCTTTAGCACTTTTTACCAAAATTGTAGCAAATAAGAACAGTTTTTTTAACCGTTTCGTCACCGGAAATGAAACTTTGATCTATCAGTTTGATCCAGAAAAAAAATTAAATCCAAAAGAGTGGCATTTGAAGGGAACAGCTGGACCTGTAAAATTTAAAACAGAAAAGTCTGTTAAGAAGGGTATGGCCACATTTTTGGGGTATTCAAATGGAAGTATATTGCTAGATTTCTAGAAGGACGGAAAACTGTTACTTTCAGCTATTATGAAGGTGTTTTAAAGAAGCTGAAAACTGCCCTGGCCAAATAAACGTCGAGGAAAGCTGCACGGCCAGATTTTGTTTCACCATGACAATGCCCCAGCGCATTCTGCGAAGGCTATCAATGCTATGCTCCCCGAATTTCGATGGGAAACTCTTTCACATCCAACTCATAGCCCTCGTTAAGCCCCCTCCGTCTTTTGTTCGGTTCACCAAAGTAAAAAAAAAACACCTGAAAGGCAACCGTTTCCGGTAGTTAGTTGAAGCAAAAAATCAGGTTATTGCTTGGTCTCAGAAACAACCCCAACAATTCTACAAAGAAGGAATTTATTAGTGTAAAAATATAGCTTGCAAAAGTGTATAGGAAATAATGGAGCTTATGCAGAAAAATGCTTATGTCATGTTGAAAAATAAAAATTTTAGGACATTTCTCTGAGAACTTTTTGACTCACCCTCGTATATATGGGTACCCGAGTTCTGCTTACAACCGCCTTCCCTCAATTATTCTCCTCCTTCGAAAATCTTTTTTCCCTCTCTCTTTCTCTATCTTTAACAATCTTACTTTCTTTATGTTTTTAGTCCCCCATACTCTCTATCTATTCCCTTTGCTCGCATCCTTTCGCTATCTTCCTTTCTCTATCTTCATTTCTTTCTTTCTCTTTCTTTTTCGTCTTTCTTTCTCTCTCCTCCTCATTTATCTATTTTCTCTTTTCTCTCGTTCTCCCATTTTCTTAATTTCTCTACTATTCCATTTCAATTGTAGCTATACTATATATATATATATATATATATATATATATATATATATATATACATATGCAAGCTCCTAGCATTATTACATGGTCACGTCATCGCACCAGAGTCAACCTCCCTTCCCATTTCTACCCCTCAAACATCACTAATGGTTGAACACGCAGGTTCTCTCACAACTCCATACATGCTTGCAAATTACAATCGCTCTTTCAATACCTTACGGTATTCTCTTCCTTCCTTCTATCCATTTAAGTTGCCTGCACCCACTTTCTCTCTCATCTTACGAATAATAATAGAATAAATTTAATATTATAATATTACTCGGATCATCTAAGATAAAAGGAAAGGCACATAATTTCTCCATCTCTATCTTTTTCTCTCTCTCTTCGTCTATCTATCTTCCTTTCTCTTTATCCATCTAGTCTCCCCTTTTAATTGTAGCTATCATACACATACATACGCGAAAACACATACAATTGAATATTCTTACACGACGATGTCATCGCACCAGATACTCACATTCCCCACCCCCTCCAAATTTATACCCCTCAAAACAAACACTATCATGCATTTACACACAGGTTTAATCACAAGTGCATACATGCGTGAAAATGTTTACACAATCCCTCTCTCAATACCCTACAATATTCTCTTCCTTCGTTCTTTCCATATAAATGCCTTCTTACTCTTTCCTCTTCCCTTTTCCAAATGATAATAAGAATAAATATGATATAATATCAAGAATTATGTATCAGGAGAGAATGAGACATATACCCTATTTCTCTCTCTCACACACACATAATCACACACTCTCTTTCTCTTCCTCTCCCTATAATTTTTTTTATCTATACCCATTTTTTTCTCATACATGCTCCCCTCCTCTTGCCGCCATCGCATCAGAATCACTCCCCCTCCCTCACAATATCTACTCTTCAAACAACCACTAACGGATATATACAAGTAAGTTTGCTCACAACTAGATACACGTGTGTAAATTTATACACCCTCCCTCTCTCAATACCTTACGGTATTCCTTTATTCCCTTCTCCTCATATAAATTACCTTCTTCCTCACATCTCTCCTGTGTTACGAATAATAATAAGAATGACAATGATATTATAATATTATACATATCACGTATGAAGATACATAGAATAGGTACTATAACGCATTTCTCTTCTGTTTACTGGTGTGTTTTATTCGAGATAAGAACGATCGAACCAACAGCCATTCATACCCACTTCCTGTCGAATCTCTCCCACCTTCTCCTCTATAAGTGTTTTGCTATCCTAATTTCATAGACATTCTAGGAGAGATTTTTAAATGGGAATCGAACGACGGCATCTCCCGCAGAAAGTCTACACGGAGAGATCTGTAGGAAAAGTGGTGAAGATAGAGGAGGGCATTGAGGCTGGTGGGCACACACTTCTCGAAATGCCAGCTGCGGCATACTTCCCATGCCCTGATATGAGGGAGCTACCGATTAAAGTGGAATCTGAACCACGATACATCATTCAAGGCGCGTTACATCTCTGAATCGGCTCTGTTACATGTGACTTACTGACTCCGCCACGATGTCGTCGCTGGGAGGGCTTCAATTCTAGTTTTTCTGGATCTCTCGGTAACATTTGACAACGTTCAATACTCCGTCCTTCTTGACGTCCTGGTTGTCTCTGGTACTGCTGTAACCTGGTTTCGCTCTTATTTATCATCTCTTACTCATTCTGTTCACATCGAGGATGAGGACTCTCAGTCAACTGCTCTGTCTACGGTGTTCCTTAGATCTCTGTCCTTGACCCGCTGCTCTTTTGTATCGCCTTTCTTCCTCTTGGTCTTCTTCTGCGTCGGCTAGGTCTATTCTTCTATTTTTCAGCTGATGATACGTAAATATTTCTCTCCTCCTCCTCCTCAAACTCTTTTGCCATGACCATTACTATTCATTTATGCTAATATGACAGGATTACTAAATAGCTATCGGATAACTTCCTTATACTTAACCATAGTAATCTGAGGTTCTTTTGATGGGCACCTAAGCAAATCTCGCTCGCTCTAAAAATGTAGTACTCTTTCTCAATATAATGGGTCCGGATTGCGTTCTTTGAAAACGTCGTAACCTCAGTCATAACGGTTCTCTCGTTCTAAACCCATGCTCAGCGAACTTCCCTCGCTGCCTATTAAATTTTGAATTAATTTTAAAATCCTCCTTCTCACATTCAAATTCCTCAACACTGCAACTATCCCTTACCTTTCCTCCACACTGGCTTTGTGTTCAGGAAACAAAGAGCCCTTCGCTCGAGAAGTGCCTTCCTGCTTTCAGTTCTTCGCAGTCATCTACTGCATGGTTGATTGTGCCTTCTCTGTAGTTGAACCTAGGACGTGGAAGGGTCTGCCTGCTCTCATACACTTCTCTTCGTGGCTTGGCGCTTTCAAACGGACTCTGAAAACCATCCTTTTTTGTCAGATCTTTTCCTATTCGATGGACGAACGTCTTGCGAAGGATTCAAGGTCTTGAACAGCGCTATATAAAACCTCTATTATTATTATCATCATTCATACTTTATTCTTTCATTCCTTTCTCACACTCAGAATACTTGCGTGGCCTCTGGCTATTAGTGAGCGGTAGATCCGATTTTACTCTACCACCTATATTTCCATTGTTACTATGATTAAATGTGCAATTTTTCTTTATGCTTTTTGACTATTTTTATGTTTCTCTGATTTTATTTTGTTGGGGTACCTTGATATTAGTTTTCTTACGCGTAAGATTGTTTCCCTATCGTATGTCATAATCAGTTCTCATATTCGAGAATTCTTCCTATATTCGTTATTTTTTTTATATTCTCATATATTTTTTTGTTTGTCATTATCTTTTATTGAGGTCAAAATCCTCGAGAGTTTTTTCAACTTTATTGGTTATTTAAGCCTTATTTTATATTTCCGATATTAGGTTGTAATCCGGGAGAGGTTTTCCCGAGTCTTTAGTTATTTCAGCCTTATTATTTATTATCGGTCTTTGAGTCTTATCCATTTTATTTTGTTGTTATCTTTGCTTTCACGAGTATCACCCTTCAGGATAACGACACCCATAACGTCTTCATTTATATTGGTTTCTTTGTATCTTCAACGCTTTACGAACCCATTTATTACTAGTTTGGTACTTGAAAAGTGATTTGATATGGAAACAGCTTTTCTTAATTTTGACTTCAGCGTGTATAACCCAGAATGTGATTATACTTCATACAGACTTAATACTATTAATTCCGTTAATTTACTGTTAAAAGTTTTACCGAATATATCGTCCCTTATTTGATCACATTTGTTCTTAACTAGACAATACTTAGATAATCTTTGAACAGATATAGTTGAATAACATTAGTGGGTATGACCCTTAAATACTTTGGTTTTAATGAGAAATAATAAAATATACCCCAAAATGCTCATTCTTGGTCCCCCTGTAAAATCTGAGTCTTCACTTTGTCGAACATGAATGTAGGAACAATTACCCTTCATAATTTTGACGATATCTGACCTTTAATTTAGCGCAGGAAATAAAAGATCGTGTCAGAATGATTAGTCCTTTCTTTCTCAATCTTGTAATTCTTCCACGATATCGATAATTCGATGCAAAGGGAAACAACATTAATGGAAATTGGAGTTTAATAATCGATTGTCATCCTCCATCTCCCCTAAATTAATAAAACTTATAGCCCCGTTATCCATGTAGACCCAATGATATACTAAAGACTTCAACTCTTTTAACATAAGAGGGTCTTTTCGGCGTCTAAAATCAAGAATTGATGGAATAATAGCATTAACAAAGCAAGAAAATACATAAGCCCATATGGAAGCGGCTTATTGCGGTCTACTACTATAGAAACGTTCTGTTTTCCAACTTTCTTTTAACATAGAATTAATTATAATTTATTTTGGTCCGTTTGATTCAGACTTATTAGATTGAAAGCTTTGTCAAGGTCAAAGAACAACAGATGCTTAACAAGCTTAAATGTAGCGGGGGGGGGGGGGGGGATAAATACTGGTTAAAGGAAGGGCCGTTATAAATAGCCTGATTGTGGGTCTATGTAGCTTTTGATCTAAATCACTTCTATTATGGAAGTAAAGGACACAACTTGAACATTTAATCTGTCTCCAATCATAAAATTGGATGTAGGCGATAGTAAAGAATGTGCTTGGTAATCCTCACGGAAATGATCGAGATTGTCTATTTGTTCTATACTTCCTAATTATTTCTGTTCTTTAGGCGATTTATCGATTAAACAATTTGTCCTCATTCTTTCGAACTTATTTTCAAATTAAAGGATCAAACAGCATGGGCAAATGAGTTGTTAATTGCGATAATTTGGCCCGTTTGTGAGTTCCTGAGTAATGGTAGGAGTAGTAACCCACCTTCCCTCATTCTGGTAAGTAGAATCTAGAAAGAAATTGAAATTTGATTCCTTTACTCCCTCATCCTCATCCACTCTCATTAGTACAGAATACATCTCTTTATACCCATTCTCTACATGAAGACAGTTCTCGAATTTTAACACACTCGACCACTCCGAGTGGGTAAGGAACATCGAACGCTTCGTACGTAGCCTACGGATGATTCAGATTTGCCTTCCTCAGATGATTCAGATTTGCCTTCCTCAGATGATTCAGATTTGTCTTCCTTAGATGATTCATATTTGCCTTCCTCAGATGATTCAGATTTGCCTTCCTCAGATGATTCAGATTTGCCTTCCTCAGATGATTCAGATTTTCCTTCCTTAGATGATTCAGATTTGCCCCCCTCAGATGATTCAGATTTGCCTTCCTCAGATGATTCAGATTTTCCTTCCTTAGATGATTCAGATTTGCCCCCCTCAGATGATTCAGATTTGCCTTCCTCAGATGATTCAGATTTGTCTTCCTCAGATGATTCAGATTTGCCTTCCTCAGATGATTCAGATTTGCCTTCCTCAGATGATTCAGATTTGCCTTCCTCAGATGATTCAGATTTGCCTTCCTCAGATGATTCAGATTTGCCTTCCTCAGATGATTCAGATTTGCCTTCCTCAGATGATTCAGATTTGCCTTCCTCAGATGATTCAGATTTTCCTTCCTTAGATGATTCAGATTTGCCCCCCTCAGATGATTCAGATTTGCCTTCCTCAGATGATTCAGATTTGTCTTCCTCAGATGATTCAGATTTGCCTTCCTCAGATGATTCAGATTTGCCTTCCTCAGATGATTCAGATTTTCCTTCCTTAGATGATTCAGATTTGCCCCCCTCAGATGATTCAGATTTGCCTTCCTCAGATGATTCAGATTTGTCTTCCTCAGATGATTCAGATTTGCCTTCCTCAGATGATTCAGATTTGCCTTCCTCAGATGATTCAGATTTGCCTTCCTCAGATGATTCAGATTTGCCCCCCTCAGATGATTCAGATTTGCCTTCCTCAGATGATTCAGATTTGCCTTCCTCAGATGATTCAGATTTGCCTTCCTCAGATGATTCAGATTTGCCTTCCTCAGATGATTCAGATTTGCCTTCCTCAGATGATTCAGATTTGCCTTCCTCAGATGATTCAGATTTGCCTTCCTCAGATGATTCAGATTTTCCTTCCTTAGATGATTCAGATTTGCCCCCCTCAGATGATTCAGATTTGCCTTCCTCAGATGATTCAGATTTGTCTTCCTCAGATGATTCAGATTTGCCTTCCTCAGATGATTCAGATTTGCCTTCCTCAGATGATTCAGATTTGCCTTCCTCAGATGATTCAGATTTGCCTTCCTCAGATGATTCAGATTTGCCTTCCTCAGATGATTCAGATTTGCCTTCCTCAGATGATTCAGATTTGCCTTCCTCAGATGATTCAGATTTTCCTTCCTTAGATGATTCAGATTTGCCCCCCTCAGATGATTCAGATTTGCCTTCCTCAGATGATTCAGATTTGTCTTCCTCAGATGATTCAGATTTGCCTTCCTCAGATGATTCAGATTTGCCTTCCTCAGATGATTCAGATTTTCCTTCCTTAGATGATTCAGATTTGCCCCCCTCAGATGATTCAGATTTGCCTTCCTCAGATGATTCAGATTTGTCTTCCTCAGATGATTCAGATTTGCCTTCCTCAGATGATTCAGATTTGCCTTCCTCAGATGATTCAGATTTGCCTTCCTCAGATGATTCAGATTTGCCTTCCTCAGATGATTCAGATTTGCCTTCCTCAGATGATTCAGATTTGCCTTCCTCAGATGATTCAGATTTGCCTTCCTCAGATGATTCAGATTTTCCTTCCTTAGATGATTCAGATTTGCCCCCCTCAGATGATTCAGATTTGCCTTCCTCAGATGATTCAGATTTGTCTTCCTCAGATGATTCAGATTTGCCTTCCTCAGATGATTCAGATTTGCCTTCCTCAGATGATTCAGATTTGCCTTCCTCAGATGATTCAGATTTGCCTTCCTCAGATGATTCAGATTTGCCTTCCTCAGATAATTCAGATTTTCCTTCCTCAGATGATTCAGATTTGCCTTCCTCAGATGATTCAGATTTTCCTTCCTTAGATGATTCAGATTTGCCCCCCTCAGATGATTCAGATTTGCCTTCCTCAGATGATTCAGATTTGTCTTCCTCAGATGATTCAGATTTGCCTTCCTCAGATGATTCAGATTTGCCTTCCTCAGATGATTCAGATTTGCCTTCCTCAGATGATTCAGATTTGCCTTCCTCAGATGATTCAGATTTGCCTTCCTCAGATGATTCAGATTTGCCTTCCTCAGATGATTCAGATTTGCCCCCCTCAGATGATTCAGATTTGTCTTCCTCAGATGATTCAGATTTGCCTTCCTCAGATGATTCAGATTTGCCTTCCTCAGATGATTCAGATTTGCCCCCCTCAGATGATTCAGATTTGCCTTCCTCAGATGATTCAGAAACTTCCTAGTTGGTCTTTAGAGACGGAAGGTACGGTAAGTTATTCAACATTTGAATGTTTTCGAGTAACATGACACCGAATTAGCGTAAACTGAATTGTTTTTTTACTACATAGTTAATTTCGTTGATTTTCACACAATGTCAGAACAGGACTCTTGTTGCTCCAGCAGCCGTTTATGGGCCAGCCAAGTCATAGCCCTTGGTATGGAACTCTAGTCAGTGATGGACAGTATCGGGATGTATCGGGTATCGTAATCGCTTAAGATGTTTATTCCAAAATCCCTCGAAAAAACCGACAATCGATATTCGATTCATTTAAATTTATCATATATATCATAAATTAATGATGTATAGGATAAATTGAAATTAATCTTTGGTTGCTTTCCTACTTGATTAATTTATAGCTCAGTATCATATCTGAGAGTTCTAATATTCATTAATTTTGCAATAAGTTGAATATTTTCATAATAATGACGTAGCTATCTAATTCTGAGACATATGTAAAATTACTTTCACATAATATTCATTGATTTATAAGGCACGATATAAATATACTAAAATAAATTTAATTAGAAAAATAATTTTTTAGTTTGAAAAGTGTTAATTGTAATCTCTTCAAAGTTTCTAAGATATATTAGATCCAAATTCGTCATGGCACCTGACCCGTCAGTTACTGTAAACCTAGGTTTAAATAATCTGTGATTAGGATAGATACTCTTATCGTCATAATGCTTGTTATCAAATAAACTGTTATTACATTTTGCAAATAGAAGCTCTATTCTACAGCTGAACATGAATCATTCCAGTGATGCTCATCTTGTAGAAACATACACAAACCTGTCACGTCATTTCGCTATTTAAATAATGGATTGTTCGCCGCTCGAGCAGTCGTTCATTAGTAGCCTTGAAGTGAGTAACTCCGTAAAAGGCTTTATCTACGTCACGTAGCACCAGGGAGATGTATTTTTCTATGCTTTTGCTTTTGCTATTTATCCGTTACTAGTTCTAGGAGCACGGGCTTATCCCTGTTCTTTTGGAATCCAGGCTAGAATTTGTTGTATTAATTATTTTCCTGAATGTATTCCACATGTCTTATTATTTTCTCGAAGGCTTCAACGGTTTAATTTAAAAGCGATATAGGCCTGTAACTATTTGAGAAACTTGTCTATTTACCTGCTTTGGGGAAGAATATTATTATTGCTGTCGTTTATGCTGTTTTTGTTGTTGAACTTGCGTGTGAGGTAGTTTTCCCGCAAATGATTCCGGAATTCTTAGTGGTTGCAATCCAGCGATTATTATGATGGTCAATTCCATATTTTAATTCTACGGCGATGTATGTTTTTTATAATTACTCACGAGTTTTGTAGTTGATATTTTCTTAATGACAATAGTGGCTCCGTCGTGTTGTTCGTCTTTTGGGTTAATGGCTGTGACGTCGTAATTTATTTCCTTACCTCACCGTTGTTGAGATTGATTCCGTGGTTCGAGACCAAAATGATGTCGGGGTCCGTTCGTCGGAAATCTTTCCTTAAATTTGATTCCTCTTTCTTCAGCCGTTGTTGTTTAATTGTAAGAGTTTCAGTTTCGTAGTACCTATGATGTTTAGGTTAGTTCTTTATCTGATGTTAGTCCTTTTATCCTTTTTCCTGCTCTTATCGATGTGTTTCAGTGTTGTTTCCCTCTTCTTCTCTTCTTCTACTTTTCGTTGTCTTGCTTTTTTGACCGCCTCTGCCTATGGATGGGCTAGCGGGGCTTGGAGATTTCGTCTATCGGGTAGGGCTACCTTTTGTCTTTAATTTCTTCCTTTTCTTTATTTTCGGATAACACTCTTCTGTTCCTGTTCCGAAGAATCTGAGCTCTCTTCGGTATCACTTCATTCTGATTCTGCTCGTGGTAGTTCTTCCTGTTTGTCATCTGTAGCGTTGTTTTTCTGCATTTGCATTTTTAAAGTTGGCGAGGAGTCGATTTGATGGGGAATGTTGATAGTTTCTAAGCCATTAGCTTTAAGAAGCGAGTTTAGTCTGGTCCCATCTGAAATTCAATTTAGACAAATGTAGAGTTTTGCACGTGGGTCATAATAAGCCAGGTTTTAACTATAAAATCGGTGGTAAAAATCGTAGCTCCTTAAATGAAGAAAAAGATTTAGAGGTGCAGTTTTCAAAGGATTTTAAGTTTAATAAACAGTGTGACGAAGCGTGTAAGAAAGCAAACTGAATGCTTGGAATTATTGCAAGAAGTTTTTAGTACAAATACCTAACATATAATCCTACCTCTATACAAAAGTTTAGTAAGACCACACCTGGAATACGCGATACAATTTTAGTCACCTTATACACATGTAAACAACGATAACAAAGAAAGAATTCAACGACGGACAACTAAATTAGTTCCCTCGATTAGAAATCAGTCATATATCGAAAGATTAAATATATTAAAACTAACGACTCTCGAAACTAGGCGATTGCGAGGCAAACTTATCGAAGTATTAAGAATTTTAAATAAACTTGAAAACGTAAATTATGAAAAGTTTTTAAGTACGACCATGGATGGTATCACACGTAACAACGGTTTGAAATTAAAGGGCAGAGGTTTCAAACGAACAGAGTTAAAAAACTTTTACCTTAAAAATCATCGATAAATGGAACACACTCACCGCGGAGGTAGTAAATACTAGTAGTGTGAATAGTTTTAAAAACAAAATTAACAGTTGTTTAAATACGGAGGCCTATTGTGGATCGGATGTCGCGTGAGTGAGCATCGTGGGCACAATGTCCGAAGGAGGACTACTAGCATATTAGTATTCGAATGGCACTGGCCTTTGAGTGGACTAAGTAGTCTTTGCTAGCTCCCTGTAACTATGTGAGTGAGTTTTGTGTGGTTGTGTATTTTACGCATGTGTATATTTTGGCGTACATGCCTCCTATTATGTTCGATAGTGTTGTATGGCTCAGTGAATCCTTTTTGAGGGCATATTTCTTCTTCTGCAGTTTCCTTTACCTCCTTTTTAAAAGGTAGAGCTTAGCCATTATCCAGGTGTGACCCTCGTAATTAATACACTTTGTTGCAACAGTAGATTTTGTGCCCTTTGGTGGCACATTCAGAACCTGTGGTGTGTTTCTCACTTGCTTAGCAAGTGAAGCATATCTGAATGTCGACGAAAACGTCTCTCTGACTGGTCGCCAAGAGTAAGGTATCAACATGTTGAATACCAGCAATCCTTTTTCCAGTGTTTTTCGTTGTTTTCAAACCTACTAATTTAAAGACATGTTTAGTTCCCTAAATTTGATCACCTTTTGTACTTTGAGCTATTTTCAATTCCTCTTTTATTTCCTCGCATATGTGTGGGCGTACATATGCCTCTACCTCTGGGCAGACAAAACTCCCGTTTGAAGTAATCTGTGGTGGTGTTTTCACCTCCAGTTCTAATTTTCTTTTCCTTGGTGCAGATAACCCTAAGCACAGTAGTTGCTTTATATGTGGTATTTCCAAGTCGGAGAAAAACCTAATAGGAGATAAAAGAAGAAAGAAATACACAGATAGCCCAGATTGATTAATCAGGGAGGGAAGAAATTTATACATGAAAGATTTCCGAAAATGGAAAATCGAAACCAAACGGATTGATAACAGATTAACCAAAAAAGATCAACATTTTATGCGTATGTTATTTAGCTAATTTTACTAAGTACCAAAATAAAACACAGGATATCGACGCATAAACAACGATAAAAGAGCGACGAGAGAGAACGCTAAACTACTAGTAGAAAAAATTAGCATAACGGTTCGAACGCCTAAAAACAACACCATTACAATACAGACATGCTATTCGAATGAAGATAACCTGATCCTCAAGCAAAATTCGCTAACGATAACTATTTTAAAATCTATACATAGTACTCTATCAAAGG
Organism: Ceratothoa steindachneri; assembly: GCA_963969495.1. NCBI lineage: Eukaryota > Metazoa > Arthropoda > Malacostraca > Isopoda > Cymothoidae > Ceratothoa > Ceratothoa steindachneri. The sequence continues at coordinate 92,478,683 of OZ018324.1, forward strand.
GACAAAGATCAGCGTGACTTCCATGCAACTTTGCATTTACTTGCAAACCTCATATTTCCTTCCAGGACATAGGACACACCGTGATTCGGATCCCACGTAAAGGGTAGGTCCACTGAATTCCTTGTTCACCGATTAACCTTCTGTATTTCCAGATTTGCCATCTCTAATCTTTACCTTTCCTCTTCCGTTCGGTGTCCTCTCTTCTATGCCCTTGGAAGAGAGGCCTGAAAGTTGGCGGTGGGGAAGGATCGGCGGAGCTTTCTCTCTCTTTTCCCTCCCACCTTTCATTACATTTCATTTTCATTTCATTTCATTAGTTTCATCTCAAGAAATCTGAAGGTCCTCAGCGGATAGATAGTAATCTGTCACGCTGAAAGCAAAGTGGAATTTATTTTCGAAATAAGGCATCTTCATACACAAAGATCTGAAAAATTGAGAAGAATTACCCAGGCATAAAAAAAGTCATAGATTATTAAATTTGGAAAAAAAATGTTTCCAAAATAGTCTGTGAACAAACAGAGAGGGCAAACAAGATCAGCTAGAACAGTCTACTCTTGTTCAGCATGGAAATTCATCTGGAGAATGTGGAAAGAAAATAACATATTAACAGAAAGATATGCTTCAACTGCTACACGATGGACTCATACACAACTAAAAAAAGGTAATGTAGAAACAGAAGTGAGATGCTCTGAATGTGGACAAAAAGGTCAAGAGTGGAGAAACCTTACCCAACCCACAGAAGAAACGCCTCAACTGCGGCGGACCACACTGGACAATGGCAAAGGCGTGTCCAATGATAAAATTAATAATTACAAGGAAGGAAAATATGAGAAACTAAACAGAAACGAAAAGAAACGTGATACACGCAGCCGTGGCTAAAACTATAGTACACAAAATGAGGAGGACAAAAACACTCCTCACTGTTTCGAACCAAACAACTATGGAATTAGTTAAGTGCATATATTACGCGCACGAAATAAACATAGATAAATCTCCTACTTTCGCAGTAATCCTCTATGGCACGAAGATGCGCTTCTCTGAGTACCCACCCTCCACAAAAAATTTTAATCTCATCCTGGCCAAGGTTAAAGGGCTAACTAACTAACCGAAAAAAAGAAAAGGGAGAAGGAAAAGAAAAGGAAGTATCCCTCGAACCAGAAAACTAGCCAACTTCAAGCAAGCAAAAGGAAAAAGGAAAACAAAAAGATAGAGCTCAACTACAAAATCTACATAAATGAGCAACTTCCCCTTCCAAGAGGACAGAAGCAGGTAAACTGGGTGAAAGCTTTAGGCGAAGGAACATGCAAATGGGCCTTTAAAGGAAAGACAGGAAAGAAGATAACAAAATAATTGAGGAATTAATCTTTAATGACATAATTGAGATCTACACCGGCTGCGCGACCCAAATCCGAACCAGGTTCAAGGAATTGATATGGTGGAAGTATGGAGATGATCGTACCGACATTTCTAATAGGTTTACCAGGCAAACCACGAATGACAACTGAATCTATCCATAGTAAGCAATGGTTCGCCTTTCTCCAGCAGCAGAACTAAGCTGGAAATGAATGATGAACCATTGTTTGTAGGAAGAAGTCCAAAAATCAAGATCCAGCTCTAGGGGAGCTAAAGTCGAAGATGCAGACACGAACGTGAACAAATGTCACGAATATATACAACTAACCTTAAGGAAAGAATATCATCTAATAAGATACACGATTCAGTCCACGAACTTGGACACCTAATGAATATAACAACGGTGGGAAAGTGATAAAGTGAAGTGATACAAGTTGAACACAACTGGGCCAAGAAGAAAGTCGTGTCAATAAACAAACAAACAACACATTCACTATAAAACAGGTGAAACACAACCCACTATAAATGCACCAAAACAAACAACTATAACCAGTCGGGCTAGAGATCAAACATATATTCACACAACGACATGACTGCTAGCAAAACACAAGAATAAAACATATAATGAATACTGAGATTAGATGGTTCTCCCGTCACGACAACCACAAATTAAATGAATATGAAGGAGAAGGAGAGAGAAAAAAATTGATTCTGATTCAACTTACACCTCAAGAAAGGGAATTTGAGTCTAGTAGAAGAATAGTTGTAGAGAATTGTGCTGAATAAGATAAAAATCTAGTATTAATCTTTTAGGAGTTGTGAAAGCAGCGGCTATAATGGTTCGGAACTTAGGTTTCCATCACAAAACTTAGAGTACCTTCAAACCAAATATTGGTAAGTAATGCACAATAAATTACAGATATAAAATAAGTATGACTATAAGTTGTACATGTACATTGTACATGCTAGGTCAGATGAAACTGCAAGTTACGTGAAAAAGAGCATTTTTATTCCGAAAATATGGTAGTCAAAATTATTCGACCAGTGTAATACTATTAGTTTTATTTTTGAGGCACCAATAATTTTTAATTTTGAAAATAAGGTCAGATGAGTGGATAATATGTGAGTGAGATTCTACCCACCATATTTGCTAAAATTTCAACCAGCCATTTGGATAGCTTATAACTAACCTTATTTCCAAAATTAAAAATCTTGACCTGAGTGGGAAAAAACTGTTATGCTTTGACGTAAATAGTTTGTTCACGAAAGTCCTGGTCGATGAAGCGCTGGATGTTTTATCGACTACTCTTCCCAGTCTAGACATTAATCTACCTTTACCGATCCCTAAAATTATTAAATTAGTGCTCTTATGTGTATCTGATAATGTATTTTCAACTGAAGATAAATTTTTCCGCTAAAAATATGGCCTAAGCATGGGAAACCCCCTTTTCCCCATCATATGCAATCTTTTCATGGAAAACTATGAAACAACTCTCCTCCCTAGAATCTATTCCAAACCTCTTATCTGGTTCCGATATGTAGACGACATCTTATCGGCATGGGTCTTAGACAAAAAGAAGTTCAATGAATTTTTCTACAACCTGAATTTGTTACACCCATAAAAAAAATCAAAGTAGAATGGGAACAGAACAATTATTTACCGTTTCTAGATGTAAAAATCCACCGTTTAAATAATCATATTCAGTGCTCAGTCTATCGAAAACCTACAAATTCAAATGCTTACATACATTTCTCCTCATTACATAACAAATCGGTTAAGATATCAGATGTTTCTTCCCTTTTTATCCGAGCCTACAGAACATGCGACCAAATGTTCCTTCAGGATGAACTTAACCACCTTATTGCAATTTCATCGATCTAAATTAACCAATTCAATTCATAAACAAATGCCATTTGAAAGCATAAAAAAACTTCTATACCATCTCCACACCGCAAAGGGACGAATTTAAAATAAATATTAGTTTCCCATATGCTCCAGGTTTGGCCGCCTTATAATCGTATGCGAACAGAAATGACGTAAATATAACATATAAATATTCCAATACCATACAAAAATCCTTGAATAGAATGCATCCAATCAATCACTACGCGGACGTATACTGTATACCATGCCTTAATTGAAATTTGGAATACATCGGAGAGTAGAGCCATTTTAATAAGAGGATATAAGAACTTCAAGACGATATAAAAAGAGGTACAAGTTCTTCAAGTCTCTTTACGCACATGCCAAAATTACGACCATAGAATCGATTTCAATCAAGCAAAAATCATCTATAAATTAAACAATTATATTGAGAGGAGAATTGCAGAATCTATCATCATTAACGAAGTCGATAATTTCAATTCATCCCAAGGGCAATACAAATTCAACAAATATATATCGAATAGAGCCGCCAATCGTATTTATAAACTCCCGGAAGCAATTGCTCTCAGATATTAGTAAATTCCGCCTAGTCAATCCAATATTTGTTTTCCACTTGTTTCTGGCGTTTTATTATGTTTAGTATTCGGTTCGCCTTATATATACTGGGCTCCTTGCTTGGCTTTTCTCATTACTTAGTTGAAAATTGCAATTATAACTTTGCCTAAACTAGTTCGGTGGTTATAAACAAATCTTGATTCAAATATTGTGGTTTACTATTATGGTTTACTATAGGAAAAAAAGAAAAAGTGAAAGTTATTTAAAATTAATTGATAGTCAAGATGTTTATATATGAGACGAAAAGTTGGTTCTTTTTTGACACTTCGAGCGTCTCCTTAAAACTAATTTACATTTTCGAAGCTTCGGTAAACAAACCAAAAGATTTTCCGCTTAAGAAACTAAAAGCTTCTTTTAGAAGAATGTTTGGAAGAAATTTTACCGAGATGAATGCCTTCAGCTAAAGAATGCACCCTTCACAACACTTTCTTAGGTCATTTAAAACTATTTTGGAGGAAAATATTAAATATTTGTTTAGAGACATACTTAGTTAAAAAGTAAAAGGAAGATTTAAGATCATCTGCAATTCCTCTGCCACTCGGACAACGTATAAAGATCTATTTGTTTCTCGTGTTGTCATCATTGCTTGCCTTCCCAATAAGCGTAATACATTTAGATTTGCTCAGTAAAAGACTTAAGCACCTAAGGAAATGCAGTATACAGAATAGAGTCTCTTAAAATAATAAGTTTCTGATACACTCCAATAGTTTTTAGATCTAAAAGCAATATTAAATTCTAAACTTGGTGGCTTTGGATCAAATGTTGCTTTAAGGTTGACTGAAATGAAATTGTTTTTATAGTTAGCTTCGACAGATGCTTTTGTCAAAATAATTTTGACAAAATAATCTCTACTTCAAAGGATCCCTGCTCTATTATTGATCTTGTATTGCTAATTTTACCAATGTTTCCTGTTCAATTCTACTTCAAAATTTTTATTTTCTTTACTCTATCATTTAGCTATTTTTGTATTATTATCCATGTATTTCTTTAAGGTTCCCGGCGGGTATTTTTAACATCTATCAACCGATATTTCTATGAATTATGCTCAATTTCTTCGACCTTTTTTTTGCTTAGGTCTAGAAAATTCCTTTGAGTTTGAGAGCTCCGTGAATCTCTCGGGTCTGTAACGCCTCTGGATCAGCCCAGGACGCCACCTAGGAGGGTATAATCTTCGACTATTTGTCCCCAAGCCTCTGTTACCAAATCTTACACAACACCAGAAGTATTGTGATGGGCCTTTTGTTGGAGAACACTTCTTATCACACTGGATCAGTACCAGTGTACATAGATGGCTTCAAATCCCAGGAGGAGGTCACTGTTTTTACGGCTCAGCTGGTCGCAATACAGCACTCGGGACGAGAGATAACGCGTCACACTCGGTTCGGAGACCGTTGGTGATATATATATATATATATATATATATCGACTCACAAATCACCTTGGGTGCTCTCAGAGCATTGGAATCTGTACACATACGGGTTCGCGGTATCCGTGATGCCACGGTTGCCTCGGAGCGGGTGGAGGCTGAGATTATCTTCTGCTGGGTTACTGAATAAGTATAAATTGCGGGGAATGAGCGCGCCGATGAGGGCTCCAAAGAGTCTGCGGGACACGGCGACCAGACCAGCATTTAGCTCTCTCTCACATCGACTACATGGCATGAATCAGGGTCGCCCTCCGGGCAGCTTGGCAGAAGAGATGGGAGACGGTCGAAGGGAACCTATAGTTGCGTGCCATTGCGTCACGACTGTTCCTATGAACCTACCCCGCAAGTCTACAACGGTTTCAGCTCGCTTTGGACACACGCTCAGTACGCACCGCTATTTGATGGAGCGCTCCGCTGCAACTTATTGCAGCCACTGCGTAGTCCTCTACACTGTTGGGCACAATCTTTTTGAATGTCCTAGTCTTTGCGCACGTTACCTGTCACGGTACCGGGACGAGCGGGTTTGCTACCGCTTGTCACTCGTAGGTAGAATGAGTTTGTGCACTCAAAGTTCTGGACTATCTGATTTTTGGATAAGGCTCACCCCTGCATCTGTAATAAAATTTTGCTTTCGCCATTATCAGTACGCAAATTATAAAAGGAAATTTAGGCGATTTTGTTGGTCGCCTTTGCTACTAATTATATACTTATCTGCGTTAGAAAGTTTACCAGAGTGAAATGCCACAAAGGATGTTTTACAAATGCTCTCCTCCATTGTGTGCGTTAACGCAAAAAAACAATCAAGAGCTGGAAGATGATTCTGTAGTCTCGTGGGATTCCAGGTAATTTAAATTAAGTTTTTAATGGGACGGGTAATTCCTCCTCATAAGGAATAGCATATAAATTTTGTAGAATACATAAACAAATCAGAAAGACCTGCAATTTTTACTCTATTAAAAGTTATAGTTATTTTTTATGTGCACTTGAATCTCTACATATTAAATTTTCGGCTCTCCTATATGGGTGGACAACGTTAATTACATTTGTTAACTCTTCCACAGGCTGCAAGCAGCTAATTTTATTTTTCTGTGTAGACAAATAAAACAGCCCATGCACCTTTTCTTCCTATTATAGTATTATTGGTAGTTAAATGAGGGGGAAAGGGTTCGAGTTTCACGCTTAAAGTAACGAATCTGATGAATTTATGCTGCCATAAGGCTAAGTTGGGGCATTTGTGCCTCATCTCAGAATATGAAACGGTATTCTCAGGTGGTGATCAACGAAATATTATGAATTTGCAGCAATTCCATGCAACAAACGGTAAATGGTGGAAAATATTAATATTGAAATAAATATTAAAGTGCTTTGAACAAGATAAGAATATTTGGATTCAAATTTGGCTTAAAGTGGAGAGAGCAACAACTTTTTTAAGGTTGTTCTCCATGCAGCCAGACAAGCTCGCTATAATTGAAGTTAGAAGGCCAGTAAAGATTAACGGAAGGTTTAGTGAAAGTTTTATAATTATGGGCTGAAACGAATGAGGAGTTAAATTCCAGCAGTAACTAAAGTGGAGGTGTTAATATATATTTTGTGCTGAACCATTTGAGAGACCTAGTGGCACATTTGTGTCATGTAGCACTTCTCGGATTAATACAAATATTCTTCAGTGAAGATTTCTGTCTGGTGATTCAGGTGGAACAATCCGAGATTCCGTGATATTTTCTCCCTTTTTCAACTAGGCATATTACTTACTTTAGTGGCAATAGACAAGGAAATATCATATGAAAGTAAAAATGTTGATAAGCTGTACACCTCATACTTCACATGTAAGGCACCATTTCGAACACGAATACAGACACTCTATTTGTTATATGCATGATAACGATAAAGTGGAATCTGTAGAGAAGAGGCCAACAAAGCTTATATAATCAATTCGGAGCCTCTTGGTTATCAAAAAGGATTGAATGATTTAGCGAGATTTATTTATTTTTAAAGAGAAAAATAAAACACGGGGAAATAACAGTAAAATAAAGAAGGGGGCCATGTATATTAGATACTAGCAAAGGTACACAGCGTTGCCCGGGCCTATAAAACTATCTTGAGTCAATTAAATTCTCCGCTAAAGTTTATTGTGCAATTAAAGGTTGATAGCCACATACTTTCTAACGCGGCTCAAGCAGATGGGCTCGAGTTTTATCTAAATATATAGATTATTCAAGTCGTAGGAATGCTGAGAATATGTATTATCACGTTTTTTTTAAACATTACAGTCGCAGGATTGGTGTTAAAACCTTAATTATTCCATTGACATGTTTTATTTATTGCAACTCATAGCCGCGATTACTCGTCTTCACAAAACCTAGAAAAGTAAAAAATTTGAAAGTTTTTGAATTACGTTTTTTTTAAACAAACACCTAAAACTCCTAGACATTGAGATGCTGATTCGAACTCTGCAAAATCTTTTTGCCTTGCTTCAATAGATTTTGAGTTATTGAGAAACAAACATTTTTCGTGAGGACACGTCTGATTTATATATATAGATGCCTAATGATATTTTAAATTGCAGATAAATCTTAATTGTTGGTATTATTTGGCATACGAGGGGGTTAAATGTGGAACTTTAGATAGTTTTAAAGCAAAAGTGTATACGATAAGGATTACATTCTGAAGAATTAGTTATTTTGGCACGAAAAAGAACCAATTATATGATTATACTGTAAATATTCTTTAACACCAGGTTATCTAGATAGCCACTAAGTGGCGTTTCGTTAGCCATAGATATTTATGTAAGTATATATTCCTTGAATCATTTAGCCATTTGCTGGTTTGGACGTTTGGTCTTTTCTTGGAAAGTGGTTATGTTTAGCGATTTTCCCGTTCTAAAAATCTTCTAAGAAGGGTTTATGTAATCAAACAAAAGAAATCAATAAAATATTTTCATTTACATAATTTAACATACAGTTATTCGTGTCTATTTTCTTGAGTATCTCTGTGGAAGAAAAGTATTGAATACTGTCTGTTTGTTTGTCTGTCTCTTTCCTTATTCTCCGTTTTTTAAAGATTCAGAGAGATACTGATCCCGCAGGAAATGGCAGTCCATGGAGGGGAAACCTACCCTAAACTGGAACCTACCCTAAACTTGGTCAATGACGGTCCAGGTGCCCAAAACACGATCATGGAGGCAGCTTCTCCTCAACTTCCAAGTACCACTTGTTCCTCGGTAACTTAGGAGGAACATCAATTTCGTCCAACACTGCCACAAGAACAGTTTTCGTACTCGTACCTAGAATGGTAATAACAGAAAAAATAATTAAGAAAAAAAGAAAAAAAAAGAGAAAAAATAGTAATACATTAATAAAAACCAAGAAAAACAAGAATTACCTACAATAGTCCTTCCTTAGGTAACAATTGGTTTCATACTACTAAAATGGCTCGTTCACTGCAGATTCTCCCTTTTTCACCGAGGATCTTTGCATTCTTGTTGCTATGGATAATTTGAAACCTTAATTAGAGTTCTAAAGGAAACTCTCAGCAAATCAACCCGATTCTTACAATTGAATGCTCTTTAAGTATTTATTTGTCTTTGCAACGCCATTTAAGTTTACCAAGAGAAGAGCTTCCTCCAGAAATCGAACTTTTCAATTAAGGGTCATTTTTTTTCTCTTGTAATCGCACAATCTCCATCTTCCCACAAAAAAAGTTTAAAATTTTACTTCTGAGTACTTGTGAGTACTATGAATTTGTTTCTGGGGGCTTCGAATGCAAATTAACTGTTTAGGAAGATAATTGTGATTCGGTAGAGCAATTCTTTCCAACCCTATTATTTGATCACTATTGTGTTTTCTATTATGTTTTTTGTTTTCTGATATTTTCCCTACAATTTTTTTACTTCACCCAATTTTTTTTTAAGAATTATCATTGTCGTAGTATGGACTCTCGACGATATACGATATATGACTATTCGTTGAGGGAACTATTCATTTATATTTAGAGTGCGTGGTGTCTTGGTTGACCGATATTATTTATCTTCAATATGCAAAAGAAGTGGAACTGAGCTCAAGGATAATAATATGGCTATCATTAATAAAATAGAGTTTTATTAATAAAAACTATCAACAACACACAAAACGGAAAATATTGACATAAACAGAGAATGGAAAAGGTCGTGGGAAATCTAGCTAATCCGAGGATTAAGATTTGGAAGAGATTTAAAAAGGTAAAACAAATAAAAATTAAAGGGATGAGATGGTTGGCTAAACCATTTAAAGCACAGGATAAGGTTGACAAAAGGGTTAAATACTCAAAGGTAACGTTCAGCTTACGTAATTACACGTGTTGTGCAGGGGAAGGCGACGTGAAGGAAGCTTCGATCCGCTGGCGAGTTCCAGCCGAAGGAAGGGGGGAATTAAATGATCCTGACGTGGCGTCTTGGGAATAAGAACCGTTTCTTGGCGAACGGGCTTAAAGAACAATGGCTGTTCTACGTTGTTCTCTTCTGAACAACAGGGGGGGTGAGAACCGTCTCTTGTCTACGGGCTCAAAGAACAATGGCTGTTCTAACGTTGTTCTCTTTCTGAACAACAGGGGGGGGGGGTGAGAACCGTTTCTTGTCAACGGGCTCAAAGAACAATGGCTGTTCTAATGTTGTTGTCTTTCTAAACAACAGGGAGGAAGGGTAAGAACCGTTTCTTGTCAGCGGGCTCAAAGAACAATGGCTGTTCTACCGTTGTTCTCTTTCTGAACAACAGGGGAAGCCTTGTGGACTTGGCGTCTTGAAGGCTCGAACTTTGGCACTCAAGGGATATTGTCCTCTTCTGGACAATGATGGTGGATCTCGAGGTCGAAGGCCCTTGGTGCACAAGGTGAGACTGGATCGTAGTGATGTCTCGCGAAGAAAATTTTGATCTCGAATCTGCTCTTAGTGGTAAAGTTTCCGTATAAATAGTCGAGCCATCCCCTTGGCGTAGGGGACAATGGAGTGGGGGCTTCGAGGGAATGCACAGCCGCGCCTGAGAACAATACCTTATCTACCCATAAGCCTAACTCAATCTGGCGTGATCGGCGCATGGGGCGAACGGGGGGGATGATAAACCTCCTCGGTTCAATATTAACTCAGGTGGCGGCGATAATGCGCCCGGCTTCAAGGAGAAGATGCACGTGGGTAGCATCGTGTTTCTAAACAACATGTGATAACAGTTGAAATTAAGCGGCCTCAAACCGTTCTATCACAATCATCATCATAGTAATCAAAACGCTTTCCCTCAGCAAGAGTTCGGCCAGCATCAACATCACTAAAAACAACCCACAATATTAAGCCCTATCAATGATAAACCCCTCCATCATTTCAAGACGCCAAATTTGCCCTTATAAAGTTGAAAGGGGGAGGGGTGTATATGCTGAAATATCAGGTCCACTGCGAATTCATCACTGAGCAAAACGCCCCTAGCATGCCCCTTCACAAGCTATCTCTATACAGGTCTTTCTTACTCAATATCATTCACTAGCTCCAAACTCAGCCGTTTCTCCTGCAAACATATTCACATTAGAAAATCTACTTTTAGGTGGACTTCTAACCTTTCGTACATCAATAGAGTCGCTCTCGTATATTTTCTCTACAAATCAATTTCCACCCATTCTTCTCCCATGCCCATAACACCACAAATCAGTCCCAGTCAAAACCTCCTTCTTTATTTTGTCTACCGTTATCGCACCAAGATTCTACCACGAATTGGGGGGTCCATACCATATTCTATTTCCATATAGCATCTTTGGTACCATCATACTCTAATGCAGATTACTGGTGTACCACATGCTCAAATCCTTAGCATCTTTAACACACGCTTTCCCTACAATTCAAAACTTTGTGATCACAATTTGTGTCATCCGCACTACTCTCGATCACGATACACCCTAGAACTTTCCCCCGTAACACTTGTTAAATGATAAAGTTTGCGTCTTTAATATCACGAGCAATCCCATCCTTACCCACATAAAATATTACTTTGCTCTTATATGCATCTTATTTTATTCACTTTTCACACATATCCTGTCAAACGCCTCGACTAACATTTTTTATATCCTTCCAACTCTCAGCCACCAACAATCTCATTCACATTTCCACCTTCGTAATTTTCTTATTACATTCATAAAGATCTTAAACAGCTATGATGAGAGAACCCATCCTTGTCTTTCTCCCCCGTGTATATCAAACGACTCATTTCCTATATTCTCAGAGTGTTAATAATGCTTCCTCCTATTTACAAGTCATACGCGCTTTCTAAAACCCTAAATCCTGAATACAATTAAACATTTTCATACTTCGTTTGTTTTAGCTTGATGTCTTGAGGAAAATACTAGATATACACCACACCTACCTACTCTAAAGTTTTAAACCCACCTTGCTAATTCCCTAGGAATACTTAAGTTATACTTCTTACACGCACAATCAGTAATTTTCCATGCACTTTTTTAACACTGCAATCTATCCCATTTCATAACAGAATCACTGCAAACTTCTAGCATCTCATCTATTTTATCATCTACTCCAATCGCTTTAACATTTTTTAGAACTTTTACAACATGAATAACCATTGTATATTCATTGTTCACAAATACCCTGGCATGTTAACACAATTATTCTTTTCTGGCTTTATCACCTTTCTCAATTCCCTTTCGAATATTTTCCTGTCTCCATTAGGATCTTCAATCATCTTTCGCCTAACTCCTCATTTGCTGCTGCTTTAATAAGGTAGTCATACTTTTCAATTTTCTTTTTCACTACTTAAATGCATTCATCTTCATTTACTCGACATTCTCATTTGTGATATTAAGCATATACAAGTACGTCTCTATTTTGGTCTTTAATGCACGTTTTCATCGTCATTCCACCTTTCAGGCCTTCTTTTTTTGTATTTACATTTCCGTTCATATACAATCTTGCTGTACTTACAATCCAACCTAAAATATGTTTGTAGGGGAATCGACCCTCTCCCTCCTCTCTCAGTTGAGACACGGGACGTTGACTGCAAAACATCTGGGCCGTGTAGGCACCTTGGGCTAATCTCGTAACCACAGCCCCTCGCCCTCGGTCAACCCCTTCGACGAATTCTACGGTCGGTCAGGGCTGTTTAGTGAACATGGCACTCACCTGTCTGTCCGTGGAAGAGGTGTGCTGCGTGAGCTCATCCCTTGCGGTTTATATTGGGTAAAGAAATCCGATGTAGGGAAAAGGATGACTGAGACCCCAGTGGGAGAATCCCACGAAGTAGCGCCCTCGGCAGCCGAGGTCGAGCACCCAGCACCCAATCCTTCCGTCGATACAGAGGAGGGGGCGGAAGTGAGTGATGGTCAGCCTCCGAATCCAGCTTCGGAGGGAAGGGCGCACGACGAACCGTCGGGAAACGGAGAAGTGGAGGGGGCAGTAGGGCTAGCGGACGCCCCCTAAGAGTTCTTCTATTAAATGCCCGCTTAATAAGGAACAAGTTCTGCGAGCTTAGAGCACTGATGTCATCAGAGATGCTTGACATAATGGCCGTCACGGAGTCTTGGATTCATGCAGACACCAGGGACTTCATAGGTGAGTTTGGAGTACCCGGTTACGCGACCTTCCATAAAGATCGCGCTGACCGGGAAGGTGGTGAAGCTCTGGTGTATGTACGGGCCCATCTATATCCCATCGAATGCAAAACTGTCCCAGAGCATAAGGTAGTAGGAGTCAACCTCAAGGTTGACAATACAATGTACAGGTTCATAGTGGCCTATCGACCTCCTCATCGGACGGTAGGGGTTGATATAGACCTGTACCAAAAACTGTCCAGTCTCTTAGACGGCCCTCCCTCGCTGCTGGTAGGAGACTTCAATTGCCGAGTCAACTGGAGTGACAGAACGGGCGACGAAGAGGCATCTCGGCTTGTAGACTTTGCTGACAGAAACTTTCTGACTCAGTGGGCCGGCGAGCCTACCCGAGGGGGCAACGTTCTAGATCTAGTATTTACCACTGAAGATGACCTCGTCTCTGACCTGTCAGTGGATGAGTGCCTAGGTGGTAGTGACCATCACATGGTAAGGTTTGGAGCACGTGCTTCCTGTACGCAAGGTACTAATGAACGAACACCTAAATTGGATCTCAGACGTGCAGACCTCAATGGGCTTTGGGAGGAACTTGGCCAAATGCAACCAACTAACGAAGGCGGGACGAATTCCAAATGGAACGACTTCAAAAATCATTTTATGGATCGTCAGGCCGAGTGCGTTCTCACGAAGGCTGTCAGACTAGCGAGCATTCAGCCTAGGTGGTTTTCTCAAGAAATCGCTAGTGCTATTAAAGCTAGAAAGTCAGCGCACAGAGCATGGAAGAGGAAAAGTAGTGCGATGCACCATGAAGTCTATGTGACCCATAGCAGAACAGTTAAGGCACTAGTGCGCACGGCTAAGCGTAACGAAGAAATTCGTGTAGCCTCTCTCGCATCGGATCCCTGAGGGACGCCGACGGCGTTCTCCAGGATTCAGATGAGGAAATAGCTGGCATACTCAACGACTACTTCTCCTCGGTTTTGACGAGGGAAAAGGGCAGAGAGATACCCAGGCCGCCAATAGTGATAGATCGCGAGTTAGAATCACTAGAAGCAAAAACTACAACTTCCGAAGAAGTTGCTAGGAGGCTAGGTCAGTTAAATGCGTATAAATCCCCAGGTCCTGACGGCTTCCTGCCAAGAGTACTGCGTGAGGTGAAAGATCAGGATAGCCCTCATCTTTCTGAGATCTTCAACTCATCGCTCGACAGTGGCGAAGTACTTGCAGACTGGCGTATGGCCAATGTCACCCCGATCCACAAAAAGGGGGACCGTGGCACCGCAGGAAACTACCTACCAATAAGTCTAACTTCAATCGTGGGCAAAGTACTGGAAGGCATCATAGGGGATAGGATAATGAATCATTTAGAGTCTTACGACCTGTTGAGAGACACACAGCATGGCTTCCGAAGAAAGCGCTCGTGCCTCACGAACTTGCTTAAATTCTTCCACGGTATAATGAGCGAGTTTGACAGAAGTCGAGCGGTGGACATACTTTATTTGGATTTCCAAAAGGCTTTCGATAAAGTCCCCCACCACCGACTGATGGCGAAAGTACATGCCCTGGGAATAAGAGGAAAGGTCGCAAAATGGTTAGAAAGTTGGTTGTGGGACAGGTGACAGAGGGCTACCATCGGAGGCCACACCTCTCGGTAGTCGTCAGTAACGAGCGGAGTCCCTCAGGGCTCCGTGCTAGGCCCTCTATTATTCATCATCTACATCAACGATATAGATGAAGGACTGGTGAGTCGTCTAGCGAAATTTGCCGACGACACAAAACTTGGAGCTAATGTAGCGAATCCCGAAAACATCGAGATGTTGAGGGATGACCTACGGATGATTGGCAAGTGGGCTGACAAGTGGCAGATGCCTTTCAATTGAGACAAGTGTAAGGTGATGCACATGGGGTATGCGAACCCCCGGTCAGGCTACGAGCTACAAGGTATGCGTCTTGAGTCTACTGATGTCGAGAAGGACTTAGGTGTGCTGATTAGAAGCGATCTCAAATTCTCGAAGCAGTGCTTACAGGTGAAGAAAAAGGCTCATCGCTTGTTGGGTTACATCAAGAGGCAATTCAGCTTTCGAACAAAAGAGGTTGTTTTGCCCTTGTACAACTCGCTGGTGAGGCCTCACCTAGAGTTCGCTGTTCAGTTCTGGTCTCCTCATTATCGAAAAGACATCGATCGTCTGGAAAAGGTGCAAGCCAGGGCCACGAAACTGATCCCATCGCTAAGAAACAAGTCATACTAAGAAAGACTGCAAGAGCTCGATCTCTATTCGTTAGAGACTCGAAGACTGCGCGGTCGTTTAATAGAGACTTTTAAAATCTTGAAAGGATTTGAAAATGTCGACTCCACCAAATTCTTTACCCTCAACCGGAATATGACTCGAAATCACGGATAGAAGGTGGAGCTGCCCAGATTCAATAACATTCCGGTGGGTAAGTCATTCACATAAGACATTTGCGACACATGGAATAAACTACCAGCGGGGGTTGTTGAGAGTAGCAGTGTTGAACAGTTCAAGAGTAGACTTGACAAATTATATTTGAAAAGTTGATGATCTCATAGCAAGTAATCAGTACATGCTAAGAATCGAAACCACAAAAAGTGCCTACTCGATATGGGCCGCAAGGCCTTTGAGGTACTTCTTTTCCTCGTAACTCTTTGTAACTCCCTATAAAAAGCAGAACGGTTAAAAGTGCAAGATCTCCCCTACGAGTGTGTATTGAATTTCACCCCAAGTACGAAATTGGAGACGCCTTTCTCTCAAGCTCGAAGGTCCAGCAGGACCGACCAGAGGTAAGACTTCCTGAAAAAAACCGTTGGAGTAAGAACCCTCCTGCGGCCCGTCCACAGGCCACCCCCCTCCTACCCCTACCCCAGTGGGCTAACGGTATATATACCAAAAACTTGGGAAAAACGAGGTAGAATACTTGAGTCAGCAGGCTACGAAGTACCCGGCATGAGGCCCGGGCTACCAAGAGAAGGGACTAAGAAGCAACTCATCCTCGAGCTAGTTCCTGGTTATCAAACCGAACTTTAAGTTAACTTGTTTAAGTTCAACTTATTCTCGTCAGAGAACCCCCCCCTCTCTATCCTCGTGTATCCCAAAGCACCCAGATAGGCCTCACCCTTGAGGAATACTGGAACTAAGAAGAAGCTCATCCTGGAGCTAGTTCCTGGTTATCAAACCGAACTTTAAGGTAATTTGTTCAAGTTCAGCTTATTCTCATCAGAGACCTCCCTTCTCCTCTATTCTGGTGTATACCAAAGCCCCGAGGTAGTTCTCGCCAATGAGGAATACCGTGACTAAGAAGAAGAAACTCTTCCTCTATCCCGTTCCCCGGTGGTAAGAAACGAAGAAGAAAAAGCTCCTACTCGAGCCCGTTTCTCGGTGGTCACACCGAACGTCAAGTTAATTTGGTTTAAGAACCAATTTCAACTTACTTTCGTCAGAGCTACCCCTCCTATCCTGGTGCATCATAAAGTACAGGAATAGTCATCGCCCTTGAAGAAGACCCACCCCCAGAGTCCACTCCCTCCAGCACTCCCCTGAGTCAAAGTATTCAAGCCTTAGCACATCGTTAGACAGTGCGAATTACTCCTCACAGTAATCCGAAGAGGAGAAAGGAACATTCTTTCACTATCCTGGGGTGATATCCTTACCTGCGAAGGCGTGTGGCTCACCAGCTGCCACATTCGCCAAAGTCCTTTGTGGCTTTCAAGTTATTCGTCCGCAACCTTCATCTGGCCGGTCGGCATGCGTCATCGAGACAATGACATTCCCGAGGTAAAGTAGCTCATTGAGTTCAAGGTCAGACTCAAACCCGTTCCCAGTCATATCCACAAAAATATTTGCGGCCGGTAAAGGCCGTTAGCATTAGTTTTTAAATTGAAGTGAATGGTGGGTCAACCATCACTATAATGTCAAGTAGGTCAAGGTAGAAAGCCTTACTTAAAAATTATTGAAGTCCTTACTGTGTATTTAGTTCGTAATATTTCTGTGCTTCTTGTTTATTTGTTTTTGTGTTTTAATTAAACTTTTTGTTTGTCTTAACATTTTTTTTTATTCTATCCTCGAATCGCTACGTTGGCAGATGGAACCTTTAAAGTTTAAAGAAGTTAAGAATCAAGATACTAATAATCAAACATATATAGCACTCTTAGAGAGATATAACGTTAATCACGGAGTAGTACTTAAACAACCCGTTTGCACTAACTACTTCTATCACTCGGTCCTACTTATACCACGCCATAAATATTTGGTGTCAAGGTGTGGGATGCTACCTTAACTACGACATAAATATTTGGTCTTAGGTGTGTGGGGTCCTTCCGATACTACGACATAAATACTTGGTGTCAGGTTTTATGGGCATTGGAAGAACTCACTATAAGTTGTGTGTTGTATTCCATTCAGGAAGAGTAAAGCTGTGCCAAGCATTCTATGAAAGATTAAACATAACAAGGTCAGTATAAATTTGTAGCTATTAGCCTGTCAAGGTTATTAATTAATTTGTTGGTAGACTGGTATTCCAATCAGCTTAGTATTGGGATTAAGGGGAAGTTAGGCAGCGCGTTACCTGGTGAGTTGTTGCATAAGTACCTTTATCATATCGGTGAGGTTTGGGACGAACAGACAAACACAAATTGGATTCGGTCGATAGATTATACCAACAAGCCCAAATTCTGGGACTTGAAGGCGACGATATGGATGCTTACGCTCTGTCAGAACTGAGAATAGAAATGGAAGAAGAAACAGAAGAAAGAAGAATACAGAGGGAAATAGAAGACGAAGAAAGAAGAATACCGAGGGGAAGTAAAACAAAGGAAAGAATATTCCAGTTGAAAAGAGAAGCAGAAGAATTAAGAATGAGGATAGAAAGAGAAGCTGAAGAAAGAAGAATAAAGATAAAAGAGAAGCCGAGGAAGAAGAATAAAGGGGGGAAGAGAAGCAGAAGAAATAAGAATAAAGATAAAAAGTGAAGTAGAAGAATGAAGAAAATAGATGGAAAGAGAAATAGCGAAAGTAGAAAGAGAAGAGAGAGAAGAAAAAGAAAGAATGCTCGCACTTGAAAGGGCGTCTATCTAGAATCAGATAGAGGTCGAGGCAGTTTTTGCCCGGACCGGACCTAGGAAAGTACCATCGATGAAAACCCCGCCAAAGAGGGTAACGATGGAGGAAGTAGTAACTAGGGAAGAGATACAAGACGGTGTACCTAACGAACTACCTACGAGGAAAACCCAGCCAAATTGGGTGACAATGAAGGATGAAAGAAGTGTAAATGCGATACACCTAGGTAAACTGAGTCAGATGGTAGACGAGGATAATGAGTATCCACTACCACCAGTTGTCTTCCCCCAGAACGAAGCATCCACGGAGTTACCACTAAAATTCCGAGTCGTAGTGAGCTCCACGCCCATTGACGATCCGGTAAGGAAAAATGTTTCCGAACCAATTAAATCGAACACAGACTCGATCTCCCAAGGTACCTTGTTAAAGGAACACTATAGGACTCACGCTCCAAACAATTATGCCCCACTGCAACAGGCCGCTCTAGCCATGAGGGTAAGTTTGAAAGTATCCAAGTACCCTAATACGGGTAGTTCGCATAAGTTGGAGTACCACTGCTATTTTGTGACTTATTTGGGTAGGCTCAATAAATCGAACGGACGACTCAGGCGCGGTAAGGTAATGGTCATAGAGCACCACTTTAATATTAGCTACATTAAAGGGGCAGATAAAGTATAGCCGCTCTATAAGCTAAGTCGAAATACCATTGAGGGTTATGTCAGCACTTAGTAAGCGTGAAACCATGTTTTCATTTGTTTTTCGTGTTACTAGTTATCGTTAGGATTCTGTTCTTAAAAATTTAGAAATGCAAGGAAGTAGTTTGTTTTTGTTGCGTGTAATCGATTAATTAGGTTTTAGTTTTTTTGAAGGTTAAATTGTGTTGCGAGTATGTTAAATTGTGCTGGATAACATACCTCTAGTAGACTCGCGAGGCCTATTTCGACTTAAGGCATTTGTACACGCGCGCGTGTGCGTCCAGGCTTAAAGAAACGCAAGGTAAAAGTTGAGTTAACCCCAGTGAGTCGTCATAATCAAGCGAAGGTTCAAAGACACGGAACTTTGCTTTTTTCAACTAGGTTGAGTTGGTTGTTTTGTAGTTCACTAGAGTTCCTTCCCCGCCGATTAAGTTCTTCGAAGGGAGGTTTGTAGGGAAATCGACCTTCTCCCTCCTCTCTCAGTTGAGACATGGGACGTTGCCACAAAACATCCGGGAGCTGTAGGCACCTTGGGTCAATCTTGTAACCACAGCCCCTCACCCTCGTCCCTATGAAAAGCAGAACGATTAAAAGTGCAAGATCTCCTCTACGAGTGTGTATTCAATTTCACCTCAAGTACGAAATTGGAGACGCGTTTCTCTCAAGCTCGAAGGTCCAGCAGGACCGACCGGAGGTAAGACTTCCTGAGAAAAACCGTTGGAGTAAGAACCATCCTGCGGCCCGTCCACAGGCCACCCCCCCTCCTACCCCTACCCCAGTGGGCTAACGGTATATATACCAAAAACTTGGGAAAAACGAGGTAGAATACTTGAGTCAGCAGGCTACGAAGTACCCGGCATGAGGCCCGGGCTACCAAGAGAAGGGACTAAGAAGCAACTCATCCTCGAGCTAGTTCCTGGTTATCAAACCGAACTTTAAGTTAACTTGTTTAAGTTCAACTTATTCTCGTCAGAGAACCCCCCCCCCCTCTATCCTGGTGTATCCTAAAGCACCGAGATATGCCTCGCCCTTGAAGAATAACTGGAACTAAGAAGAAGCTCATCCTGGAGCTAGTTCCTGGTTATCAAACCGAACTTTAAGGTAATTTGTTCAAGTTCAACTTATTCTCCTCAGAGAATCCCACTCCCCACTCTATCCTGGTGTATCCCCAAACCCCGAAATAGTTTTAGCCATTGAGGAATACTGCAACTAAGAAGCAGAAGCTCCTCCTCGAACCCGTTTCCCGGTGGTAAGAAACGAAGAAGAAAAAGCTCCTACTCGAGCCCGTTTCCCGGTGTTTACCCTGAACGTCAAGCTAACTTGGTTTAAGAACCAATTCCAACTTACTCTCGTCAGAAAGACCCCTCCTATCCTGGTACATCCTAAAGCACAGGGATAGTCCGCCGACTTGAAGAAGACCCCCCCCCCCGAGTCCACTCCCTCCAGCACTTTCCTGAATCAAAGTATTCAAGCCTTAGCGCATCGCTAGACAGTGCGAATTACTCCTCAGAGTACTCCGAAGAGGAGAAAGGAACATTCTTTCACTATCTCGTGGTGATATCCCTACCTGCCAGAGGCGTGTGGCTCGCCAGCTGCCACATTCGCTAAAGTCCTTTGTGACTTTCAAGTTATTCGTCCGCAACCTCGATCTGGCCGGTCGGCATGCGTCATCGAGACAATGACATTCCCGAGGTAAAGTAGCTCATTGAGTTCAAGGTCAGACTCAAATCCGTTCCCAGTCATATCCACAAAAGTATTTGCGGCAGGTAAAGGCCGTTAGCATTAGTTTTTGAATTGAAGTGAATGGTGGGTCAACCATCACTATAATGTCAAGTAGGTCAAGGTAGAAAGCCTTACTTAAAAATTATTGAAGTCCTTACTGTGTATTTAGTTCGTAATATTTATGTGCTTTATGTTTATTTGTTTTTGTGTTTTAATTAAACTTTTTGTTTGTCTTAACATAATTTTTTTATTCTATCCTCGTATCGCTACGTTGGCACAAGGAACTTTTAAAGGTTAAAGAAGTCATGAATCAAGATAATAATAATCAAACATTTATAGCAGTCGGAGAGAGATATAACTTTAATCAAGGAGACCTTTTTTTTAATCACGGAGTAGTACTTAAACCTCTCGTAAGTGCCAACTCCTTCCATCACTCGGTCCTACCCATTCCGCGACAATGTTCCATATTTGTTCTATTCTATGTCAATGTTCCCTGTTACTTCCTCCCTCCTAATCGCAAGAATTATTACGTACTCGTTCCTATATATTTTATTTCACAAACTTTGCCATTTGATTCTCCTTCGTTTTTTAAATTCCTTCAGTCTTCTAATCTAGAGTATAATTGCTGTTCGCAGAGCCCTTCACATATATCTCTAACAGTTTTAACATAAAATACACCCCGCAGCACTCTTTTTTTTATTAATGCATTTATCATACTCTTACTGACTCTCCCTTTCTCTCATCTGCTCAACCCTTGTGTATTGTGCGCCCCATGGTGCGTCTGAAGGTGGTGGCGCAGTTGAATGGCGAGGGGATACGTGAATTGCTTTCGATGAATTAGCCTTGCAAATGCAGCCTAGTGCCGTATACTAGATCGGGGAAGAGGAATCGATATATTCTTTTCATACGTTCCTGATGCCCGTTGGGAGTGATTGCACTCAAGGGATTTGAGTCGCATATCTCCGAACCTCCTTCAAGCTTGTGTGATTCAATATAATTAAGCCATTATATTTAGGGTGCAACGTGGCCATCTATATGTGCCTAGAGCTAAGGCACGAAGTAATTAAAATGGTAGAGCTCGCGTTGGTGTCCGCGATCTGTCGCGATTGTCAGAGATGAGAGAGAGTTACATAGAGTTACATAGATACACAGATCACACGGGCCTTACGGCCCAGACTAAGGTGATCTGGCCTTAAATCTACTGCCACTTACACATAGAATAGTAGAAGTAAAGGATAGAAAAGTTTTAGGCTCTCCCCACCCTCCACTCCCTCTGGCAAAAGCCGTACATGAAATAATTTTGGAAAAGTACCTTGCAGGTGTAAGAAGACAGTACCTGAAGGAAATTTGCATTGAATAGTAATTAAATGAAATGAATGTGAAAACCACTTACATACACCTGAAAGAGTTATATTTTTGTAATATTATTTTATTTTTTAGCTTATGCTAAACAATTCCAATATTTGTTAAGTGTTTGTCTAATCTCATTTTAAATGAATCTATAGTGCTGCTGTCCACTACCTCGTTTGGCAAATTATTCCAATCATTAATAATCGAGTAAGTGAAGAAGTTTTTTATTACATCCGTAGTGGCTCTTTTACCCTGAAGTTTTGAATCATGTCCACGGGTGGGACACTCCCCTGTCAGTGTGAACAAGTTATTGGCATTAACGTTGTTAAATCCTTTAAGTATTTTGAAGCACTGTATAAGCTGCCCCCTTAGTCTTCGTTTTCTGACGGAAAATAGATTGAGTTTTTTTAGCCTCTCGTGGTAAGGTTTGTTACGTACTGACGGGATAAGTTTTGTCGCTCTGTGTTGTACAGCTTCTAATTTATCTATGTCTTTTATTAAGTAAGGGGCCCAGAACTGTACAGCGTATTCGAGATGGGGCCTGACAATACTTTTATATAGTGGCATAATTATCTTCTCGCTTTTATAAGTAAAGTTTCTTTTTATAAATCCTAGTGCTGTGTTAGCTTTGTTTGCAGCAGCTGCGCATTGGTTTGATGTTTTTAAGTTTTCTGTCATTATTACTCCTAAATCTTTAACCTGCGGGGTTGTGTTTATTAAGCCGCCTTGCATTGTATAGGTGTATTTTTTGTTTTTTGTTCCGCACTGAAGGATTTGGCATTTGTCGATATTAAATGGCATTTGCCATTTCTCAGACCATTCGGTAATTTTATTTATATCAGCTTGCAGGCTAGCCCTGTCCTCTTCGCATAATACTGAGTTACCTATTTTCGTGTCATCTGCAAATTTAGATATGATATTATTTATTCCAACGTCTATGTCATTGATGTATATAGTAAATAAAATAGGCCCCAGGACTGATCCCTGGGGAACACCGCTGGTAACAGATACCCAGTCCGATTCCACGCCATTTATTATCACTCTCTGCTTCCTGTTTTTTAACCAGCTACTAATCCATCCGTATATATTACCGTTAATTCCTAGCGTACGCACTTTGTTCATGAGTTTCTGATGGAGAATTTTGTCAAATGCCTTTTTGAAATCTAGGTAAATTATATCTAATGATTTAGTATCGTTATATAGGTTGAGAGAGAGAGAGAGAGAGAGAGAGAGAGAGAGAGAGAGAGAGAGAGAGAGAGAGAGAGAGAGAGAGAGCGCTACAAGGAGCTACAAGAAAAATAAGTACCCGAGAAAACCTTACGGTCCATACAAGGAGGGTACTTTTGACGCAATCCTCAAAGGTGTCCGTTGGCAACCTCGAAGATCACTCGGGAGGATCTTAACGGTGATTTCGCAAGACGTTATCTAGTCTTGACTTGAACTGGTCAACAGATTCACTGTTGACAACTTCCTTTGGAAGTGCGTTCCAACTACCACATATACTGTATGTGAAGAACTTCCCACACATATCACGGTGGTATCGCTTCAGTTCAAGTTTGTGGCCATGATTTCTTGTTCTCCCCTCGCTGATCTAGAAAATATCGCCGTAGTCCAGTCTGTCGAAGCCTCGAAGTATTTTAAATACTTCAATAAGCTGACCACGTAGTCTCCGGGTCTTCAGCGAGAACATATCTAATTCCATTAATCTATCTTCATAACTTTTATGTCTGATAAAGGGGATCAGTTTAGTTGCCCTGGCTTGCACCCGTTCCAATCTCGCGATATCTTTTCTAAATGAAGGACTCCAAAATTGTACGGACAACTCTACAAGGAGTTACAAGGAAAGAGAGTACCCTAGGAGACCTTACGGTCCATTCAAAGAGGGTACCTTTGGACTAGCAATCGAGCGGACACAGGGCTGCTCAATTGTTATGCGTCCCTAAACGGCCACTTTTCAAGACTTTGTCTAGTCTTGACTTGAACTGGTCAACAGATTCATTGTTGACAACTTCCACTGGAAGTGCGTTCCACTTACCGCAGGTACTGTAGGTGAAAAGATTTCCACACAGATTGCGGTTGTAATGCTTTAGTTCAAGTTTGAAGCCGTGATTGCGCGTTCTGTTCTCACTCAGTGTGAAAATATCCCGGTAGTCAACATTGTCGAACCCTCAAAGTATTTTGAAAACTTCGATGAGCTGACCACGCAGTCTACGGGTTTCCAGCGAGAACAGATTTAATTCCCTTAGTCTATCCTCATAACTTTTATGTCGGACAGAGGGAATCAGTTTGGTTGCCCTGGCTTGTACGCGTTCCAACCTTGCGATGTCCTTTCGAAACGAAGGACTCCAAAACTGTACGGCATACTCCAGGTGCGGCCGAACAAGGGAGTTGTACAGACAAAGTACTATCTCCTTGTTACGGTATCCAAACTGGCGCTTTATGTAGCCTAACATTCTTTGGGCTTTCTTCTCTGCCTCGATGCACTGTTTCGAGAACTTGAGGTCGTTAGTGATAGTTACACCCAAGTCTTTCTCAGTGTCATTCGATTCAAGAGCAGTGCGCTTAAGGATATACTGAGATTGGGGGTTTCTGTGGCTGATATGCATTACTTTGCATTTCCCCACGTTAAAAGGCATTTGCTACGTGTCCGACCACTCCCCAATCTTCCCAAGATCTTCCTGCAGGTGGGCAGTATTTCCATCCTTTGCAACGTTCATACCAAGCTTGGTATCGTCGGCAAATTTAGAAATCTTGGCAACCATGTCACCGTCCATGTCGTTGACGTAGATGATGAATAGTAGTGGTCACAGTACAGAACCTTGAGGCACTACGCTAGTAACGGGCACCCACTCAGAAGCCTGTCCATTCACCACCACCCGTTGCCGTCTGCCACTTAGCCAGTTCTCGATCCAGCCGGCTACTTTTCCGTCTATGCCCAGCGCTCGCACTTTCCGGAGAAGGCGGCGGTGTGGTACCTTATCAAAGACTTTCTGAAAGTCTAAGTAGACCACATCCACTACCTTGTCCCCATCGTGCTCACTGAACACGAAGTGGAAGAATTCCACAAGGTTCGTCAGGCATGACCGTTGCCTTCGGAAGCCGTGCTGGGAACTCCTCAGTAGCAGGTTTGACTCTAAATACGACGTCATTTTGTCCACCATCATGCTTTCCATGAGTTTACCGACTATCGAAGTCAGACTGATAGGTCGGTAGTTTGACGGATGGCTGGGGTCTCCTTTCTTGAAGATCGGAGTCACCCCTACTTCACGCCAGTCTCTAGGAACACATCCGGTCCGGATTGATATGTTAAAGATAGCGCACAAATGTCGTGATACTTCATCGCACACTTCCTTCAACACCTTGGATAGAAACCCGTCCGGTCCAGGGGACTTATTCGTCTTTAGGTCAGCGATATTTTTCTTTATTTTTCCTTCGGTGAAGTCCATTACCTCCAGCTTTTCCCCCGAGTAGGAATCCGTCGGCTGGGGAATGGGACCACACTCTTCAGTAAACACTGAAGAGAAGTAGTCGTTGAGTAGGTTAGCATTTTCTGCATCTGAATGCTTTAATGTTCCCTCCTCATTCCTCAAAGGGCCAATCGATGGACGGATTGGTTTACGGCTGTTTACATATCCAAAGAACTCCTTGGGATTCTCTTTACAGAGTCTCGCCACTCGGAGTTCCTCAGACCGCTTAGCCGCCCTTATGCTAGAATTCAATCTCCTGGCTAGCCTCCGGTATTCATCAAAGTCACCCGAGATCTTCCATTGCCGGTACACATTTCTCTTCTCCCTAAGCAGTTGGCCGATTTCTAGATTAAACCACTTTGGTTGAACAGAGGACCGACGGGGGCATTTCAGAGGGATGAAACGCGATTGAAGACCCATGAATGTGGTTTTGAAACTGTTCCAAGAGTCTTCAACAGCCTTGCACTCTTCTAGCCTCGCGTCAGTCAGTCCCGCGCGTAGACCTGCAAAGTCTGCTCTTCTCAAATCGAATTTCCTTGATTTACTAGTTGCAGGCTCTGCCTTAAGGAGTTTGACTACAAATCTAATTAGTCGGTGGTCACTGCCACCGAGCTCTTCGCCAACATAGAGGTCCTCAACGATGTCATCCTCAGAGGTGAAAACCAAGTCAAGGATATTGTCTCCTCTCGCTGGCTCTCTCACCCATTGCGTAAGGAACTCGTTGTTCGTGAACTCCAGGAGTAGTGCGTTCTCGCCACAGGGTTCTCTGGTTTCCCAGTCAACTTATGTGTTGAAATCTCTAATGACGATACACACTCTGTCTTCGACAAGTTCTCCTAGTAGCTGGTACAGATCTCTGTCCTTTTCAACGAGTTGGGCAGGAGGTCTATATAGCACCAGGGTCCTGTATTTGGCAGGACCTATCTCTAGGTCAACACCTAGTAGTTCATGGTCGGATACGATGTTGCAATCCGTCGAGTTGAAAGTATACTTGACATACAACATCACACCGCCACCCTCTCTGTCTGGCCTATCTTTCAGGAAGAGTTGGTAACTGGGAATCGTGAATTCACCTTCAAAATCTCGGCTTGAGGTTTTAATCCACGTATCCGTTATGGCCACCATCTCAGGTTCCTCTGTTACTACGAGGCCACGGAGCTCAAGAAACTTATTCCTGATTGACCTCGCGTTGAACTGAAGAACTTTGAGGGAGTCCCCCAGTGTAGGACTCCCTACGCTCTTCTGTTTCCCGGCTTCTTTTGTGTGGCAGTACCCCTCTTTGCCACATCTAAGAACGTCGTTCCAGGAGTGACCAAGGCATACTGTCTTATGTCCGCCTTGACTCTGGGTCGGACGCTCCTCTGCGTCCGCTCTATGACATCCTTGATTAAGTTAGAGAGTACAGCCTTTCCCTTGAATGAAAGGTGCACTCCGTCCCTTTGGTAAAGGTCGTTTCGACCGTAAAAGATGCGGAAAGGGTCCAGAAAGAAGACCCCCTTCTGCCGTACAGAGGTCGGACAGGCGCTGGTTCAGGGTCACGTTCCTTGAGTGAGCTGTCCGGCTAGGACTTCTTCTTAGGAGCATCCCTACAACCTCCCGTTTGCGAGTTCTCAATCTGCAGTCGTCCACGGCTCTCATGACCGTGTTGAGAATTTTCTCGCTGGGGACTACTTTGCCTCCTCGGAGGTAGAGGTCATTCCCACTCACCATCAGTGCAACGACTGAATTCTCGGAAGTTTGACATTTCTCAGCCTCTACCCTGATGTGTGGGTTTCCCCGTCCTGGCTGGCAGCATACCTCCACACTAGTGCGAAGGTGGGCCGCTAGCAAGGGCTGCAAACCTTGTGCTTGGGAATCGCCCACAAGGGTAACCCTCGGATATTTCCGTGCAGAAGGTTTGAGGCTTTCCTTGCGGAAGCGAACTCTTGGTTCCCTCTTTCTTCTCCATCTTATTTTTCTTCTTCTTCTTTTTCTTATTCATCTTTCCCCCCCTATCTTCCTTTGTTGTATACTCTTCTGTTTTTATCTTTTCTTCCTCTGCTTCAACTTTATCTTTTTCAGCTTCTTCGTTATCTTCTATTCTAACTTTCTCTTCTTCCTGTTTCTTTCCCTTCCTTTTCTTTTTCTTTGAGGGTTTATCCGTGGCATGCGGACCTAGTTTTGGGGGTGATACTGCAGATTCAGTGTTTAGTACAGGGCTTGACGTTAGCTCTGCTATTCTGACCTCTAGCCTGCGAATCAGTCCGGCGTGTTCTAATTCGAGGCAGTTTATTTTCTCCTCCAACTTCCTGGATCTTTCCTCGGAAGCCCTGCATGCTTCTTTTATCTCCTTGATTTGGCCGTTTAAAATACAGTCGGTAAAGGAACTGGCTGGGTGGCATTTTGAAAAACACCCCCTCCGGAAAGTCCACGCACCACTTATCTATGTGGCATATTGCGCACGTGTATTTTAGAGCTCCTGGTCCTTTCTTGCTGGTCATTCTGAACACTTTTTCTCTTTCAATACCTTGCGACCAATCAATGATAAAAAGGGGGGTTCGTGAGTTCTCGTCGCGTGAGTCGCTCCCGCCTATTGATTGGAGTCGTTTCGGAATCCTCCAGAAGGCACGCTCCATGCGCTGCTGTTCGTCCAACCGAGTCATCAAGCCTCGGCGTACCGTGGATCACAACCAAGCAGCACAGACGGTCCCCGAAGGGGCCATCGATTTCTCACCAGGTGAACAACAATGAAACACGCCCCTTACTAAACTCCTACTAGTTCCCTTCACAACGGCCAGGATCTCGGAGCAGCGTTTAATGGATATCCCGCCACACCATGACTCGACCCAAGGCTTTTTATTGGGCCTGGCAACCAACCTGGGAACAAAGGGCCGTGACCTTGGACCGATGCTAGCAGAGACAACCGTCAACGGGCACTGGAAACGGTCAATAATTACACGCCAGGTAAGGGGTTAACGGGGCACCACCTTCATCCCATTCGTGCCCCAACGCCTAGGACACCTCTAGGCCTAGTCTCTCGCAACCAGTGAGCGTCGATTGGCGTTGTTTATAGATGTTCCAAAGCCTCTCTACTGACGCGTGAGGTAGCTGACAGGTCCTTATATGTAGATAGAGGGAAAAAAGGAAATGAGTGACATGATAGGAGTAGGCATTTTTTTTGTTTTTTTTCATTTTGTATAAGTGAGAGAGATAGGATGAAAGGAAAAAGGAGAAGGATAGAGTAGAAAAAGGAAGGAATGACGCATTTAGTCTGGAATCTCGTTTTAGACCAAATCGACCATGCAAGCCCTACCAGGGGTACCCAGAAGAGGTACAGCCGCCGTCATAGCTCGAAAAGTCAAAGGTACACACAAGCTCTCTTCCCGTGACAAGGGGGCGTCAGACGAGGGAGTTATACAGGCACAGTACTATCTCCTTGTTCCAATATACAAACTGTCGCTTTATATACCCTAACATCCTTTGGGATTTCTTCTCCACCTCAATACACTGTTTCGAGAACTTGAGGTCACTGGTGATAGTTACACCCAAGTCCTTCTCAGTGTCGGTGGATTCAAGAGCAGTGCCCTTAAGAATATAGGGTGATTGAGGATTTCGGTGGCCGATATAAATCACTTTGCATTTGTTTACGTTGAAAGGCATTTGCCACGTATCAGACCACTCCCGAATCTTCAGAAGATCATCTTGCAGGCGGGCAGCATTTCCATCCTTTGCAAAGTTCATACCAAGCTTGGTATCGTCGGCAAATTTAGAAATCTTGGCAACCATGTCACCGTCCATGTCGTTGACGTAGATGATGAATAGTAGTGGTTCCAGGACAGAACCTTGAGGCACTCCGCTAGTAATGGTCACCCACTCAGAAGCCTGTCCATTTACCACCACCCGTTGCCGTCTGCCATTTAGCCGGTTCTCTATCCAGCCGGCTACTTTTCCGTCTATGCCCAGCGCTCGCGCTTTCCGTAGAAGGCGGTGGTGTGGTACCTTATCAAAGGCTTTCTAAAAGTCTAAGTAGACCACATCCACCGCCTTGTCCCGATCGTGCTTACTGAAAACGAGATGGAAGAATTCCACAAGTTTGTTGCCACATCTAAGAAGGTCATTCTAGTCGTGACACGGGCATACTGTCTTACACTCGCCTTCACTCTTGGTTGGACGCTCCTCTGCGTCCGCTCCACGACATCCTGGATTAAGTTACAGAGTACAGCCTTTCCCTCGAATGAAAGGTGCACTCCGTCCCTTTGGTAAAAGTCGTTTCGACCGTAAAAGGTGCGGTAAGGGTCTAGAAAGAAGACCCCCTCCACCGTATAGAGGTCGGCCAGTTGCTGGTTCTAGGTTGCGTTGCTTGAGTGAGCTGTCCGGCTAGGACCTTTTCTTGGGAGCATCCCTACAACGACCCGTCTGCGACTTTTTAATCCGCAGTCGTCCACGGCTCCCATGACCGTGCTGAGAATTTTCTTACTGGGGTCTACTTTGCCTCCTCTGAGGTAGAGGTCATTGCCACTCACCATCAGGGCAACGACTGAATTCTCGGAGATCTGACATTTCTCAACCTCTACCCTGATGTGGTGGTTTCCCCGTCCTAGCTGGCAGCATACCTTCACACTAGTGCGAGGGCGGGCTGCTAGAAGGGGATGCAAACCTCGTGCTTGGGAATCACCCACAAGAGTAACCCTCGGACATTTCCGGGCAGAGGTGTTTGAGGCTTTCCTTGCGGAAGCGAACTCTTGGTTCCCTCTTTCTTCTCCATCTTATTGATCTTGCTCTCCTTTTTCTTCTTCCTTTTTTTCTTATTAATCTTTCCCCCCTATCTTCCTTTGTTATATACTCTCCTGTTTCTACTTTTTGTTCTTCTGCTTCTACTTTATCTTCTGTTTCAACTTTCTCTTCTTCTGCTGCTACTTTATCTTCTGTTTTAACTTTCTCTTCTTCCTTTTTCTTTCCCTTTCTGCTCTTTTTCTTTGCTGGTTTATTCCTTGTAGCATGCGGACCTAGCTCTGAGGGTAATACTGCAGATGCAGTGCTTACTACATGGCTTGAGGTTAGCTCTGCTATCCTGACCTCGATCCTGCGAATCAGTCCGGCATGTTCCAATTCCAGGCTCTTTAGTTTCTCCTCCAACTTCCTAGACCTCTCCTCGGAAGCACTGCATATTTCTTTTAACTCCTTAATTTAGCCGTTTAGAATGCAGTCGGTGCAGGAACTGGCCGGGTGGCATTTTGAATTACACCCCTCCGGAAAGTCCACGCACCACTTATTATCTTGCATATTGAGCACGTGTATTTGAGTGCTCTTGGTCTTTACTTGCCGGTCATTTTGAACACTTTATGACAGTAGAAGCTTTGCGACCAATCAGTAAGTAAAAAAAGGGGGGTGGCGATTTCGCTCCGCGTGAGTCGCTCCCGCCTATCCTATGGAGACTTTTCGGATCTTTTAAAAGGCATGCTCCATGTGTTGCTGTTCGTCCGACCGAGTCGTCAAATCTCGGCGTGCCGTAGCTCTTAACCAAGCAGCACTGACGGTTCCGAAAGGTTTCATCGATTTCTCACTAGGTGAACAACGGAGCATGCCCCGCACTAAACTCTTACTAGTTCCCTTCACGACGGCCAAAATCTCGGAGCAGCGTTCAATGGATATCCCGCCACACCAAGAGACTCGACCCAAGGATTTTTATTGGCCTGGAAACCAACCTGGGAACAAAAGGCCGTCACCTGGGACTGATGCTACCAGAAGGACCCGTCAACGGTCACTGGGAATGGTCAATAATTAGCGCCAGGAAAGGGGTTAACGGGGCACTACCCTCATCCCATTCATCATGCCCCAAAGCCTAAGAAACCTCTAGTCCTAGTCTTTCGCAAGCAGTGAGCGTTGATTGGCGTTGTTTATAGAGGTTACAAAGCCTCTCTTCTGACGCATGAGGTAGCTGCAAGGTCCTTATATGTAGAAAGATGGAAAAAAGGGTAAGAGTGACATGATAAGACTAGTTTTTTTGTTTTTTTATTTTTGTATAAGTGGAAGAGATAGGATAAAAGTAAAAAAGAAGAAAGATAGAGTAGAAAAAGGAAGGAAGGACACACTTCCCCTGGAACCTCGTTTCCGGCCAAATCAACAAGGAAAGCCCTACCAGGGGTACTGATAAGAGAGGTACCCCCACTGACATAGCTCGAAAAGTCAAAGGTACACACAAGCTCTCTTCCCGCGACAAGGGGGAGTCACTTCTCCCTAAACTTTCGAGATAGAGGTAGAGAGAGAGAGCTACAAGGAGCTATAAAGATAAGAAGTATCCTAGAAGACCTTACGGTCCATTCAAAGAGAGTACCTTTGGACTAGCAGTGGAGCAGGCACAGCTCTGCTCAACAGCTTACGTGCCTAACGGCCACTTTTCGAAGACTTTGACCAGTCTCGACTTGAACTGATCAACAAAATTGCTGTTGACAACTTCCACGGGAAGTGCGTTTTAGCTACTACAGATACTGTATATGAAGAAGTCCCACACAGATCGCGGTGGTAACGCTTCAATTCAAGTTTGTAGCTGTGATTTCTAGTTCTGCCCTCACCCAGTTGGAAAACATGTGTAATCTACATTGCTGAAGCCTAGAAATATTTTAAACACTTCGATATGCTGACCACGCAATCTCCTCGTCTCCAACGAGAACAGATCTAATTCCCTTAATCTATCGTCGTAACTTTTTTGTCTGATAGAGTGAATCAGTTTGGTTGACCTTGCTTGCACACGTTCCAATCTCGCGATATCATTTAGAAACGAAGGATTTCAACATTGTACGGCATACTCCAGGTACGGTTGGACAAGTGAGTTGTACAAACACAGTACTATTTCCTTGTTTCGATATCCAAACTGTCGCTCTATATAGCATAATATCCTTTGGGCCTTTTTCTCCGCCTTTATGCACTGTTTCGAGAGCTTGAGGTCACTAGTGATTGTTACACCCAAGTCCTTCTCAGTGCCGGTGGATTCAAGAGTAGTGCCGTTAAGGGTATACTGAGATAGGGGGTTTCGGTGGTCGATATGCATCACTAAGCACTTGTTCACATTATAAGGCATTTGCCACGTGTCTGACCACTTCCCAATCTTGACAAGATCATCTTGAAGGCGGGCAGTATTTCCTTTCTTTGTGACGTTCATACAAGCTTGGTACCCTCAGCAAATTTAGAAATCTTGGCAACCATGTCACCGTCCATGTCGTGACGTAGATGATTAACAGTAGTAGTCCCAGGACAGAACCTTAAGGAACACTGCTAGTAATTGGCATCCACCCCGAAGCCTGTCTATTCAACACCACCCGTTGCTGTTTGCCACTTAGCCAGGTCTCTATCCAACTCGCTACATTTCTATCTATGCTCAGCGCACGCACTTTCCTGAGGAGGCGCCGGTGGGGTACCTTATTGAAGGCTTTTTGAAAGTCTAAGTGGATAACATCCACCCCCTTATCCCAAAGTGGATGAATTCCACAAGACTCGTGATGCATAACCGTTGCCTTCGAAACCAGTGCTGAGAACTCCTCAATCGCAAGTTGGATTCTAAATATGACATCATTTTGTCCACCGCGATGTTTTCCATGAGTTTACCAACTATTGAGGTTAAGCTAAGAGGTCGGTAGTTCGACGTCTGGATAGGGTCTCCTTTCTTGAAGATAGGAGTCACTTCCGCTTCGCGCCAGTCTCTAGGAACGCATCCGGTCCGGATTGACATGTAGAAGATTGTGCTCAGATCTCGTGACACTTCATCACGCACTTCTTACAACACTTTAGTTAGAAACCCATCTGGGCCAGGGAACTTAATCGTCTTTAGATCAGTGTTCTCTTTTTCTATTTCTCCTTGGGTGAAGTCCATTTCCTCCAGCTTTTTCCCTAAGTAAGAATCCGTGGGCTGGGGGATAGGACCACACTGTTTCGTAACACACTGAAGAGAAGTAGTCGTTGAGGAGGTTGGCATTTTATGCATCTGAGGGCTTTAATGGCCCCTCCTCATTGACTAAAGGGCCAATCATGCGAGGGATTGGTTTATGGTTGTTTGAATAACCAAAGGAATCAAAGAACTCATAAGGATTCTTCTTGCAAAGTCTCGCCACTCGGAACTCCTCGGCACGCCTTGCCGCTCTTATTCTGGGCTTTACTCTCCTAGCTAGCCTATGGTACTCGTCAAAGTTACCAGAAATATTTGACTGCCGGTACATCGTTGTTTTGTCCCTCAGCAGTTGACCAATTGCTCGATTAAACAACCTTGGTTGAACAGAATATCGACGAAGGCTTTTTAAATGGATCAATCGTGATTGAAGATTCATTAACGTAGTTTTGAATCTATTCGACGAATTTTCAACATCCTCGCACACTTCTAGCCTCTCATCAGTCAATCCAGAACGAGGACCTGCAAAGTCTGCTCTTATGAAATCAAGTTTCCTCGATTTACCAGTCGCAGACTCTACCTTGTGGACCTTGACTATATATTTGACTAGTCGGTGATCACTGTCACCGAGCTCTTCGCCTACAGAGAGATACTTAACAATGTAATCCTCAGAGGTGAAAACCAAGTAGAGGGTATTATTGCCTCTCGTTGGCTCTCTCACCCATTGAGTCAGGAACTCGTCGTTCGCAAACTCCAGGAGTAGTGCGTTCTCGCCATAGTGTTATCTGGTTTCCCAGTCAATTTGGATATTGAAATAACCCATGGCGATACACACACTGTCATGAACAAGTTCACCCAGTAGCCGGTACAAATCTCTGTCCTTTTTAACGAGTTGGGAAGGGGGTCTGTAAAGCACCAGGGTCCTGTATCTGGCAGGACCTATATCTAGGTCAAATCCTAGTAGCTCATTGTCGGACACAATGCTGCAGTTCGTCGATTTGAGTGTATTCTTGACACACAACATTACACCGCCACCCTCTCTGTCTGTACTATCTTTTTGAAAGAGTGGGTAACCGGGAATCGTGAATTGACATTTTAAAATCTCGGTTTGATGTTTATACCCACGACTCTGTTATGGCTACCATTTCAGGTTCTTCCGTCGCTACGAGGCCACGAAGTTCAAGGAAACTTGTTCCTGAACGACCTCGCATTAAACAGAAGAACTCTCAGGGATTCCCCGAATGTAGGACTCCCTATGCTCTTCCGTTTCCCGGCTTATTGGCTGGAGAGGAGGCACCCTTATTTGCTACCTGTGAAAAGGTCGTTCCATGAATGACACGGGCGAGCTGGCGTACGTCCACCCTCACTCTGGGCCGGATACTCCTTTGGTCCTCTCTACGACATCCTGGATCATGTTTGACAGAAAGGCCTTTCCATTAAAGGAAAGATGTACCCCTTACATTTGGTAGAGATCATTCCTACCATAAAAAGTGCGGTACGATTCCACAAAAAGACTCCGTCTGCTGTACACAAATCTCCCAGGCGCCGGTTTAAAGAGACGCTCATCAAGTGAGCGGTCCGTGTTAGGACCTCTCCTCGGGAGCATCCTGACCACAACACGCATGCAAATGTTCAGCCCACAGTCGTCCACGGCACCCATGACTGTGTGGAGGATTTTATCCGTAGGGCCTACCCTACCTCCTTTCAGGTAGAGGTCGTTGCCACTTACCATCAGAGCAACGACTGAGATCTCAGAAATCTAAAATTTTTACGCCTCTACACCGTTCTGGCAGGCAGCTTACCTTCACACTAGTGTGAAGGTGGGCCACTAGCAGCGGCTGCAGACCCCGTGCTTAAAAGTCACCAATAAGGGTAACCCTTGCACATTTGTCTCAGACGACTCAGAATTCTCTTTCGGGTGCAACTTGCCGGTTTCCTCTTCTTTCTCTACATTTTTCTTCTTCTTCTTCTTGTTGTTTTTGTTTTCCTTTGTATTCTCTTCTTCTGTTTCTCTTTTCTATTTTTCTGCTTTTACTTTCTTCTCCTCTGTTTCCACTCTCTACTTTCTCTTCTTCTCTTTCTATTTTCTCTTCTTTCTTCTTTCCCTTCTTCCTCTTTCTTTTCTTCTTTTGGGCTCGTTGAGCCAGTCCTGCAGCAGAAGACTCCTGCTCTTGGACGTCGTAAGCCTTCTCTCCTTCCCACTCGCCTGACCATCTGTACCTCTCTGATTTTACGAGGTGAATCTCTCTTTTGAGGATGGAGTTCTCTTCTCTCAGTTGAGCGATGCTCTCGCCCAGGCCAGGCGCTTCTCCAGTTCGCAGAAGTCACAGACATTAACGGCATCTATGAGCTCCTTGCAACTATTTCCCGAAGTCTTGACTCTATCTATAAACTTTGCAGATTTTGCGGGTTAACTTGTGGAACGGAGCACCATTCTTCTTCGTCATCTTAAAAACTCTCAGACCATACGCATTAAAAGTTTTTTGTTTGTGATTTTCTCTCGCACTAATCACATCCGCCTATTTCCAGGATGTTTTTAGTCGTTTGGCCAACAGAAACCCTTTGACCAATCACACTGACCCTAAGGTCTCCCCTCGGTCGGACGTCCCCAATCGTGCCGCAGCTCCCAACTGAGCAGCATGAGAGCTTCAGTAAACTGAATCTCTAATTTTTCGACAGGGTACTTTAGGTATAACTGTCTTCCTACTAAGCCTTACTAATCAACTAAAAACGGCCAACCTTTAGGTAAATAGTAAAGCTAAGTGCCCACGACTTCATACGAGATCTTTAGCTGATCTGGCAACCAGCAAGTCACAAAAGCTCCTTCACCAAAGAGCAGTTGAGCCTTTGTTCACCAGGTAGCAGTCACAGGGGCTGGTCAGGCCATTACACGTTAGGAGAAAAATTTTAAGGGGTACCTATCATTTCTCCATTAATCGTACCCCAAACGCCTGAGATCCCTTCAATCTCAGTCTATTGCAACCTATGAGTGATCCAAGGCGTGGTTTAAAGAGCTTCCAAAGCCTCTTTTCTCACACGGCATAATAAAGCTAGTGAAGCTCTTATTACTAAACAACTTATGTGTAATAGAGATGAATGTTTGTTTTTTGTTGTTGTTTTTTGACAGTTGAAGAGAGTTGGTGAAACTTAGTACTAACAGAATCAAAGAGGTTAGTAGGGGCATGCAAGGATACGCATCAAAAAAGTGGTAGAGAAGTTTGACAACCCTTAGTCTGGATTCTACTAAAGCTACCTTACTGGCATGGGTGACCCTGCCGAACTAAAAGTCCCCCAGCTTAGGTAGCTTAACTTAAGCAGATCGCGCAAGCTCTCTCACCGACGGCAAGGTGGTTGTTGGGAGAGAGAGAGAGAGGGAGATAGAGATAGAACCGACACCTGATCAACCCTTTTTGTTTGCGCTAATGGAAGTGCGAAATAATAAGATGCCGTGGTGTTCCGAAAGCCCGCCTTCGCAGAAAGCCGCAAAAACTTGAGAGACCGAAAAGGTCCCATTAGGAGTCTGACAAAGTTTCGCCTCGCCGGCTTAGGAACCTTCCCGCGATCATGCAAATTGCGCGAGACTACCTTCGAACTATCCCCTTCGGACAGCGGGGGGAAAACCCATTTGAACCTACTATAAAGCCTCCGGCACCAGAATTGGAAGGTAGTATCGGCCGCCTGTCCGCCCCGTAAGTATCCGGTTTCTACGCACCCCCGTTCTTACCTGCTATTCGCGTCTAGTTGGACTCTGCACAATTCCCCGCAGAAGCCCTCAAGCTACAGGTATTCTCGTTTACTTCGCGTGAGTATACCGTGTCCTCGTCGTTACAGGCTCATTGAACGCAACGCGCACAGTCTCGATGCGTGCTCTAAACTCGAAGACAAGACCTAAGTTCATCCCGTTAGTAGTCATTGTCAAGAGAATATTATTCAAACTTTGCACAATGGCAAGGATTACTCCCTCGGACCAAATCTTCGTGGAAAGAGCAACGCGCAACTCTCCTGTGCAAGCGCTCTCCCCCCTGCATCAGTGTAAGCCTCCATCGTCAGCTTCGTGTACGCTCAAGGTCTTTCGAGCGACCGTTCGGTCAATATTGTTCGTTCGTGTGTACGAAGAACGTCCATGCCAAGGTCCCCCTCCCCCTTTAATACGCTAAGACGGGTGTAAGTCTAATGTGTTTTATAGCTCGTTTCCAAACCCTTTTTTAATCTTTGTAAAACGAATATTAATTTCCATATTAGTAAAGTTATTTTTGTACCCGTTTTCCTATTGTCCCGGAACCTACAGGATAGCCGACTTTTGGCCAACTTAAAATTCGGTTAATTTGCACTTTGCCTGTTTATTAACCTCCCACGCATATAGCCATCATCTCTCTCAGCTGAGAAACGATGGAGGGGTTGAACTCGACCCTATTCTACGCCCTATATATTAATATCTATTATATATTAAACTGGCGTCAGGTTTATTGGGGTTAATCTTGGACAATCAATTGATTAAAATTTGGTCAATCTATAGGTTAAACTTGGTTAAATTGTTAATTGTTGCCTATTCTTGGATCCAGTTCTGGAGTTTGAAAGGTGTGAAATAACCATTGCATACCTGCTTGCGAAGTGTATTTGTTTCCGTTCCCATTTATTTGTTTTGCGAATTGATTGTTGAGTGACCGTGTTTAACTATTATTTTTATTCCCCCACGGAATTGAATTGTTGTCCTTCAAGGCCTCATCTCATGCCGTAAGTTGAAGGTATATTAAAAATAGTATTATTCTTCGTATTGCTGTAACTCTCGTCTCAATCACAGTGAAATCTGTACCCCAAAAGCTCTCTCGCAAGTGTTTCACCCCCCTCCTTTGTCGTTCATGTTTTCGTTTTGTTTAGCAAAACTATTCGTACTCCCGTTCGTGCGTAATGAAATTCATAATTCCGCCATATTCATTATCGCGCGTTAAATTAATTCTTGTTGCTTTGCCTGTCGCATAAAACCAGCATCATGTCGTCGTTTGAAATTTTCAAGCCTCAAGGTGAGTTACTCGGACTCAGTGGCAAATATCTGATAGCCTACATTCAGGAAGATGAGAGAAGAAAAAGATCCAAAAAAAGAGACATGGAAGAAAAGGTACGAGAAGAAAGAGAGAGAATTTGCTTTCACCCACTGGAAATGAGCAGACTTAGGAACGAGACGCTCTCCATAAACTCCTCAAGTTCTAGACTAGACGCACCGCATTCTGAGACCATAAAACTCTCCGACCTTAAAGAAGGCGAAGACTTCGGATATTATCTCACCTACTTTGAAAAGGTCTTCGAGGTGAACCATTGGGACATTGACACGGACGGCGTAGCACAATTATTGCCCCTGTTGAGCTCCCAACTCACGGATATTTTGATCTCCCTCCCATCAGAGACAACAATTGATTACTCATCTTTAAAAGCCGAGTTGCTCGCCGCATATAACATGACCCCGGACTTCTACCGAGCAAAATTTAGGCACTGTCGTATTCAACCAAACCAGACCGTCCGGCAGTTCGGTTACTCTATACACCGTCATTTTAATTGTTAGATTGACGCGTCCAAGGTGCTTCATG
Source organism: Ceratothoa steindachneri (assembly GCA_963969495.1). Lineage (NCBI taxonomy): Eukaryota > Metazoa > Arthropoda > Malacostraca > Isopoda > Cymothoidae > Ceratothoa > Ceratothoa steindachneri. The sequence continues at coordinate 92,517,280 of OZ018324.1, forward strand.
AATACGACGCCCTGATCGATTTCGGAAATCACTTCCTTTGTGAAGGACTGGAGGTGTCGTACTCTTAAGTACCACATCAAGGAGGCAGACGTCTACGCGGATAGCCACAACTGCTATCCGAAAGAAGGGAAGAAATCAGAACCCCTATCTCCTAAATCCTAAACCAGCAAGAACAAATTTGTTCCTAATAATGGGAATAAGTAGCTAAGGTGACTGGGCCTGCCAAACCTCTCTTCTCGTCGGAACATCGTGATGTTATGCCCAGGAGGATAATTGGTTCTATTCCTGTTGAGTTCAGGGTCACGTGAGGTCCAATGCCCCCAAGACTTGCAATTTAGAAGCACCCCTCTTTCTCAACAGGTACGCCAGGTCAGTGCGACATCTACGCCCCCACCGTCGCAAAATGAATCCCTCTCTTTTTCAAACCCAGCGGATACTGCTGACCAACAGTTAAATATTTTGTTCGATAAAAGTACCACTAGGACCCTTCAATTCGAAACTGGAGCACTGAATGGTTGAATGAACGTTCATTGTTGCATCCGCTTAACTACTCCCCCCTGTAGTTCCGGACCACGATATGTTTGCCATAGTGCATGGTTACCTGCAGCGCGCCAATAAATACTGACCAAGATTAACCCCAATAAATCTGACGCCAGTTTAATTTATAATAGATATTACTAAATATGTCGTAAAAATAGGGTCGAGTTCAACCCTTCCTGCGTTTCTCAGCCGAGGGAGATGAAGATGGTTTGCATGGGAGACATAATAGAGACAGAGTGAAAATTAATAGAATTTTAGGTTGGCCAAATAGTCGGCTGTCTTGTAGGTTCCGGGACAATAGAAAAACGGGTACAAAAATAACTACTAATATGAAAATTAATATTCTTTTTACAAAGGTTAAAGGGGGTTTTGAAACAAGCTATATAACAACTTAGACGTACACTAGTCTCAGAGACTTAAAGGGGAGGGGGGATTTGGCGGGGACGGTCGCAGTACATACAAACGAACAATGCTGACCGAAGGATTACGGTCATGACCTTGAGCGTACACGAAGTCGACGATGGAAGCTTACACTGGGGGTGGGGGGTATGTTAGAGAAAGCACTTTAACAAGAGAGTTGCGCGTTGCTGTTACCTTGAAGATTTGGTCCGAGGGAGTAATCCTTGCTTTGGTGCAAAGTTCCAAAATAGTCTCTTGACAATGACTACTAACATGATGAACTTAGATCTTGCCTTTGTGTTTAGAACACCGAGTTGAGACTGTGCACGTTGCGTTCGAGGAGCAGGTAACAACGCCTACCGGGTAGACTCACGCGAATTAAACGAGAATACCTCGAGCTTGATGGGTGCTGCGAGGAATTGTGCAGAGTCCAACGGGACGCGATCAGTGGGTACGAACGGGGAAGCGCAGACAGCGGATACTGACGGGGCGGGTTGGCGGCGGATACTGACTTCAAACTCTGGCGCTGGAGGATTTAGAGGGGGGTCGAATGGGGTTTCCTCCCTCTGTCCGAAGGAGAGGGTTCCAGGGTCCGACGCATCGGCAGGCGAGGGTAGTCTCGCCCTATTAGCACGATCGCGGGAAGGTTCCTAAGCCGGCTCTCAAGCTCGTCACGGCTTTCTGCGATAGCGGGCTTTCAGGCCACTACAGTGTCTCATGATTTCGCACTTCCATTAGCGCGGACAAAAAAGGTCAACCGGGTGTCTGTTCTCTCTCTTTCTCTGATCTCTGACACATTCACTCCCGAGCAATACGAGAGATTGTTCAAGTCGTGCGGCTAAAAATGTGCTCAAGCCAGTAAAACTTATGCTTATGCCATTCATACTAATCCTTCTTTGTTTATGGCGTATCCTTCCTTAACTACACATTTCTTGCCTCAATCTTTTTTTAGCTATTTTGCTATGCAAGGATACTTACACACTATAAGCAGAAAATTCCAAGGAATTCGATAGACCTTTTAAAGAAAATATTATTTTTATAAATGTAGATTTTGCCTTTTTCTCTATAATTTTGGAAGGTACTGCATTGGCGATTACAGATCCTAAATTACACGAAAAATCTATGTGAAGAAATGCCCCAGGGTAACAAAAATAGCATAACGTAATTGGCGATTATAATTTGCTTTTATCTTATTGTCATTATGTTCTCGTTCTATTAAATCCCTTCCTGTGAAGTAAGACAATGGAAATTAGGTTGAATCCAATTATCACTTGCATCTTACCATTTAACAAACGTACCTAAATTTGACCTGTTTCATGCCCAAATTATTGCGTGGCTGCATGATATGTTTTGAACCTTGAGTGAGGAATGCAGAGTAACTGTGATTTATGGTATAATTATAATTAACGTTAGATTGATCAGGCTGAAAAGGAGTGAAATATACACAAATGGGACGGAAAAGAAATCAGGCTAATGAATAGGAAAGCTGTGTGGAGGCGTGGTTGAGCTTTATCCCGACAGCCGCGATTCGATAACACCAATACTCTGCTTTTGTTCAACTGCCACTGATTCGTCCGAAAACCGTAATTCCCACTCCTCTCCCCCCGGCCTTGGTACGACTTGGGTGAGTGGCTGGAAGATTTATGATGTTAGGGATTGATGTATAAAGTGTACATGTACGTATTTAAATATTCAACTAATTTAAATCTAGTGTTCCGCTACCACCTAGCCGAGTAGTAACACCAATTCCAACTCTTTCAGATGTCACCTGCAGCATAATTGCTCATGCATCATACCCAATTACAGGATGACCAGAGGGAGGTTAAGCAATATCGGTTATGGTTAGTCTTGTGACGTTAACTTAGATGGTGTCCTTTGGCGGTGCGCACCGCGGTTCGGAACCCCCCGTCAAACACTTGCTTTGCCATCATGATGAGCCGTTAAATAGCACAAAAGGGTTAAATGCCAGGATGTCAGCTTTGATAGGTCGGTCCTAATTCTGTCATTCACAGCATGGATGGAAATTCACATTATTAGGATATTTTTCATCTTAACTCCCAATTGAGTGAGCCTAATGTATTATCTGAAAGGTGTATGAGAGAAAGTTGAATAGATTTCTGTGTAATTCTGTGAAAATGATTCGATTTATGGTTTGCTACCTGAAAACCGTCAAGTTCAACAGGTTTGCGCTTCTTCCCGACTCTTAAAACCTTAACTAATCCACTTGCAGTACTTTTTACTTCTACACTTTTTCGTTGGATTTTTTTTGTTTACATATCCGCTGTGGGTGGCAGTGGTATTAATGTTAAAACAAATGAAATAGTAAATATACTTCTCCACTATTCTTCCTCTATAGGAGCCGAATCTTTTCCTTGTGTAATGGTGAAGAGTGGTGCCGTGGTGTAAGGGGGGCGGGGGTCAGATTCAAGAGAGTTGCGCGTTCTTCGGTTCGTACCAACTGGATGTTTTTTTAAGTCACTAAGGTTATCGAGGCAGGCCCTGCAGTGTAAGTGGGGTTCGAACTATGGGTTTCTACAATATGTGGCAAACGATGTTAAGAGAACCAGAATCGTGACTCAATCCGGTCACTAACTACACCCGATGTGGTTTAACTCTGACTATGTACCTTCCATACCCTTTTAATTCACCTTACTTCACCACCACTTTATTCATGGGCATCGTGACGACGAAAAATCTGTTCGTTCACGTTCGCTTCATTTAATTTTCAAGGTCAAAATCCGCCATTTCTTGATTAGGATCAAGGGATTAATTTATCTCAAATATCGACTCGGGCTTTCTTTCGTACGCATTTAAATTAAATATAAAAAAAAGGAATTCTTTTAAAGTACGTGGTTATGGAAAATTGACCAAGGAGGGCATAATTTCTAATTAATTTATATTTATGTTTTGCTCTACCTACTGTGAATAACCCTCCTGAGCCTATAGAATTGGGAGGCCCATATTCCCTATAGACATGGAAAGGGCGGTCAAGTTGTTCGATAGCAAAAGCCACATTTGAATATTCGAGAGCCACAAAATATCGTCTCAAAATTATACGAATAGGAAATAATTATGGGAAAATAAGTTTTTCCATTAAATATAAAGCGATTGTTACGTTTTAAAGGAATAAATAAAGTGATCCATCCAAGTTGGAATTAGTGAAACCGAAAAAGAATAAATGAAAGAACTAAATCTAAAGTAATCCGTCCTACCATATCCAAATCTAAATGACCGCCTCTAAAATCAAATAAATCAAACCTAACTTGAATTAAAAATACGAGGGGTAGTCAATAAGTTTTGCGAATCGGTAGAGCAAAACAGAGAAAGGGAAAACAGAGAAAGGGAGATGGCTGTTGGTGCCGCACGCTCCTGCCTCGTCTATTTAAGAAGCAGTAGCTGATCGCAGATCGTCACTCACAAATTTTTCAACAATGGAGAAGGTTGAGCACCGCGCAGGGATCAAATTTTTGACCAAAGAAGGCAAGAATGCAAAAGAGATCCACGAACGCATGGTTGCAGTCTACACTGACACCGCCCCTTCCTATACAACCATTGCTCGCTGGAATGGGGAGTTCCGCCATGGTCGTGAGTCCCTTGAAGATGACCCCCATCCAGGACGCCCGTCAGAAGTGACCAACGAGGACAATGTGGCCAGTGTGGAGAGGATGATCCTCGAAAATCGACGGGTGAAGGTTGAAGAAATCGAGCGAAAACTTGTAATATCACATGGAAGTGTTATCAACATCATCCACGACAATTTGGCCATGACCAAGGTCTCTGCCCGTCGGGTCACTAGAAACCTGACGCCCCATGGTCGACTTCAACGTGGTCAAAGTCCACAAGGTCAGAGTTGCACAAGCTGCCCTGCTCGAGTGTGGATTCGAGGAGCTCAACCATCCTCCTTACAGTCCAGATCTGGCCCCTAGCGACTACTTTTTATTCCGCCAGCTCAAGGCTGCACCACGTGGACGCCGGTACAGATGTACAGCTCGCCGTCCAGAAGTGGATTGAACAGCAGTTGGGAGATTTCTGTTTTTTTGGAATTCGAAGCCTCAGGGACAAGTGGCGCAAGTGCATTGAAGTCGAGGGTAGTTATATTGAAAAATAATAAAACACTTTTCCTCATATCTCGTTTCCTTATATCCGAATTGCAAAACTTATTGACCACCCCTCGTATCTATATTGAACTTGAGCAATCAAATAAACGGGGATTAGACTTAACCAAGCCAGAGAAACCCGAATTTAACTTAACCAAGCAAATAAACTCAAATTGAACTCTACAGAAATTAAGGAAATTAAAATTGAACCTAATTTAACTTGTCTAACCGAAATTAAATTTCACCAATCAATCCAATAACCTTAAATTGAGCTTAGCCAAACTCAGGAAATTCAAAATTGAACTTAAGCTAAACAAAGTCAAGTTGATGGAATCAAACTTAAAAAACCCATGTGAACTTGGCCAAACCTATCAAATTTAAATTGAATTTAATCGAACCAAACCAATCAAAATTATACCCCCAAACCTAAACCGAATCTAAACCCAAAATGAACTTGACCCAACTTGGAGAACAAATTAAAGTAACCAAACTGAAGATCACCAAATTGATCTAAATTAGCAAATCCGGATCTAACCTAACCCAACAGATCCACTTTATTGGAGGGAAATTTTTTCCGCGGTCTTCCAGTAGTAAGTGAGAGGATAAAGGATGGCTAGCTATAGAGAAGGAGCTCCTGGCAATTTTCCCCTACCTGTTTTCCTCACGCCCTTCACGCTCTCTCTCTCTCTCTATCTCTCTCGCCTTTGATTGGGACTAAAACTAAATATACGTCATCACACATACACTTATACACAAAGCCAATCACAACACACCGTCTCTTTCTTCATTCACCTCCTGCCATCGTTCACACAACTTCTTACTCCCGTTCGCGCTACTGCGCTAGGGGTTTCATATCCACACTCCCCAGGCATGTAATGGTTGGCTTTCCCCCGAACAAAGAACGCTTCTCCACGCTCGTTTGTTGTTGGGAAAATTCAGGGACCCCACTCTCCCTGCCGCTCCCCCCGTCCAAAGCGGACCAACACCTGGTGCATTCCAGGTTGCTATTGATTGTCATACTGATTTTTGTGTCGGTTTCATCATCCATTTCACTCTAACCGCGCCCCATTCCAACAGGGTTTTGGCTCCCATCACTTACAGGCGGTCTCCCGATCCACCTCTCTTAAAATGGTGGGTCCGCATTGAAGTACTGGGAAGTTGCCCCTCCTTCAACATCAAAGAACTAAGGCCGCAAAGGGAAGAGAGGCGTTGTTACCTTGAGGATGACCTTGGGAACATCCCGATCGTCCTCTTCAGTGACTTGCGTTTCGTGGTGCAGGCGATTGAACCCTGGTGGGTAGTCATTGGCGTCGAGGACTGCGACCAGGATCTTCGACTCACTCCACGACTCGAGGAAGGACGCGCGGACCACGAGGCTGTGCTGCGAATAATAATAATAAAATAAAAATACTCTCGTTCGTGACTCTCTACGGAAGGGGGGACACAAAAGGGGGAAAAGAAAAGCCGTATAAGGATTCATTTCAATTCAGGGGATAGTGAAAGGAGGGAAAGAAAACGTTGGATGAAAAGAAATGAAAAGGAAACTGGAAAGAGGCGAAGGTGGACGAACTCTCGTCAGCCTAAAATACGAGTGGGAGGATGGACAGGTGTGGATTAGTTCGTAAGGAAAGACTAAGAGGTACGAACTCCCCTTTCTTTTTTAAATTTAATCTCCTGTTCCTAAGTCATACACACGTATAGATGTTACATACCTACACAGATGTACGCGCAAGTGTTTGCATGCGAGAAAAGTAGCTGACGTACATGTAAACAGCAAGAACAACAGCAGTGAAGCTCAAAAGGGGAACAAACTATACAACATTTGTACCCCTCTCACTCCTCATTTGCAACCTGAACTTTCCCTCCGATTTTACCTTAAAAAGTCGTTTAGACTCGAAAAGTTGAAGTGAACCAAGGTCGTCCTTAAAACTTCTAGAAATGAGTCGAAGAAGAAGAAGAAGAAGAAGGAAGAAGCAGATGAAGGTAAAAAATCCTCCTTGAAAAACAAATGAATAATGTTTAAGCGATATTATAATTTGAACTGTCATTAAATACAGTTGAAGCAGCAGCAACTGAGAGCGGAAAGTTAAGGATAAAATTTAATAATATTGTTGAAGGATTAGTTCTTACGGCAACAATATTTTTATTGATTTGCTGAAACAAGGGATAGTAATTATTAATGTAGAATTTTGTAATCATAAGCTATATCAACATTTAAATAGGCTATTCTAATTTTTGACAGACGTGTTCAACAATTATAATAATAACGGAAGAACAATTCATAAGATACAAGAGGTAAACTCTCTTCCAATGACCTGCGGCGTTTTGCGATAAGATGATAAATGGTTATTGGTATTGATGGTTTCCCATGGTTCAAATCACTTACAAGTGCTTGTGGATGGCTAAATGAGGATTTTGCCACTAGATGGCGCCACCAAGCGCCAAAGCCGATGGCAGATTTGAAAAAAAGTGACACCTAGACCTGGCGCTTCACCGCAGGTAATAAATGAGTGTTTGGGCAAAAACAACATCTTGGATTGACTTTGCAGGAACAGTTGTCATAATTAAAAAATATAAATGCTGTCAAAACATATAAAGACGCTGCAATGCGGATTCACTACACCGTTAAAGTTTCAATATCTAATATACTCGTATATTTCCGGAAGTCTGTTTGTGTATATATATATATAGTAGGAATATGAAGACCCAGAGGATTACACTAATCATTTATTGGCCGGAAGTTTCGGACTTTCACTAGGAGCATTTTCAGCGACTGTATCGACTTAAAATAATAAAATTGACAATTATTGTGATTAATGTAAAACAAAAATAACAATATATACGAGGGGCGGTCAATAAGTTTTGCGAATGGGTAGGGCAAAACAGAGGAAGGGAGATGGCTGTTTGTGGGGGTGTTAGGACAAGTTATGACAAGTTAGTACCTGCAGCCGCACGCTCCAGCCTCGTCTATTTAAGAAGCAGTAGCTGATCGCAGATCGTCAGTCACAAATCTTTCAACAATGGAGAAGGTTGAGCACCGCGCAGTGATCAAATTTTCGACCAAGGAAGGCAATAATGCAAAAGAGGTCCATGAACGCATGGTTGCAGTGTATACCGACACCGACCCTTCCTATGCAACAATTGCTCGCTGGAATAGGCAATTCTGCCATGGTCGTGAGTCCCTTAAAGATGACCCCCGTCCAGGACGCCCTTCAGACGTGAGAGGAGGATCCTCGAAAATCGACGGGTGAAGGTTGAAGAAATCGAGCGAGAACTTGGAATATCACATGGAAGTGTTATCAACATCATCCACGACAATTTGGCCATGACCAAGGTCTCTGCCCGTTGGGTCCCTAGAAACCTCACGCTCCATGATCGACTTCAACGTCGTCAATGTCCACAAGGCCAGAGTTGCACAAGCTGCCCTGAGCGAGTGCGGATTCGAGGAGCTCAACCATCTCCCCTACAGTCCAGATGTGGCCCCTAGCGACTACTTTTTATTCCGCCAGCTCAAGACTGCACTGCGTGGACGCCGGTTTGGGGACGATGAAGATGTCCAGCTCGCCGTCCAGGAGTGGATTGAACAGCAGTCGGGAGATTTCTGGTTGTCGGGAATTCAAAGCCTCAGGGACAAGTGGCGCAAGTGCATTGAAGTCGACGGTAGTTATATTAAAAAATAATAAAACACTTTTCCTCATATCTCGTTTCCTTATATCCGAATCGCAAAACTTATTGACCACCCCTCGTAGAATTAATTGATACTATTCGCTGTAATTTGGAAAAATATTAATAAGAAGTGAAGTTTAACATAAACTGACGTGAATATCAAAAATTAAAGGTAACTGGATTAACCAATAAAATAACTTATTATATTAAATTAGAAACATTAAAACACAAAACCGAAAACAAATGTGAATGAATTAAATACAGGGACTAATCTTTATCGTAGGAGATGTGAAATAAACTAACTAAAGATATAAAAACTACTAACGAGATTTGTTCGGTCGGTCGGTTGGCTAGTTAATGTATTAAAGTGTTGGTTGGTTATATAGTGAATAGTTTAATTGAGGATGAGTAATTCTATAGGTTTAGATTTAGTTTATTGATGTACAGTGACTCTAAGATTTTCAAATCAAGAGAAGTTAAGGCTGCAGATAAGATGGTAAATGAATCAGAATTAAGAGGATGATGGTGATGCTCAGAGTGTTGCCTGATTGAAGAGGCTTCAGGTTTACAAATGGGAATACCAGGCCTATGAGACAAACCTAAGTGCTTTGTAATCTTGCATTTGAGTTGTTAGTCATTTTGACCTACGTAAGCAACACTTCAATACATTAACTTGCCAACCGACCGACCGAACAAATCTCCTTAGTAGCTTTTATATCTTTATTTAGTTAATTTTACAACTCCTACGATAAAGATTTGTCCCTGTGTTTAATTCATTCACATTTGTTTTCGTTTTTTTGTTTTATTGTTTCTAATTTAATATAATAGGTTATTTTATTGTTTACTCCAGTTGCCTTTAATTTTTGATATTCACGTCAGTTTATGTTAAACTTCGCTTCTTTCTATTATTTTTTCAAATTACAGCGAATAGTATCAATTAATTCTATATATTGTTATTTTTGTTTTACTTTGATCTCAATAATTGTCAATTTTATTATTTTAACTTGTCTTCACCCACTTTTTTAGCCATTATATAATTCATGCTTGTAACTGTTTAACTGTTATCGTTAATATTCCTTCCCCTTCTCATTAGATGACACAGTCGCTGCAGATGGACCTAGTGAAGGCCCGAAACGTCCGTCCAATAAATGATTAGTGTAATCTCCTGGGTCTTTATATTCCTACTACGTATCAGATTCCCAAGGAACAAGCCAATTACAAGTATTATATATATATATATATATATATATATATATATATATATTTATGTATATATACATTGGATATGAGGAACTCACAAAGTAGCGCGTGAATAGAGCAATATATGCAGAAAATCCCATAGGAAAAGGAAATGTTCAGTTCATTCTCAAAGAATAAGGAATAATTTTACAAAGGTGACATATATATGAGAAACAACAGAGCTATGCCCCACCCATGTACAGCGAAAGGAAACAGAATAGAAAAGTATTATCGAAGACGGGATTAGGTACCCGATATGAAGAATGTAGATATTTTGGTAACAAAACTTAGTACATACACACGCAATTATGAATACATAAAAATAAACAAGAGAAAAATAACTAAATTAATAAATAGAATAGCTTAGATGTAAAATGGATAATTTCGTTATAAGTAAACCTTGGAATATAGGGTCCAGTTTAAAGAGACCGGACGATATATTAAAATTTGGCGAGGAATTAATTAATGAGAATTCGACAATATTTCTTTTAGCATAGTTATCAGATTTATAAATAGATTTAACCGAATTCCAATTGATAGAGGGACTATTTTCGGATAAATGGACAAAGAAAGCAATATTACTTTCACCTCCCCTAGTATTGTATTTATGTTGCGCCAAGCGTAAACCTAATAATTTACCGGTTTGCCCAAAGTATTGCTTTGGGCAAACTGAACAATTGACAGAATAAACCCTTCTTATACTATTGTTATTATATAAATCAACATTTTGTACATTGTAGATTGATACTTGAATATGAGAAAAATATTTAACCTATTTAAAAGGCTGGGAATCAAGGAAAAGGATTCAGAAAACGGTTTAACAAGGGAGTTCTTAAATTTGTATGCGGGAGGTATTTCAGTTCTGTAAAAAGGATTTTTTTTTGCCAAATCTAGGCATCCTGCAGGAAATCTTTAAGGGTAGAAAAGATTGTTACCCATTTTAAAGATCTTAGAAATCTCAAGATCCAAGAATTACGGGCTGGTGACCCGCAACCGACTGAGAAACATTGAAATAAATACAGAACGTTGGACCTTATCATTATGACCTGGGTAAAAATGAATATAAGAACCGGCGTGGGTAGGCTTCCGATAGACGGAAAATTTAAATCAAAATGGAGTCCTATGAATAAGTAGATATAAGAACGGGAGGACACCATTTTGTTCGAGTTCAAGAGTAAATTTAATAGAGAGAACCAGAGAATTAAGTTCAGTAAGAAAACCATTAACATCCTTAGACGAAGGCCACAAACAAATAATATCGTCTATATATCGGAACCAAACAAAGCAAAATGGTGGTGAGTAAGGTAGCTAATGGTTTTTGTAAAAGTATAAATACCGCGTACATAAGTGTACGCAGAAATACTCTGACATAAGCTAAGTGTCCCTCCCGTATTTCCCAAAGCACCGGCCTCGAATTCTCTTTTGCCCTTTTTTCGCGAAATCGTAAACTCCTTGGTGTCTTGAAGGTGTGAAAGACATACAGTCTGCCCATAGATGAAAAAAAGTCTTTCGCGCGGTGATACAGATTTTATGAGAATTCGGTGCTCTCTCTCGATTTCTGCTCGCGAGGGAAATAAAAGGAAAACTTTTCCCTGGATTCGGGCAGAAGACCTTAGACCTACGTTGTGAGGTGGAGCTCATTCCACATAAGAAACAGTTCGGCCGTTGCAAGAAAGGAACTTCTCGTGGAATTGGTGTATTGTCGTCACGGTACTTGTAGGTGCCAAACTTCTCGCAGACCCTCCTGTCCTACAGAGTAAGAGGTTACACAGGACTTCCCTCTGCGGATTACCCTAGACGTAGCTAGGTAATCGGTTTTGGCTACTCACTCCAGGAGCCAAATAATCGGACAGGCACTTTGAGGAAGAGCCCCAGTTGGCTCGCCTTCGTGATCCGGCATAAGATCAGCATATCACCGGTCTAGGATTACCTTCTTATTCGTTAACATCGGACGTCCGGATTAGGTGCGATCATCGTCACCAGAAAAAGATCTTAACTGTCACTTTCAAATATACTTACGAACTCACAGGTATTGTTAATTGAATTATCACATCCCCTAACCTAACCAGTTTGTTTGTGAACTAGAATTCCCATTCCGAGCCCATAACCTCGAGTATTAGATGTGCTTAATTCAGTGTTTAACTCAATAATAATATTCCATTCGTTCTGTCGGGTGCCATTAAGACGCAAGCATCCTAATGAGTAATTTGCAAGTAACCACGACATTTTGTAGACTTACTTATTCAGTGCAAGATTAATTCTATTTATATTTATATACGCTGTTGCTTATTTAAAATTCCTGTACATTAAAGATTACACAGGTCTGCGTTCGAAAAATTTTTTTATGTTCCTCAGGATTTCTTTGTGGTTTCTTAATTAATCCAACCTCCTGAGCTCAAAAATGAATGTATATTTGTTCAATCAGGTCAGATTTTCTCAGTACAGCATACACCATTTTCATTGAGATTACCTCATTTTTTCTGAATTTAAAAAAAAACACCTTTTTCTATCTAATAATGCATTATTACTGTTATATCATATAAACAGCAATACACGAAGTTAAACAATAATTCTTTTAATAAACAAAAAATAAAAGAATGCAACATAATAAAGAAAATAATTATAATTTCGAAGAACAGACGCCCTTGACGATTTTCGTTTGTGCCTGTCATCTGGTGCATCACGCTTCAAACACCAACAGTAGTCAGCAAGCATGTTTCCGTTCCATTTACACTGGTACCTGGATTCCATTGTTTTATGTCCTGGTCGAATCTTTGCCCCTGTTCTTTACTGTAATCCCCGCAGTTGTCGGGAAAATAATCCAGATGGGACTGTAAAAAGTGTATCTTTATAGACATTCGAGCTCCCAAATGTTTGAGACTTGTTAAGAGTTGATTGACCAGAGCAACATATTCTTCTGGGCTTCTTTTATTGCCTAGAAAATTGTTAACTAGAGCTTAGAAAGCTTTCCAGGCATCTTTTTCTATGTCCTTCATTGATGCATCAAATTGCTGATCAAGTTCCTGATTTGAAGTCCATCAAAAATTCCCCCATGGAGCTTAGCGTCACTGATTTGTGGAAATTTTTGAAGAAGAAATTTAAAAGCTTGGCCTACTTTATTACGGGTTTTGACATAATTTTTCATTATGCCAAGCTTTATATGCAGTGAAGGGAGAAGTATTTTTTGAGGAGGCACTAAAGGTTCAGCTATCACATTGTTTGATCTAATTCTAAATGCTTCTCGTGGAGGCCAAACCTTCTTCTCATAGTGCATACTATCTGCACGACTGTCCCATAAACATAGGAAACAGGGATGCTTCGTGTAGCCTGTTTGCGTCCCTAGCGTAAGAGACACTACCTGAAATTTTTTTATGTAAATTCAGTGTAATATTTCTAAAAACAAATTCAAAGTAATATTTCTTAAAACAATAAGAATATAAATATGTACTGAAAAATCCTGTATGCCGATGCATTAAATCATCGTATTGGAACTAATTGGATATATGTACATCTTATTTTGAGTTTATTGAGTTGTGTTGTATGCCTTCTCAATTAGGATAAGTTCCCCATTAACCCAATAGGATGCATTAACCTATAGGGACACACTTCAACAAAAAATATAACTAAAAAATGACTCATGATTTCCAGATTTGCATTCTTGTAAAATGTAAGTTGACCAAAAGGTGTATACAAGTATTAACAATTAAAAATGAAAATGTCAATATCAAAAAGCTTAGAAATGCCAAGTGTAAAATGATCTTAACTTTAAGTCAGCACATATCCTCCACTTATAGCTAGAGTAATTTATTGCATCCAGCAATTTTTTCATATTTTCATAACTTTCAGTAAGTTGGATTGAATGGCCTATAGGAACGGAAGCTATCTTGTTACCAATATTCAGTAACACAGCTTTCAAACTTCTACTGGAGAAATCTATGAACAGTCTCTATTCTAATGGGTTGTAGGAAATTCCAAGGGCCTCAACAAGTCCTTTAATATTGGCGCAGTATACTAAAGAGCTGGAAGAATGCTGTAAAAAATAGCTTCGAAACTCTTGTTCTCTATTTCTGTACCCCCTTAAATGTTGTTTCTTAAGCGAGAAGATTACTTTCATGAAGTCAAGAGCCAAGAAGTTGTGTATTCGCCTTTGAAACCCCCAGATCCCTGGTCAGGTCATTTAACTGAACTTGAGTGAATGGTCTTGCGACCATATCATGTGTGGAAACCTGATAAGACTCAGATGTGTCATAATCTTGGTCAACTTCCATATTAATCTCTTCATGTACCTCTATATGTTCAAGGGGAGAAGGTATAGGAATTCCTGGGCCATGGGGCAGGGGTTTGATGGCAGAAGGAACATCCGGATATGCCACACTATGTTTATTCTTCTTATTTATACCTGTGGAAAATATAATTGCATATTACATAAAGGAATTGATTTGGAGTTGCAGATAGTACATAAATGTTTAGTAAAGGATATGTTCATGCTGAAGTGAACTATGTTAGTTTTTAATTTTATGCTAAGTCTTTGCATAATAATGACATTTTCAGGAGCCAGTATAATACAGAAAGCTTAAATACTTGATACAATGCTCACCTTTAAGATTTGTCATGCAAAAATAGCAGTCCGTAGTGTGGTCCTTGCCATCTCTCCACACCATTGGAACACCAAAAGAGAGGGACTTCTGTTCGCCCTGACTCCAGCGTCTTAAACTTATGTAGCATCCCTTGCAGCAGATATGTGGTGCAAAACTTTTATCTTGATCTCTTAGCCTTACTCCAAAATATGCACGATACAATGATTTAATTACAGGAGGGATTGTACTTTGCTGCTCGGGAAAGGTCACTTTGCCGCAAACATAGCAAAATCTGTTGGAGCTATTCTTACATTTTCTGTTCATTTTTAACCCAACCACTATTATTATTATTCTTATTATTATAATGCTAAGCAATTTTTAACCTGCAAAATATAAACCTATTTGCATAATTACTTAAAATGTACACAAAATTTACTGCGAATAGAGCAGTGCAAAAACTATTGAAATTTGATGTAATATAGGAGATGTATAAACTATAAAATTATTATCACCCCCTGTATCGCAAAAACTGGAGGTGATAGGGGAAAAACGGATGACAGATTCGGATTTAGGAGGTCAATTTTATTAAGAAACACTACAGAAAACCTAAGGTACATTTTTGACGCAGACCAGTGTTATTTTTGCATCTGTTTGTTTAACTACTTTGGACGATCCTTTGGCAATTATTAAGCAATCCACTCGCCTTAAATCTCAATATTAGACCGATTTATCCATTAATGGCTTTTACTGAGTGTGGACACACTCAGGGAATCATCATCTCAGTTTTGATCAAAAGGGACCCACCGGGGTTATTCTTATTCACCGGAAGTGGCTAAGGTAGGTGTATTGGATACACTTCACCTCCGCTTCACCTCGGTGCGGTAATAAAATATATGTCCATGAAATAGGACTGGGATTACCCACTCACTAGACCTCGACAGTTTTATTATTGAACTTAATTCTCTGGTTCCCTCTTGGTGCCCTTAAGCCGACCATCGATTGTTATACTGATCTTTATGTAGATTTCATTATCCGGTCTGGGATCCTCCTGGATAAAAGGAAGGATGGGCGTCGACTAACTAACTAACAGATGAAATAAAGAATAATTACAATGGAAATGTCAAATAGAATAAAATGAATGAAAATGTACAGTTTGATGTTAGCATTAAAATTTTCCGTGAATTTATCAAATAGATGGTGGAGTGTGAGAAGGATGTCTCGACCCACGAAATTATTCAAGCCACCTGCCATTGGTTGTTATCGAAAAGAGAACAAATTCACCAAATAAAGCATCTTTGATGATCTTAACTTCAGTCGCTTCTGACCCCCTAAAAATAGAATAACTTTGAAACACACTTGGTCTAATTTCTTTTCTAGCAAATATTAAAAAAGAGGAAAAACTGAAGCCAGAGGTACGTTCCCTCAGAAAGCGTCTCTAAAATATGTTCCTTTGAGATAACTAGAGTTCGCTCCCCTTGGAAATATACCTACTTCACAAAACATATTTTTTAAGCACATGGTTATTGAAATTTTTTGCTCCCTGACTTCCCTCAAGTATGTCCTTATCCCTTTCAACTTCAAAGAGCATGAGGGGAAGCGACGTAAATAGAATTTTTACCAGGAATCCGCTGTGAGGGCATTTTCAAGAGTGCAAGAAGGCCATTGTTCATGGAAATGAGCTATACAGTCATGGCCATAAGTTTCGAGACTGCTATATTTTTTCATAGAAGACAATTGTTGCATTTTGTTTTAATATGTTTGTATCATAATTTGGAGCTGAAATATAAAACAATTTACTGCCTAAATCCATTTTATTAATAAATACAGTCAATTGATCCACCCAGTCAATATTTATAATGGGGTTCCTGGTTCGTCAGGATTGCTTCAATTCATTTTGATGATATTTATGACTGACATTGCTCCATTTTTGTTCAATAAGAACCTGCAACTGCTTATAATTGGATAGCTTCTGTTTATCAAACGTCAGTTTGATTATTATTGGGTTAAAATCGGGCGAATTCCAGGAGCAAGGTCCTAAAATTTCAATGTTATTTTCAGCCAAGAACAGTTATTGCTTTTGTTTAGTGAGAAAGTTTATCATCATGCTGAAAATACAGTTATCATCCCTAAATTGATACTGAACTGCATCGAAAATTTGCTGATGAAGCATATTTTATCACCATTTTGAGTTCATGGGAATGTACTTGGGCAAAATTATTAGTTCCTCCAGTTTCATCAGATAAAAGCAACCTCAGACCGTAAGAAGGGCCAGATGCTTCACTGTGGGCAAGACACAGGAATCTTGAAAGTGCTCACCCTTACTCCTCCTAACGAGGAATCTTCTATATATTTCCTACAAAAGTGGAGCCTATCCATATGGTTCTTCTTGGTGAGATAAGGCTTCTTCGCAGCCCTTCATTTGAAGCTCTTGGGCGTCCAGAAGACTTCTTTATAGGAGTGTTACCAGTCTTTTTAAAGTGATCAATGATCCTAAAGATGGTACTCCTTGATGTAATATCCTTATTAACTCTCTCCTTGAATTTCAGGTCACTTTGGTGCAGAGCAATAATGGTTGCACGCCTTTCTTTGAAAAACGCCATTTATAGATTTGAAAAGATTGAAAAATTAATTTTTAACAAAAAATATTACGACATTGATTATAATTACACTCTATCATCCATTTAACACATTAATCCTTTTACCCCTTTGATCGAAAAGAAAATCTCAAGGGACTGGAATTGCGCCATGAGCCAGTCGTGGTCCGTGAAGGATCTACAGATGTATCAGAGTTGAAAGAACGAACTTAATCATTTCTTTCACTTTTATATACATTGTAAATACAAAGGTCATACAATCAGGCTTCTCCCCCACCTCTGCAGCTAGGACCCTAAAGTTAATTATTCAACTTTTAAAACAAAACAACATATTTTGAATCTGATAAAATCGCGCCTTTATCAGTATTTTTTGACAATTTTAGCTACTAATTCAACGTGTCTTGGAACGGGCCACAGGGAAGGAGCAAGTGTAAGAACCAATCAAGAAGAAAGTAATCTAAAAGCAAAGGAAGAGAGAGAAAAAAGGCCTTTAAAGTGATGGTTTTCTCATAACTTAACAGGAGTGGAAATCTACTTATACGAAATGTATTGTCTTCATTTGAAAAATGTTGAGGCCGTGATTTTGACTCTTGACGCATTTATGTTCGTCTTCTTCCCCTTCCCCCCTCAATGGGATGTCTTGTGCAGCAAGGGCCACCAGGCTGCACCTGACATCTGGGCCATTTTGAGCTTTCTCGGACCCAGCGCCTGCTGGAGGATTTGTGGCTATATATCTTCCACACATTTTTGTTTTCTCTACTACGTACAATTTATTTACAGATCATTCCTTACAAACTTCGTACTATTGCTCTTTAAAGTTGGGGAGCCCCTGAACTTTAAATCTTTAAGATTAAATACATCACGATTGTTCGAAAGTAGCCTGAAAGGAAAAGGATTTTTGTGTGGTAACTTGGTTGAACTTTAGTTTGGGATGTATTTATGTTAGCGGAAATGTTAGGTTTAATTTGAGTTTCGTTTCTTTGCTTTTATTTGAAAAAAAAGTTTGAATACTCCCTGGGGCATTTCGGAATTCCGAATAGTTTGAAACGGAAGGATGGCAAAGGAACGAAAAAAAAAATCTTTTAATTACCATGAAATAAAACAAAGGAAATTGGTATCAACTGGAGAATCCGTCGCCCAGATGTCTTGGGTGGCGGATTCTCCAGTTGAGTAATTCTGGGTGGCGGATTCTTCATTTGAGTAATTCTGGGTGACGGATTCTACAGTTGGAATCTAAAGATTCTAAAGTTGACATCCTAAAAAATTTCTATTATTCATAATCTAATCTACATAAAATCCAAATGATAAGATTTAAAGTCATAAAAGGTAAAAAATACTCTAAACTTTTATAAATATCAGGCTATTAGTCTATAATAAACAGGTCTTCTTGAGTTGGAGATATGACGAGTGATGAGTGGACATAACAGTCATAACATATTTGTCATATCAGTTATATCTTATCAGTTACGTCACTAAGATAAGACAAAAGATACGATTTGAAATCTTAAAAGTTGGAAATACAAATATGTAGTTGATAATAGGCCTAGAAATCTCTATAAATATAAGATCTCCGAGAATTTAAAGCCTATAAGTAGTATACTAGTGAATAAGGTGACTGAGTATTTTTTGCTCATAATTTTTAACTCATGGCAGCTAATAACTTTTACCGAGATTCACTCATGCCATTATTAGTACACGAAGATGCCATGCCCACCATAGTATTTATGCAAAATAAAGGCATTCCTCAAAAGCCAAATGAACTGTATTTACTGCAATGAGCAGTTAAATTTGTGTAAGCGTAAATCTTTGAAAGACGGCTATCAGTGGCGTTGTTACAATTGACAGTGCCAAAAGTATAAAGCAAGGGTTACTTCAATCAGAAAAGGAGGTTTTTTCGAGAAGTCCAATTTGAAATTAAGTGTTTCGTTGCACATAATGTATTTATGGTGCGTCCAAGAAAGTGTACAAAATGCAGTTATAATATGGTGTCAATTTGCGAAAAAACTGTCATCGACATTTTCAATTTTTTTTGTGAAGTGTGTCAAAGGTACTTTGAGAGGCATCCAATTCAACTAGGAGGACCTGGAATCATTTTTAAGGCCGATTAATGCTGCTTTGCCCAGAAAGTAAAGCCCCACAGAGGACGAGGAAATGAAAAACCTATTTGGGGTTTTGGACTAGTGAACACTAGTTTCACACCAGCTGTTGGCTACATGCAAATTGTAGAACGCAGAGATTCCAAGTTATTGAGTCATATTGGAATAAACAGAAACAGAAAATTAAACAAATGCGATGTTGTCGAAGAAATTTATTAGCAACCCATTTAAGTGAAATGATGTGGCGAGATAGGTTTGGAACCAATGCTTTCCAGTATGTCGTAGAATAGACTCTCGAGTGCGTGGTAATCTGATTGACCGAGGTTATTTATCTTCAATATGCTTAAGAAGTGGAACTGAGCTCAAGGATAACAATATGTCGACAATTAATAAAATAGAGGTTTATTAATTAAACTATCAACAACACACAAAAGAAAATGTTTACATAAACGGAGAATGGAAAGGGTCGTGGGAAAATCTGACTAATCCGAGGATTAAGATTAGGAGAGATTTAAAAAAGGAAACAAATAAAAATTAAAGGGATGGGATGGTTCGCTAAACCATTTAAAGCACAGGGTAGGGTTGAAAAAAGGTTAGATAATTAAAGGTAATGCTCAGCTTACGTAATTACAAAGTTGTTGTGCAGAGGAAGGCGACGCGAAGGAATCTTCGATCCACTGGCGATTTCCAGCAGAAGGGTTCTTCGGTGGGTTGTCCTTAGCGAAGGGGAAGGACTGCCGTCGAAGAGTGAGAGCGAAGTCGGACTCGGAGATACGAGCGATCTTTGTGTCAGCAAATTGGGGATGTTCTAGATAAACAATGGAGGTTATCGTTTAAACCAATCGTTCTCTTGAAGAACGTTAATAAGGGGGAATCAAATTATCCTGACGTGATGTCTTGGGAATGAGAACCGTTTCTTGACGAACGGGCTTGAAGAACAATGGCTGTTCTAACGTTGTTCTCTTCTGAACAACAGAGAGGGTGAGAACCGTCTCTTGTCAACGGGCTCAAAGAACAATGGCTGTTCTAAAGTTGTTCTCTTTCTGAACAACAGGTGGGGAGGGTGAGAACCGTTTCTTGTCAACGGGCTCAAAGAACAATGGCTGTTCTAACGTTTTTCTTTTTCTAAACAACAGGGGGGAGGGTGAGAACCGTTTCTTGTCAACGGGCTCAAAGAACAATGGCTGTTCTAACGTTGTTCTCTTTCTGAACAACAGGGAGGGCCTTATTAACTTGGCGGCTCGAAGGCACGAACCTTGGCACTCAAGGGATATTGTCCTCTTATGGACACTAAGGTGGTTCTCGAGGTAGAGCTCCCTGGTGCACAAGGTGAGACCGGATCGGCGTGATGTCTCGCAAAGATAATCTGTATCTGATCTGATCTTATTGGGAAATGCTCTTGTATAAGTACCCGGAGCCATCTCCTTGGCGTAGGGGACAGTTGAGTGGGAGGCTCGGCGGAATGCTTCGGTCGCGCCTGGGAAAATACCTTATCTGCCCGTAAGCCTAACTCAATCTGGCGAGATCGACGAATGGAGGCGAAACGGGGGGGGGGGGGGGAATGACGTCCTTGGTTAAATATTGACTCAGGTGGCGATAACGCACCCTGCATGCTCTTGAAGATGCACGTCCGTAGCAATGTTTCTAACCATGTGATAGCGGCTGAATTTAAGCGGCCTCAGACCGTTCTATCACACCCCTCCATTCCAAGGGAAGTTGTCACTTAGAAAAAAAGAGAGAAGGGACAACCATATAGCTCCGTTGGGGAGAGCTCGCTTTCTTGCACCGACCGTACCTTCATGCACCTAGCTAGTATTACCTCAATACATATGATTATTTTGATCATTTGATTATAGTGGAAACTAACCTTTAATACAAACATAAACATAAAAGAGACATGGAACAATGAAATAATATAAAATTAGTACATATGGGACAAAATAATTTATACGTAATATAATGGATACAAATATATACACATACGAAAAAAAATAGACATTGAGCCACAAAATTCAGACATATACATTAACTAATTATATTACAAGAGAATCTAATTTAAGTCGTACAAGACGGTATATACATACATGGAGATCCTAATCCTACAAATTTCAAATTACTCTACACTATTTGGTAACGTATTCCTACTGAGTGCGTCAGTGACCTGATTATCGGAACCTTTTATATAATTTATCTTAAATTGGTACTCTTGCAAGAGTAGACTCCAGCGCATAATTCGGCCGTTGGAGTGTCGTACATTCCGAATATAGGCCAGTTCCTATCTGAAATTCCTTTCCTATCAAATAAATTTTAAACTTGCCAATAACCCATATAATTGCTAGAGTTTCCTTCTCTATAGTGGCATATCTCTTTTCGCGTGGTAATAATTGGCGACTAGCATATGCAACTGGATGACTCTTTCCTCATCCTCGTATTGAAGGAGTACACCTCCAATGCCCTCGTTGCTCGCGTCGGTCTTAATCCCAAAGGATTTTTCCAGGTTAAGCAACTTCAAAACGGGGGAAGAAATGAGCTTACTCTTGAGCTGATTAAAATGAGAAACAGCGACATCATTCCAACGTAGACGATCGGGGGAATTCTTTTTTAAAAGGGTGCTGAGGGGCGCCGAAATTGCAGCGAAATTCGGGACAAATCGCAGATAGTAAGAAGCTGATCCTAGGAATGATCTTAATTGCTTATTAGTATTCGGGAGGGGCATGTCGGCGATTGCCTTAATCTTGTCCTCCTGTGGACCTAACTGGCTATGCCCTATTTTAAAACCCAAGTATTTTATAGTTTCGTGGGCAAAATGGCATTTGCTGGGGCCAATGGTGAGGCCATTTTCGCGCAGTCGCTCGAAGAGAGCTAATAGGGTGGTTAAATGGTGACTCCATTCACGAGTAGTGACGTAGACGTTATCGAAGTAAAAGGAGACATTCGGAAGTCCATCTAACAACCTTCTCATGAGACGGTTATAGTTGCTACAAGCGGTCACGAGGCCAAAAGGAAGGCGCTTAAATTGCATAAGGCCCTTCTCAGTTGCAAAGGCGGTATATGCTTTCACATCGGGCCGGAGGGGAATTTGATAATACGCCTTGCACAAATTAAGTTCTGAGATGAACTTGGCGTTTTCAAAAAGATGGAGGTTTTGGTCTACCAACGGGATGGGCTCTGCGTCGAACACAGTTACCGAATTTAACTTCCGGAAGTCGATGCACATCCGATAAGAGCCATCAGGTTTCTTGACCATGACGATTGGGGAGCAATAAATAGAAAAGGAAGGTTCTATTATGTCTAAACTAATCAAATTATCAACTTCGGCGTTAAAAGCTTGGCGTAAATGAATTGGCATGGGATAGGGTTTTGAACGGACGGGTTCTAAGGTCGTTACTTTAATATCATGCTCGAAACTAGTAGCGCATCCAGGCTTCTCTGAAATAACGTCGTCGAACTGACATAATAGTTCTTGTAGCTGACTCTTTTGATGTGGTGTCAGCTGCGCGTCGATATCCAGGTCAGAGGGCTAAAAAGACTCGCCTGGCAGGGAAGAAAGAGGGTAATCGGCATCAGGTTGGATGCACACTCTCTGTATGAAATTAAGGGACTCCGCGGGGTAATCCTATTCAAGCGCCGATGTTTCGTCCAGTGCTACGAACGTATCTCCATGGGCGCGTCAGTGGTACTTTTTCAATAAGTTGACGTGATAGAGCTTATCGCTTGCTGGGGTACCAATGAGGTAATCTACCGGTCCTCGTACCTCTCGGACTGAGTACAGACCTTTCCATTGGCTCAGTAATTTATTACTCGCTGTGGGAAGGAGCAGGAGTACTTCATCACCGGGCTTAAATTTACGATCTTCGGACCTGACATCAAAATAGGTTTTGTATTTTTCCAAATTGACATCTGCATTTTCATAGGCGATGTTTGAGCATTTCTCGAGCCTCTGGCGTAGATCCAAGACATAGGCGTAGGATGACTGGAGTTCTTGATCCAGTTGGGGCTTGATTAGCAACTCCTTTAAAATGCTGAGTGCTCCGCGTACATTTCGTCCATAAAGGAGCTCGGACGGGGCGAAGCCTAATGCACGGTGAGGAATTTCCCGATAGGCGAATAGGGCGCCCGGGAGATATCGGTGCCATTCGCGGGGCTGCTAGGCACAAATCTTCTTAATAATGGATTTCAAATTTCCATTTAATTTCTAGCACATCCCGTTTGTCTGTGGCCAGAGGGGGGTGGTAAAAAGGGGCTTTACCATGAGCAGCTTCCCTACGTACTCCATCAACTCGGAGGTGAATTGCCGTCCTCTGTCGGAGAGTATTTTCTTGGGGACGCCTACCCTTGAAAAGATGTAAATGAGGGCCTCGGCGCAAGAAATACTATCGATTCGGCGAAGGGGGACAGCCTCTGGAAAACGGGTAGCAAAGTCTACTAAGGTAAAAATATAGCTGTGCCCTTCGCTCGAAGGGGGGTGGATAGGGCCAACCAGGTAGATGGCCACTCTGGAGAAGGGTTCAGTTATGATTGGTCCCCTTTGTAAGGAAGCAGGCTTGACTCGCCCCTTAGCGGACGTCTTCTGACACACATCGCACGATCAACAATGCTTTAAGATGTCAGCTGCAGCACCCGGCCAATAAAAATATTGAAAAATACGCTGACCCGTTTTAGTATGACTAAAATGACCGGAAAAGATGCTGTCATGAGCTATTTTAAGCACTATAGGGACATGGGATCGTGGAAGGCATAAGACAGTTGTAACAGCGTTATTACTGTCCTCGGTGGATCGATAAAGTAAGCCACCTTGCTCCATGTACCTGATGACTTTGGGTCCACGGACAGTCTCTGTGTCCTTGTTTTGGGCCTCATCCCATAAGGGTGTTAGTGCTTCACACTCCTTTTGTGCCGTCCTAAAGTCCTGGTTAAGGATCTCCGAGAATTCAGATGGTATCGAGGTTCTGAGGGGGACGGACTCCTGGGCTTCCTTCTTAGCTCGGCCTCGAGTAAGGGCGGCCTGGGACACAGGGTCGGAGCTTACTTGAGGGCTCTGTCCTATAAATACGGAACAGAATTTTATGGGTGCTGAAATGACTTTAGCCCAGCCATCATAATACTGACACTGCAGGTAACATCTAACGACGAGGAATTGGTTCGCCCGCCCAAGGTAGTCATGTACCACCGCAAATTTTTCGTGGTTAGGGTCCACTGGGGGGAGGAGCTCGTCGAACACGATGAAACACGTGCACCGTGTCCCTGACGAGAGACGATACACGGCAGCCGTTCACGCTGCTCTCCTCAAATTTTAAAGTTCCTGGTGAACTTTTATCAAAAATAAAGTTTACCTGGTGGCCTGATGGAGGGAGAGAAGTTGCTGATTGGGTCTGCACCACCGGGAAAGCCGGGGGGGCATTAATCTGGTGAACTTGGTGGGCTGGTCCACTTTTAAGCCTAGAATTATGGGGGCAATTCCAGCTCATGTGGTTTTCTACACCGCAGGTGAAGCATATGATTAGTCGCTTCGGGAAGAGAGATGGAGGAGAAATCTTAACGGGAGGTTTTGTGTCCCGTTGTTGGTTTGGGGGGAAAAAGTTTTTGGGTTTTACGGGGCCTGGAAACTTCGTCGGATTTCCTGGGAAGGGGCGCGAATCCTTCTTTCTTTCCTGGTAGGGGGATTGGTGAGAAGTTCGATTCTCTTTGGGGTATAAATCATGGCTTGCAGCATAGACATCCGCTTCTTCGGTACACTCTTTAAAGGTCTGGCACCGATGATCCTTGACGAACGCGCGGATCTCCGTCGGGAGAGACGCCAAAAATTGATCCCGCAACACGATGTCTGTTAAGGACTCGTAGTTAGGATCAACCTTTGAGGATTCTAACCAGAATTTAAAATTCCTCTGAAGAATGTATCCGAATTGACAGAACGTCTGTCCGGGTTTAATACGACCTCCTCGAAATTCTTGTCGGTAGAAATCGGGAGTCATATTATGAGCGGCCAATAACTCAGCTTTTAAGGTGCTGTAGTCAAATGTACATTCAGATTGTAGTGATACGAAAATCTCGCGCAATTTACAGGTTATTGATCTCAAGGATCTTTTCGAAGTGGGCTAAAAATGCTCAGAAATCCTCTCCATCCCTGAAATTGGGAAGCTTAAGTGGGAGATTGGGCAGGGCTTCTGAATGTGAATGACTGATTGTATTTCGACCTGTACTTTAGCCATTTCAAGCTGATGTTGAAGCTTAGCTTGTCTTTTTCGTTCCTCTCTTTCTTTTTCTTCTTGTTGGATTTCTCTTTCTCTTTCTTCTCGTGGGATTTCTCTTTCTCTTTCTTCTCGTTGAACTTCACTTTGCCTTTCCTTTCTTAACTTTTCTCTTTCCGTTCGTTGCTCCTCTTGAACGTACTCAATCAATTCTCTTCCGGAAAGTCCCAAGGATTCTCCGTGCGCTTTGAAGATTTCGAACTGAGTAATATTTGCACTTGGGGGCGCAATAGTCAACCAACTAAATTCATTGCAATAAGAATTATGCCTTCTAGAGAATTATCCTACCAAAAATATGGGCACTGACCTATTCGTAATTGGTTTCTGAACCTAGATAACCAATTACTAAAAAAACACAAACAAATTATTATAACAGTTCCTTGAGATACTCCAGCTTCTTAAGTTTCTAAAACGGGATAGCAATCGCTAAAACAAAAGGGAACTACTATACTCTATTATTATAACGAATAACACTATGCTTTACTCGACTGAGACCAGTGTTTGCAAAGATATAGCGTTAAACCTTACACACTTGATACCAAATTTAAATAGTATATATATATATATATATATATATATATATATACCATATATAACTATTCATTGAGGGAATTATTCATATATTTTGAGTGCGTGGTAATCTGATTGAACGAGGTTATCTATCTTTAATATGCTTAAGAAGTGGAACTGAGCTTAAGGATAATAATATGGCTATCATTAATAAAATAGAGTTTTATTAATTAAACTATCAACAACACACAAAAGAAAATGTTTACATAAACGGAGAATGGAAAGGGTCGTGGGAAAATCTGATTAATCCGAGGATTAAGATTAGGAGAGATTTAAAAAGGTAAACAAATAAAAATTAAAGGGATGGGATGGTTCGCTAAACCATTTAAAGCACAGGGTAGGGTTGAAAAAAGGTTAGATAATTAAAGGTAATGCTCAGCTTACGTAATTACAAAGTTGTTGTGCAGAGGAAGGTGACGCGAAGGAATCTTCGATCCACTGGCGATTTCCAGCAGAAGGGTTCTTCGGGGGGTTGTCCTTAGCGAAGGGGAAGGACTGCCTTCGAAGAGTGAGAGCGAAGTCGGACTTGGAGATACGAGCGATCTTTGTGACAGCAAATCGGAGATGTTCTAGATGAACAATGGAGGTCATCATTGAAACCAATCGTTCTCTTGAAGAACGTTAAGAAGGGGGAATCAAATTATCCTGACGTGATGTCTTGGGAATGAGAACCGTTTCTTGACGAACGGGCTTGAAGAACAATGGCTGTTCTAACGTTGTTCTCTTCTGAACAAAAGAGGGGGTGAGAACCGTCTCTTGTCAACGGGCTCAAAGAACAATGGCTGTTCTAACGTTGTTCTCTTTTTGAACAACAGGGGGGGCGGGTGAGAACCGTTTCTTGTCAACGGGCTTAAAGAACAATGGCTGTTCTAACGTTGTTCTCTTTCTGAACAACAGGGGGGGCCTTATTGACTTGGCGTCTTGAAGACATGAGCCTTGTCACTCAAGGGATATTGTCCTCTTTTGGACAATAAGGTGGTTATCGAAGTAGAGCTCCCTGGTGCACAAGGTGAGACCGGATTGGCGTGATGTCTCGCGAAGATAATCTGTATCTGATCTGA
Source organism: Ceratothoa steindachneri (assembly GCA_963969495.1). Taxonomy (NCBI): domain Eukaryota; kingdom Metazoa; phylum Arthropoda; class Malacostraca; order Isopoda; family Cymothoidae; genus Ceratothoa; species Ceratothoa steindachneri. The sequence continues at coordinate 92,544,367 of OZ018324.1, forward strand.
TCTTATTGGGAAATGCTCTTGTATAAGTACCTGGGACCATCTCCTTGGCGTAGGGGAAAATTGAGTGAGAGGCTCGGGGAAATGCTCCGGTCGCGCCTGGGAAAATACCTTATCTGCCCATCAGCCTAGCTCAATCTGGCGAGATCGACGAATGGAGGCGAAACGGGGGGGGGGGGGGATGACCTCCTTGGTTAAATATTGACTCAGGTGTCGATAACGCGCCCTGTTTGCTATCGAAGATGCACGTGGGTAGCAATGTTTCTAACCATGTGATAGCGGCTGAATTTAAGCGGCCTCAGACCGTTCTATCACACAGTATTTATGCGAACATATAAGCGAACTATGTTCATGATAGGTTCTTACTCTATAAAAAAGTAAAATCATTCAATCTTTTATAATTATTTACTGTTTATTATGTTAGCTTTCCTTTTTTAATTTGTGTATAATAAAGATAAACATTATTTGCTTTTGGCTATTCTATGCCTTTAAATTATCTATATAAGCTCGGGTGGCAGATCCTCCAGTTGACTAATTCTGGGTGGTGGATTCTCCAGTTGAGTAATTCTGGGTGGCGGATTCTCCAGTTGGAACATTTCTGGCAAGCTGGGCGGTGGATTCTCCAGTTGATCCGGAAATTGTTTATTGAAGTTCAAACTTCCTTTCTATGGCGAGATTAAACGTCTATAAAATTAAATTTTACGTTTATGGATTTAATGTTTTCTTGAAAATTCAGTCATTTCTGTTAGAGAAATATAAACATTTTTAAATGAATATAAATTATATTAATTTTTAGAGATTGGTGAGAGAGGATATATTTGAGTGGCCAAATTTAAATTGTTTGGACAGTGAGAAGAGCCAAATGGATGGAGTGCTTGCATGGATGAGGAAAGTTGCATAGGAAGCTTCATATATATATATATATATATATATATATATATATATATATATATATATATAAGGTTTTTAAATTATGATATAAAAGAATGATAATTAAGTTTATCTGTCCTACCGTGAAGGGTGATGCATGGTAATACAGGTGGGGGGAGTTCTCGTACTACGGGTTTGCCCAAGTCGCTCAAAATATCTTTGAGATTCGAGAATTTAACGTTAGACTCCGAGGAGGCTTGAGGGGGCGGATATTTCATATTCAGCGAAAACTCATTTAATTTATATTTAAAATCCAGATCGTATTCGACCTGAGCGGAAAGGTCTCTGTCTACAATTGTTTCGTTCCCTCCCTCTGCGCAGAGGGATTTGCAAGGCTCAAGAATATGACTATCTAAATTATTCACGGAAGCAAAGTGGGACTTGACCGTATCTATCTCAGAGCTAATTTCATTAAAGCTCACGGTGATTTTACGTTTAAACAACGCCCTATTTCTGACCAAAACTTTGATGTGGGATTCAATTTCGTCTGGAAATGGAAATTTGAGGATTTTCGGCCATTTTGCGTTTGAAAAGAAAACGGGAAGCTCGGTTGAGCAAAAGGTAACCCACCGAGGGTATCTCTGGGAAGATCGACTTCTCCAAATCAATAGGGATTTTCTTTAGAATAACTAATGGAAATAAAAACTATACTTTCCAATGTTATTAGAATTATTATCCCGAAAGCAGGGAAAAGCTAAGCCAGATGGTAGCGCTTAAGTGAGAAACATTAGTATCTAATTGATTTGGAAAGTATAGTGATCTCTCCAGATATCTTATTCGAAACGATGTTTAGTTCCGAATGCCCTCGTTAGTTAGAGTTTAGTTTAAGGGTAGTTTGAGAGAAGTTTGATGGTTTCGAAATGGATAGAAGGTTAAGAGTTTCAAGGATCGAAGGTTAAAAGAATTTATGCGAGAGAGGGGGTCAAAGGGGGAGAGAGAGTTTGATTGGAATTCTGGGGTAACTCGCAGAACCAATGCGAGAAAGAGGGTATAAAAATTTACCTTGTCCGGAGAACCTGGGCACGGACCTTACTTGCGAGGAGGAGTTTGCGGTGCCACACACTTCAGAAGTTTTCCGTCCGGCCGAGTCCCAGCGTTTGAAGGGAGTTTTGAGTATAGACGCTTCCTTCTTCTTCCAAGCTTCGTAACGTTTCTGCCCAGAGACCAGGAGTTTAGGTAGATAGGGGTTTCAGCGAGTTGTTTCTTCCTCCAGCTTGTGATGAATAGTGGCCCTTTGTTCCTCCTGCAATGACGTTTTCAAGGAATGGGAAAGAGGGAAGTTGGGGTATGATTAGGGAGAAGGAGTCGAGGGAAGGTGTCCAAGCCCAAACATCCTCTTCCCATTGTAAAGACATAAACCAGCGTATCCATTGTGCCGATCGCCGAGGAGGTAGGGAAGGGCAATATTCGTTCATCTGTCCAGGACGGTCTTAAGCTCACAACACCCTCACCAACCATAAATACTCATAAACCATAAACCACTCGCTATGTCTTCAATAGCCTAGAATGGATCAGAAAGGAGAAGGGGGAGAACCCAATACGGGAGGAAATCCCTCTAGTCTTTTTTGACTTACATGCGTTCATGCACACTCACACAGACACACGTGTAAGACTGTGCGATAGGCCCTGCAATCCTAACAATATGCAGGAAAATATGATTACATTTTTATAGTCTGTAAACTTATTAAGAAGTCATAAAATCTGTTAAGACAATGAAAAGTTGAAATATTTTCATAGGGAAGGGGCGTAAAAATATTAAATGCTAAATTAATGGAATTTCCTTAAACTAAAAAAAAACTAAGAGAGTAAAATAAATTAGGAGAGTAAAAATATAAAAGCCAAAAATTATGAACCAACTAACATTATAGAAAATACATATATGTATTAAGATCTTATTAAGATAAAAAATATGCTAAAGTAAAAGATCTATATGGTAAAAATCACGATATGTAATACAAAGAGTTAAGAACACTCAAAAAAAGGACTAGAACAATTTTAAACTTGCAATATTAAAAATAATCAAGTTAAAACCATGTAGATAAATAAAGGAATTAATAGTGTTTCAAAGTATATTTCTTATGTAACCACTAATGAAACGAAAACAAACCCCCAAAACCCCAAACAAAAGCAAATTATTAAAGTATAATGTTGCTTACCGATTAAGTTCAAGTGAAATCACGAAGTGAAGAAATTATAATGGGAGTGGCTTAAAGAAGGATAAGTTTTTGATTGGTCGGTTGTTGAATAAGAGAAAGTTGGTCGGTTGTTGACTGAGGTAATTATAATTAAGAAATGAGAAGGGGGACAGCGGTATTATCTATGTTGAATGTAGGAGATTTTGTCTTTATCTTTAGGGATTCAAAAATTTTTCCACTATATTCATTGTCATTGCGACCAATTTTTTTAAAATTATCGATGGAACATTCTGTCTTGCATTGTATACTATGATTTCTAATTACAGAAGCTTCCTTCTTAGACAAATTCTTTCCATTGTGATGGCTTATTCTCATGTGAGAACAAAACCTCTCTTTCAATGAGCGAACCGTACTACAAACATAGGTTCCTTGCAGACAACAAAGACAAGTAAAAGCGTAAACAACAAGGCTGCTCATTTCAAGAGGAAGTTTGTCATTTGACGAGAAAGAAGTATATTTTGAGTAATTTGTTGCATTTTCTTGGGAATAATTTATTGAAGGGTCACATTTCAGGTACTACGATTATTTTTATTTTTAGGGACATCATATGAGAAAAAAGATGGGGAGTAAATTTTGGTTAGAAAATTATTGATTAATTTGTAAACCAAGGGTAAGGGGTGACAATTATTTTTAAAAGTAAGACTTTAGAGTCTGGAATTCATTATGTATTAGTGAATAAGTAGAGATGAAATGGTAACCTCTATGTATTAGAGATTTTATTGCACTGAGTTTATCTGATAAGTCACAATGGCTGAAAAGATTGATTCCTAGGCCAATAAAGGTAGGCTGTCTGTATATTAAAGTAGTTAGTTTGTCGGGGTTTTTTATAATGACGTCTAGGAAAAGAAGTTGATTGTGACTCTCTAATTCAATGGTATATTTAATGTTGGGATGATAAGAGTTTATAAAATTAAAAAAATTGGTTAGCATATTCTAAATTATTACAAATAGCAAAGGAATCGTTCACATACCTACGGTAAAATAGGGGTTTCATAGAGTTGTTTTCAAGATGAATAAGGAAAGTGTTAGCTGCTATTGGAGCTATTGGTGATCCCATTCCAACTTGGTCTATCTGTTGGTAACCTTTGTCATTAAAAACAAAAAAAATTCTCTTTAAAAATCATTTCTAAAATAATCTTAAAATTTTGACGAGAGAAATTGCGAATGGTGTTAGTTTTGATAAAAATTAGGTTAGAATATCAATGGTTTCATTAACAGGAACTATTTGTAAAAAGTGAGGGTACATCGTAAGTGACTAAGACCGTTGAGCGGGCAAAGTTGTGTTACAATAATTCATTAACAAAAGAATAGCTGTTTTTTTATGGTGAATTTACCAATGGAAAACGCAGAGAGCAATTTAACAAAACATAATTAGAAAGGCCTCACAAACCCAGTAAAACAACTTGTAAGGAGAATATAGAGAATACAAGTTAGAATGAATACCGCTGCCATTGTTGTATATATATATATATATATATATATATATATATATATATATATATATATATATATATATATATATATATATATATATATAGAAGAAGGAGCGAATGCAAGTTTCTGTCTTCAAAATTGTTTTGAAAGGCAGAAAATAGGTATGGCGAAAGCCCTGTGGTGGTTGTTATCACCCGCAGAACTTGCATTTGCTCCTTCTTCTTTGTATGTGACTTGGGGATGAGCCTTTAAATTGTGAGCGGGTAAGAAGATGTGGTATAAAAATTCCTTGGAGGTTCCTAGCTTAGAGAGATACTGGGTTTGATGGGGTAACGCTTTAGGCGAAGTAGAGTCACTGTGCCTGGTAGCTCAGCGGTAGAGCATCTGACCGGCAATCAGCAGACCCGGGTTCGAGTCCCGGCCAGGAATTTCAAACTTTTTCCCCAGGCGTTATCTCTGTCTTCTCGGTAAAGGATTGCCTTCATTGTGCCGCCCTCTGCTCTCTTTGATTCTAGTCTTCTTCTAATGTCCCTTTCTCTTGCCTCTAAAAAACTCCTGTTTCTTGTCTCATTGCTCATTCGCGTCCAATTTCTCTTTCTTGTACTATATATATATATATATATATATATATATATATATATATATATATATATGAATATGTACCACAGAAGGAAACTGAATAAAAGACGGATTGGAGTTAGTACTTTCTTCTGTCGAACAGACGAAATATACTAACTCCAATCCGTATTTATAGTTATCACGCGCTAACTTTCGTGATATTTCCCATATATATATATATATATATATATATATATATATATATATATATATATATATATATATATATATATAATAGTAGAAGAAGTAAACACAATAATGTCTCCTGTGTTCATTTTTATAAACATGATAATCGTATTAATTGGAATTCTGCTAAGTTTATTTACCACTCAAAGGAATATATTAGAAATAAAATATTGTTGAATTCTCCTTTATTACCTCCTTTTCTAACTTCAATATATCCCCCGGTCTCTTTAAACTTGATCCTGTATTAAATAAGGTCTACTAGCCAAAAGTCGCGTGCTATGACTTATTCTGATTTATGACCTTACGACCTTCAAAACTTCTAATAATTTCCTGACTAACCTAGGAAGCACCTTGGCAATTATATCATTCAGACGAGAATCTAAATGAACATAAGCGTTTCAAATTTCGTTAGAATCGGCTTAATAGTTATGATGTTATTGCCAAAACAAAATAATTCCCCGGCTAACCTTGGAAGGACTTTGGCACATATATCATTCGAAAGAAAATGTCAAACAATATGGGGATTTAAAATTCCGTTAGAATCGGCCGAATAGTTACAATGTTATTACAAAAACAAACAAAGCAAAACGGATCGACCGACATAGTTAGATGTAGAGTCGCCTGCGACTAAAAAGCTCATTTTAAATGAAATGGTCCATGTTAATTCTTTTCCCTTTGATTTATTTACTTTATTCTATTTCTTTTGTTTATTGAATATGTATTTATATTTCTGTATGTATGTATTCCTAGTTATGTGACTTATATTTCTATATTTCACAAACAATCTCTCACACTTTTTCTATTTAAGTAGAGATTTTATCTATATACGTATGTCTTTACACCTTTTGTACCTGCTTTTAATCCCTCTTCTCTGATAAAGAATTTCTATTTTTTTATCGCCCAGTGTTTTCTATCCTTTTGCTGTACGTAGGAGGAGTTTCTCTTATTTTTATCCTATATATACGATTTTGGTAAAGTAATTCTTTATGTATTTATTGAGAATGAACTGAATAAAGTTGGAAATTTCTTAGATTCCGCTTTTCAACTTTCGAATCAGGGACTAGGAAGTGGAGGTACTGACAAGATAAACAAATTTACAGATTGACAACTGATCGAAGATATTTTGTTCCAAGTTTCTTCCATTCACAACAAAAAGAGTGAAATTGAAAATAGATGAAAAAGGCATAGCGAAAGCCTTTAATAATGTTTTTGAAAACTACTAGGGCGAATGGATGATAGAGAAATACATTTGCGCTTCGAAGCTTATGGAAAATAACGACTGGAAATACCACCACAAAATTAAGGTTGTCTTTAACTGCAGTCTGAATATAAAGTCTTTGCGTTTGCGAAATAAAGCTACTTCTGCCAGCCTCGACTTTTTGACATCTCCGTTACTCTCCTTTGTCTTTTTCCATCAAATCTTTTTGTCCTGTTCGCCGACATAAGGAGTTTTTCTTCAAAATAAAAGTAAGTTGTGTTTTTTTTTCCTGGATAAAAAATGGTGAACTTGTTACGTATTGTTTTCGCTCCCTAGTTTCTTGTTAACCAGCTTCCCGCTTATTTTATTTTCCATCCTCAAAAGCCATCTCAGTCTTTATCCATAATGAACTTTGCTTCCCAAATTTATAAGATTCTTTCTATGTTGACAATTTAATAATTATAAATTTCGATCTCGAACTACTCAAAGAAGTTTTCATTAAATTAAACAAGGTTGCATTAAGGTGGGTTTGAACTTCCATCTTACATTTGAAACCCAGTGTCTTTAAAAGATCCGTTTTTGAAAAAGTCAACAAGTTAATTTATAAATCAATGGGTATTGAACGCCTTTTTCGTTATCACCATGAGGTAGAGAAAGATCCTCTTAAAGTAATCCAGATAGAATTCGATCCTATGATCAAAAGGAAGAAGTATCTTCTCAAATTTAGAAAGTGTTCGACCCCTGGTCAACTTCTTGCTTCTCACTATAAGTGGTACTCTTTTAATGAAAAGCCTATGGTGCAATAAGTTAGGATGGGACGGAGACGCAAAAGGCCCCAATCTTCAAACATGGAAAGTGAAATTTTCTTATCACCACCTCGAGCAGAATGGTAAGGCTGAGCTCAATTATTTTTTGTGCTGCCAGAAAAGCTTGCTATGGATTTATAGTCTATTCTACACCTACATATTACCATCAAAAGGTGACCCAGTAGATGCGCTGGTGACCAAGGATCAATCGATCGAAAATGACTGTAAGAACAAGGATGCTTTCGAGTTTGCGACCGAGGTTTAGCTGTTTATCAGCGGGAGAGTGTTGTAAAACCTGTTGGAAATAGTTGTGGGAGCTTGCGTGTGAGGCGGAAGCTCGTGCTGGGCTAGGAGAGAAATGTGCCTCATACGTTGGCTCTGGCCATGCTGGTAAGTAGGGTGTTCTCTTAGATTTTAGTTATTCTGGATGGTGAGGTCTTGGTCTGTTAAAATTTGTCACGACTATGGCCGATGTGCTACGATGCAACTTGTACCTTTGGTTAGGTAAGTGTACATATGAATCGGTGTTTTTACTTATGATATTTGAGAGTTATCCTACTAGATTCGGAATTGTTCCATTGTAGTTGATGTATAAACACATATCTTACTTTGTTTCGCGCCTTGTGTAGTGATATTGCTGAAGGTTGCTTGAAGATTAGCGTTCAGGAGTGCGTTCTAGACTTTACTCGCGAACAATGAAAAACAATCGGGAACGGAAAAGGTTCAGAACGTATTTTACAAACACAGGGGTTGCTAGTGTGGGTATTTTCTAGCAATGAGTGTTTGAGGTACATAAAGGTTTCCATTACATGATATTTTTCAGTAATGAGTGTCCGCTTAACTTAAGGGCCAACAGTTGACGGTATAGAAGCACTATGTCACGAAAGTTTATTTATACACGATTGATACTCCACTTTGAGTGGGGAGAGATGCGAAAAATAGATGGAGTCTGGGATAAAGAACGAGATGTGCTCAGATACAGGTGATAATCTTCATTTGTGGTTGGACTTCTGGGATGGCTTTCCGCAACGAAAATTGCTTGTGCTTAGTCATTAAATGGCGGAGAGTCCGAATGGTGCCAGTTGATACAGCTGGCAGAGAAAGCGGAGATGTTATGTGTACGCTAGTCTTATGATTCTTAAGACAGCATAAGATCTTTTTGAAAGAAAAACATTATGGCTTCAAAGAATGTATGGGATGAGTGGTAAAGTGTTAGATGGTCAAGTGAGAAAAGTAGAAAAATAAACCAAAGAAAGAGAAAAACAAAACAAAACGATGATTGTAATTTTAGGAGAAGAAATTAGAACCAGTATGCAGAAAATATAACTTCACACATAGACTGACCTTTGATGTTGAAAAGTGTAGATTCAAGTGAGTTCCGAGCCCAGCGAATTCTAGATCCAATACACTTTCACTACAATAAATTCCATAGCCTTCAAAGCTGTTTTCACAAATTTTCTGCGATAGGTGTTTTGTTATGTTTGGAATTCATAAAAATAAAATAATAATTAAGAAATAGTAAATAAATAAGAAAGCAACTGTGTAAAAAGCCGAAAAAGACAATCTATTCAAAATAATTAGGAAGATCGCACTCTAAATATTTTGGATGGGTCTTTTTTCAGTCTGCTACAATCACAACTGAACCTCTCTGGTTAGATCGGCTGAATCAACGAGGGTAGTAAAATCAATTTAGAACCAAAAGTAAAGGTGAAAAAATAAAGGGGATCAAGTAATTGGAGGTTTGGGTCGTGAGGGGATTCTGGTAAGTGACGATTTTACGGGGGAAACTAGACTGAGAGTTGAAGAGAAGACAAGAAATGAATTACAAGATATCCATGCATTTTATCCTACGGATACACACAAATAATATATATATATATATATATATATATATATATATATAATATATATATATAGTTAGTTAATATAGCAATGAGAAGCCTCTTTTACAGTACAGTCTTTGCCCAAAGTTTTGTGACTACTAAAGTTTTTCATATTAATACAAATTATCAAAAGTTGCATTTTGTTTTACTATGTTTGTATCATAATTTGAAGGTGAAATATAAAAGAAATTAAAGCCTAAAAGAATTTTATTAATAAATACAGTCAATTGCTGCTCGCAATAAATATTTAAAATGATGTCCCTTATTATATATTAAAGACTGCTTTACTTTCTTTGGGCATGCTGGAGACCGAATTTGTGATGATAGCTTGACTGATATTGCTCCATGTTTGTGCAATAAGAACCCGCAACAGCTCACAAGTGGATGGCTTCTCTTTATCTATCGTTAGTTTGATTATCGCCGACAAATTCTCTATTGGATTCAAATCTGGCGAATTCCCGGGCAAAGGTCCCAAAGTTCGATGTTATTTTCAGTCAAGAATTTTGGTATTGCTTTTGCTCAGTGACCAGGTTGAACTATCATGCTGAAAAATACAGCTATCACCTCCAAATTGGACCGGAACACTTTTGAAAAAAGTTATTGAATCCGTTTTGGTACCATTTTTATTTAATGGCAGTGTTTTTGACCAAAGTTGTAAGTGCTCCAGTTATCATAGATCATAAGCAGCCCCAGACATGGAGAGGGTCGGGATGCTTCGCCATGAGTACCACACAGGCCTCATAAGAAGCGCACCCATTTACCCATTTTCTCTTCCTAATATGGGATCTTTCGAAGCTCTAATTAAGTGAAAGCAAGCTCCATTGAGGAATATCACATGGCAGCATTTTTAAAAAGACATTCTGTATATTTCCTACAAAAGTGAAGCCTATCCGTAAGGTTATCCTCGGTGAGATGAGGCTTCTTCGCTGCACATTTTGACTTGAGACCTCGGTCGAAAAGTTACCGCCTCACTGATCGCGCTGAAGCGTTCACACCACCCCATTTCCAACCGTGATCAAGCTTGTCACTGAAGGTAACCCAATACTTGAGCTGGGACCTTAACAGGAGTCAATCTTGACATCCATTAGAAGCTCTTGAGCGTCCAAAAGACTTCTTCATAGGAGTGTAACGAGTCTTTTGAAAGTCATTAATGATCCTAAAGATGGTGCTTTTTGATGCAATACCTTTATCAACTTTCTCCTCGCATTTCAGGTCTCTTTGGTGGAGAGCAACAATGGTTGTGCGCTTTTCTTTTGAAAGAGACATTTCTGCAATTGAAAAAGAATCAAACATTATTAAAAAAATATTGCGAAGTAGATAATAATTACACATCATTCCTTTGACCCATATTTTCGTCATCTTACACTATTTATCGAATAACAAATCGACAGAGACTGAAACTCACCCTCCAACAGGAACAGGACTTGAGAGCTCGATTTCGGATTCAGCGAAGGAATGCACTGTTTTTCATATTATTTTTCCAAATTTGACATTTTAATAAACCTGCAATAATTTAAATATTAAAATAATTATTTATATAATGTAAATAAAAAAAATGAATGAAAAAAAAAAATATATTAATATATTATATATTAATCTCACAACTTTGGGCCATGACTGTACATCGGGCACGCCTGGTGCACGCTCTTCATCAACGCTGTGAGAATAACTATCAAATAGACCAATTAAGCAGCTCTAAAAGGAACTATATCATTTGGGTATTTTAACCTTCACTTTTGTCGTGGCACTACACGGCATCGTTTATACCCTCCCATGTAGTGCAGTTTTCCTTAATATATATATATATATATATATATATATATATATATATATATATATAAGTAAAAAAACTCAATGGTGAGTTATAGTATATGATAGTGAAACCACTGTATAGGAGCCAAAAGAGTAATTTACGAGACTAGTTTCAGTATGTAGTTTATCATACCCTCTTCAGTCGTATACTGAGAATGCAATTGTTACAGAAGTCTATATATAGCGTATAGAATGGAAAAAATAAAAAGAAAAAACACAAAGAAACACAAAACAAGGAGAAAAGGTCATTAATCAGGGGGTGCGAGTCTAAGATCGTTGACTAAGCTGTTTACGATGAGGTTACGGGAATAGGGGCTGCAATTCAATTGCCCATCTGCCAATTTAAAATTGGGAATTTCTCCTATTAATATAGATTCTAATATTTTTCTTTTTATCCTTGGGACGGTAATGAGTAGATTTTGCTTGATCACGTGGAAGGGATAATTTAATTTAATGAAACTGCAGGTTATATATGTGATCTCGTCTTCTAGAAAGCAAGGGTCACATATCCTAAGTGCTCTCAAAAAACATACCTGATACAACGGTTCGCTTAATGTTAATATCATGATGAAAAAAGAAATGGATATAAGAGTTAGAATGGGTTGGTTTTCGGTACACAGTGAACCTAATTTTGTCAATGACTCTAACAATTTTTACATCAAGAAAGGATATACAATTATCTTTTTCCCACTCTACTTTAAAATTAATACTGGGATGGAGGTCGTTAAGATTTTAAGGAAATTGTCAAATAAGTTTAAACTATTTATAAGCAAAATCGATATGACATCATCTACATACCTATACCAAACAAAATTATGATGGAAAATCACAGAAGGAAGTAATGATATTCGAAGTGCTCCATAAAAAGGTTACATAATATGGGCGATAAAGAATTACCCATGCTAAGACCATATTTTCGACGGAAAAACCCATATCGCTGATAAATACATTGTCAGTAGCACAAAGTTTAACAAGATTTTTAATTTTATCTTTGCTTAAAGGGAGGTTTAATCTTTGATTATCTAATACCTTAGATAGAACATCAAGAGCTTCGTTAACTGTAACATTAGTGAACAGGCTGTCTACATCAAAGCTTATTAAGCGGCTTCCTTTTATGTTGATTTTCCTAAATTTTTCAATGAAATCAGAGGAATAGATTATCTGTGAAGGAGAGGTCAATCCAACAGTGTCAGCAAGAAGGAAGGCTAACTACTTCGAGAGTTTGTATGCATGAGGGTCGATACACGATATAATAGGTTGGAGTGGCGTTCCCAAGGATAGAAATAAATTTAGTAATAAGAAGTGTCTATCCCTCCCTTTTTCACCCCTCCTCAAAGGAGTGAACAAAGTAATTTCTCTAGGCTTAACTACATTTAAATACCCTTTTTCTATCTTTAAATTCTTTCCTTCGACCAAGCCCGTGCATCAGCCCAATGAAGCAGGTGTATATTTAATCCCGTGTGGCTCTACAAACTGTCTCTCATTTTATATAGAAGAGACCGGAAGAACCTTAACAAAACGAATTTATGAACATTAAAGTGATGTCAAACGAGGCAGTACCACATCCACTATTTTTAATCATATTAGTAATTTCAACCAGAAAATTGAATATTCAAAGGCACAAATCATATATAATTGTAAAGATTTCCGTAAAAGAAAAATAGTAGAATCTATATTATTAGGAGAAATTCCCAATTTTAATTTGTTAGATGGGTAATTGAAATGCAGCCCTCATTCCCGTAACCTCATCGTAAACAGCTTAGTCAACGATCTTAGACTCGCACCTACTGATTAATGACTTTTTCCCTCGTTTTGTGTTTCTTTGTGATTTTTTATTTTTGTTTTTTTTCGGATCTGTAAACTATTTATAGACTTCTGCAACAACGGCATTCTCAGTATACGACTGAAGTGGGTATGATAAACTACATACTGAAACTAGTCTCGTAAATTACTCTTTTGGCTCCTATATAGTAGTTTCACTATTATATATATATATATATATATATATATATATATATATATATATATATATGAATGCAATATCCCGCCTGAAAAAATGAAAATGTGTTTCCAAGTACTTTCGAACTTTATTAAGTTCCTTATCAAGGAATATAAATATATATATATATATATATATATATATATATATATATATATATATGAGAGAGAGAGAGAGAGAGAGAGAGAGAGAGAGAGAGAAAGAATCGTATCTACATCACAAGTTATTTAATAAAGGCAAGAATTACAGGCGACAAGCAGTGCCCTCGCATGAAGATAAATGGCAAGGTCTTTCACTCCAAGCTGCCACATTCGTTAAGAAATGTGTTTTCTTAGGGGCAACAGCAGCTTACCAATATATATCCCACAATTTATACCCCAAATTATCATTTTTACAAGCGCATAAAATATCTATTGCTCAAATACCAACTCTATCTAGAAGCGTATTAAAAATAGCTAGTCAACCATTTGTTTTCATTTACGTCTTGCAAATCCTAACTCCCGTGGTATTTGTGGGGTTCGAATCCATTCCAATAAATTCTTCGCCCATTTTTATTACCATTAGACCATGTCTGTCCTCAATTTATGGATGGCTGGAAGGTTATATATGTATATATGCATTTCTTGTAGCAAAATGTTGTTAATTGTTCCTCTGTTTCGATATCTGAATTTTTTGAGGTACATCGATTCTCTCACGCCCCTTCCCCGATGTGAAATCATGGCAGATTCCGGAGAGTTACGTTTCCCTCTTGTTCCTATCACAACGAGTTGACTATTCTGTCTATCTATCTACCATCTCGCTCTATTTATCTACTTATTGCTCCTATTTATCTCCACCAAATTTATCATTTTTATTTTACAAATTTTGGAGAGATTTTCCCTTGTTGGTTTCATTTTTTAAAATATAAATATTGATAGTAGTTGCGTCGTCCTGACTCGTTCTAGCGTGCTCACTCTCCCAAAGCCCGCAGGAGTCGTCTTCGCTCAATGGCTACCTACTCGTTGGGCGTAATCGCCTTTCGTCAGCGTAACCTCTGCCACACTTGCGCTGACTCACTAAGACTTGTCTCTTCTCTACTCAGGGGAAAAGGAAAGATTACCAACACGATTATTTTTAATAGGAACCGAATTACTTCTTTAAAAAAAGGGGTACTAAGATACGATACTTTGAGTTACAAGGGGTAGGTGCACGTTGGTGCACCCAAAAAACTTTTCTAGCATTATCAACGACAAAACTTGTGCGGGTAGATTCTTCCAAATCTTTGCTGGGGTCTTTGCCGCTAAATTTAAAGAGTTCCCTCTAGATCAGCATTAAGCATGCAAACCAGTTTTCTGGATAGAATCGATTGATCAAAAGCCTTATTGAAGAAAGTCTTGGTAAATACTAGGTTTATACTGGCCATAAGGTCAAATTTAGACAGATCTACAATTCCCTTAGATAAAAAAGGGAATTTTAAGCAGTAGTTGAAGCCCTTCTTTATCCTTCAAAATAAGGGCGCTCTTTTACTCAAGCAAAAATCGCGTTGTCTCCATCCCTTGTTTCCCTTACTTAGGTTGACACACAGCTCATATTGGTTAATAGCATGATGTTTGATCATCATCCATTTAATCTTTACCTCTCCTTGCCCCTTCTTCAGAGTACATCTTAAGTACCAAAATTGCTTAATATTTTCTCTACAAGGTACGACTCACCACCGATCCTCACTCTTTAAAGTTCAATCTCCTGCTACTTGCCTTTATAGAATCGCCTCTCTCCACACCACTCACATCTTCCTCTCGGTGCTCACTACTAATTCAAGTGAACCTCGCCCAAGGTATCCACTCTACTTTCCAATTCTCTCCTTGCATCCATCCACAAGTACAGAAGCAAAGCTATCCGCAGCAGAACCAAGGATGAAGAGTATCACAGCCCTTGACTTCTATGTCTTACTCTTAACTTCCACAATCTCTCTCATTCAAATAAATTTCAATACTAATTCTTACAGCTTGATAAATAGTAATAATAAAACCTAATGCTTGGTGTAAGTTCTTCTTTTTTACTAAAGTTAAAACAGTAAAAATCATTAAGTTCTCACTATGGTATTTATCTGGTACCAGACGACTGAAGCTAGAGAGCAAAATTCGTGGTAAGAAACGGTGCTTCATTATGTGGAGATATGTTAACATCATATACTCGCGTCAGAATAGTGACTTTCCTTAATTAAAGAACAAGATTATTCCTAGTCCCCCTCTTTAGTTTCTCCACTAGTTGAAAATACCTCGTTGGATTATTTACTTCCTTTCCTTTTTTAAATGCACCTTGCTGGATGCTTAGAGTTCAGGTGATAGGCAGAGTTTTCCTTCCTACAGCTATCTAAAAACATTGATTTTGTAGGTAAGGAGTGCACTGAATTTCCTAATTAGCCCATTACGAAAATAATGCTAGGTTATTATTAATTTTGGGAAATATTGAGAATATATAAAATCTGTAGGGTTTTTTTTTTTCAAAGCGTGGTAAAAAATTGTAATTCCTATTTGAAGACAAACATTTTAATGTAGAATATTATTTGCTTTAAGGAAATCTCGCAAAACATTCTAGATTTACTGAGAAATTTCTAGGATTTAGTAGAATTTTATGAAGCTTTAAGAATGGTCCGGAACATGCCAGAACACCCTCTGGAAAATTCTAGAACCATCTGGAATATTACCTCAGAAATATTTCTAAAGGAATTCACAGACCTGTTATCATTTAAGCTCTTGCTACCATTGTGAACACATCAGAAGAGAAATGGTAGCAAGGGGCTGAAAACATCCTCCAAATGCACTCTTCTTTATTGGCGGAGAGTTCACCCAAACAATGCAAAAAAGTTCGGTTTTACAGCATCTATGAGAATGTGTGAAGTTTACAAAGCATTATTTGGCATGCCAGTTAGGGACTATGACCCCCTGTGAGCACCTCAATTTGCCTGTGTACATAGAAAGCAAACTTTGTAGGGTAAGAATATTGTTTGTTGTAAAGAGTAAAATATTAAATGTCATAAGTATTAAGCAATTATATTTGTTTCTAAGCCAAAAGTGTAATAAGGTATATATTTGGACTCTTACAGGATATTATAGAGGGGGAAGAAGAGCCATGAAGTTTTCCATTCCCAGGATTTGACGTGAACCCATTGACTACTCAAGCAACTACCACGTCTGCATGGTGGTCCCTTCCACACTTCGAAATGGTCAAAATACACTTGCTCTTTCCTATCCTGATCTTCCATCTTCTATTGCACTATTTCTAGATTCCATACACTTTCACTACAATAAATTCCATAGCCCTCAAAGCTATTTTCATATATTTTCTACGATAGGTGTTTTATTTTTTGTTATGTTTGGAATTCATAAAAATATAATAATAATAAAGAAATAGTAAATGAATAAGAAAGCAACTGTGTAAAAAGCCGAAAAATACAATCTATTCAAAATAATTAGGAAGATCGCACTCTAAATATTTTGGATGGGTCTTTTTTCAGTCTGCTACAATCACAACTGAACGTCTCTGGTTAGATCGGCTGAATCAACGAGGGTAGTAAAATCAATTTAGAACCAAAAGTAAAGGTGAAAAAATAAAGGGGATCAAGTAATTGGAGGTTTGGGTCGTGAGGGGATTCTGGTAAGTGACGATTTTACGGGGGAAACTAGACTGAGAGTTGAAGAGAAGACAAGAAATGAATTACAAGATATCCATGCATTTTATCCTACGGATACACACAAATAATATATATATATATATATATATATATATATATATATATATATATATATATATAATATATATATAGTTAGTTAATATAGCAATGACAAGCCTCTTTTACAGTACAGTCTTTGCCCAAAGTTTTGTGACTACTAAAGTTTTTCATATTAATACAAATTATCAAAAGTTGCATTTTGTTTTACTATGTTTGTATCATAATTTGAAGGTGAAATATAAAAGAAATTAAAGCCTAAAAGAATTTTATTAATAAATACAGTCAATTGCTGCTCGCAATAAATATTTAAAATGATGTCCCTTATTATATATTAAAGACTGCTTTACTTTCTTTTGGCATGCTGGAGACCGAATTTGTGATGATAGCTTGACTGATATTGCTCCATGTTTGTTCAATAAGAACCCGCAACAGCTCACAAGTGGATGGCTTCTCTTTATCTATCGTTAGTTTGATTATCGCCGACAAATTCTCTATTGGATTCAAATCTGGCGAATTCCCGGGCAAAGGTCCCAAAGTTCGATGTTATTTTCAGTCAAGAATTTTGGTATTGCAACAATTCAAAAGCTAAACAAAACAGTGAAGTTGTAGACTACAGTGTCAGAGATATGGTTGTTTAGAAGAATCCATATTATCCAAACGAAAGAGACCTCAATGACCTTGTTAGTGATCTTAGCTTGTCAGGGGTAAATGCTGAGTTGTTGATTTCTAGGCTCAAAGAGTGAGATTTGCTGTATGAAAAGGTGCAAGTGACAAGCCAAAGGAAACATGATAAAAATTTCTCAAGATTTTTTACTTAGTAATCTGGGTTATGCTAGTGCAATGCAGTATCAGGTCTGTTTGATGCAATTGGAATTACATATGATCCAGATGAGTGGATGCTCTTCATTGACAGCTCCTCAAGAAACACTAAAGCTGTACTTTTCCATAATTGAAATAAGCATCCATCCCTTCACTTGGCTCTTCCAGTATATCTCAAGTACCTTCAAAATTTATTTTCCCAAATCTCTAAGGCCTAGTTAAAAGCTGGTGTCTTTGTTGGAACACAAATCAGGAAAATCATTAGTGGAATCAGAATTCCCTGAAAAGCTTAATAAAAGAGAAAAAAGAAGCCTAGCTTGGAAGAGTTTTTTTTCGGTGTCTGTGAGCTTTTTGGGAAACCAACAAGGCTGACAATTATGTATGTGGCTGACAATTATGTGAAACTGTTGAAAACTTAGTGAAAAGATATGGCCAAATGGGCTGCAGGATGTCCCTCAAAGTGTGCATTCTTGATGCCCATCTTAACAAGTTCATGGAAAATATGGAAGCGTATTAGAGGAGCAAGGGGAGCGCTTCCATCAATATATACTGAAGTTTAAACATAAATACCAAAGAGTTTGAAACAAATAATGGCTATTTTCTATTGTCTTACATCAAAAGGAGTTTGAAAATATCACTTAATGGCCCGGAAAAAAATATGTTACATAGTGTACTTCGCTATTTTTTACTTTATAGATTTAGTGATTTTCAAATGCATATTCGTATAAAAAAAATTAGGGGTAACCTGAGTGTTCGTGCTTCATGCCCTCTTATACTACACCTTTAAAGCAAAGCGTAGGCGAGTGGTAATGACTATGGTACCAAGATTGTCGTTATAAGATTTGGTCCTAATCAGCGTTAAGGGAGTGTTTCAGAGGACGGGGAGAAAAAAATTCCTCCAAAGAAATTAGTAAAATTATATGAGGAAAAATGTGTCGAGATAAAATTCCAGATTATTCAAACAAGGAAACTACTTAGAGTAATCGAAACGGCAAAGCGTACAGCTCTCCTGAGCTTGTTAGTGTTCCAAAACTAAGCATATCCTCTTATAATGATAAAGGAAGCCTAATTCCAAAGTGCATTATTAATGTCCTATAAAGGACGTTTCAAATTGAGATATTGCACGTAGTTCCTCTAACCAAAGTATTGACTAAACTTTTAGCCTCGATACTTCCTTAGACCTCTACTCAACTCTAAAGTTAGCCTTTGTTCCCAGTTGGATTTTCAAGTTCCCACTCCCCTTTTTCCGAACTCAGGAATCTTAAAATGACGCTTGCCCCCCTTGGTATTCATACTTGATAATTAACTCAATACTTGTGCTTCTCGTTTACAAATCCTGCTCGGTCGATTGATTTATCATTTGGCTTCACCTTCTCCTTCCACTCTCTATTAAGCAATCACAAGTTCGGTTTCTTTCTAATAGTTGGAAAACAAATTGTCTCAAAACAACTTTCTGGCTTATTAATTTTTCTGTTCAATTTGTGAAGTTTGGAGCAAAGTTAGATCTAATTTAGAATTCTTGGGGAATTTTGAAGGAGTTGGGGAAACTTCGAGGGTTTTTTATAATTTTGTACCCAGATTAATTTTGTTGTAATTTAAGGTATATTTGTCCAGAGTAATAATGATTAAGTGGAAGACTATAGATAACCAATTAACTGGTTTTGGTTCTGAGATTGAAACAGGGTATATGGACACAAGAAGAGAGGGAAGGAATAGAAATTATATTATTAAAGAGGAAGTAAAGTTGGTATGCTACTAGAAATCTTGTGCGTGTCCACACAGTGTAATGACTAAAGAAAATGAGAAAGAAAATATTTTAATGAAAAAGAAAGATTTAAATATGAGTTTGAAAGTAAGGAGAGAGTGCGAAGAAGATACTTGTCGGAAAAGGCCATACATTTAGGTGATAAAATCTGGATCTTTGATCTTGGTGAGGAAAACCTCTCATATCACAGTGATATGTTCGAGTCCCACTGAGAATCAAAGGAAAAATTTTTATTTGTGGCAACAATGGCAAAATTCTGCCAGTCGTCGAGGCAAGACTTAGTTTCCTTTTGTCCCTATACTTGTGTCTTTGTTACTCACTGCCTTTGCATGCTCTTCTATCTATGCCAACTTAAAGGGGTCGTATGTGAATTCAATTTGGTTGGTTAGTTGGTTGGTATCTACAGGTCATGGTGGATAAGGCACCAAATTCCTACTCTCGATTGCTCGAGTTCTACTCCTACCATGCACGGGCGGACGCAAAAGAATACAGTGATTTAGGAAACTGGCACCAAACAAGGCGGAGCCCACAGGATGGCCCATTCGGAGTGGAAGTTCCCTCCACATACGTCATCACGCGCATAACCGCTTAGAGAACAGCTTTCTCTTTTTGTCCTTTCATTCACACATGCGACACATCCCTCTTCCATATACGAAGCCTGTCTAGATGATTTGCAAGCCGCGATCTCCTGGCTCCGAGCAAGTGGCTCTCCTTTGAGCCACAGAGGGTTTTAAAGACTATGGTTAGTACCAAAACACAATACTAGCGTTTTTTATACACCCCTTTCCCCAACGCCAGAGCACTTATTGGGGTCCACTTTCTTGCCAGGGATTCTTCTACTGATCGGTCTTTTGGTATTCCTATCAGTTCAGGGAAACTCTTTAAAGGAAAGAGAGAAGTGGTGTTAATAACTAAGCGAATTACTTATACTTAAATTGGCACAAATTCATTAAGTATAACGAGATAAAGAGCGAACTTTGATTATTTAAATATCTAGAGCTCTTGCTAGCTGAGGGGATACGGCGTTGATCCGTTAACGTCGCCCGTAGAGAGCTGGTTCAGTCGCCAGATGGGCTCTTAAAAAAATAGAGATCTGGCTACCGATTGGTGGACGCGCTGTGCTTATCCCTGTATTCAGGTGGGTAGATCTTACACTTCTCATTAAACACATAACTAATTATAACACTACTTTCTTTTCCCTTCCATCTTCGCAGCACAACACACTCTCTTGCTCCAAGGAATCCTGCCAATGGTTATATATATCCACATACCTCTTACGCGGAAAAGGTCCCTCTGCCCCGGGGTGACGAAGGCTTCCCCTGAACGCTGTTTGGTGTCAAAATATAATACTCCCTGCCACATCTCCCCAAAGAGGTCTGGCCATAGGTGCTCTCAGGCTCACCAGCGATTATCATACTGACTTTTATGTCTATTTCATTATCCGGTCGGGATCCGCCTAGATGAAGCAGGTAAGCGAACCACTACTACTACTTGAACTTCTCATTGTATGGCAACTCTTTAAAAAACCGGTATAAGGTAAAATCCATTGATCTTACTATGGAATCTGCTATTTTAATTTATAATCCGGTCGAAATAAATAGGTAAGATACATTCGTCAAATAGATTACGTTTCAAGCCAGGAAACATTTCGCCTTAAAAGATGAAACAAATCTTCTCCTGCTAAGTCTAATTTCCGTAGCTTTTGGAAAGTATGAATAATTATTTTTGTCTTTGGAAAGTTAATTTTTAATACAACTGTGAAACTTTCTTCTGATATTTCAGTCATTATAAACTGTAAATCTCTGGATTCGAGATAGGCAATATAATCTCACCCTTAACAGTTCTACTGTTGTTCCTGCGGGTTGTTAATAAAGTATTGTTTATAGAGAGCGACCTGTGAGGCATTTGGAGTTGCAAAACCTAATTAACACGACCTAGGATTGTTTTTAGCGGCATCGCAC
Organism: Ceratothoa steindachneri; assembly: GCA_963969495.1. NCBI lineage: Eukaryota > Metazoa > Arthropoda > Malacostraca > Isopoda > Cymothoidae > Ceratothoa > Ceratothoa steindachneri. The sequence continues at coordinate 92,565,682 of OZ018324.1, forward strand.
TGTAATAAAATAGGAATTGATTTCTATTCCTTACACCGTATGATAAGGTGTGTGACCACACGCGATTGAGGCAAATTAAGTCTGGCGTTTGATCGTCTTCATAAAGTGCAGAGAATATAGTGAACTACTCGTATAACTTGACTGGACGGAAACTATCTGAACTCTCCTTCTCTTGACAAGAAAGAGTAGCCTGAATCATAATGAGTTGCGCTGGAGAGATGTGTAGTTTAGTCACCAACATGAAGCTGGCCCTGAATGAAGACCTTCGCTACCACTCGTACGAGAGGTCCAAGGAAAGATTTCTAAGAGCCAAGGCAAAAGACAACCACTTGACGAAAGTAAAGAAGATCCTGTACAAACTGAATATTATCGAGTTGGGGGATGATCCGGTTCTTCTCAGATGAAAAGAACTTCCACCAGAGCCAGTTTCATAACACTCAAATCAACAGACGGTTTGTTTATAACCTATGCGACGTTCCACGTAGCATGAAGACCAAGTTACACTAAACTGTGATAGTTTGTGGGTATGACTCGAAAAAAGAGGACACCATGCCACTCAACGGGTTTGAGCAGGGTCTTAGTCTTGATTCTGACGTCTATATAGAGATGCTGGAGATTGTAGTCAAACTCTTGCTGGATATGGTTGCTGCTGGCAGGCTATATCTCCGGAGAGAGTCAAAAGTGGTTGTCGGAGAATTTCTAAGACTTCATCAGCCCCAATTTATGGCTTCCTTGATCCCACGATTATAATCCCATTGATTATTATGTGTGTGTGGCGGGGTTGAGAAATACACCGACCCCTGTGCCTGTAACGCAAGACTGAGTGGTGTCCAAGACCAAGGAGGTGTTCTAAGATCCTTCCAGGGAGACAGTGAGGAAGGCCTACGCCAGGTTCTGGAAAGGTGAGGACGGCTTCTTTGAGTAAACTGTTATCTTCCACCCATAATCAAGTTGATCTTGAAAAACAAACCAAAATCCATTTATTTTTGTCTGAGATATTACGTTTTTAATTTTATGTAGACCATCAAATCTATCCTGAACACCCTGTATATATATATATATATATATATATATATATATATATATATATATATATATATATATATATTACTTTTTAATGTTAAAACAATTATTCTTATCAATATCATTCTTAAACATATTAACGACTAGCAAGGCTAAATTATTATCACCTTCGCCACAAGCCAGCCTTAATCAAAGGTTGCCTTCAATGTGGGTTAAATCTCGATCTATTTAAATGCTTTTCGTTGTGATAGCAATGTGTACATTCTAAAATTTGTGTACGATATTACTTAGTTGTCCGTCGATTTTGGCGATGACGTCACTTCATACCCTTAAAAAGAATAGGTTGGGCATAGAGAGAAACTTACAAAAAAGGTGCTTAGAGTGCGAAGGATTGTGTGCATTCCGCAACGCACTACCTTGGGACTCCATAGCTGAAATAGTAGTAAGGTGCTCCAAGACGACCAGCTATCCTGGAGTGTTGCAGGAAACTGCCAAGTCGTCGGGCTAATAACGCTCGACTAGTGCAGGTCGCCACAGCAGATTTTGCATTAGGGGTTGACTCACGTAGTCTTGGGCCAGTCAAGGACTCCACAAGACAGTGAGTCATAAGTTGGCGAGGGACCAGGGCGTTTCCACACGTTGGTTTGCCAAGGTCCAACAGCTCTGGGGTCTCCTACTGCTCCGAGATCCTCCTGATTCGTTGTTTAAATCTCGAAGCTGATCTATATTAATTTTATAGGAGGAGCTTGCGAATCGCACGCAGTACTTCGACGACGACAAATATCATACAATAAAATCATCTAATAAATCCGTGAAATGGAATTCGTTGAATATCCCAATAAGGACATCAATAGACCAATTTCCATATCGGTAAAGCGTCTGCAAATTTGGATGCATTAAACGAATGTTATCATCAGACAAACAATTTAGAAGATAATTTGAAGTGTTAAAAATTATCCGAACGACGACTGAAACAAGTTTCCCATTGGAACATAACGATTTATTTATCAGTGGAAAGCATTTTACAAGTTATAAGTAATTAATATTTAGTATCGATGGCTTTATTCTCGATGATCTTTTGATATCTCCTATAACAGGAAGGAATTAACAATTGGCACTCATGCGCAATATTTTTTAGTCGCATGCGACTCTACATCTCACTATGTCGGTTGCTCCCCGTTTTGCTTTTTTTATGTTTTTGTAAAAGCATTGTAACTATTCGGCCGATTGTAACGAAATTCCAAACTTTTATGTCGTTTTACATTCTCTTTCGAATTATAACCTACACAACTTATCCCACCACCACCTACACTACCATCATCACCATATACACCACCACCAACTGCACAACCTACACCTACACCACCACCAGATACAGCACTACCACCTACACCACCACCACCTACACCACCATCATGTAACCAGCTAGGTCACCTGCACCAACTACACCACCTACGCCACCTAGACCACCATCACCCACACCAACTACACAAAAACCTACACCGCAACCACCTACAGAACCTACACCACCACCACTACCTACACCACCACATACCCCAACACCATGGTATCAGCCATGGTATCAGGGCTTATGATTTTGCGTGTGAGTCGGGTTGTGAGCAAGTCATTAGGGAGCCTACCCATTCATCTGGGAACTGCCTTGACTTGGTTTTCACTGATTCCCCTGGAGTCGTTACAAGTGCTGTTGATCCTCCTGTGGGAACTTCTGACCACTGTGCAATTTCTATAACTATCTGTATTGAGCAATCTATTCCTAATATAGCTCATACAAGCAAAGTATTCATCAAATCTCAAGTAGACTGGTGCAATATATTAAATGATATCTCCCGGATCAACTGGCCACTAATATATAAGGAGGTTGAAGCAGTTCGTATTTTGAATGATAAAATTGTTTCAATTATTGATAGACATGTTCCATTCCGTATGATCAGATATCGCACTAAGGACAAAGCCTGGTTTAATGATGACTGTAAGAGGGCTCATATGCAGAAACAAGAAGCCTACAACCTGTGGAAGGGGAGTAGATCTGCCTTTCTATGGGATAATTATGTGCACTACAGAACAGCAGCTCAGAGGGTATATAATAATGCTGAAGTTGAATTCAATACTACCACAAAGGGAACTCTTCAGCGCACAGCAAATTCCCACAAATTCTGGACCACTCTCAAGTCTGCTCTTTTTGGGAATGATTCATCTATGCCACCCCTTCTTAAACCTGATGGTTCCATTACCCATAGTCCTGAAGAAAAGGCAACACTGTTGGCTGATGTTTTTGATAATAAACAAAGTAATGAGAATCTAACTCTACCTGACACTTGTTTCCCTGAACCAAGGTTAAACAAGATTGCTTTCCGTTCAAGTGAAGTAAAACAGTTACTTCTTGATCTGGATGCTTATGGTGGTACTGACCCAAATGGTATATTCCCTTTATTCTTTAAGAAAACTGCAGAGTATTTGGCTCCCAAGCTTTCCGTTATTCTTCGGAAGCTGGCGAGGAGTGGTAGTTTTTGCGAATGTTGGAGAATTGGTAACATCATTCCACTATGTAAAAGTGCAAGTGGTAGTTTTAACCCTACTGAATATAGGCCCATTTCTATAACTCCTGTTCTATCTAAGATTTTTGAACGTTTACTAGCTAAACGTTTAAGTACATTTGCCGAGCTTAATCGTCTGTTTCCCTTTTTACAGTTTGGATTTCGTAAGGGTCTGAGCACTTGTGATGCACTTCTCACAGTCTCTACCATTGTCCAAAAATCATTAGACTCTGGTCAAGAAGTTCGCTTAGTTGGCCTGGATTTCAGTGCCGCATTTGACCGTGTCAATCATAAGGCCCTGATATTTAAGTTGAAGCAGTTGGGAGTAGGTGGTGTTTTTTTAAATATTATTGAACAATTTTTAACAAATCGACATCAAAAGGTTTATGTTGACAATAATTTTAGTGATGAGAGAGAGGTGCTATCTGGTGTACCACAATGCAGTGTTCTTGGTCCTCTACTGTTTATATTATATACCCATGATATGTGGTTTGGACTGGAAAATAGACTTATAGCCTATGCTGATGATGCTACTCTAATAGCCCCAGTCCCATCTCCTGAGTTGAGAGCATCGGTTGCAGAGTCTTTAAATAGAGATCTGGCTAAGATAAATGTTTGGTGCACTTCATGGGGCATGAAGTTAAATGCAAAGAAAACCCAGAGTATGATTGTTAGCAGATCCAGAACACTAGATCCTCCCCATCCAGATCTTTTAATAAATAACATTCCCATCTCCATATGTGATTCTTTTAAGTTGCTTGGAGTTATGCTTGACTCTAGGTTTACTTTTGAGAATCACATTCGATCTATTTCCTCCTCTATTGCTCAAAAAATTGGCATTTTGAGGAAATCTTACAAAGTATTTGGAGAGCAGACTGTTCTTAAAAATTGTTTTAATGCTTTTATTCTTCCGTGTTTTGAATATTGCGCCCCTGTTTGGTGTTCGGCAGCCAACTCTTATCTTATTTTATTAGATAAAAATTTGAGAGCAATAAAATTTTTAATTCCTGACCTCAAAGTTGATCTGTGGCACAGGCGAGCAATAAGCTCCTTATGCATCTTATATAAAATTTTTAACAATGCAGATCATCCACTGCATCACGATCTGCCCAATTTATATGCCCCTCAACGAGTTACCAGAGGTGTACTAAATGCCAATAGTAGGGCCTTTACGCCTATGAGATTCAACACAACACAGTTTTCAAGAAGTTTCATTCCTAACACAACTAAACTGTGGAATGAACTTCCTAGTGTTGTTGTTGAGTCCTTGGAACTTCAGAAATTTAAAGTGGGTGCTAATACATTTTAATTAACAGAAACTTATAACTTTAATATTTTATTCATTATCCACACATATATAATATTATAATATTTTTAACATTATAGCATTTAAATTTTTTTTTTTTTTAATTTTCTATTTATTTATTATGTTTTTCTTAATCTTTGTTTCGTTTTTTCCATACCAGGTTTCTTTCCCCGCTGGGGCCCTTGGGCTTATAGCTATTTGCTCTTCCAGTTGGGGTTGTGGCTTGGAACTTTAATAATAATAATAATACACCACTACCACATACATCACTGCCACCTACATCACATCTACATACACCACTACCACCTACACCACTACCTACAACACTATCACCTGCACTACTACCGCCTACACAACCACTACCTAAACAACTAGCAGTTAAACCACCACCTACACCAATTAGACTAAAACCAACTACACCAACACCACTGACTACACAACCACCTACATCAACTTCACCTACACCACCAGATACGCAACATACATCAGCACCACAACCACCTACACAACCACCTATACCACCACTACCTACACCACCATCACCTACTTAGCCTACACGACCACGACGTACACCACCACAACTTACACCACTCCCCGCTGCATCCCCACCATATACAACACCGCCACCTACACCGCTATCACCTACAGATCCTACACCTACCCCAACACCAACACAACCTACACCACAACTTGCACTACTACCACATACACCACTTCCATCTAGACCACTACCTCCTACACTACTACCACTTACACCACCAGCGCCTACACAACCACCACCTAAATCACTACCAACTTCTCCACCACCTGCACTACCATCAACTACACTACCACCACCTACAGCACCACAGTCTATGCCACCAAACCTACACCACTACCACCTACGACACCACAATCTACACTAACACCATTATCACCACCTACACCACCACCACCTACCCAGCCTACACCACCACGACCTATACCGCCACCACTTACACCCCCCCCCCCTTCATCACCAACAAATAGAGCACCGCCATCTAAAACCTACACCACAACTACCTACACCCCCACCAGTTACACTAAGACTTACACCACCTACAATACCACTACTTACACCACCACCAACCTACACCAATCCATTATGTACCACTTACATCACCACTACATACAGAACCACGATCTACACCACCACCTACAGTACTACCTCATACAACCCCTACACCAACACCACTTACACCACTCCCAACTGCACTAACTACATCACCACCACATACAGTACCACCATCTACACGACCACCTACATTACCACCTCCTACAACACACACAGCACCACCTATTAAACCACCCACACAATCTACACCACTACAACCTACAATACGATACCATTGCCACCTGCACCACCTACAGCACATACAAGACACCATATACCTCCACTACCTACACCACTACACCACCACCAACTAAAACGACACCACCTACAGCCGCTACCCTACCACTAACACAACCTACAACACTACCACCTACAACAGTACCACCTGCACCACCACGACCTACACAACCACCGCCTACAGAATCACCACCTAAACCACTAGTAGCTACACCACCACCTACACCACCACCAACTACCCTACCACAGCCTACGCCACCAACACTCCAACTATATCACCATGTACACCACCACGACCACATACGCTAGCAAAACCTATACCACTACCACCTAAACAACCACCACCAATACCTTTACAACCTACATCAACGCCACCTACAACACCACTTACGCAACATACACCACCAACAGTACCCACACCACCTACACCACCACCATCTACTCAACCTACACCACGACCTATACCACAACCACTTGCATCACTCCACCCTGCATCACCGTCACCTACACGACCACCTTCCTTACTACCTCCTACAACACCTACACCTTAACCACCACCACATACACCACCTACATTACCACCTACACAACCTACACCACCACCACCACCTACACACCGATACCACTGTCACCTGTACCACCTACGGCACCTACACCACACCCTATACCACCGCCACATACACTACCGCCACTCAAGCTTATACCGGAATTCCTTTGTTTTGGCAATAACATCCTATCTATTCGTAAAATAAAAACGAAATTTATGACCCTTAGGGTTGCTTTACATTCTCTTTCGAATAATATATTTGCTAAGGTCCTCATAGCTATTCGGCCGATTTTAACGAAATTGAAAATCCTTGTTTTGTTTTATGTTCTCTTCCAAATGCTATAATTGCCAAAGTCCTCCCAATGTTATCTTGAGAATTATCTGGTAATAAATTCATAACTATTCGGACGATAATAACGAAATATCGTATATTGTTTTACATTATCTTACTAATAATGTAATTAGCAAGGTCATCCTAAGGTTAGTCCGTCAATTATTGAAAGTTTTGAGGGTCTTAGGGTCATAAATCAAAATATGTGACAGCACGCGACTTTTGGTCAGCAGACTTTGTTTTCAGATTCATCGCTCTATACGTCTCCTTGAGTGTCACCAAACATTTGCCATGGAATTCACGTCTCCACTCTGTGCGAGCTAGTGAATAACAGTGATTTGCTCGTTAGTAATGGTAGTACTCACTCTGAGTTTGTTTTACCTTGTTTTTCTTTTTGCAAGAGCCGCGTCTTGTACGTAGGCACATCGATCTTTTGTACGATATTAATCACAGTAGTAAATAGAGCCGCCTTAAGCTAATGACCTGAAGGGTTAGTCTTATTGCTAATACCTCTATGAATTTTATTTCAGGGTTGACCTGGTATGCATTACTGAAGTAGCTATATGAAAAAGATACTCATGTAAGAATTTATTAAGGTTTACTTCCTACCCATTTTCCAAGCGAAATTGGGAATCGGTTTCTCTCTCCCCGCTATTTGCCAATGTGATAGAACGGTCTGAGGCCGCTTTGATTCAGCCTCTATCACATGTTAAAACACATGCTTACCCACGTGTATCCTGCGAGAGGAAGCAGAAGGCGCATTATCGCCATCATAGTAAATGTTTAATCAAGGAGGTTCACTCCCCCATTTTGCCTCCATGCCTCGATCTCGCCAGATTGAATTAGGCTTATGGGCAGATAAGGTATTTTCCCAGGCGCCACCAAGACATTCCCCCAAAGTCCCCCAATCAATTATCCCCTACGCCATGGAGATGGCTCCGGCTATTTATACCATAGCTTTTCCCAATTGAAGCAGATCCAGATTATCTTCGCGAGGCATCAGGCCGATCCGGTCTCCCTTGTGCACCTAGGAACTCTGCCGAGAAACCCCTTATTGTCCAGAAAAGGACAATATCCCTTGAGTGCCAAGGGTCGTGCCCTTCTAGACGCCAAGTCAACAAGGCCCCCCTGTTATTCAGAAAGAGAACAACGTTAGAACAGCCATTCTTCTTAGAGCCCGTTTATAATAATAATAATAAGTCTTTTGTAATGCGCTCTTCAATTCCTGATGCCTTTCAAGAGCGCACGTTGTGCTGAGATGAGAATGGCAATTGAATGGAAATTCAAGAGGGGGAAGAAGGCAATACTGAAAAGATGCGTTTTCAGGAGAGGCTTAAATGTGGTAGGAGAGGGAGAAGACCTGATTTCAGCAGGAAGAGCATTCCACAACTTAGGGGCGCAGATTGAGAAGGAGCAGTCCCCCATTGAGCAGAGGGATAAACAAGGAATATTCAAAAGAGGTGCATGTGATGACCGAAGGGACCGAGGGACATGGCGTGGCGAGAGGGCAGAAGAGAGGTGAAACGGGGCTTTGTTGTTTAGGGCCTTAAATGTGAAGAGAAGTATCTTGAGGTGAGTACGGGATCTGACAGGGAGCCAGTGCAGTTCATGCAACAGGGGTTTCGAGGGAGAGAAGCGAGGGCGACGGAGGAGAAGCCGGGTGGCATAGTTCTGTACAAGTTGAAGGGGGCGGAGAGAGGAGGATGGAAGATTCACAAGTAGAGAGTTACAGTAGTCGAGGCGTGAGGTGATGAAGGCATGAACAGCAGTCTCAAGACTTTGGCGATCAAAGTGAGAGCGAATGCGAGAGAAGTTACGAAGGAAACATAGAGAAGATTTGCTGACATTGCGGATATGAGGCTTAAAGGAGATATGCTCATCAAAAACAACACCCAGATTCCTAACGCAAACAAAGAAAATGATAGTATTACCGCCCGGAGTAAGCGAGGGAAAGAGAGATTCAGATTTTTTGACAAGAACAGGGGTGCCGACGAGGAGGACCTCAGTTTTGGAGTGATTAAGCCTAAGTTAGTTGGTAGAGAGCCAGTCAGAAATGGAAGAGTAGGCAGCTAGGAGGTCAGGGATAGAGTAGGCAAGAGACGTGGGGGATGAGGAAATGAAAATCTGAGTGTCATCAGCATATAGGTGGAAGGATAGAACGAGATTACGGAGAAGGGAACTAAGAGGGAGAAGATAGATACGAAATACTAGAGGACCAAGGACAGAGCCTTGTGGCACTCCAAAGCGAATGGGGGTAGAGTCGGATGAAACGTCGTCAATCACAACGGATTGGGTACGAGACGAGACGCAAGAGCGGAACCAGTCAAGCACGGTGCCTGATATGCCGAGGAAAGAGTGGAGACGATCAAGTAGGACGGTATGGTCAATAGTATCAAAGGCAGAGGAGAGGTCGAGTAGAACAAGGATGGAGGCACAACCCCTGTCCGCAGCACTTCGTAAGCAATCGGACACATTGAGAAGGGCGGTTTCTGTGGAGTGACCTGACTTGCAACCAGATTGATAGGTTTCATCAATGTTACAGGCCACCATGTGACTGTTGATAAGTGAAGAAACCACTATCTCCAGAACCTTAGAGAGGAAAGAAAGTTGCGAAATCGGGCAATAATTGGAAGGGTCAGTGGGGTTCAGTTGAGGCTTTTTTTAGAATCGGACGGATGTGGGCACATTTGAAGGAAGAGGAAACAAGACCAGTTGCAAGTGAAGTATTGAACAGGTGAAGAAGCGTCGGGAGGATAGCAGGCAGAATTTTATATAACAGTTTAGGAAGGACAATGTCCTTTGGGGAGCCCGATTTCTTAGAACACGAGAGCAGGGCTGTAAGCTCCAACGCGGTTACAGCGGGGAAAACGATAAGCGGCTGAGGCAGGAAGTCAGGGAGAATGACAGGAGCCAGGACAGAAGGCTGATAATTTGTTAAAAGGTACACAAAATTTACTGTGAATGTAGTAGTGCAAAAACTATTGAAGTTTTGATGTAATATAGGACATGTAAAACTATAAAATTATTTTCACCCCTGCATCGCAAAAACTTGACCTGATAGAGAAAAGCGGAGTCCAGATTCGGATTTAGTAAGTCACTTCAATTAAAGAACCACTATAGAAAACCTAGAGTATATTTTTTACGCAGACCATTGTTATCCTTCAGCACCTCACGGATTTGAGGTCCGACGAAGATGCCCTCCTTGAGACTAGCAGAACTCAGAGCTGGGCATAGACTACACAAGTGTTAGAAGACAGCCCCTTTTTTATATGGCCTTCACGAAGTTTTTCATTAGCCCACGATTGATATGAAGAGGAGGAAAAAGCACCTAATTCATGTCCACCAGAGGATATTCTCGGACACGGTGTTCACCAAGAACGAAAGTGATCCTAGACCCCTAGTCCTTCTACTTATAATGCTTGGACACAACCTGACTGTCCTAGAGACAGATAAAGCAACAGTACTTTGTGAAGCCCGCTTACATACCTATAAGGTCCCCAATAACCTTGAGGTCCCTGCAGAGACTCCACTGGTACTGTTTCTACTTGACAGCTTACAAAATGAGCTTCATATTGCCATACGACTCCTTCAGAGGGACTGAGTGGGCAATGGGAATGCTGTGGTATTTATTCCCATTGTGCAGGAGCACAGACTTCAAACTTCGCTTGAAGGAGTCTATGAAAAGACGCCAATCTGAAGGATTGTGTGAGAAACCAAGGAAAGTCAACAAGCCAGAGACATTTTTGCAGTAACACAATCTGTTTTCCATATCAAAGAATGAAGTGAATCCTTGTTCCGTGTCCTAAAACTGGTGATCTTTACATCTGCCTTGACCAGACTTCACTGCTTAAGACGGGACACCAGGAGCTCTGACTGCTGCGTAGATAGATACAAATCACAAGTAAGGTCACTCAGGTCTTTCTGCGTGATCCAATGGGGCTCATTGCTACTTGCTCCTGAATTAACAGAGACATTGTCTTTAGAAAAAAATTGAATTGGCAGAATTTTCCTCAGAAGGCATTTCTTTATCTGATGAAGGAAGAAGATCTTTATTTGTTGGGAGTGTAGGGACAGGAAGATCATCTGAGTGGTGAACTGGTCTCATAGCTGAGGGAAGGTTGGGATATTTTATCTTTTTCCTAGAAGAAGTATTGAAACCAGTAATATTTGTCAGACAAAAATAATAATCATAGAGAGCATAGGAAGTTGCTAAATCGGGCGATAATTGGAAGGGTCAGTGGGGTTCAGTTGAGGCTTTTTAAGAATCGGACGGATGTGGCACGTTTGAAGGAAGAGGGAACAAGACCAGTTGCAAGTGAAGTGTTGAACAGGTGAAGAAGCGTTGGGAGTATAGCAGGTTCTCACCCACCCCATTGTTGTTCAGAAAGAGAACAACGTTAGAACAGCTATTGTTCTTCAAGCCCGTTCGTCAAGAAACGGTTCTCGTTCCCAAGACATCACGTCCGGATAATTTCATTACCCCCTTTTTTAACGTTCTTCAAGAGAACGCTTGGTTTCAACAATAACCTGCATTGTTCATCTAGAACATCTCCGATTTGCTTTTTTCAAGGATCGCTCGTACTTCCGAGCCCCACTTCGCTCACACTCCTCGAAGACAGTTCTTCCCCCTCGTTAAGGACAACCCCCTGAAGAACCCTTCTGCTGGAAATCGCCAGTTGGACCGAAGATTCTTCGCATCGTCTTCCTCTGCACAACAGCTTTGTAATTACGTAAGCTGAGCATTACTATTAATCATTTAACCTTTTGTCAACGCAACCCTGTGCTTTAAATGCTTTAGCGAACCATTCCCCCTATTTTTTTGTTTGTTTACCGTTTTAAATCTCTCCAAATTTTAATCCTCAGATTAGTCAGATATTCCCATGACCCTTTTCATTCACGCGTTTATCCCATTTTTAATCCCCGTTTATTTAAACATTTTTTTGTGTGTTGTTGATAGTTTAATTAATAAAACTCTATTTTATTAATGGTAACCATATTATTTATCCTTCTGCTCCGTTCCACTTCTTAAGCATATTGAAGATAAATAGGCCTCTTCAGGCCCCCCATCCCTTTTTGAACTAACCTCGGTCAATCAGATTACCACCCATTCGAAATATAGAAAATTCCCGTAACGAATAGTTATATATGGTATATCGTTGGGAGCCTATTCTACGACAGCCAAATTTTCCTGCATTTCATCGCACACTCAGATTATTATTACATATGGACTTCATCACGACATATCTATTCTTCTCTACTCTCTATTTTACTCTTTCACTTATACTTATGTTTATTTCGCTCATCTTAGAAATAATGATAAGAATAATAATAATAATATATTATCAAAAAAGCCACACTTTTGTATTCAAAGCAGCAATCTCAAAAGGGAGAACCGAGCGCTAAACCATTGCGCTATGGAGGTGAAGGCAAGCGAACACGGATAGAGAAATTATATTCAGTTTGTCTGTGGCACTTAAAATTATAATATAAAGTAGGCCTGTGGCACCTAAATTGCTAGAAAGGGAGTCCCAGCGAGGAACCACACAAATAAGCACCCAGTGGATCTATGCAATCCTGAAATTGGGTACACGCATTAATTAATGAGATAATATGCCATGTAATAAGTAGTGAACCAATGTAAAATAGAAAGAAATTCGTATATCACAATTGAATATTTATTAAGAAAAGTATGAGTCTGGCAAACGGAAGGCCAAAGTTCCCACGCGGTTATATAAACATACGCATGCTAGGAAACATCTGCTAGACGAAACGATCTCAACAATAGATAACAGGGGCAAGCCTAGCAAATACAGGGTAGTATGTGCTTTGACCGGTAAAAATTTTCGATGACCTGGAAAATGCGAAACGGTCTTTCTGATATTGTATGTAGGCCCAACTTGAGGAAGATAATATAGTTTCATTAAGCAAACCTACCTCTTGTAACTCTGCCAACGGTCAACAAAGAAACTGACGAACATATTTATTATCAATAGATACGCTCCGTGCCTAGGTCAATGTAAAGAGGTCACGCCCCTTGGAAATGAGGGGCCTATATATTAAACACACACGGAGATAGAAGAGGAGACTAAGATAGAGAGAGAGAGAGAGAGTCAGCTAAGTCGTTTGTCAGTATAAATTACTTGATATTTTGTTATTATTAACGTAATGAATCCGTCCCTCGTCCTTAAGTTCTGCATCCTTAGACTCAGCTACTAATATTAACGGAAAACTTACACATGGCCGGGGAGACTTGAATTGTTTCGCTTGCTTCCATTTTAGGTTAGCCCAAGTTAAGAATAAAGCCTACTTATCGCCCCTTTCCTTTCGAGTCCTTTTCCTTTAACCTGTGATCTCCGAGGCACCTTTTGCAACCCAGCCTAAAAGCTTATTCCACATGAGAAACTTTGAGACTCAGAAAAAACTCGACTTGAACACTAAAAGTAGGTCTATTGCCTACAAGCCCTCGATACCTGCCACGCCAGACTGCCTCACACTCACCCTACACACAGTCACTGACGCCCCCACACTCACACACTACCCCCCTAGAAACTGCTAACCCCTTTGGCCTGACAGTGAAGGTGTCAAGAAAGGAAATAGAAGAATAGAACCATCAACAAGCAGTACGAGGAGAGATGGAGATCGTAAACGCCATCACCATCAAGCTCCCCATCTTTAATGAGGCAGCAGTTGCAGGTTGGTTTAAGATTATAGAAGCCCAATTTCACATTTCAAGAGTGAGTAAAAGTGAGACAAAATTCTTTCATGTCCTAACTGCATTACCCTTTCCCCTACGAGACTGTTGACATACCTTCGGCTGCGGTCTGTCTACTCTAAAGTACCAGCTCTTAAGGACTTAGGTAATTTGGCTCTTCGAGAGGACTAAACCGGAGCTTTTTGAAAAGCTCACTGCCTACTCCACACTCACCGGTCGACCCTCTACCAAATTGGAAGAACTAAGGAGGACTGTTCTACAGGTAGGAGTTGGGGAAGAACTCGTGAAGCGCAAGTTTATCCAATCCCTGCAAGCCAACATCGTGCCCATGATCGCTACCCAGAAAGACCTGTCTCTGGCCCAACTAGGAAAGCTTGAGGATGAACTAATGCCATGTTAATGATAGCTATGAATCCATAGAACGCAGTGCCACTTCTTTGTCCGATATCCGATATGTGTGTTCCGGATTTTAATAATAGAAGTGATAATTATGTAAATAATGTGAATTATACAGGAAGTGCGCAATCAGTACCCCTAGGTGCGTACCCTAAGGAAAGTTTCAATTTTTGTACAGAGTAATAATGAATATATTGAGAATAATATGTCGATACGACCACTTCGTAAGAAACAAAGACCTGTCGTATGCCGTTCATATTTGTATTTTGGTAAAAGTTTGAAATTTTGCAAGCCCTGGTGTAGGTGGCCAAAGAGAGGAGGACACGCTCAAATGCAACCTTCCTCCAGGCCATCTTCGTCAGCCCCATCGGACAATTAGTAAGAAACGCCATTGAAGGTTCGGCCGCTGGTATGCCATCTGTTTTCACCGTCGCCGCTAAAGTGAATAAATTAAAGTGCAAGTTTCTGATTGATACAGGGCGAGTGTGTCTATAATCCCGGCTAAATTGGTGCGATCGGGTGAATTACGCAAATTTAATGTGACCATTACGAGGGCTAATGGCGGAAAAATAAAAGTGCACGGCAAAGTACACACAAATATAGTTATCACTAGTCTTCGTGGATCATTTAAGTGGTCGTTTGTGGTCGCGGATACCTTATCGACGTTAGTAGGAATTGAATTTATGGGGCACTTTAATCTCTTGGTGGATTGCTCGCGCGGCATCTTTGTAGACAACCAAACTAAGATCATATCAGAAGTGAAACGATCCGGGGAGCCTGCGGTAGCACTAATCATTAATGACCTACAGCACCTCCTGCCGGGTTGCAAGGCCATGTTAGAAAGGTATGAGGCTTTGTACAGCCCCACACCCACTAATCCCTCCCCTCTTTCGCCTAACTCAATGGCGTACACAATTGAGACTGGCAGTTCTCCACCGACATTCGCGCGACAAAGACCTCTTTCAATCAAAAACTTGCTGGTTGCAAAAGCAACGTTCTAAACGCTATTGAAAGAGGAGGTCGTGCGCCTATCAAATTCACCATGGGCAGGGCCAATTCACATGGTCCCGAAAAAGTCGCAGTGTGAATACAGGTTAGTCGGTGACTTCTGCGCGCTTAATGCGATCACAAATCCCGGCAAATATACATTGCCAAGAATACAAAGCGTGGCGAATCACATTCATGGCAAAACAATTTTTTCAAGGTTGGATCTGGTTCGTGCTTACCATCAAATCCCTATGAACCCGGCGGACATAGAGATGACTGCGGTGATAACGCCGTTTGGTTTATGAGAGTACGTGAAGCTATTGTTTAGCCTCCGGATGCAAGCGGCACATTCCAACGACACATGGATAACCTGTTTCGGGGATTAGGGTTCGTTTATGTATATATGGACGATATCCTGATATTTTCGGACATGGATAACTTGTTTCGGGGATTAGGGTTCATTTATGTATGTCGTAGGTTAGCCGAGCATATATATATATATATATATATAATATATATTTATTTGTTTTATTAATTTTTAATAAACCAAATAAACTTTGACATGACGTGTAGGTTTGTGCCTCGGTGATCGCTTGAGGATCGGGCTCTAAGAGTGCTAATCTTTATTTTTATTCTAGTGAATGAATAAACGGGGTTTCTTTCTTTGCTTTATCATATATTGCCACTTCAACTTGTTCGAGTACTTTAAAACAGTACTTTTACTAAAGAAATAGACTTTAATGAACATAAACCATCTCACTAAATAACATAAAACAAATACCATCTAATACACTTAAACAAAGAGAAAATGGGATTACTGGGTGAGCTCTCGCAGCTCGCTTCGAGATATAATTTTACGGTGGAAACAATTTTAAGTTAATATCTTTTTCCTTGGCCAGACATCTAATAAATTAATTATTATGTACGGGGACATAAAAAAAGGGATTATTTTTTACTCACATAAGGTAATGGAGATTAAATACTCGCGACCAGTTAGACCATCCTCGGAGATTTTGATAAGAGTTGTTTGTTTGTGCACTAGATGGCGTTCGTCGACTTGCCTGGCGAGTTAACGGGTCAGGTCACGAGGGATCTTAGTTGGACGCGACTTCAAGCTAAAACTTAGCCCTTCTACTTTGCTTTCGGACGAGATGAAATCGTTGTCTTCTTTTTATTTTTTTTATCTAGTTGGGGTTTGTCCAACTCAGATAGAGTAAGATTTGGAGTCCTCAAACTGGCTAGCTTGATACTCAATATCTTGGGAGCTCGAGCGGCGAGGAGCTTCCTTGGTACAATACGGGTTTCGTACAAGGACTGCAAAGTTCTCCTTAACTTGCAGAAAACTTTCTACCGGTGATTTTTCTGTTTCCTTATCGAACTCGAAAATTCTCTCAACCGGTGACTTACTTGTCTCTTCCGTTAGAACGAACAAAAAGCCTCGTTTACTCGGGGTCAACCTGTTATATAAACAAATTACTCCCGCGGGGTTGGGGAGGTGGAGGGGGAGACTCGCAAGGTATGACCTCAGATTGGTCTCCCGCGCTTGGTGTCTTGTAGCTCGGAGAGAGGGTAATATGAGATCGGCAGTTTCCACTTTTGAAGGGATTGTTTATAAGTGCACCCTCGAAGGGCCCACCTTTTAAGATGAGGTCAGGAATCTGTCTCATAACATTTACCCTTTTGCCCGTTCTCATATGTTTCCGGAGAACATCGGAGGGGTAAAGCTAAACCCAGATGTCTTTTGTTATTATTTCCTTGGCCTCGCTACACATATATATATATATATATATATATATATATATATATATATATATATATATATATATATATATATATATATATATATATATATATATATATACATATATATATATATATATATATATATATATATATATATATATATATACATATATATATATATATATATATATATATATATATATATATATATATATATATATATATATATATATCGCAAGAAAAGATGAGGAATTAAACCACATTCTCCGAAGACAATTTAATTCAGAACAGTTTCGGTGTATCTCACACCCTTTTTCAACTGACACTGGGCAGAGAAATGCATATAAGCATAACACAAGATCCCCTCTATGTTCTTTTTCCCCCAATCCCCTACTTGTGGCTAATCTGGGGAAGGGGGGTAGGCCTAAACATATTGAAGGGCTGGCATTTTACTATTTTGTTTATTTGCGTTCTTATTACAGGATTAAAAGAAAATTGACCCTCACATAGATTTAAATTAGGAACTGACGATATCAAGCTCGATTCTACGATTCTTCTCTTAACATAGTTAGCCGATTTAAATACCATTTTACTTTTATTGAAATCGATCGTATGATTCTTGTCTCTAACATGGCAAAATATTCCACTACTTTCGCTGCCCACTCTAATATCTCTTTTGTGTTCGTACAATCTCTTGTCTAGATTTCTCCCCGTTTCCCCTATATAAACTTTATGGCAATCGTTGCATGGTACTGCATATTATATAGGGAAAACGGGTAGAAATCTAGACAAGAGATTGTACGAACACAAAAGAGATATTAGAGTGGGCAGCGAAAGTAGTGGAATATTTTGCCATGTTAGAGACAAGAATCATACGATCGATTTCAATGGAAGTAAAATGGTATTTTAATTGGCTAACTATGTTAAGAGAAGAATCGTAGAATCGAGCTTGATATCGTCAGTTCCTAATTTAAATCTATATCTGAGGGTCAATTTTCTTTTAACCCTGTAATAAGAATGAAAATAAACAAAATAGTAAAATGCCAGCCCTTCAATATGTTTAGGCCTACCCCCTCCCCAGATTAGCCATAAGTAGGGGATTGGTGGAAAAAGAAAAAAGAGGGGATCTTGTGTTATGCTTATATGCATTTCTCTGCCCAGTGTCAGTTGAAAAAGGGTGTGAGATACACCGAAACTGTTCTGAATTAAATTGTCTTCGGAGAATGTGGTTTAATTCCTCATCTTTTCTTGCGATATATATATATATAAATATATATATATATATATATATATATATATATATATATATATATATCAGGAATATGAAGACATATGCGATGGTTTTGAACATTTAATTTGCTGGACGTTTCGGTCATTGACGATGACCATCATCAGCGAATTCTTATAACGGTTAAGCTGGGAGTAACAACTTCAAGCTTAACCGGTATAAGAATTCGCTGATGATGGTCATCGTCAATGACCGGAACGTCCGGAAAATTAAATGTTCAAAACCATCGCATATGTCTTCATATTCCTGCTATATATATATATATATATATATATATATATATATATATATATATATATATCGCAAGAAAAGATGAGGAATTAAACCACATTCTCCGAAGACAATTTAATTCTTATAACGGTTAAGCTGGGAGTTGTTACTCCCAGCTTAACCGTTATAAAAATTCGCTGATGATGGTCATCGTCAATGACCGGAACGTCCGGAAAATTAATACTTATATCACAATTGTATATTTATTAAGAAAAGTATGAGTCAAGCAAGGGACAGCCAAAGATCCCACGCGGTCACACAAACATACGCACGCTAGGAAACAGCTGCCAGACTAAGCGATCTCAATAATAGATAACAGGAGCAAGCCTAGTAAATACAGGGTAGTATGTGCTTTGACCGGTTAAAGTTTTCGAGGACCTGTGAAATGCACAACAGTCTTTCTGATATTAGATGTAAGTTGGGTTCAATGGCCTTCAAATCTAGGGAGGTTAAAACCTTTCTTTTGAATCTTGACAGTCATGTTGTTATCAAGCCAAATGGGATATTCCTCTATTTTCTTGAAAAGGATGCGGATTTTATTGCTCCAAAATTTGTTACAATTTTCCACAAGTTAGTTAGACTTGCTAGTTTTCCGTCAGTGTGGAGGATGGCAAAATTGCAGGATTACCTAAAGGACTAAGTCCATCCTCATCTCCTTCACAATACAGGACGATATCAATTACATCGGTATTATCTAAAGTATTTGAGAAACTGCTCTTTAAGCGCCTTTGTAGGTTTGCTGAAGATAATAATCTGCTACCAACATTACAGTTTGGGTTTTGTAAGGGGCTTGGAACTTGTGATGCACTCTTGTTAATCTCTACAGCTATGCAAACTGCTCTTGATGAAGGTGCAGAGGCACGCATGTTAGGTCTGAAATTCAGTGTAGCCTTTGATCGTGTGAATCATAGAGCGCCTATCTACAAGTTAATATTATCAGGGAATGGTGGCACTTTTCTTAATATTTTAAGTGAATTCGTGCTTGGCAGAACGCAGAGGGTCTGTGTTAATGGCCAGTATAGTAGTGTTGAAATGTAATCTCAGGTGTCCCTCAGGATAGCGTTCTTGGTCCCTTGCTATTTATTATTTTTACATGTGACTTGTGTTATGGTTTAGAAAACAAACTGATTGCATATGCTGATGATGCAACTCTTTTGGCTGTTGTTCCTTCTCCCCGCCTGGGGAATGCAGTAGCAGATTCCATGAATAGAGACATATCACGTATATATGAGTGGTGTAAGCTTTAGGGCAGGAAGCTTAACATTTCTAAAATCCAGAATATGATAGATAGTTGGTCCAGAACCTTTTGCCTATGCATCCTGATCTACATATTGATGGAAGAGTATTAAATACCAATGAGTATTTTAAGGTTTTGGGCGTTACTTTAGATAAGAAATTGACTTTTGAGAAGCGCATTGCGGAAGAATGAGAGAAAGAAGGAATTCCCTCCCCCCTTACTTCCCCAGGTCGCCGTTGACCGCTCTAAATTCGTCTCTCGTATATACTGCGGAAATTAGAACAATGGAAAGACCATTAAGTGGGCATCGCGATTTCGTGCTATAGAACTTTATCGCGACCCAAGGATGTCTGTTGACGATGAATATCTCTCCCTGTCTAGATAATTTCGGGGTATATATTCGACAGTTCAGAATTCACAGGCAGAGTGTGTCTGAAGCCGCCGTCCAGTACGTTACTCGGAACGTCTTCGTAGTCGAGAGGTAATTGACTACATTCTCGTCCAGAGAAGAATTGAGTGATTGTCGAAGAGCCAAGGAAGAGATAGTCGTCACTAAGTGTTGTTCGTGGAGATAGTTAGGCGCGCTTTAACCCTTCTCACCACGTCTTCAGATTTTAAGGATCAGAAAAGCCATCCCCAAAGCAGCTTTCGTTTGCCTTTTAAGGAAAAGAGGCCCCCCACCCACTTGAGTCTCTAGAAGTTGGATTGAGTGTACCGTGAGACGTTCACAAGTTCAAGGACGAAGTTACCTACCTGGTCCTACTCACCGCACATCAAGGTAAAATGGACTTAACTCCCGCTTCGTCACGCTCCTCCCACCTCCTTTACCGTGTCGAACCTCAAGGATACCCTTTGCTCTTGAACTTGCATAATTGCTTAATTGCATTGCCCTTTAACTTGCACTATATGTATATCTAATCTTTAGTCCTATTAAAGTATATTTTTGTAGCCGTGTTTGAATATTCCGTGGCCTAGCAACTGTGTATTTAAAGTACTCGTAAAGCCATCCCCAGGTGGAGCCTTAATTTCGGTCGGCCAGTAGGCCACTGTGCGTATAACGGCGTACACTCGGTCATAACACCACAGACATACGTAATATTGCGCCTTCTGTTTCCCAGAAAGTTGGTATCTAGAGATGTATTAGAATGTTGGAGAGAAGCAATTATAACTAAGTGTTTTAATTCCTTCCTTCTTTCCTGTTTGGAGTACTGCTCTCTTGTGTGGTCCTCGGGTGCAGAATCTGATCTTAAGATTCTGGATAAAGTTATGTCATCGGTCAAGTTTATTTTAAAAAATATTAATGTTGACCTGTGGCACAGGAGTAAAGTGAGTTCTTTATGCTTGTTGCATAAAATGTACTACAGTGATAAACATCCTTTGCATTTGTCTTTACCTGATCTAGCTGTTTTTGCTCGTAATACAAGGAAGGCAGCCACTGCTAATAGTGTGACATTTTCTAGTATCAGGTATAGTACTAACAAGTTTGCCCGAAGTTTTATTGTGGCTCCAACCGTGATCTGTAATAGTTTACCTAGTACTGTTGTGGAGTCTACTGATCTCCATACATTTAAGACTATAAACCCTTTGGGTTTATAGTCTTTGACTTTTTTCATGGAGGTGGTCAGCTCAAGATTTAAAGAAAGAAAAGGCCCAACTTGGGAAAAATATGTAGTTTCATTAAACGAAAATACCTCTTGTAACTCCGCCTAACGGTTAACAAAGGAACTGACGAACATATTTCTGATCATTAGCCCCACCCCGCGCCCAGGTCAATGAAAAGAGGTCACGCTCCTTGGAAATGAGGGTCTATATATTAAATACACACGGAGAGAGGAGAGGAGACTAAGACAGAGAGAGAATCAGCTAAGTCGTCTGTCGGGATAGCTTACTTGCTATTTTGTTATTATTAGAGTCACATCCAACCCTCGGACTTAATTCATGCATCCTTAGATTCAGGTACCTAACATAAACGGAAAACTTACACATGACCACGTAGGACTAGAACTGTTTCGCTTCCTCCAATTTTCGGTTAGCCCAAGTTCAGAATAAAGCCTACTTATTGCCGCTTTCGTTTCGAGTCCTTTTTCTTTAACCTGCGATTATTGAGGCACCTTCTGGAACCCAGCCTAAAGGCGTATTCTCCGTGAGAAACTTTGTGAGTCAGAACAAACTCGACTAGAACACTAATAGTACGCCTACTACCTACAAGCCCTTGATACCTGCCACGCCAGACTACCTCACACTTACCCTCCCACACACTCACACACTACCACCCCTATAAGGCCAATTTATTATTGTGATATCATTTATATTTGCCCTACGGAGAGGGTTTAATTTCGTTCCCATTAAAGTATATATGTATCAATTATATATATCTACGAGGGACGGTCAATAAGTTTTGCGAATCGGTAGGGCAAAGCAAAGGGAGGGGGATGGCTGTTGTGAGGGTGTTAGGACAAGTTATGACAAGTCAGGACCTGCAGCTGCACACTCCTTCCTTGTCTATTTAAGAGGCAGTAGCTGATCGCAGATCGTCAGTCACACATTTTACAACAATGGAGAAGGTTGAGCACCGCGCCGTAATCAAACTTTTGACCAAGGAAGGCAAAAATGTAAAAGAGATCTATGAACGCCTGGTTGCAGTGTACACCGACACCGCCCCTTCCTATGCAACCATTGCTCGCTGGAATCGGGAGTTCCGGCATGGTCGTGAGTCCCTTGAAAATGACCCCCGTTCAGGACGCCCGTCAGACGTGACCAACGAGGACAATGTGGCCCGTGTGGAGAGGATGATCCTCGAAAATCGACGGGTGAAGGTCGAAGAAATCAAGCGACAACTTTGAATATCACATGGAAGTGTTATGAACATCATCCACGACAATTTGGCCATGACCTAGGTCTCTGCCGTTAAATCCCTAGAAACCTCACGCCCCATGATTGACTTCAACGTCATCAAAGTCCACAAGGCCAGAGTTGCACAAGCTTCCCTGCGCGAGTGCTGATTCGAAGAGCTCAACCATCCCCCCTACAGTCCAGATGTGGCCCCTAGCGACTACTTTTTATTCCGCCAGCTCAAGGCTGCACTGCGTGGACGCCGGTTTGGGGACGATGAAGATGTCCAGCTCGCCATCCAGGAGTGGATTGAGCAGCAGTCGGGAGATTTCTGGTTGTCGGGAATTCGAAGCCTCAGGGACAAGTGGCGCAAGTGCATTGAAGTCGAGGGTAGTTATATTGAAAAATAATAAAACACTTTTCCTAATATCCGAATTGCAAAACTTATTGACCGCCCCTTGTATATTCATAACAATACAACTATATATTTTTTACATATAATTTAGAATAATTTAAAGTTTTCTTATAAACTATTTTATGGTTTCAATTACAGAATCGAACACTAATTATGACGTCACATTACTTGACTATAGAGACCAATCAGAGCGCAGCAATCACACAGGCCCTCTATTCTTGATTCCGCTTGAACAGGTTGGTTTAAAACTAAAATGTTAAATTTGTTTAAAGTGTATTCTAGGTTCCAAAATTTAAGTTTTGATTTCAATTTAATTTTCTAATTACAGTTCCATATTTGTATTTACCATTTACGTGATCCTACTATTAAATCATACTATCTTACTATACTATTCCTATTACCATTAATCAAAATCCAATTTAATAATTCCTATTGTACTATCATATATTTTATTGTATTTTATTTTCTTTCAATCTTACTTTAACTTATCATTTACCTGTCTTATATTTACATTCCTATTTATCAGTTTTCATCAATCTCGCCAGTTTAATTCCTATTAACAGATTATCATTTTTCACGTGACGACGCATAAATTGAATTAAATATTACTTCAGTTAGCAATTTGTAGTGTATATTATTTCCCCAACAAATTAGATTCTTGTTCTTTCAAAATATAAATGAAAGGTTATGTTCATTATATTTTTTCTTGTTTTAAATAAATATTTTTATTCTTTATTTACTCCTTCATTTTTAAATCTAACGATTCTTATGTGTGTATTCTGTATAGATAGTTATCTTATATCATTCTCATTTTATTACATTAAGAGGAAAGTTATTGTGACTACCCCCCCCCCCCAAATAAAAAAAATGGGCCCAGCCAGCAATTTTTGTGATATCTCCTCCATTTATTCACTAATCATTCTTATTTTTCATGACGTGGCAGAAGCAATGGCTGTGAACACAACATAGACCTAAATAGAAGCTCTAGCAAATAAAATATTGCTTCACACATTACTACAAGACGGGCTCGATCAAGAAAATGTTTTGAGACTTAAAAACATCAATTAGAATGTGTGAAGAAGCCACCAAAAGGAAAATTCAACACCAGGTGGACCACTTTGAGAAATATGGGATTGTAGAGAACCTAAATGCAGCCGTCAAAAAACCGTCTAAGCCTCTCAGGATCTTCTATGAAGCGTACAGCTGAGCGAGTCGAGAGCCAGAGAGATTAGTTCAGCGGAGTTCAAGACGCTCTGTTCGCAAACAAAGTCAGTCCCTTGGTATATTCCGTGATACTCGCAGGAGAGTAATAGTAAACGATATAAAGGGTCACCAATAAAAGATACAGACAAAGCAAACGCTTATAACCTTAGAAAAATAGTAGACACATGCTATGCCTATTAATTTACTGGAGAAGATCCAAGAAACCCAAGATTTCCTTAGCCTACTTTGGACCCCACATGAAGCCCACTTCCACCTTAAAGGGAAGGTGAACTCAAAAACAAATGTTATTTTAGAGACCTCCAAACCCAATGAAGTAGCCAAAAAATCACTACACTCCCCTAATTGGACATTATGTGCTTCAATCTCAGCCGGAGGAATCATGGTACCATTCTTCTTCGAAGAATCTAGCATAATTTTCTTTGTCATTCACCAAAGAAAGGTATGATGAAGTCCTCAAAACCTTCAAAAGTTAGCTATAGACCCTATATTTGTTGCTTATAAGAAGGTTCTGGTTCCAACAAGATCAAGCAAGCTCTCATACCTCAAACCTGTCTCCCGAGATTGGCTGAAAGAGAACTTTGGAGGCCGTGTGATCAGTCTCAAAGTGATTTCGAGTCGCCGCCTCATAGCTAAGACCTTAGCCTCTCCACAAATTTCTTCTTTTGAGGCTATATCAAGGCTCAAGTGTATGCAAGAAAACCCAGGACCATTACTGAACTCAAAGAAATCACCAAGGAAGGGATAAGAGCCATTCCTAGGTCTGTTTGTAAGGACGTCTTGGATAGCATTGTACTGCGTCTCAAGAAATACAGGGAGTTAAATGGAGGTCATCTCGTACATATCCTCTAGAATGAAGAAGAAAAGCCCAAAGACTATCATATTTCAATTTGATATTCTAAACACAATATGCTAGTTCTAACTCGAGTTTCATTTAACTCCGACAAAAGAATGTAAGAAATAAAACTTATCGAAATTTGGACATGGAGAGTTGCAACGGAGACTGCAAAGATGACGGGGCTAGTAGAGAGTAACAAAACTAGCATTCTCACTCTGTTTGCACACCTAAATTCATCGAGTAACTGCAGTAGAAGGTAATTTTAGACTAGAACAAGAAAAGCCTGGCATTGGGGAGAAAGATCGGTGTTGTAGTCGCCGCCATCATGAAGCTGGTCATGAATGAGGACCTTAGTTACCACTCGTACAAGAGGCACAAGGGACAAATTCTGATAGCCCAAAAGAAAGAGAACCACTTGAAGAAGTCACAAGGTTCCTGAACATCCTAAAGCATCCTGTTGAGCAGTGAACGGTCTGGTTTTTCTCAGACGAAAATAACTTCAACCAGGATCAGTTGCACAACACTCAGTACAACAGGTATCTTGCTTACAATCCATGCGACTTTCAATATCTCATGAAGATAAACTTCCAACCAACTGTGATGGACTTTGAATATGTTTCCAGTCAGGGCGACCGTATTATGCCCTAAACTTTTTCAGGATATTAGGCATAATTCAAGCGGCTATGTGAGCTGATGGAGACTGTGGTCAAACCCTGACTGGGAAGGATTGCTGCTGGCATGCTATACCTCCGGAATAATTTAGAGTTTGTTGTCGGATAATTTCTATGACTTCACCAGTGCCTCTTTCTTGCCTCCTAATTCCCCGGATTTTAAACACACATTACTATATGTGGGACGCGGTTAAGAAGGAGACCAAACACTGTGACTGCAACATCAAGAACGAGCTGTTGGCCAAGATTGAAGAGATGTTCGAAGATCTTCCCAGGGCACAGTGAGGAACGCAGGCGACAAGATTCGGATCTGTCTTGAGGTGTGGTGGAAGGTAAGGATGGCTAATTTGAGGAAGCTCGTATCTACCAGCCAAAATCAAGTTGATAGTTTTGAATTTTTTAAATACATTTAAATTTGGCTGAGATATTGCGGGTTTTTTTGCTGTTATGCAAACCATCAAATTTAGCCTAAACACCCTATATATGTACATGCATGGGGGTATATGTGTATATATAAATGGATATGAGTACCTACACGTGTGCATGTATGTAGGAATCCATAAGTTAACGTGGTGGGAATAATGGGGCTGGGTTGATTGCTATCGTCAGTCATTATTTCCGCGAGTCATTTCTATTTATGATTGAAATGTGTTGGGGAACGAAAGGCATATGATTATGTTTGTACACTCGTGTGTGCGTGTATGTATTTTTACTATAACCGTAAGTTGAAAGATATGAAGTATTACATGACATGATGTGAATAGAAAGGAAAGTAGAGTGATTACTGTGGTGGCCCACAGAGATCGGGTAGTAAGAGGAAATGTTGCAGAAAAAAATGAGAGGGAATAGGAAGAGTTAAAGGTCGGTGGCTGGCCACCAATGCTTCATGTTTTTGATGGTGGCATTGTTTTTCTCTTGGAAGTGGGGGGGGGGGATGTGAAGTGCGAGTTAAGGAAAAACGTTAGTCATGTTGTTGTTATCTTTGTCTAGATAGGTACTGGTGGCGGGTGTTAGAGAGCTGCGGGGTATCTCAACGCCATCGTAGCGTGTTATCTGGGGTGTATTAAGGTGTATATGGAGTCTCTTGCGAGGTTCTCCAGCTGTCATGTTAAGCGGGTGTAGGTGTATGTGTTGAGTGCTGTCATTTTGTCGTTTTCTTGTAATGTGGTCATGAGTGTGTACTGAGTAGAGCGACAAGCGCGTTTGAGAGCATATCTGAACGCTCTTTGCTTTCCTGCGTGAGTCGCTTCTGCGAGTGTAATAGGCACCGTATCTAAGAAGTAGTCAAAATAATGTTTTGTATAGGTGTAGTTTTTGGCTGGGAGAATAAAACCAGAGTAGCTTTTTGTTTGTGTTATTTTCTTGCGTTTGTGGGACGTTTTGGTGCAAGTGGAAGCGTAGGAATTTGTTAAATGTGGGCCCAAATATCTTTGTATGAGGTGTATATGAGTCTTGCGCTCCATAGAGTGCCGTCTGTGTCTTTTGATGATTCGTAGGCTATGAGCCACATCTCCTCATATTCTGTTTTATTTTCATTCTGGATGATTTGTGCCCGTTGCGCAAATCATACGCTCAAGTGTTTTCCCTAAGTGCTCTAAGAGTTCAATGGGCACGTAAAGGTTTGTATATCTTGGATTTTTATGAAGTAAGTAAGCAGTGGAAAGTTTTAAATAGTTGTGGCAAATGTCAGGAGGCGAGTCAGACATTGGAGTTTTCTGATTATTTTTAGTATTATTAGTAATCATAGTATGTAAAGTATTATGTTTGCATAGCGATATGCATGTACGTACGTATGGTTCTATTATTATTATTATTATTATTATTGAACATGCGTATATACACGTGCTCTTGAGTAGCTGTATATAAGTTCATATTTGTATATTATAGCCGGTGTGTGGTGTGTGTACTCAGTATTTTTCTCATTGGCTTAATAATCAATATGCAATCAATGCAATAGGGTTCCTTTTGTGATTACATTATCAATAAAGTATGTGCACGTGATACTACATGGATAAATACAGAGATAGGCAAGATCAAGATCAGATCACTAGCAAGAAAATATGATCTTGAAGAGCACGATCAGATCACCAGAAAAATTGACATTGACGATCCAGATCCTGATTTTTAAAGATCACTTTTCAACATCACTTTTTATGATATACTTATATGAAGTAAAAGAAAAAGTTGTAGTGTAGTAAAGTTAACGCAAAGTAATTATTTTGTTAATCACGCCTGAAAACTATCACTACTAATACCTTCCTGAGGGGTGAGGCAATTCAAAGCATCGCATCCTACTTATGTACTAAAATAGATTGAGTTGCTAAAAATGATCTATTTAAGGTTTACACTTCAAGTACAATGGGTCATAACTACAAGATGTATACGCCCTTCTCTCATTCTAATCAACGTAAAAATTGTTTTACACTGAAAATAATAAATAGGTGAAATAGTCTTCTTGAATCAGTCGTCAATTCTCACAACTTAAACAATTTTAAGAATAATATCGACAATTATATGCTAAAAAAAAATCAGACTCTAATGAAATTGAATAAACGTACTATTGAAATGAAGTTTAAAATAAGTTTGCATCATACAAAACGGTCACATCACTGCAAAATAATCTGAATCAAGTTATCGTTATCGTCAAGCCTTCGCTATTATTATGTTTTCTCCATCGTAACATCGTAATCGACACATCTCCACCATCGTCATTTTGCAATCGTTGCTTTTTCCATTGTTCTGTATTATATATATATATATATATATATATATATATATATATATATATATATATATATATATATATATATATATATATATATATATATATATATATATATATATATATATATATGCAGTGCCCCGCAAAAGTTTACAACACATATATCAAATCGTTTCTTAATATTTAGTAGCATAACCACTGTTGCTAATAACAGCTTGTAGCCGCTTAGAGTAGTCTCCTAAGTACTTCGTACATGTGTTTGTGTTAATATACTCCATTCTTCAATGCATATTTTCTACAGTTCAGACATGTTTGTTAGTTCTCTTTTTGGAATTCTGAGCTTCAGTTCCTTCCATAGATTTTCGATAGGGTTCAGATATGGGGATTGACTAGGCCATTTTAGAACATTTAAACCATTTGATCTAATCCAATTTTATGTCAGTTTTGCTGTATGCTTTGGATCATTGTCTTTTTGAAAGATCCAATCCTGTTTCAATTTAAGAGAATGCACACTTGGACGTAGATTTTTTTTCAAGATTTTTTTATAATTTTCTCCATTCATCCTTCCTTCTATGTTTTCAATATTTCCAACACCTGCGGCACTAAAACAACCCCAGATCATGATTGAGCCACCTCCATACTTTACTGTTAGGGTAGTGTTCTTCGGTGCGTATTCGGTACCTTTCTTTTGCCATACCCTCGGAGCTCCATTACGGCCAAACAGTTCTATCTTTGTCTCATCCGACCAAAGTACGTTGTCCCAAAACTCTGCAGGTTTACCAACAAACTCGTTTGCAAAATTCAAACGAACACGAACTTGTTTTCTTGTAAGAAGTGGGGTTTTCCTTGGAGAACATGAGTAGATTCCCATGCTACGAAGCTATCGACTAATTGTGTCTTTACTCACTGTAACTCCACTCACCTCTAAGTCACGCTGAAGTTCTTTAAGAGTAACCTTGGGTGTTTTACTGACCTTTCTTACTAATAGTCTCCCTGCACGTTCGGTTATCTTGCGAGGACGGCCAGAACTGATCAGAGGAAGAGTAGAATTTTGAGACTTCCAGTGACGTATTATCGTTCCAACTGAACTCAATAGAACTACTAAATGACGAGATATTTTCTATAATCAATGCCACTTTTTTGAAGTTCTACAATACATTTTTGAAGATCTTGATTGGTTCGTTTCTGTTTCTCCATCGTGCGAATGTTTACAGGACGCTGTCGGATAAAGAATGACGCGATAGCTTATACCAGTCCCTAAGTTATGTGCGTAGATTAATGTAGAACGTTCTAGAAATTGTAAGAAGTTTTCCTTCTCGAACATTTATGAGTAAGTGAAAAAATTGATATGTGTTGTAAACTTTTGCGTTACTAATTAATTGTATTTCTTTAACAAAAATCTATATTGATGCTTTTGTATGGTCCTGATGATTTAATTTATTGTTTGGATACATATCTTATCAGTAATAAAAGTTTCATTTACCTATCGTTACAAATACATGAACGTCTGTTTTTCATGGTGTGTTGTAAACTTTTGCGTGGTACTGTTTATATATATATATATATATATATATATATATATATATATATATATATATATATATATATATATATATATATATATATAATCGAGCTAATGGGCCGATTCCTAGGAAAGCGCAAGCACAATACGAAGGGTAAAGCCAACACGACGAATTGGAACACTTAATAGAAATATCTGAACGTTTTGTACATCGGCCGTGTACATCCTAAACAGAGTATTCTTTCAATTTAAACAAAAATAGAATAATTTAAAAAAAAACAACAATTTAAAATATAAAATAGTTAATTGGACAAAATTAGAAAAAAATACCTTTTTTTACGAAAACAAAGGCAAACACAAACACTAAAACAAACACAAACACTATATACTTTTCTCATTTCCTAGATCGTAATATAGATAGCTATCGTTCTAGTTTCATAGGGCGGCAGACCGCAAACTTCGTCATCTTGGACTTGACCTAATCTCTCATCCCATCCAGATAATGTACTATTTAATTTTAGCAGTGTCTCACTTAATGATAACCAAAATCAAATTTTAGCCCTTGAACTAGATTTTAAATTACCTTGTTTTAAATTTACATCTATGAAGTATTTCCGTGAGTTTGAACGACTAGCAGCTTGTCTCAGAAGTTTACCCGCTTGGCAGTGGGACTGTTCTTCCGTCCTTACTGATATTAAATCAATTTCTTATACCTACTTTCGTAAGTTCAATTCCTTTAAAATTGTGAACCCTGTTTTTTCTTCCAACTATTCAAAAATTCTGAAAAGTTTGTATCTTCCTAACTTAGTTATATGTATACCTGTTGTTCTGTCAGATAGAGATTGTTATGTAGACAAAATTCTGACCATACTTGGAGACTCAACTTATTAAACTTAGGGATGACCCTTTTAAATTAATCATTAAATTAGAAAATAAAGTTAATAGATTCTTGTGAAGACTTAAACAAATTCACTTATTAGAGTACATATATAATAATCTTCATGCCTTTGGCTTAGGCCCAGGTATTCTCTATGGTCTCTCTAAAACACATAAGCCTGGATTACCAATTACACCAATCTTATCATCTATTTGCACAGCAACATATAGCTTGTGTAATTTCTTTGTCCCTCTTCTTAAACCTCTTACCAGGAATAATTTTACTTTCCATGATTCTTTTAAATTCGCTGATTTTATTAATGCTGGCTCTTCTAACTTATTTCAGTATTATATTACAAGTTTTTATTTTGATTTACCAATGCATCAGTTATTGAAACATGTGAACTTATTGTTAATGTTTTATTTTCTAATCAGAACAACTTTAAAGGATTAGACAGAAAGCAGTTCTTAGATTTACTCAAACTTGCGTAGGAGCTACCATTTTCCTTTTTTAATAACACCTTGTATAAACAAACAGAGGGCATGGCTATGGGGTCCCCTTTAGGCCCCACCTTTGCCAACGCTTTTTTATGATATCATGAAAAATTGCCCAGGATCATTTAAACCCGTCATTTATAAACGGTATGTCGATGATTGCTTGGTCCTCTTCAAAGAAAAAGAGCATGTCGTCGAGTTGCTTAATTATTCAAACGGTCAACATCCAAACATAAATTTCACAGTTGAACATGAATCAAATGACAAATTTTCATTTATAGACGTACATATTACCCGTATTAATAATAATTTATCCACCTCTGTATACCGCAAACCTACCACCATACTACTTGGCACTAATTTCTTCAGTTTTACTTTTCTTAAATTTAGGTATTCTTCCATTTCTTGTAGACTTTTCCGTGCCTACAAAATAGCCTCAAACTGGGCTTTGTTCCACCAAGAACTCATTTACCTTAGAAAGTTTTGTCAATTTAATTCGTTTCCTTCTCAAGTTCTTGACACACTTACCAAACATTCTTTAGACAAATTATATAATAGATCAAATGGCAACATTAAACCTGAGAAAATGGCTATTTATTTAAAAATACCTTACTGTAGAAGTCTAGGTAGATACATACATTAGTGTATACATAAATACACCGGCACAGCTGCATGTCCCTCCCTTATTCA
Organism: Ceratothoa steindachneri; assembly: GCA_963969495.1. Lineage (NCBI taxonomy): Eukaryota > Metazoa > Arthropoda > Malacostraca > Isopoda > Cymothoidae > Ceratothoa > Ceratothoa steindachneri. The sequence continues at coordinate 92,597,728 of OZ018324.1, forward strand.
ATATTCGCCTTTCGCATCAAATCTCCCTCACCCCTTTTCGTGCAGTCATAAACCCGCAGTTTGAGACGAAGAAAGCTCGGGTCACGGCGAGGCGTAAATATGTCGCATGTCTGGCAGCAGTCAAAAGGTCGTTCGCGCAGCGATACGGATATTATGAGAATTCGATACTCTCTCTCGATTTTAGCTCATGAGGGAAATAAAAGGGAAATTCTCTCTGGAGTCAAGCAGAAGATCTTGGGCCTATGTTGTGTGTGGAGCTAGTCTCACAAAGAAAACAGTTCGACTGTTGCAAGAAGGAAAACTTCGGGGAATTGGTTGTTGCCGTCACGGTACTTGTAGGTGCCAAACTTCTTGCAGACTCTCCACCCTTCAGAGTCAGAGGGTACACAGGACCTTCTTCTACAGATTAACCTAGACGCAGCTAGGTAATCATTTTGGCTACCCACTCCAGGAGCCAATAATCGGAACGAACACTTCCGATTATTACATTAGGACGCCGGTCTAGGATTACCCAATATTCGGTAACCTCGGACGACCGGGCTAAGGGTCAACATCGTCGGGAGAAGAAGACATTCACCTTCACCGTTAAAGTGAATTACCGTTGAAGTGAATTATTCCCTTCCCTAACTCCACCTGTTTAACCGTTAACTAGAATTTCCATTCCGAGCTCATAACCTCGATTATTTCAAGTGAGTAATTGAGTGCTTAATTCCATAATATTATTCAATTCATTCTATCGGGTGCAATTAAGACGCAAGCATCCTAGTATGTAGAATTCAAATATAATCCCCACGACATTATATAAACATACTCATTTCTTCCTTAGGTCCAGCAGAGTTCCCATATCGGGCAAACAATCCTATTTATACCTAAATACCATGTTTCATATTTCTAATTCATGTATATTAAAGATTATTTTTGTATCTGTGTGTTTAAGTATTTTAGATGATCCTTTGGCAATTAATAAGCAATCCACTTGGCTTACTTCTTAATATTTCATAAGTCCACCCATGACTGGCTTTTACTGAGTGAGAACACACTCAGCGGATTATTATCTTAATTTTGATCTAAAGAGACGCATCGGGGTTATTCTTATTCACCGGAAGTGGCTACGATACGTGTATTGGCTACACTTCACCTCCACTTCACCTTGGTGCGGGATTATAATATATGCCTAGGAAGTGGGACTGGGATTACCCACTCACTAAACCTCGACACTTACATTCGGCCTATTACATCCAAAACAATAAATGAATTACAGTCGGCGTTAGTTAAGAAATACCACCAATGTCAGTTGTATTTTGTTTCCATCAACGGTCTATCTTTCAAAACTTTTCTCGACCATAAAGAAAAACTCTCCAAAATGCTTCGGTCCTCATTGGTTTACCAATTTTTGTGTGCAGGTTGCCAGGCTTGCTACGTAGGTAAAACCACTCTCCAACTGCAATTAAGGATTAGTAAGCATCGAGGTTTCTCCTACTATACTAACAGACCATTAACTACGCCTGAACTTTCTTCCATTCGAAACCATTCACAAATTTCAGACTCTGAATTCTCTATCTTGGATTCTAATTATAATAGTCATGATCTAGATATTGTTGAGTCATTATATATTTCTAAACTCACCCCTAAACTTAACTACCAACAATCTTAAACTCCCTTATTAATTATTTGAAATACAACCAACTATTCCCTTTATAAACTACCAACTAACTTGCCACCAATAGATATTTAAGTCAAATTTCCCCACATTCACCACACTCTGCTCAGGAATACCACCCTATACGCGGACCTCTGCCTGGTAAGCCAATTTTCTAATTTTCATTAATTTACTTATTTAATTGTTTTTTGTTTTAGTGTTTGTGTTTGACTTTGTTACCATAAAAAGGTACTTTTTTTCCTATTTTGTCCAATTAACTATGTTATATTTTAAATATATTTTTTTAAAGATATATTCTAATTTTTGTAAAATTGACAGAATACTCTGTTGAGGATGTACACAGCCCATGTACGAAACGTTCAGATATTTTGATTAAATGTTCCAATTCGTCGGGTTGGCTTTACTCTTTATATATATATATATATATATATATATATATATATATATATATATATATATATATATATATATATATATATATATATAAAGAGTAAATACAAGTTCTACGGATGATAACAACCACCACAAGGCTTTCGCCATATATATTTTCTGCCTTTCAAAACAATTTGGAAGTCAGAAAGAAAGATGCAAACCCGGGTTCGAGTCCCAGCCAGGAACTTTCAAAATTTTTTTTTTCCCTGGCGGTATTTCTGTCTTCTCAGTAATGGATTGTCTTCATTGTACCGCCCTCTGCTCTCTTTGATTCTAATGTTCTTCTAATGTCCCTTTCTCTTACCTCTAAAAAACCCCCCTCCTGTTTCTTGTCTCATTGCTCATTTGCGATAAATTTCTCTTCCTTATATATATATATATATATATATATATATATATATATATATACACTTAAATGTACAAAGAAATCACTCTTTTGGACCATAAAGTTTATTAGAACGGGACTAGTTTCGATATGTAGATTCCCCATATGATCTTCAGCCGTAAACTAAGAGAAATTGACAAAACCCCCTGAAATACTGGATTTTGAGGGCCCAACTCCAATCAAGCCCATATTCGGTAAGGGTTAAATATCTCACTGTGACAAGTAAAAACATATAGGTCTTAATATTCTAGGTCGCATCATTCGTTAGCGAAGACACCACGAAGCTTGACGACGGAGGTCGTCCAGCAGTCAATATGTTGGCTCCTTGACAAACTAGAGACACCATTTTAAAACTGCTGGAGAACTCTACAAATTTCTTTCAATAACCTTTCTGTATGGGGTCAAGTAAAAAAAGGTATGTTGTTCTTTGACTTCGGGTAACAAAAAATAGTTTACTCCGATTTTTATAGATTGTATTTTGTATATATATATATATATATATATATATATATATATATATATATATATATATATAGAAGCTTCAATCTGCAACAAGTTTTATGTTGTGATTTAATATGGTTAGGGCAGGGTACCCATTTGAATACACCCCTTCCACTCAATTTTATGAAATTATATTAATTTTCCAGAAAGCACTATCATGAAACAGAAATTTAATGGAATACTGTACAAGTTTTTATGCTATACTTTTTTCATTTTATTTTTTAGCCTTAGAGCGAAATGGCATTCGAATACATAGAGGCGTATCTAAGCATCTGAAATTAAAAGTGATTTTGAGGTCTAAAGTGATCATCGAGATAAAGATCACAAGAAATAAAGTGATCTTTTAGATTGAGATCAGATCACGATCATATCTTGAAAACTTGAAGATCAAGATCGTGCCCATCTCCTCATATATATATATATATATATATATATATATATATATATATATATATATATATATATTATTAGTGTAGTGTAGTTGGGTGCCTGAATTATAATTGGTGAGCAAAACCCTTCCTCACATTTTTGAATTTTTGCTTATCTTGTGCAAATTATTTCCAACTTTAAGCAGATTTTTAAAGAAAAAAAACTTAACCAGTTTTCGGTCTTCTTTTTTGTTGTCTTTAATCAAATGGATTCTTTCGGAATTTATTCTGGTTCATCTCTCGTTCTTAAATCTTTCTACATGATTTTTTCAGCTTCCACTAAATCCCAAATTTTAATTTGTCCACGTATACAAATAACTGATTTTCTGTCACGCCAAGTTATATCCTTCGTAATACGTTCATATCCGAGTGTTAGAAACAATTACAGATTGCTGAGCCCCCTCACTCCATTCTCACCTTTGTCCTTCTCGGAGGAGCCATGGTGTGGGGTTGAGGGTGTTGGGCGTGGAGGATCTTCATTTGTCTTGTAATCATTTTCTCTTAGTACACGCTCGTTGGCTACTCTGGATCGAGTTTGAGAGAGAGAGAGAGAGAAATATATATATATATATATATATATATATATATATATATATATATATATATATATATATATATATATATATATATATATATATATAGAGAGAGAGAGAGAGAGAGAGAGTGTGTGTGTATCACAAGGAGGCACAAGGAAAAGTTGTATCTCAAAGGACATTGCTGTCCTTACCGTGAAGGTACTATTTTGGGAAGACCCTAACCTATAGCTTAAGAGAAAGCATACCGCGCGGGCGAAGGGTCTCCCCTTCCACTTCTCCCACCCGCTTTTGTGGGCACAGAAAGCGGAAAAGACACCTGATTGTGTTTGAGAAAAAGGATCACAATCAGGAAATTTTAATAGTATATCTGAAACTTATTTTACTTTTTTATATTATCTACGTTCTATACATATCTATGGATTACATCGTCGTCTATATTTGAATTGTTCTATAGATAAGCTATTCACCGTCTCGACCGGGACACGGTTCCATGTAGTGCAGATCTTATACGAGAAGTAGTTCCCGCAAATACTAGTCTGGAATGGGGGAAATTCAGCTTGTAACCATGGTTACGGGTGGGATTTGTGTTTAACGTGAACATCCTTCTGTAGTGCACTATTTCGACACCCCTTAGAATCTTGAAGGTCTCTATTAGCTGGCCTCGTAATCGGCGGGTCTCCAAAGGAAAAATCCCCAATTCTTGAAGCCTACGCTGATACCCTTTGTGCCTAATTGAGGGAATTAGCTTGGTGGCCCTAGTTTGGGCACGTTCTACTCTATCTATGTATGCCTGTACGCAGTGTAGGGGAACAGAATTGAATGGCGTATTTGAGGTGAGGTCTCACTAGAGAGTTGTACAATTTGAGGACAATCTCTTTGTTACAGAAGCGAAATTGCCTCTTTATGTAACCCAATAGTCTTTGTGCCTTTTTTCCTACATCGGCAAACTGCGTAGAAAACTTTAGGTCGCTGTTGATTTGCACACGCGTCATTTTCCAGGTCCGTCAATGTTCATCACCGTGCACTTGTCAAGGTTAAATGGCATCTGCCAATTCTCCGACCACTCACCTAACCTCTAAAGGCTGCTTTGTAGATTTTCAAATCCTGAGCTCACGCTGCCTCCTAATTTTGTATCGTCCGCGAACTTGGACATCATGCAAAGCAACCCTTTGTCTCTATCATTTATATAGATGATGAACAAGAGTGGATCGAGCACTGAACCCTGGAGTACCCCACTACTCACGCAGGCCCATCTCGAGGCTACCCCGTATTTATCACTCTCTGTCGCCTGCCTGACAACGAGTTCTCGATCCAGCTGGCCACCCTACTGGTAATACCAGCCGCGCAGACTTTGCACATTAACTTGCAGTGTGGCACCTTATCAAGGCCTTTTGGAAGTCCAGGTATAAGCTGTCCACATATCGACTACGATCGTACTCACCCAAAATGCCATAAAAGAATTCTAATAGATTTGTGAGATACTATCAGTTCCTGCGAAACCGGTGTTAGGAATCCAGGATCAAGCTGTTTGTTTCTGGGTGCTTTACTATTTTTTTCTGCATCATGCTACCAGGGATTGATATTTTCATTCCCAGGTGAAACATGAAAAATTCTACGAAGAGAAAAGTTTCTAAAGAAAACAAAAAGTTCAAAGCTACATGGGCAGATTCATTTGCTTTCAGTACTGACCAGAATGATTTATATACCAGTATGGTTAATATGTGGTGATAAATTTGCAAACAACAAAGAGTCAATGTTACGAGAAATTTCCAGAATAAACAGATAATATTTGTTGAAACAATATCCAGATGGAGATGAGAGGAAAAAAAACGTTTCGTAACTGATGCGGAAAGTTGAACTGAGCCAAAATAAATTCAAGGATTAGATGAAGTCTGCAAATTCAACTACATGTGCTAATTTTATAGTCGCTCAGGAAATAGTCAGGCACGGCAAAGCCGTTCACAGATGAAGAATATAAAGAAGAATTATTTATTAGGATTTCAGAACATCTATTTACGGATTTTAAAAACAAGGCTGAAATTGTGCAGCGTAAAGACTATCAATGACGGAACTATCAAACCGGCAGAAAACGTCACCAGACACCAAATGAAAGACATCAATTCAGTCGTGGCGTACTCAATCGTCTGTGGTGAGTCCCAAGACCAAGGTGATATTGAACAAAAAGCATTGTTTGCCCAATATGGGAACTCTGCTGGACCTTAGGAAGAAATGACCTAGTTGATGCCACTAAAAGGCCAAAAGTGGGAAGACATCTGTAAGGCTGTCCTGAATTGTTGAAGAGCCAACGAAATAAATACCACCTACTTGGTCTCGGTGGCTATTAATAAGACACCGAGTATGGCAGGAGGGCAGAAGGATTTTATAGCTTTACTGCAGAAATCACTGGGTAGAACGCTGCTGACATTTCACTTCATCTTGCATCAAGGAGCTTTGTGTGCTCAAACCTTTCCTCCCGAATGCACAGAAGTAATGAATGTTATCATTAGGATTGTCTGTTGCATTCGGATTGCAAGGAAAGTAGGCCTGTGGTACCCAAATTGCAGGATAGGTAGGCTCAGTGAGAAACCCCCCAAAATGGGTGCTTGCTGGATCTATGAAATCCTGAAATTGAGCACACACACTAATTAATTAGGCAATATGCCATGTAATAAGTAGTAAACCAATGTAAAATAGAGAAATACTTATATCACAACTGTACATATATTAAGAAAGGCATAAGAGAGACAAGCGAATAACTGGTTTCCCACGCGGCAACACACATATATATACACACAAAGGAGCAGCTTCGGGACGAAAAGATATCGATGCTTGATAATAAGGGAAGCCGAGCAAATACAGAGTGATATATGCTTCGACCGGTTGAGTTCTCGTGAGAGTGTCCAACGAAATTCAAACTGTCGTATCTTGAAAGAATTTGCCAGCCCGGTCTGAAAATGTGTACAGCTACTGTAGGAATGCACACACCTCTGATAACTCTGCCCAACGGTCGACGAAGAGACTAACAGATGCCTTTTAAATCATTAGCTCTACCCCGCGCCTTGATAAGATAAAAAATGGGTTACGTTCCCCTTAAACAAGGGAACTATAAATAAATGAAAGTAAACATAATAAGGGAATTAGTTAAGTCATTCGGTCGCATAAACTTAAGTAAAGGAATCTGCATAGTCCTATTATTATTATTACTAGCATCACAAGTCCGTTACTCGTCTTTAAGTCCTCTCGGTTTAGCCTCCGCTACCCCCAGCATTAGTAAAACTTACATACGACAGCATAAGACTCGATTTATTTCGCTTCGCCTAATAAGGTAGACTCTATTCAAAAATAAAAGCCTACTTATCGTCGCTTTCCTTTCGAGTCCTCTCCTCTAACTTCGTAACCAAGGCACCTTATAGAACCCAGCCTAGAAGCGGAATCTACGTGAAGCCTTTGGAATCAGAGCAAACTCGACGGGTAGACCTGGAACAGTCTCCTCCAGCATGCCAACTAAAAATCTAACCAAACATACAAAAACCAATAATATTCTTTAAATATCCTACTTAAACTCCTTTCCCTATCCCCCCGTCAACAAAGTCCGGTAGCTGGCCAGAGTGGATGTGGTGAAACGGCTTGCCGCATGTCTGGAAGAGCCAAAACTTTCATGGGCAGCATAAGGCTCACCATTCTTGAGCTGGAACACTCAGAGTGCCTGTGAAAGCTACACTTCATGGTAGATATGACAGCCTACCTAAACAGTCTGAACAAACTCTTCAGGTAAGAGGAGGCACAGCTCTGCAAATGCTGGAGTAATTCTGGGCACTTGGGCCGAAGTTGACAGTGTCTGCCAGAGATTTTCAGCGATATACACTGTCTTACTTCCTCTCTTTGACAGAGTTCAAACAAGAACACAAAAAGATCGTTTTCAAGTATTTACCGTCCGAAATCACCGGAATGCAAACATCATTTGGGAAATGATTCTGTGACTTCAGAGATGAAAAGAACACATTATCCTTCCCTGTCACTCCTTTGACCGTCGATTCATCCCTTTCTAATATGACTGCAAGTGTACATGGCCGATAAAAATACGTGGGTGTCGAAGTTCCAGCGATTGACAAATTGATTTAATCACTTGATTAAATCAATTGATTTTTTATTAAAAAAAATCATGATTTTTTTATTCTTTCAAACAAAATTGATTTTTTTTTCAATCAGTAATGTTATATTTGCCCGTTATCATAGACTAAATGTTTACATTTTCTTAAATAAATGTTATCTACATAGTTTTACTTCAGGATCCTGAATACTACACCTTTCTCTAAGTGATATTTTGGAAAACAAATATGGAGACAGTTTTTACTTTCAAGTTTCAGTAATTCATTAATCAGATTCATTTGAAGTTCAAGTTTGTTTTATTAGAAAAATATCAAAATTTTGTTTTAGTCAATTAAACACGTATGACTTATGTAACATCTTGTGAACAAACTTTCTCTCTATAGTACCAGAAAAAGCCCCAAGTCTAGGAATATAGGAGCTTTTTTAGTGCCTGTGGTATTGATGCCGTCTGGTTGACAACATTTGGCGACATTTTCAAATACGTTTTGTGTCTTTCTGTTTGTCTAAAAAAATATTTTAGATGTTTTATTTTTTAAGAATTAAAAGTATATATATATATATATTTTCTAATGCTGATATTCAATTTTATTTGCAATAAAAATGAAGAAAGCAGGAAGACAAAAAGAGGCTATATGGGCCGAGTTTACAGAATTTGAAAAAAACAAAAAACTGAGTCCAAGGGATGGTAAGATTGTAAAATTGATTTTTCAAGGTTTTATATTAAACTTAAAGTAAAATATTTCCCCTTGTTTTACTTTAATATAATTACCTTGAGTTTACACTTTACCTTGAGGTGCTTCTACCTCGAAAGGGTGGACTCCCTCGTCGTCCTCTGAGGTATGGCCACGGCGTTGCCACCACCCTTCACTCCGTTGAATATACTTCCAATACTTATCTGAATATACTTATATTAATTTGAATTTCAGAGTCCATTGCCAATGATGTTAGGTGTGTTTCAGTTAATGTTATTATAGTTGAGGGCCCCATTGTTGGTGTTTCTATGTACGGTGTTTTGCTCTGATTTGTATTAGGGTATAGGACTTGGATGTTCGCATGAATTATTTTAATTTTGGGTATAGTGAGATTGGTCTACCCATGGGTTTATTTATTTCTGGGCCTCTCGTGTTGGTCTCACTACACTCATGATGAACTGGATGGAATTTTTGGAGGTCTCTCATTTGTGTTTTTATTTCCTGAAACCCCAAATTTCTTGTTGGTAGATTATCTGATTTAATAATTTTATTTTTATTTCCTTTTCTTCATTGTAGCTTTGTCAATAATTATTTATTCTTAGTTCTCCCTTGTAGATGTACCAGCCTTGTTTTCCTCTTTCTCTATTCTCTTTAAATTCATCTCAAATTCTTTTATTATTCTCTCTTTCTTTCTTTGTGCAGTCCCATTTTCTTTTTGGTTGGGTCAGTTTCATATTTTACCATTTTGGCGTTTTTTTATGATGTTCCAGTTTTCATTGTGATCATTTAGCATCACGAGCAAAGGTCTTTTCCTAGTGTCGCTGTCATGTATTTTTCCCATTCTCACTGTTTTTACATTTGCACATTTTACTCTAAGGGTCTTTTCAAATAGATCTTGATATCTTTCTTTCGTTATCATCCTTTTGTCTTTCCTCTGCTGTATTTTGGCTTGATTCTAGGACATTGTATATAACTACATTATTTTTCCACCTTTCTTTATCTTTTATCCTTTCTATATATATATATATTGTTTATTATTCTTTCTGTTGTTTCTTTTATTATGTTCTCCTTCAGATTGTTAATTTTTGCTCTAGTTGTATTTTATTTTAAAGGTATTTATTTTCCTCCTCCACCTTGCAAATTTTCTTCACTACATTTTTCACCTCCGGTTTACATTTCTTGCAGAACCATAGTTGTTCCTTATATTTTGTTAATATTTTATACAATTCTCTTCCTATTTTCTCACAACCACAGTGTAACCATAAAGCAGAAATCTAATTACCCAGTTTTTCTTTTCTGGTAGATGAACCTGAAGAGGGTGAAGTTGAAGATTCTGCTTCAACTGCTACAGCTGACATATCTGAGCCTTCGACTTCATTAAATTCAATTCAAGATAGTGTAGGACAAAGTGCATCGCAGAGAACTTCAGCTAATAACCTGCAGATTATGAAACCCCTTGGTCTCTTTCTAAAAAACACCAATTGTCAAGAACTCCCTCACTATCATTTTCAAGGAGTTCCACATCAAAACCTAAATTAAGAAAACAACTATCGATGACATCTATGTCCTCTTTCACAACTAGAACAACGCTTAATGATAAAGAGAATTTGGATTATCTAACTGCCCAATTCATCTATGCTTCAAACCTCCCATTCCAAAAAGTAGAAAACCCTGCCTTTTTAGAAATGATAAGTGCTCTACGCACAGGTTACCACCCTCCTAATAGAAAGAAATTGCTTGACGATTATTGGATAAGGTATTTGAAAATGAAACTGAGAATTGCATTAAAAAACTGAAAGATAAAGTAGTTTGCACGTGTCTTGATGGCTGGAGTAATATTATCGTGGTATGATCAGGTGTACGCTTTTATACGCACACTGGCTGACCAAAATTAAGGCTGAACCTGGGGATGGCTCTAAAAGTGCTTTAAATACACAGTTGCTAGGTCAAGGAATATTCAAACACGGCTACAAAAATATCCTTTATAGGGCAAGTTAAATGGCAATGCAATTAAATATTGACGGATAACGGCTAAGATGAATGACGCTATCAATTAGGTTTCAACCGAGGGATAAAATAATTAATTAAGAAATCATCTTACAATTATGCAAGTTCTAGAGCAAAGGGGATCCTTGAGGTTCGGCGTGGTAAAGGTGGGAGGAGCGTGACGAAGCGGGGGTTAAATCCCCTTAACCTTGATGTGCGGCGAGTAGGACCAGGAAGGTAAGTTCGAACTTTAACTTGTGGGCGTATCACGAGACGCTTAATCCAAATTCCGGAAATTGAAGATGGGGCCTATTATCCTTACGAGGCAAACGGAGGATGCTTCGGAGATTACTTTTTCGATCCTTAAAATCCGAAGACGTGGTGAGAAGGGTTAAAGCGCGCCTAAAACTATCTCCACGAACAACGCTGAGTGAAAACTAGCTCTTCCTTGGCTCTTCGATAATCACTCAATTCTTTTCTGGACGAGAATGTAGTCGATTCCTTCTCGACTAACGAAGACGTTAAAGGCTAACGTACTGGACGGTGGGTTCAGACACAATCTACCTGTGAACTCTCAAGTATCGAATATATACTCTGAAATTATCTAGACAGGAAGAGATAAATGTAGTACTGTAAACGGGACGTGAGGCCGATTAAATTCGTCTGCGACAATGCGAATTGCTTGGGGCAGACGGTCAACGGCGAACTGGGGAAGTCAGGGGGGGGGGGACGAGGAATCGTATAAGGTGGAAAGAGGAAAGATAATTCATTTTCTCTCTCCTTTTTCTTCCACAAATATTATGATTGATCCTATAGTATGTGCTACTGTTGCAGTTTAGAACTGTTCATCTCTTGGTGAACAAGATGAAGTTATCATTTATTTAGTGTATACGATTGACACATCAGAGCATCCTTATACTTCAGAATACCTATTAAATGTGGCAAAAGAATGTATTAAAGAAACAGAAGAGAAATATTTGTGCGCAGTTGGCCGGAAAAAGCAGAGGACACCTTACGTCGAAAGTCCTGACACCCCACCTAACAGCTTAAAAACAACAGAGACATCACCACCAAGAAAGCAGATAAAGCAGGCATCTTTGTCACATGCTGACTGAGCAATACCATACAAAAATGGACTCTATCCTAAATGATAAAAAGAAAATTCCGAAAAATCTCGAAGAACCTCACCGACGATATTAAGAAGAAGGTAAACTAAATCATTGAACGCATCAACAAATAACTCGGAAACATAAAAATGAAGAAATTTATAGGTGACTACAGCCTAGGATACGCTTATGGGACCGTGAAAACCCACAAATTTGGAAACCCCCTCAGGCCCATAATTAGCCAAATCCCTACACCCACGTACGAACTTAGAAAATTCCTAAACAAAATATTAACCCTATATGTACCCAACAAATACAGCCTCAAATCCTCGGCTGATTTGATCGATATCATCCGAGCCACTAACCCTAAGAGAATAATAGCTTCCATGGACGTAGAATCACTATTCACCAATTTACTAGTCGCCGAAACAATAGACATAATACTAGAACACGTCTATGACCAAAATGACGGCCCCCCAATTGGAATACCAATGGACGACATGAAGAGACTTCTACAAATTTGTACCTCTGAAGTCCCCTTCTTTGACCCCAAGGCAAGCATGTACCGCCAAGTCGATGGAGTTGCCATGGATTCTCCTTTGGGAGTTCTCTTTGCCAACTTCTATCTGGGAGTGATTGAAAAAAGGGTCTTCTCAAGAGTACCCAAGACCCATACTTACTGCAGGTACATAGAGGACATCAACATCAACGTACAAACACAAGAAGAAATACATAATCTGGAAAAAGCCTTTAAAGAATGTTCTTCCCTCAACTACACCATTGAAGAAAGCCATAACAACCAATTACCATTCTTAAATATCCTCACTACTAATATCAATGAAACAATAACAACTAAAGTTTATGTTAAACCAACTAACCCAGGATTTTGCATGAATGGGGATACCGAATGTCCTAAGTGCTACTGAACAAGCGTGATATCGCCGTACATCAATCGTGCTTTTACCTACTGTACCATATGGAAGGACACACACAACGAACTCGAGAGAGCCACTCAGGTACTCGTAAATAACGAATTATCTAATAAAAAAATGCAAACAGCCATAAGAATTAAAATGGACAGATGGTACCTCTCAGAATCCCAGAAGAACAGGAATACGGATAATGAGGATATTATAAACTGTTCTACAAAAATACTATAAACACAGGACACCAAGCAGATGAAAGAGCCATCAATGACATTATAGACCGAGGAATAAAACCTATAAACGCCGAGAAAAAGATCGCACTAATCATCTACTATCGAAATAGACGTACTTCAATCCTCTTCGTGAAAAATAACTCAAACCTCTGCTACAACCGAAACAAAGGCCACATCTGATATACGAGTACGAGTACTCATGTAAACTAGGAGACTGTAAGCACCTACCTAACTCGTATATCAGCATGACCGAAACCACTCTCTCAAGAAGAATGTCATACCATCTGAACAACGGTGCACATAAAAAAACATACACAGGAAGTACACGGAATATGCTTTAACCGGAAAATGATAGAAGAAAACACCAAAATTTTAGACTATGCTCCCAACAGGCATCAACTGCTCTTCCTTGAAGCTTGCTATATATATCCAAGAGAAACAACCGAATTTAAAATAGTCTAACTCCAATGAAATCCTGCTCAGCGCAAGAAAAGCAAACAGAGGGACAGGTGTACTCAGAGCTGCCCCTAGCCACTAATCCCCTCTGGCAAGCAGTTTAATTCCCCTCCCCCCTCTCTGGCTACCTAATTCTCCAACCTTTATCACCTGGATCCAACCTGTCTATACGTGTATAGCTTCGTTCGGAATTTTGTTAATACATTTTGTAACATATATAAACTGAATACTTTGTAATAATTTCCCATTGTAACTCTGAAGATGATACTCGATGTATCGAAACGCATCAGTTAAATTAAAAAAGTGCTAAATTACATTAATTTACTTCTACCTTAGGCAAAATAACAAGCATCAGTTCCCGATGAACTTCGGTACACTTATCCACAGGTTAAACAATGAAGAAAAGGCGAATATAAGACAAATCGAGAAGGTTGACGAAAGAATTCTAGTGGTGAGTTTCTCTGTTGGATTACACTATTTTATATAGCTTTATACGTAGACAAGTTGATAATATAATTTGGCTACCATTTGTCGCCAAAATCATAAACTATCGAACTTGGGTATAAATTTCAATTTTAATTGTTCTAGGGATGATGTCATCTCTAATTATTCCAACAAAGTTCTGACCCCTCAAGAAAAACGTATCTTGTCTCTGGGACTAGATTTTAGACTCCCGGTCTTTAAATTAGATTTCGATCGTTACTTTTTGTATTTCGAAAAACTGTGCCACCAACTTAATCCCCTCCCTATGTCAAAACCAGGATCCAACTTCATAGATGATATTAAGTATTTAGCCAATAGATTCTATTATAAATATAACAGCTTTAAAGTTTTCTGCCCTATATTCAGTTTCAAAGGTTTTAGTATACTGTCCAACCTCCGTAAAGATCATTCTATCGTGATATCCAAATCGGATAAAGGGAAAGATGTGGTCATTTTGAATCGGTCTGATTATATTTCTAAAATGCAAACAATTCTTTTGGACTCCTGTAAATTTCCTAAACTGGATAAAGATCCATTTAAACACATCTTGCAAATTGAAGAAAAAAACAAACAACTTTTTACGTTCTCTAAAAAAGCAAAATATTCTCTGTGATTATTACAACCAGCTGTTTGCTTCGGGTACATCGCCAGGTATTATCTATGGCTTACCCAAAACTCACAAGGTAGAATTACCCCTCCGTCCAATATTATCTGCCATTAACACCCCTAACTTTAACTTAGCAAAGTTTCTAGCCCCCATAATTGAACCTCTCACTCGCAACGAATTCACTTTGAAAGATTCATTTGAATTTGTCAGCTACGTTTTACAATTAGATTTAAACCACTCATTTATGACTTCAATCGATGTAGAGTCTCTATTTACAAATGTACCTGTTATGGAAACTTGCAAAATCATAACCGATACCCTTTTTTAATCAAATGATAGCATTTTAGGTCTAACCAAGTCTCTTTTTTCTACCTTATTAAAATTGTCCGTAGAAAATACAGTGTTCTTTTATAATGAGATTTTGTACATTCAACACTTTTTTAGTTGTACTCCTACTAATTTCAAACATTTCGCCATCATAAACAGTATACACAGAGCTTACAAAGTCAGTTCAAATTGGTTTCACTTTCATTCCGAAATAGAATTTTTTAGGAGTTTTCTTCATTTAAATTTTTTCCCAGACCACCGTTTTGGCAGACCTACTTCCAATTTCTTATCTAAAAAGTTCTCTCGTGAAACCCCTCTAATGACTGTCCCTAAACAAAAAATATTCTTACAACTGCCTTATCTTCCACTTGATAACACCAAATTCAACAAAGCTTTACTCTCGACTCTTAATAGATACTTTCCCCACTGCAAGTTTCTCATAATTAATTCTTGGGGTCTATACCTTCCTTCGACACAAAGAATCACTCCCATTATGCCTGCGTTCCTCCATCATTTATGAATTCACTTGTGCGACCTGCCAAAGTCGCTATGTAGGCCAAACAAGTCTACAATTAAGATGTAGGATCGCTAAGCATATCAGAGTATCATACAGAACAAACATTCCCATCTTCAAACCCGAACACTCCTCTATACGAGAACATTGACTGAAAACATAACCACCCGCTTGACCCTGATTCCTTTAGTATACTCTCTTCCGCCTCCTCTTCTCTGGATTTAAAAATTCTTGAATCACTTTACATCAAACAAATAAACCCAGAACTTAATGATTACACAGGCCTGCGTTTGAAAAAAAAATTTATGTTTCCCAGGATTTCTTTGTGGTTTCTTAATGAATCAAACCTCCCGAGCTAAAAAATGAATGTATATTTGTTCAATCAGGTCAGATTTTCTCAGTAAAGCATACACCATTTTCATTGAGATTACCTCATTTTTTCTGAATTTAAAAAAAAACAACTTTCTCTATCTAATAATGCATTATTACTGTTATATCATATAAACAGGAATACACGTATGTAAACTATAATTCTTTTAATAAACAAAAAATAAAAGAATGCAACATAATAAAGAAAATAATTATAATTTCGAAGAACAGACGCCCTTGCCGATTTTCGTTTGTGCCTGTCATCTGGTGCATCACGCTTCAAACACCAACAGTAGTCAGCAAGCATGTTTCCGTTCCATTTACACTGGTACCTGGATTCCATTGTTTTTATGTCCTGGTGGAATCTTTGCCCCTGTTCTTTACTGTAATCCCCGCAGTTGTCGGGAAAATAATCCAGATGGTACTGTAAAAAGTGTATCTTTATAGACATTCGAGCTCCCAAATGTTTGAGACTTGTTAAGAGCTGATTGACCAGGGCAACATATTCTTCTAGGCTTCTTTTATTGCCTAGAAAATTGTTAACTAGAGCTTAGAAAGCTTTCCAGGCATCTTTTTCTATGTCCTTCATTGATGCATCAAATTGCTGATCAAGTTCCTGATTTGAAGTCCATCAAAAATTCCCCCATGGAGCTTAGCGTCACTGATTTGTGGAAATTTTTGAAAAAGAAATTTAAAAGCTTGGCCTACTTTATTAAGGGTTTTGACATAATTTTTCATTATGCCAAGCTTTATATGCAGTGGAGGGAGGAGTATTTTTTGAGGAGGCACTAAAGGTTCAGCTATCACATTGTTTGATCTAATTCTAAATGCTTCTCGTGGAGGCCAAACCTTCTTCTCATAGTGCATACTATCTGCACGACTGTCCCATTAACATAGGAAACAGGGATGCTTCGTGTAGCCTGTTTGCGTCCCTAGCGTAAGAGACACTACCTGAAAAAAATTTAGCACGGTATGTAAATTTAGTGTAATATTTCTAAAAACAAATTCAAAGTAATATTTCTTAAAACAATAAGAATATGAATATGTACTGAAAAATCCTGTATGCTGATGCATTAAATCATCGTATTGGAACTAATTGGATATATGTACATCTTATTTTAAGTTTATTGAGTTGTGTTGTATACCTTGTCAATTAGGATAAGTTCCCCATTAACCCAATAGGATGCTCTAACCTATAGGGACACACTTGAACAAAAAATATAACTCAAAAATGACTCATGATTTCCAGATTTGCATTCTTGTAAAATGTAAGTTGACCAAAAGGTGTATACAAGTATTAACAATTAAAAATGAAAATGTCAATATCAAAAAGCTTAGAAATGCCAAGTGTAAAATGATCTTACCTTTAAGTCACCACATATCCTCCACTTATAGCTAGAGTAATTTATTGCATCCAGCAATTTTTTCATATTTTAATAACTTTCAGTAAGTTGGATTAAATGGCTGATAGGAACGGAAGCTATCTTGTTACCAATATTCAGTAACACAGCTTTCAAACTTCTACTGGAGGAATCTATGAACAGTCTCTATTCTAATGGGTTGTAGGAAATTCCAAGGGCCTCAACAAGTCCTTTAATATTGGCGCAGTATACTAAAGAGCTGGAAGAATGCTGTAAAAATAGCTTCGAAACTCTTGTTCTCTATTTCTGTACCACCCTAAATGTTGTTTCTTAAGCGAGAAGATTACTTTCACGAAGTCGAGAGCCAAGAAGTTGTGCATTCGCCTTTGAAACCCCCAGATCCCTGGTCAGGTCATTTAACTGAACTTGAGTGAATGGTCTTGCGACCATATTATGTGTGTAAACCTGATAAGACTCAGATGTGTCATAATATGGGTCAACTTCCATATTAATCTCTTCATGTACCTCTAAATGTTCAGGGGGAGAAGGTATAGGAATTCCTGGGCCATGGGGCAGGGGTTTGATGGCAGAAGGAACATCCGGATATGCCACACTATGTTTATTCTTCTTATTTATACCTGTGGAAAATATAATTGCATATTACATAAAGGAATTAATTTGGAGTTGCAGATAGTACATAAATGTTTAGTGAAGGATATGTTCATGCTGAAGTGAACTATGTTAGTTTTTAATTTTATGCTAAGTCTTTGCATAATAATGACATTTTCAGGAGCCAGTATAATACAGAAAGCTTAAATACTTGATACAATGCTCACCTTTAAGATTTGTCATGCAAAAACAGAAGTCCATAGTGTGGTCCTTGCCATCTCTCCACACCATGGGAACACCAAAAGAGAGGGACTTCTGTTCGCCCTGACTCCAGCGTCTTAAACTTATGTAGCATCCCTTGCAGCAGATATGTGGTGCAAAACTTTTATCTTGATCTCTTAGCCTTACTCCAAAATATGCATGATACAAAGATTTAATAACAGGAGGGATTGTACTTTGCTGCTCGGGAAAAGTCACTTTGCCGCAAACATAGCAAAATCTGTCGGAGCTATTCTTACATTTTCTGTTCATTTTTAACTCAACCACTATTATTATTATTCTTATTATTATAATGCTAAGCAATTTTTAGCCTGCAAAATATAAACCTATTTGCATAATTACTTAAAATGTACCCAAAATTTACTGCGAATAGAGCAGTGCAAAAACTATGGAAATTTGATGTAATATAGGAGATGTATAAACTATAATATTATTATCACCCCCTGTATCGCAAAAACTGGAGGTGATAGAGAAAAACGTATGACAGATTCGGATTTAGGAGGTCAATTTTATAAAGAAACAATATAGAAAACCTAAGGCGCATTTTTGACGCAGACCAGTGTTATTCATCATCCCTCAAATTATTAACTATATAGTATATGCTACTGTTGCAGCTTAGAACTGTTCATCTCTTGGTGAACCACATGAAGTTAGCATTTATTTAGTGTATACGGTTGACCTATCAGAGCATCCTCATACTTCACAATACCTATTAAATGTGGCAAAAGAATGTATTAAAGAGGCAGAAGAGAAATATTTGTACACCGTTGGAAGTCTGGTAACTGATAATGCAAATGTCAAAGAAATGAGGACTGAACTGATGAAAGATATACTCGTAGATTAATTACTTATGGATTTTGAGCTCATTTCATGAACTTACTGGCTAAAGATTCAGAAATATCAAACATTAAATAGTAAATTTTTTAAAATTGTGAAATATTTCAGAAATAATCATTACGCATCAGCAGCTTACAAAGCAGCAGGCGGTCGAGCCTTAACTATGCCACAAGATGTGCGCTGAAATACCTTTTCCGACTTCATAGAAAGCTATTTAACCTACTGGCCTGTGCTTATTTCAGTATGTGATGGAGAAAAAGGAAGTGGGGACGGATAAGGAGATAATGAAAAGTTTATGGATATAAATTTGAAACAAACGCTGAGGATAATGCTAAAAATTACAAAAAATCTTGCTATTGCATTAAACAAAGTGCAAAGTAACTCCTGCACTATTCGTGATGCTACACAAATATGGAGAACTATTCAATCATCATTAACGAGAGAACTCAAAGGTGATAGTCAGCTGAAAAAGAAAATTGAGAAAAGTGTGACTGAAGTCCTAACTCCAGTGCACTACCTGGCATATATGCTTCATCCATCTTACGAAGGCAAGAAGCCCAATCCAGATGAAGAAGCTTAGGCAATGGACTATGCACATGCAGCACACTCTGACGCCATGCCAGATATAATGAAATACCAGGACAGAAAACCACCATTTCTTTCTTATTTGTTTACAGACGAATCATTGAATGTTGGTCCTTATGTTTGATGGCTATCACTCAGACGTTCTATATCTGTTGATATCAAAAACCTCGCAATCGAGCTGTTTACCACAACTGCTTCTTAAGCTTGAGTTGAGAGAATTTTCTCTTCTTTTGGCTTGGTACGGTCCAAGCTAAGGAACAGACTTGGATTAAAAAGTGCAGCAAAACTGGTATTCATTTACAAGAGCCCGAATTCCCCCAAGAAATGAAATAATGGATTATGGATACTATTTAATTAATTGAATTTGAATGTAGATATAAGCACCATTTAATTGATGTTCATATTCATAGAATTAATGGCTATACAAAATTGCTTGTTTGTTTTTATCTTAAAATAAAAAATGTTATAATTATGAATTATTTAATTTATTGAGGGAGTGATAATGAAATTAATGAAAGACATAGATAGACTCAAAATCTAAAAAAAATCGATTAAATAAAAAAATAATTGATTTTTTTTCTTTTTTTTAACCAAAAAATCACCAACCCTGCTTCATATATATGTCAAAAGGACTTTTGGCTCCAATTGCGGTCTTCTAAGTGGGAAAGGGTCTAAATGGCTCTTTGAATGTTGAAGGTTGCCGACCCCTAGGCGAGTCCATAGCCGCAAACTTGTTTTTCTGCATCTTTCCACGGTAAAAGAGGAGGCCACGTTCTGACTTAAATCGGTGTTCAAGCATTTTGACGTTACTATGAACGCGGCTTTCCTCCTCCTTCTGCTGGATGCAATTGCGACTGATTCCCTCAAGTTGATGTGGTGGTCAGAATCCCCTAGGTGCCCTGCCCGGATATCCTTCCTGTGCTATTTACTCTGGTGTCTATGCCCCTGTGTCTCTCGCCAAGGTAAGCCAGTTTTGAGCGGCAGATGTCTCCAAATTTGAGACCAGCCTGAAAATCGACTCTGGTGGATGGTACCAGCTTGTCTTTGTCAACAAATAGAGAGGAAAGATAAGAAGACACCCATCAATACTTTTCCACATAAAGGATATGAGGGTTCTACTACAAGAGATAAGAGCAAGAAAGTTGACCACTGGCATACGTAACCGACTAACATTTCTGCTCAGCTACTTGTAAAAGCGAATTGTAAATAATTATACGCTGAGGCTAACACTCAAGAGTTCGTTCACCCCATTGTGAAAAGATATGACTTACACCAGAGCTGCTGACAAGGTAACGAGATGCGACGCTTCCGATGCACTAGTCAACTGGAAACTAATGAATCTATGTAATCAGAATGTTTGGAAGAAACTTGGTCATGACAGCCTCATACAAAATCTTTCTGACCACGAGCTTATTTTCCTGGAGAGACAGGCCTTGAGAATTTCTCACATGATGCCTCCGCGGAGTTACAACCACGAGCAATATCGCGAGCATATATAAATGCTTTCCACACCATTACTCGGCGGAGTTACAACTAGGAACAATATCGCGATCATATATGAATGCTTTCCATGGCCTTGCCCGCAACAAAGACATCTGCATCTTTCTGGCTAACAAGTAGGGTGGAGTAGTGATCATGAACACTAGTGATTACGAAGAAATAATGGTGAACCTCTTTAATGACGAAAACATACACCTGAACTCCAATGCCGGCATAGAATTAAGGAAAGCACTCACATTCAACAAGGAAATAAGGTTGGTATTTAAACACACGGACTCTGAAAAGAAGCTTTTTCATCTGCTAGAAGACAGTTTGAGAACGCCGATCATTCAAGGATTGCTTACAACGAATAAGTCAAACGTTCCAATGCAACACATTACATCCGAGATAGGCAGCGCCACACACAGGTTGGTAAAAATACTTGCTCGTCCACTGGCAGGTATGATGGGTAGCATTAGCAATGCTCATCTCAAAAAAACACCAATCCTTATGGATAGACTACAGAGAATGAACTCTAGAACAAGAAACTCCATAGTTTCGATGTTATCTCCCTCTTCACTAATGTCCTCATTGAAGAGGTGATGAAAGCGGTCTGGTTCCTCACTAGCGATAGGTTGGATCTCTACCCGTTCCTCACCATGATTTCCAAAAGCTAGTTGAGCTCTGCGTAAGTTGTAACTCCTTCGTTTTTCGTGAGCATGAGTACCAACAGGTGTGCAGACTGGCCATTTGATCGCCTCTATCCACAGTCCTATAAAGGAAGTGCTAGGGCCACACATAAAATGGCTCAGGTACGTGATGACACGATCCTTATCCTCCTATGAAGGCTTAACTAACAAAGATGAATTTGTCCAGTCCCTGTCGGCCCACCACACTTAGATTAAAATAAATAACTTCATCTGCTTCTTCCTGCGCGCACCGAGGATTTGCCATCAAGATTTCATCACACAGGAGAAGTGCATACAAAATGGCGTCTAGAAGCTGGGTTACCCTGCTGATTTCATCAATAAGGCAAGTACTCTACATATCTCCTTTTATTATGTTGTTGATAAACAGCATTGCTCTTTTTTTATCTTTTTAAGTTTTTTAAGGTTTAATTTCGAGATGGAGTACTTTAGTATCACTGGGTACAGCCTCACTGACTGTATAGTTGCTTGGTAGATCTTCTTTATGTTCTTTTGGTTGAGCAAAAGAACAAAATTCCCACGTTTGCTCTGTTTACACTTTTCGTTACGTGTTTACCATATCTACTTTTGATGTTTAGCAATGTTAGCACCTTTAGTCTTGCTCGTGTAATTATATTCTTCTTCTTTATGTTCCAAGATTTATCCTAAACATTCGTATAATTTTAAATTTGTTCCTCTTTGCAGTATTTTTATTTAGTAATTAAGCTAATTTTTAATAGAATTTAGAAAAATATTATATAATAATCCCCAAAATATATTTATTAATCATATGAGCTGTCATCTAATCTAGTTTGCGATATTAAAAATGCGTTTACTTACTACTTAATATATTTCACTATTTTTATAAATATTGGACATTATAATACCTACATTATTTCCCCCATGATATGTAATGATAAAATTTCTAGAATAATTAAAATAGGATATTTTAATTATTGAAACACCTAGCAACCCCTTAATGTTGCAGGCGACCAAAGTGAAACCTGGTATAATGGGAGAAGAACATCGATAGAAAAAAAATCTTGGTTATTTTTAAGGAAGTAAGGAATCGTAGTGAATGATAGTTACTCGAACAAGGCATATGATTAATACTGGTGTCCCTTAGGAATCAGTCTTTGGCCATTGTTGTTTATAACTTATAGTGGCGATCTTGCTAGAAATTTACTAAGAAAAATAAAAAATGCAGAGTGGTAATGAGAAAATGTAAAAAATGAGGCTTTAGGAAAAAATGAGGAAATAGAGAAGATTGAAGAAATAGGGAAAAGTGAAGTAATATAGAAAACACGAAAATCAGGACAAGGTCTGCTGGCCAAAATTCAAGTGCTCTGTTATAATGACTTATGAGCTTAGGACTTGAAAACTTTCAATAATTTCAAGACTAACCTTGGGAGGACTTTGACAATTATATAATTTTATATTTTTTTAAAAATCGGCTGAATAGTTTAATGTTATTGCCAAATAATTACCCGGCTAACCATGGAAGGACTTTGGCAATTATATCATTCAGAAAAGAATGTAAAACAACATATGGGTTTCAAATTTTGTTACAATATGCAAAAAGTTATGATGTTATTGCAAAAACAAAATAATTTCCGAGCTAATCTTGGGAGGACTTTGGCAATCATATCATTCGAAATTGAGTGTAAAACAACATAAGGGTTTAAAGTTTCGCTAGAATCGGCCAAATATTAACAATTTTATTCCAAAACAAAGAATGCCAAACGGGGACCAACCAACCGATCAACAGAGTGAGATGTAGAGTCAGTCGCTCGCGACTAAAAATGAGCATATAAAAAAACTGAGTAAAGGTGAAAATGAGGAATTACACTAGGGAACAGACATTTTGTTACAGAGCAGAAAATAGCTGATTCTAGATGATTTTTATGCGCTGATTACAAATTTGTCTTTAGAATTTGCATATCACGTCTAGTTTTTGTGTAATTTAAATTTCCCTTTTCAGCCATTTCACACTTGTGATCAATATTGTACCAATACGCAATTTTTAATATATTTAATATATATTATTAATATATATATATATATATATATATATATATATATATATATATTTAATATATATTTACATTTTTGATATATATAAAGTAGACTATATTGGAGCTCAAATATCACTGAATTGTAATTACTGTTTTTTTTCAGATTTTCAGATTAATACATACTTATTTGTGATAACTTTTCTGCTACTAATAACTGGTAACTGGTAAAGAAGATAACACGTTTATCAAATTTTGCTCTGATAAGAACCTTATGATAAGGATCTCACATTGTTATCGTTTGCTAGCTCAAGTTAGTATTTGAAATCTTGTCATGGTTTAAGTTCTAGAAGCGGATATGTAAACAGCCACAACATATTTTGTTATTTTTGTGGGCAATTCACTACAGTTGCACAACGGAGAAAAATAAAAAGAGCAGTAACGATGGAGCAAGCCTACTGATGCTATTTTGGATGCAGAGTAGTAGACCAGGATTAAGATTGGGTCCCTCATATTTGCTGCACGCAGTGTAACACAATGTTGACAGCTTGATTAAATGGGAAGAGGAAGGCAATGGAATTTTCCGTTCCCATGATATGGTGTGAGCCCTCAAATCACTTTGACAATTGATATTTCTGCCTAACAAATGTGGCTGGATTTTTAAAGAAAAACAAATCTAAAATTGTTTATCCAAATTGCCCATCAGCGTTGAAACCGGAACTACATGATGAATCTAGTCCAGTACCGAAGCCACCTAAGTGAATATTTTATTTCAGATGATGATTCTACATTGATTTCTGGATAAATTGAAGAAGATAAAACATATGTTCAAATTGATCAAGATACAGAACCAAATTTATTTTGCCAACAAAGTTTAAACGACTTGGTACGAGATAGAGATCTGAGTAAAGAAAAGGTTGAGTTACTTGCCTCCAGATTAGAAGAAATAAATCTTATCCTACCAGATGTCAGGGTATCTTTCTTTCAACATCATCACGATAAGTTATAAAAATTTTATTCACAAGAAAATACTGTATGTTACTGCAACAATATTAATGGCTTGATGCAGGAAATCGGCTGTGACTATGATCCTAATGAGTGGAGACTTTTCATTGACTCTAGTAAGGTAAGTCTTAAAGCTGTTCTGCTGCACAATGGGAATAAAAAGGTTGCAATTCCTGTAGCCCATGCTACAGCTCTTCAAGAAACATATTCATCAATGCAACTATTGCTGAAATTTATTGAGTACAAAGAGCATAACTAGAGCATCTCTTAGGTTTCAGCTGGGATACACAAAATACATGTGCGTGTTATGTCTATGATATAGCAGAGATGATAAAATCACTATAAAAAGCGAGAATGGCTGGCCAAAGAAGGACACATTGTTGGCAAACATAATGTTAAGCATGATCTCTAGTAGATCCCGCCAAAATTCCTCTTCCACCTATTCACATTAAATTAGGGTTAAGGTCAAATTTTGTAAAGGGTATGGATCAAAGAAGTGAAGGCTTTCGATATTTGAAAAACAAATTCAAAGGATCATTAACTGATGCAAAAATAGAACCTGGAGTTTACACTGGACCACAAATCCGCAAAGTTGTTTCTGATGATTCTTTGAGTTTGTGTCTCAATGAAAAGGAATGTAAAGCATGGACATCCTTTGTAGAAGTCACTGAACAATTTTGTCGGCAATTTTAAATCTCCAAATTACAGAGAAATAGTAAACAATATGCTGGAAGCCTATGAAAAGATCAGATGTAGAATGTCACTTAAAATGCATTTTCTGCATTCTCATCTCGACTTTTTTCCTGAAAATCTCGGAGCTGTTAGTGATGAACATGGTGAACGTTTTCATCAACATATTTTGGTTATGGAGACGAGGTACCAAGGAAAGTTTAATCCAAATATGATGCGGGATTATTGCTGGTCTTTACAAAACTAACTTTGATGTCTCACAAAAGAAAAACGAGAAGGCTACAACAAAGTTTCTTTAAACTTTAAGTGCATAACAAACTTAATCAATACAATAAAATCTTCCTAACTTGGGGGGGGGGGGGGCTAACTTCGCCAGTGAGGTACACTGTCTGTCCTAAGGCAGAATAAAAAAGGAAGGTCTCCCACTTTTAAAATATTTTTGCTTAAAAATAAAAAGATTTTTTTATTTATTAATTGGAACAAATAGCGAAAGGATGGGGGGATTACACAAAATCTAGACGTGATAGAGAATTATTTTTCAAATTCGGATTCAGCACCATCGAACTAATTAGAAACACTCATTCACATATCTGTAACAAACAAAAAGGTTAAAATTTGTTGCCTAGTGTTATAGAAAAGTAAAGAAATAAAAAAAATGAGGAAATTAAGAATACTGAAGAAATAAGAAGAGGAAAGAGCTAGAACTGAGGAAATAAGGAAAAATGATAAAAATAGAAAACTGAGAAAATTGAGATAAATGATAAAATAGAGAATACCGAAGAAATAAGAAAAAAATGGGAAAAGAGAAAACTGAGGAAATGGGGAAAGATGAGGAATGAGAAGAAAACTGTGGCAATGGGGAAAACGAGAAAAGAGAAAAAAGGTGTAAATAGAGAAAATAGTAAAAGAAAGAAAAATAAGAAAATAGAGAAAAGAAGAAATAGTTAAAGAATGAATAAATAGAAAATGGTTGAAATAGTGAAAATGAGGAAATAGAAAAAAATTGATAGAAAGGGGATGATGAGGAAATAGGAAAACTGAGAAAAGAGAGATTAATGAGTAGATAGGCGAAAAGGAGGTAATAGAGAGAAGAGCAAAATGGGGAAAATGAAAAAATATAAAAAATGAGGAAATAGTGAAAACTGAATAAATGGTGAAAGACGAGGAAATAGAAGGAAACTGAGGTAATGCGGAAAATTAGGAAAGAGAAAACAGGAAATATAGAAAATGAGTAAATAGGAAATACTGAGTAAGTAGCAAAAAATGAGCAAAGGGAGGAAACTGAGGAAAAGAAAAATAAGAAAATAGAGAAAACTGATGAAATAGGGAAAATGAGGAAATAGAGAGAATTGTGGAAATAGAAAAAAACTAAAAAAATGGGAGGATAAGGAAATACAAGAAGAGTGAGGCAATAGGGAAAATGATGAAATAGAAAAGTGAGGAAATATAGAAAATGAGTAAATAGAGGGAATTAAGAAAAATAGAAAACAGGATATAGGGGAAAATGAACAGATAGAGAAAACTGAAGAAATAGGAAAAAATGATGAAATAGAGAAAAATGATAAAATTAGGAAAATTAGGAAATAAAGAAAACTTAGGAAATAAAAAAAACTGAGGACATGAGAAAATGAACTAATAGATAAAAGGATATTTAAAAAAAAGAAGAAATAGAGAAACCTGATGAAAAAGAGATAAAACTAAGGAAAGAGGAGAAAAGGAGGTAATAGAGAGAAGTGAAATTTAGGTATAATGACAAAATTGACAAAAATGAGGAAAGAGAAAACATGAAATATAGAAAAGGAGTAATTAGAGGAAACTCTGGAAATAGAGAAAAATTATAAAATAGTGAAAATGAAGATATAGGAAAGTGAGGAAATAGAGACAACAGAGGAAATAAGAATAATGGGGATATAGGAAAAAATGAGAAAATAGAGAAAATGAGGAACTAGTGAAAACTGAGAATATATAAAAAAATGATTAAATAGAGAAAACCTAAGAAATAGGGAAAATGAGGAAATATAGACAACTGAAGCACTAGAGAAAATGAGGGAAAATAAGAAAATAGAGAAAATGAAGGAAGAGAGAATAATGCGGAAATAGAAAAACTCACGGAAAAGGGAAAATGAGGAAAGAGATAAAACTGAGGAAATAAAAATAAGTGAGGATATATAAAAAACTGAGGCCTTAGAGAAAAATCGTGACATAGAGAAAACTGAGGAAATTGAGAAAAATGAGGTTAGATTCAAGAAAACAGGAAATGGGGAAAATGAGAAAATAGAGAATACTGAGGAAGTAGGAAAAAATGATTAAATTCAGAGGAAATAATGAAAAATGAGGAAATATTGAGAACAGAGGAAATAGCGAAAAGGAAGAAATAGAAGAGAAGAGGCAATAGGGAAAATGTAGAAAAAAAAGTTAGGAGATAGATAAAAATGAAGAAGGAGCGAAAACAGGGAACATGGAGAAAATGAGGAGTTATAGAAACTTGAAATAAAAAAAAGAGGAAATAGAGATAGTGAAGAAATTAGAAAAGATGAAAGAGCGAAAACTGGCAAAATGGAGAAAATGAGGAGGTATAGAAAATTGCTGAAATAAAAAATGAGGATATAGAGAATACTGAAGAAATAAGAAAAAGAGAAATTATAGAAAACTGATGAAACAGAGAAAAATTAAAAAATACCGACAAAATATGAAAAATAAGGAAAGAGAGAATAGTGAGAAATTAGGGAAAATAAGGAAATAGAGAAACTGAGGCAATAGAGATAAATGAAATATATAGAAAACAAATGAAATATAGAAATTTGAGGGAAAAAAGAAAACTGAGGAAAAAGAGAAAACTGAGAAAATTGCGTTTTCTTAATGTGTTTCGTTCTATAAAACAGAACTAAAAAAAAATGGTGTGATTAAAGATAAAGTATAGCCATAGAGTAAAAGAAAAACATTGAGTTTAAGCACTTTGCCTTTATTTTACTCACCCCTGGATAAGGCATTGTTAAATACATTACAAAGCACTTGGAATCATAGTTTTACTTTTTTCTTGCGGATAATCTTAATTCATGTCTCGTTATATGTTTCCATGTTACCCTCTGTGTATGAATGCTATTCGTATTTGGTATCACATTTTACTGTCGTATGATAAGAAAGCTTTAATATGTTACATCCATCTCTCTCACTTCAGGAGGAATGAACATCAATATTGCTTTTCTTAAGCCCTTTAGCATAAAAGCACTTTGCCTTTGAACAGATGTCTCAATTTTCCTCCACGACTTAGACCTGATTTCGTTTTTCTGCAAATTTCCTTTCAATCAATTAGTGGTAACAATCCGTCCTAACCAAATATATCTTCTACCTGCTTTTAACTTTACTTTTCCAATATAATTAGCCATCTTCATCCAAATTAATCTTCATTATTTTCCTCCTTGAAAAGTTAATATTCAGTCCAACTCCGAGACTGGCTCTTCATACTTCTGTTAACGTCGACTGTAATTCTTCGCAACTTGGAGCAAATAATTATTCCTGACAAGAAAGTAAATAAAGCTCAAATATTTAACAATAGAATCGATTAATTAGAATTCCTTGAGCGTTTGAAAGATTGGAAATTTTTCCTATTCCATTTTGTATTCGTATTTTCCATATGGAGGATGGTGTATGCTAGTTCTATTATATTTTCCTGATATCAAAATATAATTAAAATATACTGATAATTTTTCTGATATAAACCTAACTGACGAGAAAAGAAGATCAAGAGAGCAAACGAAGAAATAAAGGAACGCCAAGACTATCGTTATTTTAAGAACGGTCAGTAGTGCTGCTTGGATTTTCTGCGCAGTCTTCATATCTATAAAAATGAGACGCTTCCACAACTTAATCCTTCAAACACGTTGCTAAGGGTAACATTATGAATTTAATATTTTATATTGTAGAGGGCTCTGGATAGAACTAGTACCTTGCTGTCTGACGGCTGCACACTACCTGCTATGGTGAACGGACACTGCTGGTCCTCATCCATCTCCTAAACTCTTACGCGCTGGCTCCAAGCACCACATCCCGGTACAACGCTTCAGCAGCGGGCTAAACTACGTGAAGGGATCGTGTTTACATTGCATCACTAAGCTAGGCGGAGGAGATCCTCGACTTATCCAACGGCCAAGTGTAGGGGAGTAAACCTTCCAAATCAGGAGTGGCGCCCCGGAAGCGGACCAGTGCGATGTGCTCAGACTCCGGCAGCTCTAGCAGCCAACCTGGTGCCAAACGTCCTGCTCTGCATTCCTTTGTATGACACCGGCGAAGCCGAGAGGGGGATATTGACGACTGGGAAACCTAGGATCTCCATACATTTTGCCCAAGCCTGCGCCCTGAAGAGGTCACTCTAGTGCTGCTGTCCTAGCGAGATAAGCAATACATGGGGCTGTACAGTCACAGCCGGCGCTGCAGTTGCATCACAGACTGACTTCCATGGCGCACTCTCCATTGTCTTCTGAGAGAGAAGGATGTTAACAACTTAACAGCATAACAGGATATCAGTCTTATCTAGAAGTTACACTTATCACGGCCCACTGGTCGAGTTTGCTAGGTTAATCCTGCTATTGAACGAATTTCACCTAGTGATCGTCTCACATTTCACGAATTTGCCTATAAAAGCTCCTTTTATGTGTCAAGGTTTCCTCTTTTTGCTTACATTTGTCTATCTTATATAATTTCAAAATGTACTGTCTAGTTCCATTTCAAATTTTCATTCTTTTTAGTATATCCCTCACCCGTTTATTTTTTTTAACTAACTATAAATTTCCTAATTTCTGTTGATTATTCTTAGTATGCATCATTTCATTTTTATAAATTTGAGTTGTCCTCCTTAGTTTCTGCGTTTTTATTTGTTCATAGTATTCATAGTACAATTTTCCGTTCTGTATGTTGGAGCCTCGGAGAAGATTTATTTTTAACTTCCTATACGATGTCAAGCATCACACGACGAATCAAAAAGCCTCTCAAAAGATTCTACGATTCGGGATTGAAATATTTATGAACCTTTATATTTCAATAAAGTTGAAAAAATCTATTATTATTACTTATTGCTTACATTGAGCTATAGCAAATGTGACTCAACGAACGTAATATCTCGTAAAAATGTCTAAAATCCACACATTTTACGATGTTCCCATATGTACATTCAAAGGTAGCCAATTTACAATAAGTCATTTAATTCGCGGAGTCTAGGCGGGAAAATTCATTATTGAAGGAAATGGATTTCATGTTGGTAAAAATGTGTCAAATTTAATGGCAACTAATTAAAACACTTTGATAATAATTGAGAATAACTTTAATCGAAGGGGGTGAAACTGCAGACGATAAAAAAAAGATATAAAATAGCCGTGTGTGAGAAGAAAGAGGTAAGTAGAGAAGATATAAGATAAAATATGTACGGATAAAAAGGCAATAAGGAAGTGATGAATAGTAGTAGTGTGAATTATTGTTTAATCAATAGAAAAAAAATGATATTGTATAATGGCGTGAGATAGAGTGGAACAAAGGAAGGGGTGAGGAAAAGATTTCTCACTAAAATTATTACTGATTTATGTAAATATGAACCAGTAAAGAATCGCAACGAGTTCAAAAGTGAGGGAGTAAAGAGAAGGTAAAAGGAAGAGAGGTGAATTGGAAAGGTAAAGTGAAGAGATGTGAAAAGGGCAGTTCAGAGGGAGATGGGTGAACTATAAAAGTAAGAGGAGGCGATGGGAAGTCCGCTGGTAAATCAAAGAGGTAAAGTCGACAGGTAAAAGAAAACGATTTGAAGTGGTTTGGTAAAAGGTAGAGAGGTGAAATTAACAATTCAAAAGAAGAGATGTAAAGTGGTCAATTTAAAGTAGGAAAGAGCGGAACAAGGCGGTTAAAAGGAAAAGATGGGAAGTAAAAGAAAGAGAGGTGAACTGATCAGGAAAAAGGAGAGATGTGAACTAGTCAGTTAAAAGGAGAGATGCGAAGTAGTCAGTCAAAAGGAGAGATGCGAAGTAGTCAGTTAAAAGGAGAGATACGAAGTGTTCAGTTAAAAGGAGAGATGTGAAGTAGGCAGTTAAAAGGAGAGATGCGAAGTGTTCAGTTAAAGGAGAGATGTGAAGTGTTCAGTTAAAAGGAAGAAAGATTTATTAGGCAGTTACAAGGAAAAGATTTGAATTGAGCAGGTAAGAGAAAGAGAGGCTAACTAGAGAGGTAAAAGGATCAAATGAAAAATAGAAAAGTAAAATGAACAGAGGCACAGTGAACAAAAGAGGAGTGATGTGAAGTAGGTACCGTGTTTTTCAAATCGATTCGAGTTGAACAAGTAGAAGAAACAAATGTAAAGTGTGCACGTAAAAGGAAGAGAGAGGAAATGGCAAGTTAAATGGAAGAGATAAGAAGTCAGAAGGTAAAAGTTAGATAGGTGAATTGGACAGGTAAAATGAATAGATTGGAAGAGGGTAGCTAAAGGGAAAAGAGGTGAACTGGAAAGTTAAAATAATGAGATGGGAATGGTTAGGTAAAAGGAAGATAAGTGAAATGGATAGGTAAAAGAAAGAGCTTTGAATTAGACATGTAATTGGAAGAGAGAAGAACTAGTCAAGTAAAAGGTAAGTTAACAGGTAAAAGGAAAATAGGTAAACCTGAATGGGAAAAGGAACTGAGTCGAAGTGGGCTGGTAAAAGAAAAATATGGTAAGTAAGCGAGTAAAAGGTAAAGAGGTGAAGTTGATAGGTAAAATGAAAAGATGCAAAATGAGTATGTAAAAAGAAAAGAGGTGAAGTGCCAATTAACTGGATGAGTTTGGAAGTGGGCAGTTAAAAGAATGAGATCTCATGAGGGTAGTTAATACTAAGAGGTGAAATAGACATATAAAAGAATGATATGGTGAGTGGGCAAGTAAACTGAAGTTAGTGAAATGGACAGATACGAGAATGATATGGGAAGTAGCCAAGTAAACGGAAGTGAGGGGAATTGGAAAGGTGATGAAAGAGAAGAGAACTGGGTATGTGGAATAAAGAGCGACAAATTAGGCAAGTTAAAGGATGAATGTCAATTACGTAGGTTAAATTATGAGAGTAGAAATGAATAGGTAAATAAAAGCGATGTGACTTGGTCAGGTAAAATAAGAAAGATGAGCTTGAAATGTAAAAAGATGAGATCAGATGTCTGCAAATAAAAGCAAAAGAGGTTAACTTGACAGGTAAATGAAAGTGATGTGAAGTTGATCAGTAAAAATAAGACTAGTGAAGTGGGTAGGTAAAAAAAAAGAGAGGTTAACTTGATAGTTTAAATGAAGAGATGTGAAGTTAGGTGATAAATGGGAGAGAGATGAACTGGACAGGTAAAAGTAAAACGTAAAGTGGGCAGTTAAAATAAAGAGAGCTTAATTTGACAGGTAATGGAAGATATAAAGTCGGTAAGTAAGGTTTATATTCGAACTGGATCGGTAAAATGAATAGATATATGTGTGCATGAAAAAGGAAGAAAGTTGAAAATTGTCAGGAAATTGAAGATATGGGAAGTGGGCAGGTATAATGAAGAGAAAGAGATGAGGTGGACAGGTAAATGGGGAGATGATAAGCGGGCAGGTAAAATGAAGAGAGATGAGCTAGGCAGGTAAAAGAAAAAGATGGTAAGTGGGCTGGTAAAATGGAGAGATAGGTGAGCTGGACATGTAAATGGAAGAGATGGTAAGTGGGCAGGTAAATTGATGAGAAATGATCTGGACAGGTTAAAGAACAAGATGGTAAGTTGGCAAGTTAAATGAAGAGAAAGGTGAGTTAGACAGGTAAAATAAAGAGATGGTAAGTGGGCAGGTAAAATGAAGAGAGAGATGAGCTGACAGGTAAATGGAAGAGATGGTAAGTAGGCAAGCAAAATGAAGAGAGATGAGCTGGACAGGTAAAAGGAAGAGATGGTAAGTGGGCAGGTAAATTAAAGAGAGATGATCTGGACAGGTTAAAGGAAGAGATGGTAAGTGGGCGGGTAAAATGAAGGGAGATGATCTGGACAGATAAAAGAACAAGATGGTAAGTGGGCAGGTAAAATGAAGAGAGAGATGAGCTGGACAGGTAAATGGAAGAGATGGTAAGTGAGCAGGTAAAATGAAGAGAGATGAGCTGGACATTTAAAATGAAGAGAAAAGAGCTGGACAGGTAAAAGGAAGAGATGGTAAGTGGGCAGGTAAATTGAAGATAGATGATCTGGACAGGTAAAATGAAGAGAGAGATGAGCTGACAGATGAATGGAAGAGATGATAAGTGGGCAGGTGAAATGAAGATAGATGAGCTCGACAGGTAAAAGGTAGAGATGGTAAGTGGGCAGATAAATTTGAAGAGACATGATCTGGACAGGTAAAAGAAAGAGATGGTAAGTGGTCAGGTAAATTGAAGAGAGAGATAAGCTGGATAGGTAAAAGAAAGAGATGTTAAGTGGTCAGGTAAATTCAAGAGAGATGATCTGGACAGGTAAATGGAAGAAATGGTAAGTGGGCAAGTTAAAGGAGCAGAATTGAACGGGATAGATAAAATCAAGACTTGGGAAGGGGACAAGCAAAACGTAAAACTGGATAGGCAAAATAAAAAGATAAGCAATGGGCAGTTTAAAGGAAGAGAGGTGAAGTGGAAAGTTTAAAGGAACAGATTGGAAGTGGGCAGAAAAAGGAAGAAATTTGAATTGAACAGTTAAAAGGAAGATATTTGAAGTTGGATGGTAAAACGAAGAAAGTTGAATTGGACAGTTAAGAGGAAGAGAAGATATGGATAAATAATTAGTGTCACAATTCATATTTCTATTGGTCATATTTTAAAGTAATATTTATCGATTCTAGTCTTTCGACGACATTCCTATTCTAAGTCATTTAATAATAGAGATTTTGTGCTATCAAAGGTTACCTCTTCTGTTAAATAGTTTGAAACTGCTATTCCTATTTGTTACTCGTTTATTTAATTCAAATATTAAGTCATTATCTATTTTGAAAATTCTTTATTATTGTAAAGATTTCAATATGTTTGCCTAGTACATGCCGTTTCACCAGTGAAATTAAATTGAGGTGACGCAAACCTTTTTCCCTCGATCTATTTCAAATTTCAAGAATTAATTTCGTCGCTCGATGCTGTAAGCGTTCCAATATTACAATGGCTTTTTGAATATATCGCTATGCATGTTTGAACCGTATTTGCCTTTTTGGGACGCTATGTTAAGGAATGTAAATCGATAAAAAGATGGCCATTCCAATAGGTAGAGGCTATTCATACATGCTATGTATGCTTTGGGACTATATGAGATGATTTTTGGACAGCTATGTGTCGGCATGAATCACTTACGCTGCGAGATCCCTAAGCAGCGTCGACTATGAACAATAAGGCTTTCGTATTTAAAATGTGATGAATAAACCTGTTTTTTTTTAGGCGTTGTGGACACTGTAAAATATCGCTGTAAAATTCTAAGTAAGATACGACAATTTTGGAGTCAAATACTCATGCGCTGTTTACTGTAAGTTACTGTAAAAGGTTGGTATTCTCGGAGTATTTGGTGTGAACATAGGAAGATGGAAATTTTGCGTCCTGCCTTTGACTTCTCGAGACTCAAAAGTTTGTTTACATTTTAACATATTTTCTTAACATCTTTATAAACTTTTCTTCATTTTGGTCATCGGTCTTTGGAATTTAAGTCTGAGGTACAGTTGCTATCTGAGCTTACCCCTGGAACACTGACCATAAGTTCACTACACACCACTACTAACCATGGGTATATCATACCCGATTTGAAAAAAATAAATAAATGTAAAGGTTTAATGGAATAGATTTACATGAAGACACTTCAAACTTTGAACTTTGACTTAACATTAAGAAAAACTGACAATGACGTCGTTGCTCTGGGTACCTCCTACCCATGGTTAGCGTCCTAGGCTGAATATTTTATTATTCATTCAGGGTGATTTGATAGCTAATAAGAAAAATATACACCTTGCATTTTTCGTTAAAAAAGAATGCTTTATATTTGCAATTAAACGGAAAGGACATATAAATGCCGACCACACGCGGCATTTGTATGCATAAGTTGGTCATGAGTTCAGATGACTTAGCCTTTATAGGTCCAATGTTTGTCTCTTAAAACAACTCGTGACAACCAGTAAAAGGATGAACTCGTTTCGTTTTGTGTCAAATATTAGTTCGCTGTGCAAAAGTGAAAATATGGTTACCGATTTGCAGTTTTCTTCCAAAATGTTGGTAAGTATGTAATGGCATTCATTTCTGGACAGGTCTTGTACTAGCCCTAGGTTTGTTTTATTTAATTTTCACTAAGATATATGTATGACCAGTTTCTAAAATATATTTTCAGTAAGTTATTAATTTGAATTCTTTCCTTATATTTTTTAAGCCAAAAAATAGCGTTTGGAACGTGTGTAAACTAGAACTTTTGGTTTGACCTCTCTGAAATCTATTAGCTAATTGAATTCTGTATGATAATATTAATTTTAAAGTGTATTAGAACTGTATCAAAACCCTAAGTAGTTCACGTTTACCTCTATACGTTTGTATCTTATAATAAAAAAAACAACTTGCATAAACTCTTGCCATAAATTTGGCCAATATAATTCTGCTCTAAGCCACGTTCCTGTTCACTGACTGCATCCTCGCGGTTGGTTTGACTCGGCTTGAGACAAATGGACGCAGACATGTGCTTTATAACCTATTTCCATAGAAATGGGATACGATATAGCTGAGGTGTAAACACCGCTTCCGATTGCGGCGAAGTGAAGGCTTCTCGGGCGTGATTATTCTCCGGATGGATTCCCAAATTTAGGTTGCCCTTACGCTGGCTGCCGTACGACGTTCAAATGGTAAACCAGGGAGCGAGGCGAGTCTCATTAGGGCAGGGGGTGTCTGTGTTATACTGTGTCTTTCACACACCAGTGATTGTGGATGTCTTCGTGACGCTTGTAGTTATGAAGGTGGGTTTCACGCATTCCTAGTCGGAGGTATGTTAAAATGTAAAACAATACAGAATTTGATACTTAAGTAAATGTTACTCTGACAAAATTGTACTCAAAGTAAAAGTACCCAAACTTAAGTAATAAAGTATCTTATTTTTGAAGTACTCGACTAGTGAAAGTAAAATGTAGCGTGAAATAGTAAAGTACTCATCACCTCAGATACAATTCAGTATAGTGAATAGTGATGGGTACTTTACTATTTTCCACTACATCATGCGTGAAACCCACCTTCGTAACTCCACTTTTTATTTTGGCACGCTTGAGTGCAACGTGGAGTATATCTTAGGGACCTTGTTTGGAATGCTGTCCTCACTTTCCATTTTTATTACTTTCTTCTTCCAAGCTTAAGACGTCAAAGAAGAGTACTAGATTAATTTGCCTGGGTGAACACGCTGAAAAAAAATAGTATCCTCACTAGATTTATAGGTCACTTCATCAAATTATTTATATTATAAGAAATTTCTCCCATAAAGGTGAGGCCACGTGCAATTGTTTCGACTGATTGGGCCAGAGTTTGTTAATATAAAAAAGTAAATTTATTTCTTACTAATAAAACAGAAAAAAGGGGAGATTAGGCAAAATAATATATAAAACAAAGATAAAGAAAATATTGAGTAATAATAATATCAAAATAAAAGTTGAGCAAAATATATGGGAATTTATATAGATATATATAGTAGAATTTCTACGAATCCTTTGAATAATAGATATGAGAATGAATCTAGAAATAGGTACCAAAGTGGACAAAAGAATATATGTGCACATATAGTAATAATTATAATGAATTTATATTTAGTAAAAGTTATAAAATGGAATATATGTATATAAATAATAATAGATTTAGGAATCACGATGGCTTAGGGAACTGCAAGTATAAGAAAAAGGAAATTATTTACTTACAAATAAATATTTCGGTAATAGTTGTAATTTTGACAAACTTTAGCTACGAACCCGTCTTTATGAAGTTAAGCGTGGAGCCTCTCGACTCAAAACCGTTCAAAGAGACGCTGCTCGTGGTCTTGAAATTCTCAAATAGTATTGGCTAACAGGCATCAGGTGATGATCTGCCTATAGCTAGGAAAATCACGATTTTTTTCTAGCCGAGTGGGTACGGCATTGGTCTCCCAACGTCGCGGTGCCGGGTTCGATCCCGAATTCCAGCATGAACGGACACAAACGCCAGCGCTCGTAGACATCTGGCTACCGACTTGTGGACGCGCTGTGCTCAACCCTGTATTCGGGTGAGTAGATCTTACACTTTTCACCACACACATAACCAATTATAACGATGCTTTCTTTCCACTCCGGTCTTTTCAGCAGAACACACGCACATTCTCTGTTCCAAGGAATCCTGCCAATGGGTATATATATCCACATACCTCTGACGCGGAACAAGTCTCTCTGCCCCGAGACGACGAAGGTTTCACCTGAACGCTGTTTAGTGTCAAAACATAACACTTCCTGGCAGCTCTCCCAAAAGAGTACCGGCTCCTAGTGCCCTCGGGACGACTAGCGATTGTCATACTGACCTTTATGTAGATTTCATTATCCGGTCGGGGATCCTCCTGGATAAAGGAAGGATTGGCGTCGACTAACTAGCTAACTAACATGTTTTATTATTAATTGCATATATATTTTAAAAGTATTTACATGTGTAAATGAAGTTGTCTTAAAGTGACTAGACACTTTATTGTACAGACCAAGCTATCAGATTACTGTTCTAAAGTGATTAATAGCAGCGTTGAGAAATTAGAAATCAAAGATTGTAATCACTCGTATTAAATTTACGTATATACAAAACTTACACCCGAACGAGCTTCGGTATATATACACTGTCAATACTTACCAAACCGGCAATCAACTGGGTGTCAAAGGAATGACAAGGTAACAATTAATGACTACGGAATATGACAATGGAATAATTCCAATATGAAGCACAGAGTCTTTACAGCGAGAGCGATATTGTGGTGAGCCACACGGGTTGAATGCAAACGAACAAGTTAGAATCTTTGTTTTTCCCCGCTATAAACTATATAGTTAAAACAAAAATACGATTGGCCAACCGTTACAAATGAAAAGAAGAAGACAATTTCAAATAGTAATTAACAAGGTGGTAAAATATGCCACTAATATATAGCAAGGTTTATTACTAAATAACACGAATTTATATTATATTATTTTCTGTTTGTCGGAAGATATATTTTCCGACAATATGTTTATATATTGCTTTTGTAGAAATTCACATATTATGGGAAGTTTCTACACTAAAAACAAATAATGGGAATACATTATGGATTATATAAACGTTTTAATGCACAATAAGATAAACCTATTTAAATATTTTCCGGTATAAGTAAAGGATGATTTAATAAGCTAACGTAGGGATTATAGTGTATGGGGTCTCTGACCTGATAAATAGCCTATACTCTTTCCTCTACAATATGTGGGTATTTTTACCAAATAGCCTAAATAATACATAGTTAAAAGTATAAATACTCACCTTAATGGGTTTCTTTAAATTTGAAGGCGAATTTATATATGCGACCACCTCGGCAATTTTCGACAAACACAACAAACATTGCAGCTTCACCGAGTTTTCCACATTCTTCTCTCAGGCAGGAAAGTCGGAGAGAGAAACGAAGTGTCTATTGGATATGAAAGGATGCATGTGATTGGTCCAAACATAAACGAGCGCTTATGATTAGTTCAAACCAGAATACAGGCATGTGATTGATCATCGTCTGAATTTTGCTTCGACGTCTGTGATTGGCCAAAATTAACTGAAAAGTAACGAATACTTCTACGCTTTTCAAATGCAATGAAATAAAAGTAACATAAGGAAAAAAATACGCAAGTAGAAGTCAAAGTACTCAAATTATCGAGTACTTTAGGAAAAAGTATAGCAAAGTTACTTGAGTACAGTACTTAAGTGATTGTACTTTGTTACTTACTTCACAACTCTGGTTGATATGAATTTCATCTAGGCGACATCACCGAGTTCTCAGAAAAGATAACAGATTGGGCTTATTCCGCTGTGATGACAGGAAGGGAAATGATAGAGTTGTTGTCATTGGCTATGTGCTTGGTGATGCGTGTAAAGCTAGTTACTATGGCGAGGTTGAGGATCAGGGTATCCACCTAATGGGCGGCCAGCTCATGACACTTCTTCGACATCAGAAATACAACTTTGTATCCACCAAGCTACCGAAAGTTCCCTCATTTGCTCTGAGAATTGAAGCTCTGTAGTAAAGCTCGGAACTAATTAATATTATTTATGTATAAAATAGAGTGAAGGAACTTTTATTAGAGTTTAGGGTCGGGTTTCTGAATTTAATACAAATGTAACATAATAATTTTTGGTGATATTAATTCGTTTGTAGTGTCAAAAATTAAGAAATGGTCGAACTAGTATATATGGGAAGTATGGTGAGACAGGATGGAATCTGATGGGTGACTGGTGCTGGTTAGAGATTGGGGATTGTGTTCGATTTCTCCTGCAAAGATGTACGGCAATACAATCATGTAATGTCTACTGTGTC
Organism: Ceratothoa steindachneri; assembly: GCA_963969495.1. Classification (NCBI taxonomy): domain Eukaryota; kingdom Metazoa; phylum Arthropoda; class Malacostraca; order Isopoda; family Cymothoidae; genus Ceratothoa; species Ceratothoa steindachneri. The sequence continues at coordinate 92,637,554 of OZ018324.1, forward strand.
GAACCAAGATAGGCCTCAGATTTAAACCTAGAGAAGTTCATTTATAAATTATGGATGACCGATGCAACGATGACCCTTTTGGTAATTTTAAATAAGAAATTATTAATAATCAATGACCATATTTGTCACTCTGCCTAATACTCCATTTCTTTGACTGAGACTAAATTTAGGTCACTATGGAGATGGAGAATTCAATAAGTTTTATTATTATAATTATGAAAGTTTTTCATTCTACATTTATTGTAATTAAAATAATCAATGATGATTTGTTATAGAGGGTCTCTGTATCAATGTTGTGTTCTGTTTGCTTCTTTGATTTGGAAGAGTTGTGCTGTTTGTTATCCAAATGTCGGCTAGGTAAGTTATCCTCTGAGATAATTTTGGATTTCTGTTGCGGAATATCATAGGGGAATTATTATAAGTAGGGATGAGAGTATGGTAAATTTAGCGGCGCATTTATGGAGTGGTAGTATGTGGGATTTATGTGTTTGTTTGTTTTTTATATGTCTAAAAAGGTAAGAGGTTTTTGACTAAATATCTATATTCATAGTGCCTAATCTTAGAGATTGGTAGCTGCCATTGCTTGAGTAGCTGTTTAAATTCATTCATAATTGCGGAATGACCTTGGGCAGTATTTTCTCGACCCTAGGTTTGATGTTAGATTCAATAGGAACTTTGCCTCTCTATTGCAATGTTCATTTTAAAATGTATTATCGCTGTATTTAAGAATTGAAACTCTAAGGTTTAAACTTGAAGGGTCTTTTTTTTAATGCTTAGCTTGCATAATCTCCCACCCTAATGTGATGAGTGAACGTAAGTATGTACCTCGAAGGTCTCCTAAAAGGCTGAAAAATATGGCAAGAGGTGCCGCCCCTTTAATGGGTTTTAGTTATTCAGAATTACTTCCAGCATGCACAAATGGCTGTAGGTACCTCTCTGGTCCTGGCCGAACCCGCAGGGTAGGGTAAAATACCATCCACACAGCTTGTAACTCCGTCCCATTCCAGGATGCTTTTTGATTTTGAGTTGACAAGTGTTTACAGAATTCTGAAGAAATCTAAATTTAAATTTTACATTCCAAGATTATTACATTCACTAAATGAAGATGATCCTGGATCGAATAACTCAGGCTTGCGAAAGGTTTCAATTAAAAGCACAAGAATATCAATACATTTAAATTGGAAGAAATGGTTATTATTTTATACTCAAGTTAAGTTATATTTGGATAAAGGATGCTTAAGAGATTATCTCGAAATAATTGAGTTTTTGAACCTAGACAAATAATGTATCTACTTATATTGGAAAAAATTATTACTCTATTCGAGTTAAATAATATAAGGTTATATAGTAACATAGTTACAGAGAGCTAGAAAGGTCTACTTAGTCCACTCAGAGGCCAGTCCCATTCTATACTAACATGCTAATAGTCCGCTTTTGGATATTGTCGTTACAATGTTTACTCATGTAATATTTAATCCACAACACTGCTCAGTATTTAAACAATATTATTATTCGTAAAATAACTGCCAATTGTTTTTAAAACTATTCACACTACTACTATTTACTATCTCCGCGGGGAGTGTGTTCTATTTATCAATGATTTCAAAGGGGATTTTTTTTTAACTCTGTTCGTTTGAAAACTCCGTCCTCCCAGTTTAAATCCGTTGTTACGTGTGATACCATGGTCGCTCTTAATTTTTTTCATAATTTACGCTTTCAAATTTATTTAGAATTTTGAATACTTCAATAAGTTTGCCTCACAATCGACTAGTTGCAAGAGTTGGTAGTTTGAATACATTTAATCTTTCAATATATGACCTCTTTTCTAATCGAGCGATTTAGTTTGGTTGCCCCTCGTTGAATTCTTTCCATTTTATTGATGTTTAAATGTGTATAAGCTGACCACAATTACATCGCGTATTTCAGGTGTGGCTTACTAAGCTTTTGTATAGGGATATTATTATATTTTGGTGTTTGTACTGAAAACTTCTCGCAAGAAATCCAAGCACTCGGTTCGCTTTCCTAAACTCTTCGTAGCAATGTTTATTAAACTCAAAATCCTTTGAAACCTGCACCCCTGAATCTTTTTCTTCGCCCATGGAGATAAGATTTTTACCACCCATTTTATAGTTAAAACTTGGGTTATTTCGACCCATTTATTAGACCATTCGAATATTTTATTTAGATCCTGCTGAATTAAGGGGATAGCACATTTGTTCAATAGTAATTTTTCAAATTCTCTCGTTCAAAATTCTTATTTTTTCGTTTTGTATATCATTTTATTGCAAATTTTATGCAATCTTTTATGGTATAATTATTTTTTTAGCAACATGACTAAGAAATAGGGAAAATTAAGATAATGCAAAATTGTATAGATTCGTGGAAATTTTTTCTTAGATATTTAAATTTAATTTGTGAAAAAACAAACAAAACTACACAATAGATTTTTATATCATTTTATTGAAAATTTCATGCACCTTTTATAGTCTATATTTTGTTTTAGCAACATAAATAGAACATAGTTAAAATTATGATAATGCAAACTTTATACATTCGTGAAAATTCTCCGTAAATTTTTAAAGTTGATTTGTGAACAAAGTGCAAAACTATACCATGCGATTTTGAATATTTGCTAAAAAAACCCGGCGACTAAGAACTTTGGTATATTTTTAGCATCCTTCGAATATAGATTTAACTAAATTCCAGGGCATTCATAACACCACTACTCTCCACCTAACACCACCTTTTCCAACTGAGAACATAACTATAGTTGACCTTGTCCGAAAAATATATGTTTTAGTCCACCATTAACACAAATTTTAATGGAACTAAAGAAATCTGATTTCAAATGATAACTATATCATATGTGCACCTTTTGTTTGTGAATTGAGTTCGAATAGACATATAAAAGAATGATATGGGGAGTGGGCAAGTAAACTGAAGTTAGTGAAATGGACAGATACGAGAATGATATGGGAAGTAGCCAAGTAAACTGAACCCCCTGCATCTCAAAAACAGCACCGTAGGTTATTGGACTTTTGACAGAAATAAAAGGGCTTTTAATGAGCTTTAATTTCATATATGATAATCTAACGTAGTAAAAAGTTGAAAATATGAATGTGGTTTCCCCTTAATTTGCGATAGATTTTACTTAAAATTTGACTCCTAATTTTTGTGCCAAGCGCAATTTTGGATAATTTACCAAGTAGGCCGGAGTCTATATTTTTTTATAAATAAGGAAGAGCAATGGTCTCAATATACACCCATGGGGCGCGGCACTAGATACATTTTCCTCTCCTAAACTTTGCCATTTAAAACCACTCTCTGTTTACGATTTCTAAGTCACGACTCTAGTTAGTAATCGCCTATGAAGAACGGTGTCGAATGCCTTTGAAAAGTCTAGATAAACTATGGCCAAGGATCTACTTTCGTCAAAGCTTTTAATCATGGTGTCATAAAATTGTAAAAAATTAGATAAACATGAAAGTTTCTGTCTAAAGTCGTGTTGACTATCATTAATGAGATTATGTGCTTCTATATGATAGATTATTCTATCGCGAGTGACGGTTTCCATAAATTTAGCTATTATGGGTCTATAATTGGTCGGAGGTTCTCTCTTTCCTTTCTTAAAAATATGAGTTATACTTGCTAACTTAAAATCTTAAAGATTTGTTTACAAAGTTCCTTAGTAGTTCCACTAACACGTTTTAAATTTCTTTGAAATCAGCTGGATTGATTAAATCAGGACCCGGAGATTTATTTGATTTTAACTTACTGATATAAAAATCTATTTCTGCTTCGAAGAATTCGATATCGGTTCTAACGCTATGCTCGTTAAAGTTTATCACAGCGTTCATTCGTGGTATATTATGTTCTTCGCTTATAAATACCGATGCAAAAAAGTTATAAAATATATTGGCCTTCTCTTCTGTATCCGAAACTAGTTCATTTTTGTTATTTTTCATAGGTCCTATCTTTTCCTTTGTGGGGTTTCTACTGGATACATGATCAAAAAACTTCTAGGGTTATGTTTACTTTTTTGGCAAGTTGAATTTGATATTTTCTTTTAGCGCTTCGTTTTTTCTTTTGACATCCCCTTCGTCGGGTTACGTAAATTTGATTATTTTCTTCGGATGGGTTCCGCTTGTGATGCTTGAATGCACAGTTCCTATCCTCCAATTTGACTTCGATATCATGATTCCACCATTTTGGGTTACTTAAGGCGTTTAGTTGTTTTTTTCACGGAATGAATTTCTTGTCTAATTCACTATAAAGCTCGGTAAAAAAATACTAGCACTGATTAACATTTCCTAAGGCTGGATCCCAATTGATCTCTCTAAACCTGTGGTTGGAAGCCACTAAAGTCCTCACATTTAAAACTTGGCACTTTAATATCATTATTATACTTATTACAATTTATATTAACATCGAGCTCTATTGATTTGTGATCGCTGGAACCTATACCTTCCCCCATATTAATAACTAAGATAAGATTAAGATTACCATTGTTAGTTAGAATTACGGCTAGGATATTTTCCCCACGGGTTGGTTCCTTAAACTCCAATAGTCTCTGCCCCTCCCCGTCTGCTTTTAACGTGTTATAGTCAATACTTTTACAATTTAAATCCCCAATTAGTAGAGTGCGATTATTTTTAATGTTATTTCCAATAACTCCGTCTCAATCTCAATCTGTTATGGTGAAGCTCTATACACTAGAAAGATGTTTATTGGAAAACTATTCGATTTTATTTCGGCGCATATTACTTAACTTCTTTGGGAGAATTAATTTTAATTTTGGTTAAACTTATATGATTTTCGGTGTATAGTAGTACTCCACCCCGTTTATGCGTACGGTCTTTATTGATTAATTTATAGCCTGGTAGTTGCAATTAGCTGATCCAGTCTCCTAGATGTCTTCGCCCATGGTTCTATTATTGCTTTAATATCGAAGCTGTCTAAGTGCATTAAACATCTAAATTCGCCGAAATCCTTTCGAATACTATGGAAATTGCAGTAGTAGGCATGTAAATTAGTACGGGTACATTATTATTACAGGGTGGTGAGCCACTCTTCCCTATGTGATCACTACTCTCGGATGCTGTTCTGTCGAAATATTTACAAGAGGATTATTAATTACTCTTCCTAGTCTTGCCACTCCGATCCCGTTCAAATGAAGTCCATCTAGTCAGAATAGCTCCGTTTGTTCGAACAAGTCATCCCACAAATCGATGAAGTAAATTCCCTCTTCCTGACAAAGAACTTCAAGAGAGTTGTTACTATAGGATGCTCTTCCATAGAAAACACTTACCGCACCTCCCGGAAGGATACCTGTAAACGCCACGTTCCCAGTTCTTTCTTTCAGCTTCCTAATCAGTTGGCGGTACCTTGCTAGAAGTTCCTAATACTTTGTAGATAATACATTATTAGTACAGATATACATTATACAAGATTGTCTCGGCTACCTTCCATTGAATCAACAAGATCCTAAATTTGTCCTTCAGGATAACAGTACCTTCTTTGTTTGGTTCGTTTTCTGCTGCAGAATTACTCAAGTTGTTTCCTAAAAATAGAATCCCTTACAAGTCAAACTTTGGATTCATCATCTTGCTCAGTAACCCAAAACGGAAAATTTGTTAACTGCAATTGTCGGCAGTCTCTGCTTAAGCCGACTTAGAGCCCTCATCCCCCTTAAGCCGTAACGAACCCATCATCCCTCGTTTCAGAAAGCCTCAACTCATCCTCTAAAATAACAGTACCTCTTCCGTTTGGTTTGTTTTTGTCGCAGAATTCCTCAAGTTGTTCCCTAATAATAGAATCCCCCTACAAGTCGAACTTCGGATTCATCGTCTTACTCAGTACCCAAAACGGAAAATTTTTAGTCGTGATTACCGGCAGTCTCTTTTTAGGCCGACTTAGAGGGGCTTTCCCTCGAACCGTAACAAACCCATCACACCTAGTTCCAGAATAGTCGGCCAGGCAGGCTATCTCGTGGGGCTGGATCAGCCACGGTCGAAGGTCTTCGGTCATCTCGCAGTGCACCTTCCGCTACCTAAGTATCGGAATCAACCAAGGCTGAAGTTCACTAGTTATCCGCCGGGTCATCTCCAGACGGATACGAATCCTGTGCTACCTGAGTGTGGAGTTGCCTACTCATGGACTGCGCATCCAATCGTAGCACCTTCATTTCCTATTCGAGAGAAATAATTTTGACTTCCAAATCCTTCCTCGTTTCCCAGCCCCTGCTCCTTCCACTCCTTCCGATGAACTGTGCAACCAAGAAACCACCATTAGAGACGGAGCAAGTTCGCTTTTGTGGTGTCATTGCTGCAGAGAGGTACATCCTAAAGGAGAGCGAGAGACGCGATGAGACTGATAAGTTAATCCACGTAGTGAAACCTAAATTAATTAAGTGACTATTAGTGAAGAATTTAAAGAGCGAAATAAGCTATTAACACGGTCAAGGAAACTGAAAGCTTCATTAAATTATCAAGGGTGATGACCGAAAATATATGTGTGTGCGTGATTCCTTGTTTCTCTCACAATGTGAATCTGAGGAGTGTGTATCGGTGTGGTGTGTCTGTAAATAGGAATATAGAGATATGTATTTGAATGATGCGTGTGTACACTAAAGATTCAGAAGAGGGATGAAATGTAAATTTCAAGCTGGATGTCGAGTAAACAGATTAAAGATTGTAAAACTGTCTAAAATTAGAGAAGCAGTGCAGAGATAAATCCACGCACATTGTTTCAATGGTGAAACAATGGAAGAAAACTTAATTCAACTAAATATGGAATGAGGTGAAAGAAAAATTAATGAAAAAAAAGAAGTTAACGTTCTCGGAATAAATTAAAAATCTCCCTAAAAGTTTTTTTAGACGCTGTTTAAATATATATTTATATTGGAAGAAATGATGATAGTCACGTTTGATGTATGTGGCTCAAATATTTTCACTTAAATACCTGGGTGAAAAAAAAGAATAGCACAGATAAAATGTATTCTAGAATAATGGATCTGAAAAATCTTAAGATCGTGTAGATAGAAAAGCCGTAGGTGATGAAAATGTATGAATGTAGTGGTAAGGTTTCGATGGTGTGAAGAGTATTTGGGTTAGAATTATGGCATACGTTGGGGTGAAAGATAGCCGAAGTGAGTAGTTTGAAATAGCTAGGGGTGTAAAACGAGTTTACGTAATGTTGCCATCTCTGTTTAATATCAATATGGATGGTGTACTGTGAGAAGGAATGTGAGATTTATGATGAATGGTATGGGATGGGTTCTGTCTATGTTGATACGAGTATAAGCTGATTATTTTGTGTTGGTGGCTGAGTGAAATGTATTTTGTAATGTTGTTTATAACATTTTGCACTGTTTGTAATCAGTGGTGTCTACTCGTAAATGTTAATGTGACATTCGAGTACTTGAACAAAGACGAAGAATTGTGTACAGTTTTTGGTACAGATGAGGCAGATTGCCACCACACGTTTTTAAAAGGTAAGGAACTCTTTTGGATAATTAGTGAGTTGCATAATGGTTATGGTTTGAATGTGGAATATGCCAGGAAGCTGCATGAGAGCATCCTGGTGATAACTCTGGTAGACAGGATTGAGACAATGCTATGGAAGGGAAAGTTTCGAGGGATGCTTGGTGCGTGAAGTTTAGATTGAAGATCGACTGGTTAAGATGTGTTTATGGTGTGAAGAAAGGTGCTACGGCATTAGGCCTTAGCATTGCTAAACAAATTTCAGCAAATCAACATGCACATTTTAGGTTTTGTACAATTGAGTACACACATTTCAAAGGTGCAAAAAGTTTTTGAGAAATATTTGTAACACCCCTTTTTTAGCTCAAAGTTTATTTTTTTAAAATTTCCGAGCAAGAAGGATATACACCGTCAGAGATGTTGGTGTGTTGTTATAAATGCTTCTAAAATACATTAGAGATGAGTTTAAACTGAAGGATAATGACAAACAAGTGAAGAGTTGAACTTTGATTATCTAACTGATACATACTATTTGTCAACTGATACATTAAAATCATGCTTTGTCTCAAACGATGGCATGAAGTCACTGGATTTTAGTACCTCCCGAACGTAGCCATCTCTTGCTTCTTTTCCATAAACTTCGCCAGAAGCTTCCGTTACCATTCGCACACACCGCTCCACACCTTCAGAATGGCAGGGAATGTCAATAAAGACGAGCTCATCAACAATATTTTGCAGGTCCGCATTAGATAGATGCATTGTAAGTGGTGGCTCAAACATACACTCCTCTTCGGGAAGAAGTAGACTTATTAGGTTTTTGGCAGTCTTATCTATTTTGGGATGCCTGAAATCACGTATCTCTTTCTCATACACAGTAACTTCTCGGATATTCTTGATTCTATCAATAGCTAATTTCCTGTTCTTCTGATCGAGGTCTGCCAGCATTGACAAAAGGAAGTTCTCAGGATGAGCCCAGTATTAATTCCTTTGGATTGATTTTCATGCTATGGATTTACTGGAAGTTTGGAGTATTTGCAGAAGATTGATCACATCCAGAAGATATTTAGGTCTATTTGTGCATTTCGGAGAGAATTTGATGTGAAACCAAAAGGGCCCATAATGACACACGAAAAACTCTGTGACGACATACAAGTCATTATTAGGTTTTATGTTGCCACATAAAGTCGACATATTCTGCTGGCAGTGGTGAGCCATCTAGCATAAGATATTGGCCCTGGTTTTATATTTAAGGGATCATCGTCAATTACACCCTATCTAATAGCACTGATAATTCTGTACAGGCAAGCTTGGGCCCGACTAAGCTATTTCAAATCTATATCTGGAAGAGGAGCTACTTTAGCAATACATTGAGAGCCATTTGGTAACACTGGTAGAGTTTCACAGGTTGTTAAGTCTTTACCAAGTGGTCCTTTCCATTCAGTTCAACTTTTTGTTTCAACAATATATTTTCTACACATGTGCCTCAAAGGAAGCTCATTTAGATGTAAGCTGCAGATGATCCACTGTAAAGGACGATGTAATTAACATTCGAGCCCTCTTATGGCTTCATTCTTGTAGCAAGTATTAGTTGCTTTGCTCTCAGCTCCCATTGCCTTTTTCATTCTCCACAATATCATTTCCAACAAGCCATTTCATCATTCTGTCTGCAATACCTGCACCTGTTCCTCGTTCAATAGTTAGATGATCTAAATAGACTACTGGGTTCTCCTACAAGCACATAATAAACTTGATTTTTTTTTTGCTCCATACCATTCGATCCTTTTCTTATTTTTAGGTAGTGTTGTGTCTCTCCTCCAATCAAAAAACAAAGCAAGAATTTTCTTATCCCTCAAACATTCAGATGATCTAAATAGGTAGTACTAGGTTCTCATACAAGCACATGGTGATCTTGAATTTCTTTTGTTCCAAATCATTTGTTCCCTTTCTTCTCTTTAGTTACTATTGGGTCTCTCCTCCCATCATAAAAACAAAGCAGTAATTTTCTTATCTCTCAAACATTCAGATTCAGCGAAATTCCTCCATAACTTCTGTCATGGCTCCCAGACTTTGTGATGGTCACCTACATGGGAGCGGTCTTCTTAATATATAATAACATAGTCGAATAGGGCTGCACTGCTAATAGCAGCAGCAGCAACTCTATTTGACACAGAATACCGATCTGCTAGATGGAAATTGTTGGTATTGGTATGATGTTGTTTTCTGTTCTCGCAAAGACTTTCTTCCATTAATCATCAGAAATGTCAGAAGATGAGGTTTCTTCATCCAAGGCTTCATCTGAAAGTGTAGTTTTCTCTTCTCTCCTCTCTTTATGTGACTCTTTTTCTTCTCTTCATTTCTGAATTTGATCTTCTCTGATTTTCATTTTTTAATCATTTGACTTGTTTTTACCTGCAGCGAAGGGCCAGGTCTAGGCGTAGCTCTTTTTTTTTTAAAAAGGACTAAAGTTCAATTGTACCCATTTAGAGCCATAAAATGACCCATATGACCATGGGACATATAGCTATTCACCCTGGTGATTTCAAATCTGCTATCTTATTTGGTACTGAGTGGTGCCATCTAGTGATAGAATCCTCATTTATCCATTTAGCCATTCACAGACGATTGTAAGTGATTTGAACCATGGAGAAACCATCAATACAATAACCATTTATAATCTTTTCACAAAACGCCCTAGGTCATGGGAGGGACTTTCCCTCTTGTTACATACACTCCTCCAATTTTCATGTGACGCCCAGTTCTTTGGTCAATAAGAAATTGATGCTCTCAACGTGGAACTTCATGTTCTTATCACACTGGCAACCAAAGAGATCAGCACACTGGCAGCCTGCTATATCAAAGAGTTGACACCTTACTTTTAGTGGCATTCATTCTTGTTTTGATACCACAGACGCTTTTTCCACCAGTCGGAGTAATTTGCTTTTAATATTCTTGATCGGCTGAAATGGAATACTGGCTTTTTGTCCAAATCTTAGTAAGGGCCTCGGATACTTAAGGAATAGCATCCTTGTTTCTCTTGTATTTATCGTCTTTTACATACTGAATATATCTTCCAACCTGTTCTTTTGTTGGCAGCTCATAATGAGAAAGTTCAGGAAGTGGGGAGCCAAAGACACTGTAACTTGTAAATGTTCTAGTTCCTTTGCTCATCTTAGCCCTGTAAATGAACAATAGAACGACCCGTTAGTATAAAACAGAAATAATACTATGATGAGTGGATCTATAACATATATTCAATAAGGTGAAACCATATCCGTCCATAGGAAATACTCTGTAAATATCTCATAAATTCGTCATATATCGATTCATTTACGCTGCCCTCGAGTAGTTTACAAACAAGGAATTCCTCAATCTAATATTCAAATTTCCTTCTTATACGAAAATTAACCATTTCTACCTTCAGAGACGAGAACTATAATAACTGAATACAACCAGCCTCCCTCTACGGAAAAGATCATATTTAAGCAAAGTTGCCTCCCCCCCTCTACGCCCTAATGGGCATATGAAGATAATTTATGGGAATTGACTTGTAGGGGATAAATATGAGATTGAGTGCCAGAAGGAGAAAAGAGTTGCAAGATCGCGTAAAAAATTGGGTTGAGAGAGAAATGGTTGACTCAGGAAAAGGTGGATGCTGTTGTGTATGTAATGGATGAAAGAGGGCTTGCTACCACACTTGCCACGCCATCATTATTAAAGGGTAATTTGTCCTGAAAAAATAATGGGTGGCCTTGTGTTTAATAGGAAAGAAAGGAGGAAGGGTGGGTCATTTTTATCGGCGTTGAAGTGCGCCAACCCCATTTGTAGGATACTGGTTGAATATTAAATTATTATGTTGTAGAAAGCTCCGCAGTGATTTTTCCGTTTTTCTCAGTTTTAGATGCTTGGCGGGAGAATGTTTGAGTGTCTGAGTGGAGGGCAGTGTCTATATTTTAAGTGTGTTATGAGGGCCATGAGAAGGCCGCTATATTGTGAATGTGTGATGTATTGCAGAAGCTGTTGGGTTGGAGTTTGGGAGATATTTGATGGCCAAATGAACATTTTCTGGTATGAATGTGAGTCGGGTGTGGTGGAATGGGGAGGTTTTTACTCATTTATTATCCGTTTGTTTTTTATGTTGCTATAAGTTACTCTGTTTTGTGTCTTTGGGTAGGATGTTGGTGTTTCAGTAGTGTTTCATAGGTATGTGGTAGTGTTGATTTAGTAGGTATTTTGTTGTTGCAAGTAATCACTAACTTGTGCGTAGGAGTGGGGGTTGAGCGTGATGTATTTTCTATAGGTTCTACAGGTTTGCTTTGAGTTTGTAGTGTGGTTTAATAAAATGTAGATGTATTGGTTCCAGTTTTCTAATGTTTTTATATTAGATTGGTGATGCGAATATTTTGGATGTGTTGTAATTCTGGTTGTTCAGCTGTTGTGGTTTGTTTTAGATTGGTTTTAGTTTTATACAGTCAGAGAATTCCTTTGTGAAGTTTGGGATGAATATTTTCCTTCAAGTCTGATGTAATGGTTTATTTAACAGCAAGACGCATGCGAAAATCTCTTACATACAAATATCCGTGTATTTTAAAAACTTATTTTATTGTTTTGTTTAATTTACACAAGTCTCCCTCAACAGAGTGTCAGGATTAGCATTTGTAACAATGAATGCTGCAGCTGACTTCATGAGGATTACCCCCATATTTAGAACTCCATGGCTGCATTGATTCGCGGGTATATACATTCCACACCTTTTAATTCCTTATATTCGCCACTTTTCTTTACAGATGTATCCAACAAACCTTCTGGAGAAGAGGCTCTTCCTGGACACGCATTGAGCTATTCTCTTGAAAATTGATTCAAGCTACCATGAACACTTTTTGAGCACTGCTTGCGCACTCAATGATCCCCCCTTAAACATCCATTGTTCCACCCCTAAACACTATTGAGTCCTCACTGAATACCCACTGAGCCCTCTCATAAATCCCACTGGGCCCATTCAGAACATTTGGAACCATACTTAACCTGTCCGACTGTAAAAAAAGACAACGGGTCCGACTTTACAAAAGACTTAACTTGTTCGACTGTAAAAATAAGACAACCTGTCTGACTGTAAAAAAGAAAACATGAGCCTGCTAGGAGACCCCCTTGACCCCGTTCAAACCTCATAAATACTGTATGTTTGACAGTAATTTGCTGGCAGTTAATCAACCATTAACTAACTGTAATTTTACAGCAACATTGTATGTTATTGTATTTTTAATAGTGTCACTGTAAAAATTATAGTAGCATACTATATTAAAAATAGATTTGCGGATTTTATTGTATTTTAATACTTTGTTACTCTAGCAATTACAGTAACACCTTATCGAAAAAGAAAATACTAGGTGTTACTGTATTGTTTGACTGCTTAGATGATAGTAAATTAGTAAAAAACTTCATTAAGTAATTTGAAAATTGCAGTGGAGCTTAAAAAGATTTTAATTTATTTCTATCTTTATTATGATTTCCATTTCCCTTGTGGCTTGAGGCATGATTTTGAAAAGTTTTCTCAGTGCAACAAAAAGGTTCTGGAGGGAGTTGCAACGTCGGTTCGTGGTTGTTTATCTAGAAACTTTTTATACTTGATTCTCCTCAAGTATATACTCAGTCTTTCTCCTCAGAGTCGTAAATTTTTTAAAAAATACGTGCATATAAATATCCTTACGGCCATAAAATCCAAAGGATCTGCCATAATGATGGTCAAATATCAATAAAGGAGAGGGAGAGGAGAAGGGAGAAGTAACAATGAGGAGCAAAGAAACTTGGGATTACCTTGAAATGCTACTACCGAACGGTCATCTAACGGAGGACAGACTGTTAATGCGGACTAAGATAAATATAAATATTAAACTCTTAAGTAAAGAATTCTATAATTAAAAAAAACTCGGTAAAACTAACTCTTCCTTCCTCAATAGACTAAGTTAAAACAAAATACTAAACCTGTAGTTAATAATCAGGTAATAATTATCTGTATCTCTAAGACTCTCGATCTGTTCCCGCGACCACAACTTTGTTGGCTCATATAATATATATATAATAATAATATAATAATAATAATAGGTATTTATAATGCGCTCTTCAGGGCTGTTAGCCCTCACAGAGCGCAGGTTGTGTAGCGAGTGTAGAGAAAGTTTACAGGGAAGAGAAGGCAATTCTAAAGAGATGAGTCTTCAAGAGACTTTAAAAGTAGCAAGGGGGGGGAGAGGATCGGACTTCGGCAGGAAGAACATTCCAGAGTCTAGGAGCACAAACTGAGAAGGAACGGTCACTTATCGAGCAGAGGACAGAACGAGGAGTGTTCAGGATGGGAGCGAGGTTAGACCAGAGTGCCTAGGGAGTTTGACGATGGGAGAGGGAAGACAGGAGTGCGCAACAATCCAGAACCTTCCTTCATCACACAAATAATAATAATCAGCGAATAAACATAGTTTTGTGCCATGACATAAGAATTTCAAATATCTGTATTTATTTGCGACAGGACTTTTTATCTCGGGCAACACCAGGTACGTATAGAGGCTATGAGGCCCATAACCACTGAAATCCGCAGCGAAGTTTTAAGCTTAACAACTTCAAAAACGGAGATTGTTAAAATTAGTCGAGATGAAAAGATGAACTTCGAAATGAACAAGGGTTAATAGTAGCTTCTCAAATAAAGCAAAGATAAACCAGTGTCCTTAAATCAAGAAAATGTCTTTATTATATCAAACAAAAGTCTTCCTTAAATCAAGCAAAATGTTTTCTTAAATGCAAATGTTGAAAGCGATTTCTTATATGAAGCGCCTGTTCCCCCCAAAGCGTCCTTAAATGCAGCAAAAGGCTTCGTTAATGAAGCAAGATGCTTCTTTAAATGAAAAAAATCCACCTTCCTTTCTAAATGAAGCAATGAAGGTAGCCGTAAACTACTGAAAAGGAAGCATAGGTGGATAATTAGTTCTTATTACACCAAATATAAAACATGACAAATAAACTCTACAAAAGATTAATGAGTTTCTCACATACACGATCAAACAAATTAGACGATCTAGATCCAAATCTAAAATCTTAAGCAAAAGGTTACCACCTTACTGACCAGAGATGTCGCACCCTGTTACTCACATACATAGAGAAAGAAGTACAAAGTTAGCAAAAACTAAGTTTCGGGTGCAGCAGTAAAGTGAGAAACCTCGAGTCGATTTAACCCTCTTGGTTATTTAGGAGATTACAAAATCTTCAAAAGTATGTTTGCACCTAAGGATAAACCTTAACTGAATCTATTTAACTTACATAAAAAGGAGGTGATACTGCTGCAATGCTTCAGGGAAATGTTTAAGAAGAAATGAAACTCACCACTCCTCAAAAGGAAACTTGCCGCAGAATTATCGGTGAATGGCTTCGGAATATAAATTATTATTAAAGATAGGTGTAGAAAATTGAATCGGACACTAGATCCCTTTTAATTCCTAAGGCAGAAACTTAATTGGATGATATCATAAGACTTCAAAACCAAAGAAGGCATGAGTTCCAATACCAATTTTTGGACTCAACTATTTCCTAATTAACCTCGAAGATATCTCACGGGAAATAACTGAAAAACTCGATCTTTACATGCCTAATAACTCCAAACAAATGAACAAAAAGTCATCATTCAAGTTCTATACACATGAGAAATTATCCTAATGGCTTTCAATCTGAAATCCTAAGTTAAAGAAAGTAAAAGTGAACTGAAGTAGATAAAATAGAACATCTCTGTGCTCATAAAACAAAGAAGAATAGGAGAAGGAATTATTCATACGAACAAAAAATGGCCGCAAACCCTCGAATGAAAGTGTTAATGATATATATTCTTGCCACGTTGGATTAAAGAAAATTAGAGAAAACGATGAACATGTACGAGTTAATAGGTTTCTAGAATTCAAACGAGAAAATAATCTTTCCATTTTAAATTACTTTGCCCTAATGGACACCGATCACGAACTATTAACATTCCTTCAAATGAATTTTACTGTGAGGAAAAAACCCCCACTAATAATCCTGAATTGATTATATTAAGTTTTTCAATACAAAAACTTGAACAGTACTTTTAAGTAGCAAAATATAAAACGCTTAATCGTACAGCAGCCAAAAAAGGCTAATGCCGATTGACGCTCGAAGCAGCTCGATTCCAGGTTTGGCAAAGGCAAATGAAAGCTCTTTTGTGTGGGAAACTAAAACAATTATCATAAATGGGAGCAATTATACATTTTCTGCTCATACACTTTCTCTTTTTATAAATGTATTTGTCAATAGTAAAAAAAAACCCTCGACATGACTAGATATATAAATATGTTCTAATTTAATAATGAAAAAGTTTGTAATTTTTTCATGGTCTGACTACGGAAAAATTTCGCTTTTTTTTTTCCTCTCAGTGAAATTCATTTGAAGGAATGTTAATAGTTCGTGATCGGTGTCCATTAGGGCAAAGTAATTTAAAATGGAAAGATTATTTTCTCGTGTGAATTCTAGAAACCTATTAACTCGTACATGTTCATCGTTTTCTCTAATTTTCGTTTGTCTCTTACGACTCTGTTTTCTAAGCTCTTTATTCAACTCCCCCATTCCTATCTTGAAGTGATGGATTACTCGTGAATGCGCAGCAATTATGAGTGCCTCAAGAGCGTGTCCATCTTCAGCTGACCCATCTATCGTTCGTAGAGAATAGCTATTTGATATATTAATTAATATATCGGATATCCCTCTGATTTCTTTTAGGAATAGTGATTTCTCACAGTGTACGAGGAATCCAACGTGGCCAGAATTTATATCATTAACACTTTCATTTGAGGGTTTGCGGCCATTTTTTGTTCGTATGAATAATTCCTTCTCCTATTCTTCTTTGTTTTCTGAACACAGAGATGTTCTATTTTATCCAATTCAGTTCACTTTTACTTTAGACTCCTCGGACTATGTAACTTTCACTCATTTTCACTTTCCTTAACTTCACCATTTTCAATAGAAACCTCTTCAAAAACTGTCTAGTAGAGGTGATGTTCTTGTCGATATTTACCTCATAGATTTTGATAATATTTTACGTCGAGTTTAATTGGTGTTTTTTTATTTAAAAGCGAAACCCAACGAGGGCATCTCCCGCATAAAGGTTTTAAGGAAAGATGTGGAGATGGAGTGGAGAAGTTAGAGTAAATTGAAAGTGTGAAGATATATACCCGCAGCTTTATCTGTTGTCACTAGGACAGAGATGGCACGTAGTCCTTTAGATGTCAGCTGCAGCTGACAACCTTCGTGATCTTATTGCCGTTAGTATATGCCCATATGTTGAAAGAGGCCCGTCGTCAAACGTTGGTGGGCAGATTTCGGAGTTATCTTTATCGAATACTCTACTAATTTATGTTTTCCTCCTCTCTTCCCCTCTAAGAAGATCAATGCTCATGCCCCCGCGCATGTACGCAAAATTCTCTTATTTGCAACAATCCTAGGGCATAGTTGCAGTCCTCGTGTACCTCTCCCAGTGACCTCATATATTACGGGATAATGGCGAGTTGAGAAGAGTATCACTCCCTCCGATCACGTAACACCGTACATAGTCTCCAACCATTCGGGTACTTGGGTATGCGTCAATTTCTCTTCCCCTTACCTCACCAATTGTTGTGTCGTCTCCCAAAGCATTCATTTAGAGATGCCTCAGCCAACTTTCGCTTTAGAGATTTAAAGAAAAATGTCTTATTCGGTGAGACTATTCGTCTGTTTGTCGGTCTATCTATTTAGTTGTCTATCTAATTCCATGGCCCGAACCTTTCCTAAGTGTGGTCTTTAAATCAGCTTAGCCAGACCTAATTCCACAGTTTGCCACACCTGACACTAATCTCGGTGATAAATGTTATTGCACTCGGGCTCTAATGCCATGAGCACCACATTATTTCAACTCCCATTCATTATCTTCTTCTGCATAAGTATGGAAGGCATGCTATGAGAAGGCGTTCACAACTTTCCCCATAAATTCAACGTTTTAGCCTTTCACACACAACTAGAGGAATTGGCACAACCGAACGTCCAGACAGATCCATTCTCTAGAAAGTCTTAGGGAATGTAATTTAAGGTTGCTCCGTTCAGTCCCTGTTTTGGAGGTTGAACCCTCTTTCTGGTGGGGGGGGGGGCAGACTAGCGTAGGTTGCTTCTGTAATGGTATATAATATTTTTTTAAAGCGTCCATCTGGCATAAGTCACCGCAATTGTTTTATAGCCTAATGCTAGGGGGAATAAAGAAACAAAAACAGACACAAAAAACGCCCCCAAACAAACAGAGAGCCAGAGGCAAAAGCAACAACGAGAAGGAAAAGTAAGCACGCCCCAGCGTCAGGAGGGAGCCTGCCCTGCCAGGCGCGGGACCATGCGACCAACAACAAAGAGTGTCAAATTAAATAAGGGAGGTTGCGTCCTTCAATAAGTCAAATAATCCAATAGGTTGTGAGCACGAACTTGTCCCGTGTACAAGGGGCAAGATAAGTAAATAAGTTAATGGAACCGTTAGTTCTGGTACCTATCCATATTGTGTGTCTGATGTTACTCAGAGAAGTAGTGTATATACGTGTGTGTGTTTGTCTATGTGCGCGCACACCACCCAATGAAACCGACTTCCATGCATGACAGAAACTAAAGTAAGAGAGTTGCGCAACCTTCCATCTATAGCCTCTCAGGTAGTTTAGCTGAGATTATCAACCTTCTTGCGAGGATGTCCTCGATTTATTGTTGCATTTTTAAAATAAATATAATAATAATAATAATAATAATAATAATAATAATAATAATAATAATAATAATAATAATAATAATAATAATAATAATAATAATAATAATAATAATAATAATAATAATAATATGTAATTATTTTTATAATGACCTTTATTAGACGAAAGGTTTAAGAAAGCATAAATTATAATCGAGCGTTTAAAACTCGTCCAATAACGTCCCTCTTGCAGCTCAATAGCGCTCATTAATCACCCACAAATTAGTCAAACTAAATTTTGATCGAAAATAGAAAATAGCACCCAAAATATTTAAAAAAAATTTTAGTTGTAAATTCTGAGCTCGGTGTAAATTCGCCTGTAATTACTTGAATTCCTCTTATCAGGGCTCATCTCAAATAATGATAACAGGATTCAGGTCAGAATTCTGAGAAGTTCCAAATTTAGTGGATAGGTTCTCTTTGTGACATCCTTGGTATAAATGAAATATACACTATTTTTAGGAAGGCACTCCTTGAGATAAACAATAAATTGATGAATTACACTGCAATCAACCACTCCACGATATGCAGCTATTACAGCAGCGGTAAGCTCCTCAAAACTGCATCTGGCACGCTTGAGTGGCACTCCTCAGCCAGGCCAAGAAAGTGCCTATATAGAATAGACCAATTTAACATCAATTAAAATAGGTGTATCAATTGATTATTTTAACATTAATTCTAGCTTTCACAGACTACCATTAGTGAAAGTAACCAGATACCTTAGCTGTATTTATTGCATAAGAACAAAGGAACAGAAGGAGTCTTCAAAACTCTAACCAATAGCCTATAAGAGGCAACCCCTCTTCTCATCCCCAAGCTCACTTTCACTTTGTATCCTCATCCATAAAACTATCCAGTCTATTTTTAAAAATCTCTAGCGTGGACACTTTGATCACATGGCTTCTAAGCCCATTCCATTCATCTACCATTTGATTAGTAAACCCTTTTCTACCAATCTTTTCCTAAACCTAAACTACGTGTCCCATCTTGTTCACTAAAATTAGAACCTTACCAATGTCTCCACTATTGGTGAAGGAGGAGAGGAGAAACAAGATGTGAAACCAGGTTCTTCTTTACTGAAGTTTTGCTCCTCTGGAGCTTCCTCAGATTGACATGAAGCTAAACTAGAAAAATGGGTGGAAGATATACACTACCGAGAAAAATAAGAGAAAGATTTTTCTCTATTAAAATATTAAAATATGTTGTCGTACTCACTATGTCACCACACGTGAAAGTGATTCCTGAGGTCCGTGAGAGAACTGTTTCCTTGAAGACTTCAGAGAAGACTCTTTCTGCAAATTCAAGAGAAGTAGGAAGGTCCAACAGTTTTATTTCCTGTGAGTTGAAGTTATACAATGAAAAGAAAACCTACAAATCTCCTGCAAAAGTCGGTCGACTATAACCACCGTCCAAAAAGATAGAGCTATTAGGTGTTTCTCTATTAAGGATGCCTTCAAGACTCTAGCAGGAATTTCTCGAAAAATTAAAACCAATAGTGACAAAGAAGTGAACCGGTTCAGTGTCCCGTTGCCTCAATGCATCTGGATTATCGCTTGGTTCTCTGGCAACTAAACCAATTATCAGTAAGAAGAACTAGAAGGCCAGACTCGAATATGCAGAAGCTCATGTTGTTTGGAGGGATGAAGATTGGGAGAAAATTAATTTTAGCGAGGAAGTAAATTTCATTTAGTTGGATCTGATAGCAGAGGCTTTGGTAGACACGCTTCAAGTTACAGACTTAACCCTAAATGTGATGAAAAGTCTTCTAAGCATAAAGGAGGCAGCGTTATAGTATGGTGGATGTTTTTGTCTGGAACATTTGGTCCACTATTGCAAATAATTGGAACAGTAAATGAGAATACGTACCTAAACCTCGTACAACAACCTATTATACCTTTACTCCGAGTATCTCTGAACTAGCCAGCAGTATTTATGTAGGGAAAAGCACCCTGCCATATTGTAAAGCGAGTAAAATACTATTTCTAACAAAAAAGATATCGAACTAATGAAGTGGCCTTCTCTGGAAGATTATTGGAGAACAAGTTCGAGACCAGTAGGCTTCAACTGTGACGAATTTATGCACGAAAATTGAGCAAGAATGAAACAAAATGGCACCAGAATTTTGCAAGAAACAGGTGTGGTCCTGTGATTGTCTTTGCGCCGAAGTAATCTAAAACAAAGGCGTAAGCACCTCATATTAAGTGTTTTAAGTTTCATCGTTATTAAATCTTGCTTCGTTTTTAGTCTATCTTCTTGATAAACAATTCTGTGAATGAACGTTTTCTTATTTTGTACGTGTTCATATTTCATTTTGTTAGTTTATTTAGTATAATTTCTTGAAGATACGACTGTATCATATGAAATCTTCATAAAACATATTAAATGTATGCCTTTATGTATCATGGAAATTTCATTTACCTTCTCATCATCTTTTTGAAAATATTTCAATAAAGGAAAAGCGTTCTCTTATTCTGCTCGGTAACGTAGGAGAATCGGCCAGAGGTCCGACCCCTCCTGCCCCATTAGGAGCAGAAGGGGAGATAAACCTCCATTCGATTCTTTCCCGTCCTTCTACCCCCTCCTCTCCAAAGTCCCACCATGTTTGGTGAACCGGAAAGAGTAGGAACGGCGGAGGCCGAGGAGGGAGGAGAGGAGAAGTAGTGAAATAGGTGAAAAGAGAAAAATCAGTAAAAGAGAAGTTGATATACGTTGACATCCTTCTTGAGTACATGAGGATGGGGGGAGGATAGAAGATAAGATTGGAATACTTCAATTATTTTGGATGTAGTAGTTAAGGTAGAATCTGAACCACGAGTTCCTAATTTACTTATCTGTCATTCTTCTCCCTATATCCAGTCGCTCACCCCAACCTCTCCATTGGTGGAGGGAAAGCCGCCGATCTCTGTCACTTGATCTCTTGTTCATGCTCTCTCAACAAGATTGGCGGTTCGTCAGGTCCCTGTACTAATTTAATCACTGTTACATTCATGGGTGTTTTGTAGCATTCATGCTGTTATGTTGATGTGTGTTTGAGCTTTAGCGTGAGTAACTTTGTTCGTGTTTATCCGTTTGTAGTGATTTTTTTTATGTCTGTATCGTATCTATTTAGGCCAGTTGTGTTGATTATGGGTTTTCCATTGACACACTGCACTATATTACACTTCTGTGTTTAGCACTTTGTCACTTTTTGGTGCCTTCATCCGGTGTTAATTATTTCGGGTTTCATCGAGAGTCTTGTCTTCCTGTGAAATGACTTCTTTGGGAGTAAGTTTTGCATAGCCGGTAAATTTTGTATTGGTGTTGTTTAATTTCATCTTTGGGTATTTTTTAGCTCCTTTGGAGCTAACGGCTGTCTATGGACGCAATCTGCTTTCACTCCACTGGTTCATTTTAAAGGAGGCAAAGGTAAGCCACCTTACGAATTATGTTGAAGGATCCGGACTTATTGTTGAATCATTTTGCCGTGCCTATTAGCGCTGCTTCCAATGCCTTGTTTCTCCTTCTGTCGGATGCATGTGAAACCGCTTTGGCTAAGTTGTGCATTGTTCAGCGTCCAGCAGGTGTACCGTGAGAGCATCACTGAATATCCTTGCACGGATATCCTGCCTGTGCTTCCTTACTCTGATTTCTACGCCCCTCTTTATCTCGCAAAAGCAAGTCATGGAGCAGTGGTTACATGTTATCCCGTATACTCCGGCTTCTTCAACATAAGTAGGAATGTGGCAGAACAAGTGTTTCAACCCCTTCCTTTGCCTCCTTTACCAGGAACCGATTCAATTAATTCACTTCGCGGCCATGGAATACCCTAGTATGATACGTCTGTGATTCAAGACGTCATCATTTTGGACGCATACAGAGAAGAAAGTGACAGTGGTTATCACTAGCAAAAGAAGAGGAGATAGGCAGAGTCAACGTCAAACTCACATAGAGGTCGAATTATGTATATCGCTTAAAAGATTATAGAGAAAAGAGTGAAGATATTAATAGAAAAAAAATCAATAGAAGTTAGGATAAGAAATCACGACACAGATAGCCTAAAGGGTTGAGGGGAGATACCATTCCCTTTTTACAACCTATACAGCAAAGATTCATCAGGATTATACATAAAAAACTTCCGAGAACAAGGAAATACCCATAAGAGACATCAATATAACCTAACCTAAGCTAACCCAAGATTTAGGACTATGAAAATGGGGATTAACCGGATTGACTAAGGATTACTCCAAAGTAATTGACCAATTATACGAAAGTTTATTTAGCTAATATTGCTAATTATATAAATAGAATACGCGATATTTACACACAAAAAAGAATGAAGAGAGAGAACGCTACACCAGTATTAGAAAAATTATAATAAAGAAAAATGATATAAAGATGGAAGATATCTTGAGGTTCAGGCACCAACTCGCTAAACGGACTACTTTCAAAACTATAATACTCTACAAAACGGAAGAAGATTTATCAGCATGACCTCCATGCAACAAAGCATTCACTTACAAACCTCATATACTTCCTTCCACACCTCCTTCACTTTACTATCCTTTACATCATTCGGGCTGAAAATTTTACACGTGAGACAGGGGAAATAAAATAAATATTGAATAGCAAGAACATACTAAACACCACCTGTTACCTGTCACGCCAACACCTGCATTCCAAGCTTTGCTTTTCTACTCTTTACTCATCCTCTCCCTCTTTGGTCCCCGACTTCTCTGCCTCTCTTGTCGGAGTCCGTAAGGCTTCAGCGAAACTTTCTGTCTCACACCTCTCACCTTTCCTTTAATTTAATTTCATGTCATTTTCTTCTCATAGTTTCTCCTCACTTGAAGAAGCTCACGGGGAGCGAAGCATCAGTAAATAAGAACCTTGTAAAAAATGTGGTTTCTCTTACCCTTCCTCTCCATTTGTTGTTGAAGACACTCGTCTCTACAGTTACAACCCTAAAATTTCTACAAGAGTTGCTGTGAAGGGAATTTGCGATACCGAAGGAGAAACTCTCGAGGTGATACAGCGTTGAAACTCTGGGGATCTTACCATTGACGATCAACTACGTTCCGGGCGACTATAAACCTTTCACAAAGAGGCTTTAGTGTCAGCATTGAACGTTGAACCTTCTGAAGGAAGCCTTGATCTTGCGAAGGTTGTTGGAGTGTCATCCCATCAGATGTGCTGAACTGATTGCATCAAATGGATTTTGTTCACAAGAAGCCCCGATTGGATCCATATGGCCTCACCGAAGAATAAGCTGCCCGGAGAGTAGAGATTTGTAGCCAACTTCTAAATAAATCAATGGACCACCGATTCTGGAAGTGAATTATCACATCAGATAAGAAGTGCGAGTACTTGGTTAATCACGATCAGAGAGGAAATGGGTTCCGCGAGGTGAACAACCGGCCTTCGTTCCACAACGGAATCGGTTTGATAAGGTCATGATATCAGTCTGGTGGAATTTCCAAGGAGTACATACTTTCGAGCTTGTTCGATGGTTGCACCATCAACGCTAAACCTTATTGCAAGTAGCTAGACCCCGGGTTCGACAAACTAAAGAAGTAGTATTCTGCTTTGATCAATCGAGGTCAGGCTTTACTTCTGAAAGACAACGCGAGGCTACACACTGTCAGTTTGACTATGGAGAAGTTCAAACACATGGACGGTGTTGAGATTCTTCCACATCCACCAGTCAGTCCCAATGCCACCTAATGGAACACTTCCTCCGCGACCAGCGATTCAACACTTTTGATGGAGTGAAGCAAGCTTGTTTACAGCATTTTTTATATTTAAAGCCAGATGACTGGTTTCTGGGACAGATTCGGATGCAAACTGATCACTGGAAGAAGATCGTAGAGAATGATGGACTTATTGTGAAGAATGAATGTTGTTGTTGCTCCATAAATTTTGTTGTTTTATTTCCGCTTCCTAAGGGAGTCAGAACTTTCTGGCTAACTATATATTTGCATTAAAAATAAAAGTTGGATTCACAAACCCTTAAGTAGGTATTTTTATTTGGGGAAATACTCCACAAAGTGGACGAAGGTCATCATACAGCATACTACATGTAAGCCGAGAGCTTTGCCACCATGCTACATTAGATCCCCTTGAAGGAGTCGTGGATACTCCAAAGAGAATTGTACAGGAGAGAATACCAAACCTGCTCAAAGAACTTCATATAAATTAGCTGTATATTTGACCCTAGGCTAATAACGATCAGGTTTTGATAATATCTAAAAAGGCTATAAAATTCTCAAATGTTTTTGATGTTAGTCCTTATTTTGTAGGATTAACTATAATGTGTTAATAGATATAAGACATCAATAGATTACTAAAATAATGATAAATGTGTATTTAAGTATTTAGTTATGTACGAATAAAATAAATGCTCGTAGAAAGGAAGTAATTGTAAGTTAATTAATCATTGTTATTTAACGGAGACATAGTAAAAGAAAAATATGTTATAACATAACAGCATAGCGAAAAGCGGCCAAAATTCTTTTTGTAAAAATTAAGGTAGTCACAATAATTGATATCATATAAATTACATGTAATTATTCTAAATATATTCATGAAGAATTATTATATATAATTTTATTAAAAACATGGTTATTCTTTTATTTTAACTAAAGATCTGGCGCGATTTTTAAGCTTTAACGGTAAATAATGGCCCTAAAATAGAATTCACGAACATTTAGAGAGCCCATTTCTTGCAAGGTGGATTATGATCAATAATGAAGCCTCACAAAGGACTGTCATATAAATCCTATGAAGTCTTGAGAGGGGCACGCAAATAGTTATGTGCATACAAATAATCTAAAAGTGTATATCAGTCTCCATAAATAAGAATAAATATGTGTAAATGATATATAACATCTCTGTAAAATAATAATGTATAGCTTTCGTCCATGTAAATAATAAGACAAAAGTGCCTGGCAAGGCGGAATAGGTTCAACAACAAAGTCTCACAAATGAGTATCATGTGAATCTTATATAGGTTTGTAACATGCACATAAATGGAACATTCAAATAACTGTAATAATGAATTAATGTAAGACAAAAAAAATTACTTCTAAATGATGTCAAATTACACTTTAAGAATCTATACAAAGCAGAATATTTTTTGAGAAAGCAAGTGAAATAGTTGTGTTCCCACGCGAATGTACAAACATATACATATTAAGAAACAGATGTAGCCAAAAGGTCTAGATATAGATAACGGAGGCAGGGAAAAACAGCTGGACACACATAGAACGGAATCTGATCTGACCAGCCAGAGTTTGCATGCACTTGTGAAAGGGAGAAATCATTCTTGCTATGGATGTTGGCTTGCTAAGCCTTTGACTCCGCCAAGCAGTCTTTTATATTAGAGGTCACACGCACCCAATTAGCTCCGCCCCGCGTTCAGATTAAAAGAAGAGAAGTCACACCGCCTAAATTGGCGTTGGTATAAATAGACGGGCTGAAACATTCTTCTCATTCATTCTCATTCTGATCTGTATATTATTACTATCAACCAGTCAAGAGGACAACCTCCAGCCTAAAAATTAAGTAGGGCTGAAGAAATAGTCCTTGTCAGCAGTTATGGGGTGCTCCTCTCCCAAGGAGGTAGATTCCATGACCGGTGACCACTTGAAAGATGGAGAAGAAGAAGACTGGTGAATTCTCCATCATAAATATAGCGTCTACCACCTCAATCTTCGGTCCGGTTACGCCTTAACCCCTATACACACAGTGATGGGAGCGCCATATTTTTTGTGGATAAATATTTTGTATTGATTAATTAAAATAATCTAATATGAATGTTTGTGTGGAGATAGTGTACAAATAATTGTTTGAAGAAGGAAAACGTTTTAAATACATGTTGTCAGGCGTTTAGGCGATTAATCATAAGAATACGATTAATGTGTTGATACATGGAAATAAATAAATTTGAATTTGGTTCGAACTGAGATCTGTGAACTTAAAGATAATTTTGTATTCTATTGTTGGACCTGATTTAATCTAATTAATATATTATTAGAAATGTTTTTTTTATAATTATAATGATGTTGACAATGTAATAGAGATTTTTGTATTAATGGTGTATAAAAAAACGTTATTTTAAAATTGAACTCAGAGTGGGCAAGTTTCGCTATTATATGGCGTGTGAAATTATCTAAACATTATTATTAAAGATAAAAACAAGAACCAAGACAAAATTATTTAAAGACAATTTCTAAGTAACCGCTCTGTTGAAAATACATTACGAAGAATTGAAGGTCTGAAGTTAATATTATCCCTAAACCACGAGAGCTCTTGGTTCAGCCATATTCCTAGCCGAATCAATTTGAAGCTAGAAGCATCCTGCTATTCAACAAATATCAAATTGGAGTCAGATCAATATGCTTGTGGCATCATCTTAACTGTTATCTCCACATCTCAGTGGTAACACATCAATTCCAATTTACTTTGAAGAAATCAGCCGTATTTCCACTAGCCCTACTTCTAGCTACTGTAAATGGACTAACTTTGCTATTCCCAGGATTCTCGTTGGATGTAGTGCTGAGAGCTCCAAATTAACTCTCCTTTCTAAATCCTTCGCTCTTGCATCTTCTTATTACACTACACACTCTTGCAGTCCAGATACAACGCAACCTTTCCCTACTCAATTACTCCACATACATTAAAAACACTAATATTCAGGCTAATTTTGACTTATACACTCAGCTTGAGTTATCTTCCTTTTAAGCAACCTGTTGCACTTAGCCACGTGTATTTATTAATGATATTTAAAAATTCCTTATCTTATATAAAAAAAGTCCATTCGCAAGAGATAAGGAGTAACACACTACTTCACCAATTATCACTATAAAGAAATGAAGAACAACACACTAATTCATGGTAATAGTTAAGGTGTGTATCTAGCCAGGCGAGCTCTGATCTTAGGCGACTAGTAGTTTGCGAACCTGCCTTAATCCAGGCGGATCCTCAACCGGATAATGAAATAGACATTATCCTGGTGCCCTCGCTGGTGAGCCCGAGGGCACCAGTGGCCGGTCTTTTTTTGTGGAGAGGTGCCAAGAAGTATTATGTTTTGATACCAAACAGTCTTCAGGTAGAACATTTGTCGCCCCGGGCAGAAGGACCTGTTCAGCGTCAGAGGTATGTGTATATAGATACCCATCGGCAGGATTCCTTGCAACAGAGTGTGTGTGTGTGTGTTGTGTTGCGAAGAATAGAGAAGAAAGAAAGCAGTCTTGTAATTGGCTATGTGTGTGATGAGAAGTGTAAGATCTACCCACTGGAGTACAGGGATAAGCCCAGCGCGTCCACCCATTGGTAGCCAAAGCTCAAAGTGGGCTGACGTTTGTATCCGCTCTTGCCGGGACCGAACCCGGTACCGCGACGTTAGAGGAACAACACCGCACCCACTCGACTAGGAAAGCTCACGACTGCACAGTAACACGGTCAGACGGCAACTATACGTTAACATACAGTTGTATGATATAACCTGACCCATAAGTGGGTAGAAACTCTTCTTCTCCTATGATGAAAAGAGCGATTGCCAAAATAGCGAAGTTATTTTCAGGGATGTTTGGTTGGTTTATTTTATACAATCACTTATCTGCCATGGATTAGGAGCATCTCCCAGACGTTCACGATGAAATATCAAAGAGGTTTGCCAGGGCCAAAGTAAACGCGTACATTAAATAATTTACAGTAATGAATAAAACGGCATTTATAAACTTTAGTGTAATTTGTGGATTAAAGAGGCATTGTTCAAAATCGAAAGGAGAAAAAGCACCGAAACGAATTATTTTGAACTTGCTTTTGCTATTGCGATACAAAGCAAATCGAAATAGGATTAGGTAAAGATAGTCCCTCCCATTTTACCAAGTAAAAATCATCCCTCCCACTACACTAGTAAAGCTAATATTCCCCCCCCTAAGGATAAAATAAAAAAATTGTTTAAAAGTTTATTTAGGAACCTATTTGTTAGAAAGTTTATTTTAAAACAATTAAAATGGAAACTTTGTAGAACTCTAGGAATTAAATTTTAATAACTTAATTACAACGGTATTGGCTTCCAATCGTATCGCAAAAAACTATTGAAACTATTTCAACTCACATAAATTCCTGTAGATAAGAGTTTAGCATTTCTCCCTTACATCTTCGCATGCGTTTAATTCTTAGTTTATTTTTATTCCAGTAGCTTTAAAATGGTGATGTCATAACCACGTATACCACCCATTTTACCAAGTAAAAGTCATCCCTTCCTCAATTAACCAAGTAAAGTTAATCCCTCCCCCAATTAACCAAGTGAAGTTAATCCCTCTTTTTTGTCTTAGGAGGGACTATCTTTACTTTAACCAATTGAATATCCATTTATTATATAAAATTTCAGTATGAGCTAATTGTTATTCATTTTTTAACTTTCTTTCTTTATATTCGAAGTGTGAATCAAAACTTTCATTAGTTTTGAGGTTTTACTATGAAAATAGTTTTACTATTTCGTGTAACAAAATGGCAGATTCTGCTACCTGCTGCTGATATATCTTTAGGAGATTCTACGCTCAGTCTCCTACTTCCTCACTGGTGATTTCTTGTCTTAGAGGCGGTCTTTTATATTTTTCTGCCTTATATATTTGTTTTTGATAAGGAACTGAATAAAGATCGAAAGTACTCAGAAAACCTTTTCTTTTCCTGCGGGACATTGCATAGAAACATTTTGCCAAAATGTAAAATAACACTTCTAACCATTTTTTTAATATTATATATCTTTTCATAACTTTTGTGTATTATTTAGTAGTATTAGATCTTTTAATTTCAATTGTGGCATATAAAATAAATTACGAAGAAATGCTACCAAGGGCGTACAAAAAGCGTCTTATATGGTCACGATCCGTACAAAAACACTTTTTTTCAAAAATGACACCATAAATCTAAATTGGTAAATATAAGTTCTGTTTGTGCAAAATTAAGGTATTTATGTAAGCTACCTTTTGGGTAGCTAGCTTTAAAACTTAAGTTTTGATGACCCCAAAACCAATAGCAGCACGATCCGTTTCCACCTGATCATATATATATATATATATATATATATATATATATTAGGGTGATGCTAAATAAGGGCAACAAACTTTTGAGTTTAGAAGCCCCACGATACGATCTCAAATAAATTTGTGTTCTAATAAAATGACCCTGGCTAAATTTCATGTCAAAATTCAAATATCTTAAGGTCGGCCGCTCTTTGAAAATCTGCTGATTTCCAAGACCCCCAGGTGGTATCAGCAAGTGTCTCGTACTTTCTTTTAAGTGGAAGTTCCCCAGGAGGTCTCTTATACCATTTTCCTTTCATTTATTACATCATGATTCAGAGTAAACTTGATAGAGTTTTTCGTATCAAATTTACATCTTACTCTTTATAAGAGACATTAGTGCCTTTTTGTTTTATGTGCGACCTTTTTTCTTTAATTTGATACAACTTGCAGAAAATACTGTTTCTGTTGTTCTTCATTAGTGAGAATTTTGTTGTAATTTTCTATCAGTTTTACTCCTCTTTCAGCAATGTCATTAACAACTACCATGCGGTTAACAACAGTTTTTGCCACCTAAAAACTCTCTTCTTGAGGCCAATCTTCCACCGGTCTGTCTAAAAAGGAAGATTATAAACTCTTAATCTTGAAGAAGAACATGATGTTCTTTTTCAAGATTAAGAGTTTATAATCTTCTTCTCCCCAGGGTCAATAGCTAGTTGTGTTTTCTTTGGTGGATCTGGGTCTGATGGTGTTGTAAGAGCTTCTTTCATTTTTTGTTTTCCCTCATGACTGATTTCATTGTCAAAGAAAGCCATAGCAACTAACTCTTCGGACAAATGCCACAAATGATTCTTCAATTTTTGCAAAACTCTGCTATCTAGTTCTTTCATTTCATTTATATTTGTCTAATTTTGAAGGCTCTTGGGTAGCCACAAATAATTTCATGGAACAGTTGCAGCACTGGGAACAAAGAACCTATGTTTGATATAAATTGAAGCAGAAAACCAACAAACTTTCCTCGGACCTTTCTTTTGTTTTGATGTTATTTTGAATTGCTTTTTGAACATAAAGATTTTTCTCGAATATATCAGCTTAACCTTCTAACATGCTCTGTGGTAAGCTCCTGGTTTCTTGAAATTTATTCCAGTGGATGAAGTGCCACCTAGCAAGATTATTGTCAGTTCTAAAAGCTCTTTATAATCATCACAAGGTTGCTGTTCACTCAGTTGTTTGGATGCAAAAGCAATCATTTCTTCCCCCTTTCTTGCTGAGGAAAGCTTTCTAATAAATCAAATGATTTCAACTCTAGTGTGTTCTAGTTTGATTTAAATCGTTTGAATACCTCAATGTTAGGACCTGAAGATGGTGATGGTTGTAATGTAGGGGCCACCGCTGATTCTAAGAGGATTTGACAAATATGGTGTCCTCAAGGAAGCCATAGCAAATCTTTTTCCATACTTTGTTCGATTAGGACACAAGCTCCATTTTTATGCCCTGTGTTTGATGCTGTTTTATCAAAGCACATTCCTTTTACCTTCTCTGTTGAATTCCAATCATAAATTTCTGTATATACAGCAGTTGCAGTGTTTTTGTCCGTTCCATGATCTATCTTTGTTACTCTAAGCAGTTGTGTTGCTTCACTACCATACTACATATTAGAACTGGAAGACGATCAAATACTTCATCTCCAGTAATGTCTTATAAAAGCTTGCCATTCTAATGTTCGATCAATGGTTTGTCAGTTTTAAAGCTTCTAATGATATTTTCACTTATCTTTTTTCTTCCTGGCTGTCTTTCTCTACGAAGTGAGGAGTAGCTTACGCTGTAATCTTCCGGATTTTTCCCAATATTTGATATAGCTGGAATAAGAATTAGATAAGCAGATCGATCACTGACTTTAGACACATCTAATGCAGATAGTAGATTTTCATTAATAACTCTTTTCTTCTTTCTTTGTTGGCCCTTGTTTAGATGTTGAAGGTTGGTTTAGATCAATCACTTCTGCACTTGATATTGCGTCACTGCTAGAAGCACTAGTCCTGGCACTGCTGTCTTCTAGAACTACAGTTTCATCTATAGAACTTTATTGACGAATATGCAACTTTTCTAAAGATGTTGCTTCTTTGCGGCCAATTCTCGGTGCTTTTCATCTGCCCCATCTACTCACATGATCTTACCTTTACGACCTTCCCTCTGTAAATGTATAAATTCTTTATCTTCTTCAATAGTTATTAGTTCATCAGCCTTGTCATGCGCAATATCAAATAATTGACACAAACTTTTCTTCCATTTATTGTCTTTTGCTATTGAAAACTTCGATTTCTTTCCTTTGCTCTTTTTCGACATTTGCCACTCATCGTGCAATTCGCTTAGTTTCTTTACAGCAATACATTTCTGCGTTGTTGGTATTGCTGCCTTCTGCCAAACGTTCATCACATCATTAACAGTTGAAGTTAAAGCTTCTCTAACGGTTTCGCTTTAAGAATTTCTGCAATTCTTTAATAAGGAAAGTACTTCTTTATTTGATGGCAACACACTTTGATTTAATGTATCTATTTATTGGCCAATCAACCATACACCTGTTGTGGTTCGTATCATGCTTGTAACAAGAAGACAAATTAATTGAGAAAAACACAGAATAACACCATACTCTGTCAATGCCGAACACACACTGAGCTCATCCCCCGCAGTGGCAGTGACCTACTGCTCAGTTCATATTTACTCCTAGAGTTAGGACTCACTAGTAGTATAAAACATGCAATTAACCGTTTATTTTCACTGTATTTTAGTTTAAATTTATAATAACACTTCCTATATATTTTAACCTGTAAATAGAAAGAAAATTACAAACTTAGGTTTCGCACTCAATTTTCATTTTCTTAAATATTTTGAAAGAGTGGGCGCGACATCTGAATATTATTTAATTTGTCTAAAATTTTGCAGTGTTTTTATAACATACATAATCATATTAGAGGGTATCCCACCAAATCTGGGTTGGGTTGTATCACCATAATATATATATATATATATATATATATATATATATATATATATATATATATATATATATATATATATATATATATGTTCTATAGGTTTGCTTCTAAAAAGGCTTATTTTCAGGTTGAGGATAAATCCCAAAATGAGACATGTAAAATTTCTCATTTAATTAAGTACAACGTTTCGGGTACCTTACCCATCTTCTGGTCTATAAGATAGATTTAGAACACGTTTAAAATTACAAAAATTATAATACACACAAGGATTACAATAAATTATTTATTTAATTGAAATTATGACAAATCGTTTGAAAACTATTGAAACTTTAGATATGGATCAATTATGGGTACTTTAAATATGCATAAATATAACACTAGTTGATGCAATTATTGGTTGACACAGATATTAGTCACTTAATGAAGCAGAAATAGTAATAAATTTTTGAATAAATTGAAAATGTGAAAAAATCATTTGAAAACTTGACACTAAATATAGATGCTTTAAATATGGATAAATATAAAAAATATACTAATTGGGGCAATTAATTGGTACACAAAAATATTAGTCACTTTTAGTATACGGCAAAAGCGGAGAGACTGAGGAAAGATTATAGAAGGAACCGATTAAAGATTAGTAGGTTGTGAAAATATTCTGAGTGATTTATGAAATGAGAAGGGGAAAAGCAGTTGAATAACAAAAACATGCATACCTATCTATTACCTTACTTCCTTTTCTTTTCACGGTATTTCATATATATAGGGCTGCTTTTCGATTTAACTGCCCACACATGGACTATTTTGAGCTATTTAATAAATGAAGCTTATTCTAAATCGCTATTAACACCCAAATCTTCTCCACCTTTGAGATGACAAAAGTGATTTTTACAAATATACCGGATATAGATTTTAATGGAGAGAGAAATAGAGGCAAATATCTAGATGGAACTACAAGGATGCAGAAAGCGTAGCAGGGATAAAATCACAAAAAATATCAAGGGTAAACTCAACAAGGCACTGGCAAGGATATTCGAGTTCCGCAACGGATTCTTAGCTATTAGTCACAAAAGAAAACCGCAAAAACTTTACACACCGCAAAAAAATAAAACTCAAACCGATAGTCGGCAGACAGCTGGTCTTGCTGATTGGATAACAGACAGCAGATGACATTGAAGAGAAACTTTATTACCAGGAATAATAGGCCAAAATACAAATCGAAGAAACAGCGAGAACTCTGAAAATTGTATTCAACTAAGCAAATATTGCAAGAAACTGATTTCCAAATAGTTAGCTTTAGGGTAACACTAGGGCCAGAAGTGGGCACTAAATACCCTTAAAGTATTTAAATAATAAATACATGAGAAAAATGTATTTAGATGCGAAATAATAAATACATTCTTAAAATATATTTAGTATTTAAATACTAAATACATTAAATGTATTTAGATACATCTTTAAATACATTTCAAATACATGATATATGATGACAATCGGTAAGGACCATTGCTATCACAACAAAAAAGTATCCATTAAAATGAAATTTTATATTATAATCACTAATGTAGGATTTGATTACAATTGGACTTAAGCACTACAGAAATAAAGAAAGTTCCATAGAGTTAAATTTCAGTTAGTTATTTATATCAGCATTACATTTAAGTAATATTAGTTGCTGAAATGTTTCGTCAAATAAAGAACTCCTTTTTGGAGATAAGGTCTATCCTCCTAAAGAGAAGAGCCATTCCACAGGAGATGAC
Organism: Ceratothoa steindachneri; assembly: GCA_963969495.1. NCBI lineage: Eukaryota > Metazoa > Arthropoda > Malacostraca > Isopoda > Cymothoidae > Ceratothoa > Ceratothoa steindachneri. The sequence continues at coordinate 92,671,592 of OZ018324.1, forward strand.
GATGGAAGGGTGGTGTTGTATTTAATAAATAATTTTTTTATGTTTGGATATCTATCTAAACTTTGAAGTGTTTTATTTGAATCCTGAAGGTTATAGGGGTTCGATAACGATTTCTCTCTCGTTATTTGGTAGGCTGGGTTATGTGATCAACGAGCTTCCTTAGGATAAAGGAAAATATATATAGCTGGATTCTTTATTCCTTGGTAAATAGCTGGAATAAGCCTTGAAATGGCGAACAGTAATGACAGATTCTTTCTTCTTGAATAATAATGATAACTCTCTCTCTTTCCCCTTAAATCTTAAATCTTGAATCTTGAAAGAGAAAGATAGAATTCAATGGGCAGGAGTTTGGAAGAGAGGGTGGATGGTAAGAATACAAAAGTACACTTATATAAATAGTCATTCTATCTACTCATAATTATACAAAATTCAACTAATCAGGATTGAGATACATTTAATTGTCATACTTATGTTCATTTTGGGAATAACAAACTTTAGCGTTAACAAATTGACCAATCAGCTTTTAGACATAAGCACTGCAATAATTTTCCAATTAGCGTCACGATATATTTAAAAAATTAATAACGCTCAAACATTTTCCACTTTTGTCTCCTACTATTTTCTTCGCTTTCCTATCCTAAAACTTTCTTCTTCCTCTCATTCTCACTAATATCCGCCGTACTCACAGTGCTTGGAATTTACTTTGGCTCTAGTCAGTGTGACTATGGGGGGCTACAAAGGAGTACTGCGCCTTCCCCCTCCCTCCTTGGCTACACCATGAGGGCCAAGGGGGTGGGGGGGAGGGTCGGAAGAGCTGTTATTTGTCTCCCACTTCTCCTTTAATTTCATTTCATTTCCTAATTTTTAAGCCCTCAATCAGAGATCGGATCCAGCACACGCTACCGAATGTATATTCTCGGTAAAGGAGGTAAAGGTTGGTGGAAGTGACATAAATGGCGTGAACCTTTTCGTACGAGGTCTTACAAGGAGAATTACAGTAGCTCCCAAGTAGCATTGACTAAAAAATGTCGCTCTTTGTGACCCGCACGATTTGTGCTCCAAAAAAGTCCATCACTTTGGCCCTTTACCTCACTACCCGGCACAGGAGGCAACGGTTTCGGAAGGCTCCTTCACTGACCGAGTACACTGAGATTTTCGTTCCTTTATTGACAAGAGGATATACTGCATACTGGGGAGTTTAACTTTCCATTTACAAAAGAGGGAATACAAAGCGTGAAGTCAATCTTTCCTTTTAAGAAAGAGATTAATACAAAGCGGAAAGTCCATCTTCCCATTTACGAAAGAGAAATAATACAAAGCGAGAAGACCATCTGCCCATTTACGAAAAACACCAATACATGCCGGGAAGTTTGTCTTCCCATTTATATGGTTTAATGTGTGAACCGTTTAAATTTTTTATTCGAATGTTTTACTTGGTTCCACCCCCACAAGATAACTGAACAATTCAAAATCTGCAGTTGATCGTGTTTGAGAGGCTTTTTTAAATCCAAAATAATCGTCACTGTCCGACACACCACTGGATGATTCAGCTTCAGGTCCCTCTGCTAAATTCTCAATTACTTGAATCATAATATCTTAACAGAGTCTTGGTGGCTTGAACTGTCCCATAAAATACTAATATCTAACTAGCGGAGTTTGAAGAATGGATGGCTTACTGATGCAATAATGTCATATGGAAAGCTGGCTTCATTTGCCAAGGTCAAATAATATTAGTAATGCTTTCCAAAGCCCTTAGTGACTGCACTTAGAAAAGGTTTGCAAAATTTCAGAGAACGTTACTGAAGGCTCTTCGGCTTTTTCTCCACAATGAGCAAGGTAGGGAGCAATTCTCTATAAAACAGTTTTGTTCTCCATGTAAGCGATCAATTTCCACTGCAATAGGAACCAAAACTGAGACATACCTCCCAAGAAATTCAATTTTGTGACTCCTGAACACTGGAAGTTCAAGGAACGTTATGAATTGATGTAATTTGTCTTTGTGTTCAAAAAGTAATTACATTGCATGAATCAGAGAGTTCCACTTTGTAATGCAAGGCACCTCTGATAAGCAGTTGATAAAAGTTTTGATAATCTTTGCTGATTTTAGACGACCGATTTTGTTCCATAATGCTGAGCATTTCCCCAGCGCAACAGGATTGATATTTGCAAAAGAAGAAATTTTTAGTGCCTGTGTTGCATCAGTTGTGGCGACGAGACTGAGTGTGTGTGAAGCACAGCGCACATGCTTAGGTAGGTTAAAGCTGCATGGGTAAGAAGAGAGGTCTTTTTTTGATCTAAGGCACTTCTCAATAAGAAAATATTCTCCAGCTCGTTCTCACTCTGATCTTCCTCTACCTGGATTCCATCTTTTGAATCTGTCGACACATTTTCAGCAGTGACTGCAAATTCCTTAAACGCTTTAACAAAATTAGAGCTGTTATCAGTGAGGGTGCTCGTGATTTTCTGCAGAGGGATATAGTATTCATTGATGATATTCTCCATATGTTCAGCAATCTTGATGTGGTTATGTTCTACTTTGAAGCGACAGCATTCCAATACTCCACTGTGACGGACAAGAGCAGCTTCCTCAAGCTGAAAAAAATGAAATAACTCTCCAATGTTTGTCTCATAAATGTTTCCATAAATTTTACATATTAATATAATCGAGATAAATTCCACCAACAAATAGGTCTACTTTCAGCCAAAAGCTCATAGCTCCTTAATTATAAAGACATTTTTAATTTCATAAAGAGCAAAATCTTAACATACCTAATGAACTGTAACGCCAAAATAACTACCGTGACGAATTGACCATATATCTGCAGTAAGACATAAGTAAGAGGTCTGTCTAGTTTATTCTTCAGTAGCACTCTTGTCATTTTCTCTTCTTCTATAAGAATTCAGACTAGCGTCCGCTTTGAAATGACGTAAACTGAAGAAGTTAGACCTGTGGTAGTGGAATGTGTGATTATTGTGAGTGAAATTGATTTTCACAGTGAAATGAGGATATATGGTATGCATATAAAATTTTATATATAAAATGTAGCTATATGAATATCCTATAGCAATAGAGGATTGGTACATTAATTTATAAATATATTATTAGTCCTTCATATTCAGAATTACATACTAAAATATTGACTTTCAGTATTGTTAGGAATATATACATTATCAAGCTTTATTTCCTACATTTTTGACGGGTAGGCATGTTAGTTTTGACATAATGATATACAGGTATTGCTACTATAACGAAATACACCGTTATAGGAATTCATCTAATAACTACATATAATCGATAAATAATTGTACTAATTACACTTGAAAAATATTTATCAATAATATCTTCAAGTAAATGATAGAGCGCTTAGAATATATGAATGTGGATTTTCATAAAATTATTGAAATATATTAACCTGTGTTGTGTGTATATCTCTTAATTTATTTAACTTCGTTATATAGTCTAAATAGTGACCAATGATCCGAACGCTTTAGTATTCGGTCGTTATAAGAGCTTAACCTGTACTACTAATACTATAATTGTAAACAACATTTGTAACTCAGAACTCACCTTTAATTAATCTCACAAAAGCTGGTTGCTCCATGGTTGATAGGGACTGGACACCGTGTATGATAAAATCTGCAATCATCTTATCAACAACAGGTTGTTTAGCCTTCTTAGTATTCATCGCAAAACACTCCGTTAATGTCTTTACTTTAACACCGCTGCATGAAGGACCATCTTTTAATACTGAACATTTTCATTTTGAATCTTTTCTTTGAGCTGTCACGTAGTTATCCGCTAATTGCACCAAAGCAGGATGCTTTCTCTGTTGATAAATATACACGATCAGAAAAATGAAGGACATTTGTTTCACGTTGCCATAATTCACGTTAGATTCAATCAGCATATATGTACTATAAATAAAGGTGTTGGAAAAGGAAGCATCTAGGTACGTGCATGGTAAACCTACGATACTTAACATTATCGTTAGCTACTAGCAATTTTGCCATTTTTAAAAAAATCAGCTTTAATAAATCCTAACCTTCAAATGAATGTGTAGATTGGAAGTAGCATTGATCGCTGCAGAGATTTAGCCATTACATGATGTACGTACTCTAAAATTTTACCATCTAGTAAAGGATGACTATAATTACATGATTTTTTATCTTCCTCGTCTTTATTATTGTCTAAACTGCTATGCCCCTTCCCGAAAAAAAAAAAATGATTAACTACAAAAAGAAGAAAACAGAAACACGAACTGTACCTATTAAAACCCTAGAAAGAAAAAAGAAAGAAAAAGAAATAAAACTGACAGAAGAAAAGATAGACCTAAAATTATATAGAACCCGACGCAACAAATTCTTGGCGCAGAAGACGACGACGATACAATAGAAAACGCAATCACCATCTCCAGGGAAATCTGAGAATTCACAGAGCAATGACTTGCATAAAAACTCATTACATCAAGGAGGCTACCAAACGAGAAAAGAAAATGAAACAGCGGAAAAAGACTGAAGAAAGAGAAAAGAACAACAGCTTGAGGAAAAATAAATAGTAATAATAATAAAAGCATGAAGAGAGGAAAAATGAACTCCAAAACGAAAAGAGGTTATTTAGCCCCAAACCAAGAATAAAAGAAAAACAAAGAGAAATTAAAACAAAAAACTCCAAATATATTCATCCCAACAAAAAACCTGGCACCCTTTCGACTCTATGTAAACCTAATTCTTTCTGCTATTTTCGTCCATACTTTTATAGACTAATTCTATATACTTTATCCTTATACTTACCTAATCACCTTTTTACAATCAACTATTTTTTAACATTATTTTGTGGGGGAAATAAACATTAAAGCAAACATTTGGGTCAAGCTTCTGAAAATGCCTACCTTCGAATTTTGTGGGCGCTTTTTTAAAAATATTACTATATTTTTTTTAAATACGCAAATGCGTATATAGTGTATATGGGAGTTATACACTATAGAGCATTTGCGTATTTTTTAGCACTTTTATAGCACCTTCGGGCTAAAGTGAATATCGAAAATTTATGCTATTTACGTATTTTTTAGCACTTTCACTACTTAATGCGGGCAAATTTCTAATTATTATGTTATGCCGAAAAATTGACTGACCGTCAGCCATCTTAAGAGCCAAATTTTCAGTTGGAATCACATCATGTTGTATTAAATGTCATTTTGAAGAGGAGTTTTAATGAATTTAAATATGTTACGGAAATTTCATATTGCTCAATTTAAAGGAAAATAGGATTGATTTAAATAGCATTTGAGAGCGAAGCTTATATTTCTGAAGTAAGCAACGCTGTAGAAAAACTAGAGGCCTAACGGCATTTTGCAATTGCCTTTGAGTTTGCATCTAATGATAGGCTTTTAAATTAGGAATACTATGAGTTTATTTAAAAATAGCGGGGGGGGGGGTGGAGAGTGCAACCCCCACAAGTAAACATGATAGATAATATTTTATGATGCGATTGCAAAAGCCTAACAAAAACTAAAACAAATACTTTAGGGTATTTTGCCCAAGAAAAAACTTTGTCTACGTTAAAAAAATCATTTTTTTAAACACTTTTATATACATATGAATTATCCTAAAATTTGAAGGCAGGTATTTTCCGATATTTGACTAATATTTGCAGCTAGAAGGAAGTCTAAGGGTGTTTTATGGCGAGTATTTAAAAGAAATTATTACGGTTTAAAAAAGAAATAGAAAAGATCCCGTGACAGTCTAAAACCTTGCTCATTGTCAGTCTAAAGATGGAAGACTAGGCACATTGGAAACTAGTAGCTGAATAAAGCGCTCCCAACGTACTGCGGTTCTTATCCTATTACCAGTTCTCTTTCATGTTGGATAAGAAAAGTTTATGCAAGCTTAAAATGGATTTGCAACTAAACTTTGCTACCGCTCTAAGTTTAATCTTGTTTTAATCATTTCCTTTTTCATGCTTCCATCAAGAGACAGAAGATGATTTAAAATATACGCATTATTTTAACAGCTTTAAAAGTTTATCGACATATCTAATTGCTTTAGCTTCAGAAATCGCGTATAAAATTCGTGAAGCTTTTACTAGCTCTTTTAGAATAGAAGGTCTCAATGCTTCAATATGACCACCTTATCATAGAGCTTCTCCAAATCATAACAATTTCGTGGCAAAAGAATACCTCGTAGAAATGACTCTTCAGCCTACAGCCGGATTAGAGCATCCGTCGTGGAGTGGACTTACGCAAGCCGCACTCTATCGAAGACAGGAAATATCTGCACATGAAATAAGCTGACCTGACATTGGGTAATTTTATGTCAACTTGCACAAGTACGAATGCAAAGATAGCTCTCGAAAAACAGTCGGAGAGGAATAAACTCACTCTCACTGGCAGCACACACACACACAATTTCTATTTACATATATATATATATATATATATGAAAAACTCACAAAGTATCACATGAGGGTAGCAAATGAATGCAATGTCCGACAGGAGAAAATGAAATGGTGTTTCCAAGTACTTTCGAACTCTATTAAGTTCCTTATCAAGGATAACTACAAGAAATAATATTATATTAGAGGTATATATACGAAAGAAAAGTATAAAAGACCGCCTAAAAACAAGATTTCTTGTTTTTGAGGTGGTCTTTCATACTTTTCTTTCGTATATATACCTCTAATATAATATTATTTCTTGTAGTTATCCTTGATAAGGAACTTAATAAAATTCGAAAGTACTCGGAAACAGCATTTAATTTTTCATTGCGGGACTATATATATATATATATATATATATATATATATATATATATATATATATATATATATAAACAGGATCACCAGCTCTGTCCTGGTCATCCTGTTTATAGTTCGCCTGAGGTTTGCGTCCCTCAATTATTTGCCACCTATATATATATATATATATATATATATATATAATGGAAGATATCACATTGACGTGATTAAATCAGTAGAAGATAATGGTAAACCACAATATTTGAATCAAGATTTTATTTATAACTATCGGACTAGTTTCGACAACATGCCATTTTCAACTTATATGGTAGACGTTAGCTTGCTTGCTTGTTGTGTATAGAAAGAACAGAAAGGGATTGCTGTATGTGACACAGGCAGTCAGGTAGTCAGAAAGGAGAATTGCGGAAAACATTTATGAAAAGACAGCGAGAGTTGATAGGTCGGTGGCTATACACCGATGCGTTGTGTTGTTGTGGGAGCGTTGGTTATGTGGTATTTGACTGGACCAGGGTTGGAGGTAGGTCAGGAGGAGAAGGCTGACTGCTCATCCGGAAACGCGCTATTCATGACGTCTACTAGTTTATGCGAAGAACGGTACGGGCGGCGGATGTTCGAGGACTGCGGGATATCGCGGCGCCATCGCGTATCTTCTCACGGGTAGCGAGGTGTATAGTGGGTCTGCGGTGAGTTTGTCGAGTTGTTTTGTGAGTCTGGTGTGAGCGTAAGTGTTGAGAGGAGCTAGTTTATTGTTGTTGTGTAGTGCGTCCATTCTCGAGTACCGCGGCGAACGGCAAGCGCGCTTCAGAGCAGAGTTTTGAATGCGCTGAGCCTTTCGCTTCCACGTATCGCTCGCAGCTACGAGCGACAGTGGGGCGTACGTGAGAATGGGACGCACAAGTGCTTTATATAAGTGTAGTTTTAGTTTTTTGCTCGCAGGGTAGAACCTGCCAGGCGATATGTTTGTACGTGAGGCTCTTGCTTGTATTACGTTTTGGTGTAAGTTGAACCTGAGTGACTTGTCAAAAGTTACTCCCAGGATTTTGGTGCATTGAGTGCATTCGAGCTTTGTTGGGTTTTGGTGGATCATGTCTGGTGTGTGTGAGTAGATTTGTAGGTTGTGCATGAAGTGGTCTCTAGCGCCGTAGAGTGTTATCTCTGTCTTCCGAGGATTCGTGGCAATAAGCCATTTATCCTCGTAATCAGTCTTCACGTCTAGTATTCTTTGTGCGTGGAGCGCGATTTCTTCTGGGGCCCGGCCGCTGAAGAGAATGGTCTCGTCATCGGCGTAGGCCACTATGTAGGTGTGAAAGCGGTTTTCTGGTGGGCGTGGGGTGTCGTTTGTGAACATGATGTAGAGTGTGGGTGCCAGTACGCTTCCTTGGGGAACGCCTGAGCGTGGTGTGAAAGGTCTTGATAAGATGTTGTTGTATCTAATGTGGCAGCTCCGTTCAGTGAGGTAGTGCGAGAGGAGCCTTCTGGTGCAGAGATGTACTCCGTGTTGTTGGCGACACCTTGTCGAAGGCCTTCTCCCCGTCCTTACTGACGGAGAGAGTCTTTTGGTGTATCTGTCGTTTCTTATGTATTCTATCGTGAACGATGGTCACGGGGGCCTGAGTGGACCTGCCCCTCCTGAACCCGTATGGATGGGGGGAGAACCAATCCCTCTCTTCCAGGAACTCCTGTAGGCGGCAGTTGACCATACGTTCAAGTATTTTGTCTTGGTGCTCTAATAGAGCAATAGGCCTGTAGTTATTTGGGTGTTTTGGGTCTTTGTAGTGTTTATGTAGCAGTATGTTGTGAGAGACTTTGAATATTTTTGGGAAGTGGTCTGAGGCTAGTGAGACATTGAATAGGTGGTTGAGTGTGGGGTATATGTCTGCGGGGAGGTTGTGTATGAGTGTGGCTAGTAGGCCGGAGGGGCCGGGGGTGCGTTTTGGTGTCGTTTTTATGTAGTGTTTTGTTTCCTCGACGGTGATTGGAGTGGTTAGTGTGGACGTGTAATCGAGCACCTCCATTCGTATCAGGGGGGCAGGCCTTAGCTCGTAAGCGTGAGCCCGACACCACTCCTGGATTTCCTGGAAGTGCTCCTGCGCTTGTGGTTTTGGTGGGTTGTGCGTGTGTACTGTGTCCCAATTGGACCTAAATGCGTCGAGGATGTCGTTAGTGTCTGTGAGTGTGTGGTTGTTTATTTTGAGTGTGATTGGTTTGCATGGTTCAGTGCCCATCATCTTTTTTACGTGCCGCCAGAAGAAGGAAGGGTCTGTGCAACGGGTGTCGTCCGCGATGCAGACGACCTCACACCACTGCCGGTTCCTGTCTAGCTGCACGCACTGTAGGATGCGGGCACGTAGTTGATTTATGTTGTGTTGACGTAGGCCTCTGGTGTATTCGTTATTGTACTGTGTGATGAGTCTTTGTGTGTGTATTGAGAATGTGAAGTGTTTTATGCAGGTGTAGTTTTTTTTTGGTAAGTGTAGGTTTCGTGCGGTGGTGATGTTGTCTAGAAGTGAGCACCAGTGGTGGTCTATTAATCCTGGATCGGTGTCCTCCAGGTCGAGGTTATGTGGTGTATTTGTGGATATGTGACTCTTGAATTCTACCCAGTACGTGTTTTTGTAGTCTTATAGAAGTGATGTAGGGATGAGTATGGGAGATGTGGTAAAGTAGTACGTGGGGACCGGTTGACATGTGAGTGTAGAAGCGTGTGGCATGGTCGTTGCGGAAGACCACGTCCGGGGATGTGGTGCTTCCGTGCGGACCGAAGAACGTGGGGAAGGCAGGGACGATGTGCTTGCAGCGGTAGCACCACAAGGCACCGGCCAAGTAACTTCCCGCATCGTTTCTGTTGTTGGAAAGGAGTGTCGGGTGAAAAGCGTTGAGGTTCTCTGCGAAGAAGATAGGCAGGTTGGAATTTGACAGAGCCTGGAGTGAGACTTCTAAGTTTAGCTGTATTCGTGGTGGTCTGTAGTGAGTGGCCACTATTATGGGGCCGGAGCTTGTCTCTATCTTGCAGGCTAGAAAGGAAGTGTCATGTGTGTTGATGAGGGAGTGGTGTATGTTGCGCTTTACTAGGATCGCAGTTCCTAGGTGCCGCGCCTGTGGAGATAGGTACGTGTGATAGCCTGCAATGCGGAGTCTATTGTTAGGAGGATGTAGGCTGGTGGAGTTCAGAAGTACTATGTCAGGTCTTTGTGTGTTGAGCACCCAGTTGGTGACCAGAGGCGAATACCGTGCCAGCTGCGTACGTTTAACTGTATTAGGCTAAGTTGACCTATTGTCGCGGGCGGAGTGCGCGGGAGGCTAAGGAGTAGAAGGAGGAGGAGTAGAGTGAGAGGGAGTGGAGTGAGAAAGAGTGGGAGGAAAAGGAGTGGGGGGAAAGGAAGGAGTGGGAGGAGGAGGCGTGGAAACGACAGGAGAGGGGGAGGTTTGTTTGTCTTCTGCCTGTGTGCGCGGGTGGGGCTTTGAGATGTTTTTTTTTGGATTGGCACGGGGTGTGGTGGACTGAGTAGGAGTATGGGTTGGGGTGACGGTGGGAGCTGTGGAAGAGGGGGCGGAGATGGGTGGAAGAGGGGTGGTGGCAGTGAAAGGAAGGCGGGGTTTTGATAGAGAGGTGGAAGGGGTGCGGGGAGGAGAGGTGGTTGGGAGAGAGGTGGGAGCAGTGGCTAAGGAAGGTGCAGGACAGGACATGCGGCGGGGGAAGCGTGTTGAAAGTGGGGGCCAGTGGTTCCCGGAGGGGAGGTGTGTGTACCCATCGGAGTGGGGAGAAGTGTGGGTCTGCTAGTGTGCTCGTCTATTAGAGTGAACACCTTTTCAGGGAAGGTGATCTGCTCTATGCCATTGGAGGCGAATAGTGTGTTTAGCAATTTTGCGTATAGGCGAGGGTCGCCCCTCGACATGTCTTTTGCCAACGCTGAGAGCAGGGTGGCCAGGTGTAGTTTTGTTTTTGTGTTGTATCTTGTGTGATGTGGGGTGGGGGTGGGCGTGTAGAGTGGGGTGGGGGTGATTGTGTGATGTGTGGGTGTTGGTAGTAGTGGGGGTCTCTGAGTGTGGTGTGCTGGGGCGGGGGGAGATGGGATGTGTGGGTGAGGTGTATTTGCTGCAGGGGGGGTTGGGTGTGTCTGGGGTAGGGCAGGGGGAGCGGGCAGCGTTGCGCAGGCAGCTTGGCGAATGTCCTGGTGGGGGGAGGGGTGGGGGGTTGTATGTATTTGTTGTGGGCACCAAATAGCCTCCACGGCGTCATGGCGGGCCTTACTCAAGTAAGGGCATCTGGGGTTGACGGCGACGTGGTCGCCGCCACAGTTCACACAGAGGGCTGTAGTTGAAGTGCAGGACGTGTAGTGGTGCCCCACTACACTGCACTTTGAGCAGATTGAGTCTGCTGAGCATGTGCTGGTGTTGTGTTTGGTCTTGTAGCACCGGTGGCATTGTGTGGGTCTGATGTTGTGTTGTTCTTCAATGTTTTGTGAGTTTGTAAGTGTGCCGCAGACCTGGATGCCTTGGTCTAGCAGCATGTTTTTCGTGGTGTCGCTGGACAGTGTGATCACTACCCAGTTCTTCGACCTGTTGAAATACAGGTCTTTGATGACCTCCTCCCCATACTCCTGACGGAGGTGAGTGCGTGGGTCTTCATTTGTGACGGCCAGCCACAAAGGGTTGGTCCTTGTCACCCGAATCTGGTATCTCTTTAGGATACCGTCAGCGAGTTTTGTTGTGAGGTTTTCGGTGTTGAGTTCGATTGTTGTCTTCTCGTGGAAGGTTAGCGCATCCTCCTCTGAGCGGAAGACGAGCTTGTGGCCTGTGCGTAGTTTTATGATGTTGGTGATCGGGGTGTCGTGTGTGACGGCTAGGTTTAGTAGCGTGTGGTGGTCGATTGTGGCGGGTGTTTTTTCTGAGGTGTGTGTTAGTATTAGGTGCGTGTTGGTTGCCATGGTTGTACTTTATACAGTTACTCTAACTTGATTGGGGTGTAACTCCACCATGCCGATGAGGACCCCGTGAACATGACTCGGATGTGGTGAAGGGTGATGGATAAGTATGGACCTGGTTGGGCTCCTCAGAGAGTGTAAAAACATGGCGGACTTAATGATGACTGAATCCAAAATCAACTGACTCCAGTCAGGGTGCCTCTCTCTCTATTGGGTTTTGGGTATTTAACAGTTACGTCCGACATCACACAGAGACGGTAGAGTCTCCCTCTGTGGTCTTGGACGGTGACCGCAGGGTAGGTTGTTATGCCTCCCCGCGTTTTTAACTGAAATCTCGATCCAGGTTGCTTTTTTCTATGAGTTCCGCAGCGAGGTAAGCCTCAGACATCCTTTCCCCAGAGTTTGCAATTTTGCCTTTTCTACGTTGAACGGCATAGTTGCAACGAAGCTATATGTGTAGAGTCACGTTCACGGAGCCAGACATTACGGCAGAGCAGGGATGGGGGGGGGGTTAGGACGTCATGTCAGGATGACTAGCCTGGGAAATAAAGGATTTTTTATTCGGAGGGGCGGAGATTGACTCAAGGTCCTCTTTATGTCCGGGGGTATCTGGCAGGGTCGATGATACTACCGTCCTCGGTATTGCTGTTGAACAGGAGTGGTCCTCGAGGTGACTTTCCCTCGACTTTACCTTTTTTGCTGGCTAAGAATTTTCTTAGGTCGTACAAATCGTCAAGATTTCTGATGCGTGTAGACGCTAGGCAAGGAGCATAGTATATATAAGGTAAGACACACCCTAAACAAAATGAAACAACAGGAAACAATCTGAAAAAAAATATACTCGAGTAAATCTGTCGTGAATGACAAGCTAAACAAAATGAAATGGGGCCGGAAACATTCTAGAGTTGCTAATCCCCAAAACACATTGCATCTGGAGGCTAATAAATATAATTGGCAACTCTATTCGTTATATATTTGTTAAATTTGTATTGCCCTTCAGATAAATTGAAATTATCAACTTTGTTGATGATGATGGATTCCGTAATTCTTCATTCAATATAATTGTTTGTTTATAAATGATTTTTGCATGGTTAAAATCAATTCCATGGTTGTGCTTTTGCATGCGCGTAAAGAGACTTGAAGAATTCCTACACCTTCTGATATCAGCTAAATGTTCTTTCATCCTCTTACTAAAGTGGCCTGAATCCCTAATGTGTTATCTTGTAATTATAGAATGGTATACTGTAAACTCCAGCATCGAGATTCATTGGACGCACTCTAGTCAGGGATTTTAGAATGGTATTGGAATATTTAAATGTAATATTTATGTTATTTCCGTTTGCATATGATTTTAGAGGAGCCAGGGCTGGAGCATATGGGAAACTAATAATTTTTTAAATCATCCTTTCGTGGTGTAGAGGTGGCATAGAAGATTTTTCGTGCTTTGGAATGGCATATATTTATGAGCTGAATTGGGTCGCACGTTCTATAGGCTCGGAGAAAGAGGGAATAAATAATAGATATCTTAAGGGATTTATCATGTAGTGAGAAAAAGTTATGTAAGCATCTGAATTTGTAGGCTTTCGATAGACTGAGCACTGAATATAATTATTTAAACGGTGGATATTTACGTCCAAAAACGGTAGAGAATTATTCTGTTCTCATTCTACTTTGAATTTTATCGATGGGTATAACGAATTCAGGTTGTTGAAAAATTTATTGAAATTGTTGTTGCCTATTGGCCATGCCGACAGGATGTCGTCTACATATCGGAACCAGATAAGAGGTTGGGAATGGATCCTAGGAAGGAGGATCATTTCTTAGTTTTCCATAAATAGATTGCATAGGATGGGGAAAAGGGGGTTACCCATACTTAGGCCATATTTTTGGCGAAAAAACCTATCTTAAGTTGAACATACATTATTCGTTACACATAAACGCACTTATACGAGTATATAACGAATAGAGTCGCCAGTTGTATCTATAAGCCCCCGGATGCAATGCGTTTTGGGAATTAGTAACTGTCCAAATTTTGTCCTGCTGTTTCATTTTGTTTAGGATGTCTTTTACCTTATATATACTGTGCTCCTTATCTAGCAGTCTTCATTATTAATTGAAAATGGCATGTTGCCGAAACTAGTCCGAGAGTTATAAATAAAATCTTGATTCAAATGTTGTGGTTTACCATTATCTTCCACACACACACACACACACACACATACATATATATATATATATATATATATATATATATATATATATATATATATATATATATATATATATATATATATATATATATATATATATATATATATATATATATATATATATATATATATATATATATATAGAGAGAGAGAGAGAGAGAGAGAGAGAGAGAGAGATGGAGAGACATAGATAGATAGGTAGGTAGATAGATATAAAATCAAAACTTCTGGCCGAGAAGATTTTGTGGATCCTAGGAGTCACAAATTGAATTACTAACATCGAGCATATACCGGATGTTACAGTAGAATAACGGACAAATGATAATGTTTATCGAGAAAATCGGCGACAAGTTTTAACTTCTCTTTTGCCGATTTTTGTCGTACTAGTGAAATCAGCTATTCCTTTTTTGATTGAGCAGTTTGGGAAATCTGGATTCTAATGATCTCCTCTACGAGACTGGTATCCCCTTCCACCCCAAATAGATAATTTGCTAGCTAATGAGACCAAGCACAAGGCTTAAGCTTAAATAGTTTTGCTCAGAGAATTTTTTTTTTAGATTAAAAAGAACGTAAGAGTATGGTTCAGATCCCCGTAGATTTCCTCCCAAAGCTCAAAGATGGAAGAGAATTCTCAATTTTCCATTTTTTCACTTTAAATAAAAATTCATTTAAAATTCGTTAAAGAAGAATTATGGCTAAGCAATTTACTTATCGCAAAAAAATATGAAAATTGATTAATTAACGATAGATGAACGCAATTCGTAATTTAAGTTCCCCTTTGTAGGTTAATTCGAGTATATGCCCGCATTTCTGACGTTTGCCAAAGAAAGAAAAATTCTTGTCCAACCAATTGATCTCGAGAATGGAATAGGTTAGGGGGAAATTTTGCCACTATTTTCTCTTAAACCTGGTTAAATCGACCGCTTTGAAATTAAACCCCCAAATATCAAATTTATGCCAAGTTGCGGGATGTAATTTAAAAAAAATAGGAAGGTTGCCATGTATGATTTAAAAGGGAATTTAATAACAAATATAATGGTATAAATCTAATCCCCATGCCAACCACCACTACCACTGCCCCTGCCCACAAGCACTACCACTGCCCCTTCCCACTAGCACTACCACTGCCCCTGCCCACCACCAATATCCCTGCCCACTAGCACTACCACTGCCCCTGCCAACCACCACCATCACCCATGCCCACCACCACCATTGCCCCTGCCCACCACAAGAACAAAGATTTAAGGAAGATTGGCTGCCAAAGGCGAACTCCTCCAAGTCTCCAAAACATTATTTTTTTTTAATTTTCACTTTTTCTTTTTAAGTATTTGGGTGTAGAAAAACATCCTTTTGGGCACATGAAGACTCTGCCTTTTAGTTTCGTTTGGTATTTTAATTCAATTCCAACATGTTTTATATTGCTGCTGAAAGACTTTGTCTAAAGTTTAAAAAACTTCCTTATTCTGAATCTTAATGACTTTCTTGATGAAGCTAACATATTTTGGAACTCGTCTTTTAATCTGCAACCAAGCAAACAAGATTAAATGTCTCATTCCGCAATTTATTTCTACATTCATTTATTTGTTATCTAGATTGATCAGAAATGCTGAGAACTAAAGTTAGTTAATTAGATCGGAAATAAAGAAACAGTTGAACTAGCATCCTAGGTTTTCGAGAATAAGGAAACGAAAGAGAGAGAGAGAGAGAGACAGACAGAGAGACAGAGATAGACAGATATAAACAGAGAGTGGATGAATGAACAAAAAGCAAATCGTCAGATTTTTATGCCGATTTTTCTCACAGCGGCGGCCGCTTTATTGATATGTTTACATAAGTTTTATACAGTAAAATTAAGAAACTAATTATAAAGTTTTTTCTTAACTTTTGAAACTTGCTATTTAATGATGAAATTTAAACCGTCAGAAAATTCTAAGACATTGCATTCCATTTTTCCCTTAAAAGTGATCAATCGTTCTCGCAGTTTGCGAGCATCTGTTTGTGTACTTGATATTTGAGTATATTCCATGGGTTCTCGATCAGAGAGAGGTTAAAGGAAATGTGAGGTCAGTGGCCCAATACTTTAAAGCGTTTATCCTCAAAACACTCTGTTTCAACCTGTCCCCTATGACATGGTATTCCATCCTCCTGAACGACGCACGCCTCATCACCAAAATGTTCTTGGATCGTTGATAGGAGGTGCTTTCAAAGACATTCTGACACTATTCTTTATTAGTTTTTATATTGAGGTAGGGATATGAAAAGGCGAATTGCCGTTGATGAAAAGCAGCTACATAGGTCCATGGTATCAGGATGCTTCACTGATAGTACTATTTAAAGTTCTTGCCAGCGTTCCCATTTTATTTTCCTGAAACCAGATGCCCCCTGAAGTCCAGAACAGTGCGAAGGCTTTTTGGTTAGGGATTTATTTTTAGCTTTTACTCCATCCAATCACTTTACCTTTTAGACAATATCAACCTCCCTTTGAGATGTTGTTTGTGCACGTGATTAGGGAATTTCTTGGCTTCCTTCGTTGTTACAATGCCATCATGTACAAATATGATTCATATCGTGCTCGCAGATGCACTCTTAAAGAGTTGAACACAAGTGGCCATACGATTTCTTGGATGACTACTTGAAAAGAAACAATCCTGCCACTAACTAGAGAGCCCATGAACATCCTGAAGCCTTGCTAGACATGGATCTGTCTTTATAAACGACCTGCGCGATAAGGGATGGGGTCCTCAATTGCATATTTACACGTAAGACGACGTTTCCTTGGGTTGATAATCCTCAACAAAAGGAGATACCGATGGCAAACTTTCCTTTTCGTTTAGATTTTTATTCTTGGCAAAGTTTGGGAAGTGAATGGTACTTTTCACCTTGCCAAATCACCCGAGTGAAGGCTTTTGTAATTAAGTGTATGTCAGGGTAAAGTAGTCAGAATTATTTTTCGAAGATAACTTCATTTTGGGGAATGAACATACTAGACCGTTATTGTGGTGGTTAGTGAAAAATTTAGATCACACATGTATTAGAAAAGCGGATATTTTGGATATACTCGTATACAAAAGTATAGTAATATTTATGGTTTGTTAAAATTTGTCTGTCCAAACATTTGTAATCTTTTCCAAATACTACAATAATAGTAGAGTAAGGGGCAATATCAAGTTAAATTAGCAACAAAGTTATGGCGTATTTTTTAATTCCAAATCTTCAGGTGTTTATTATATTTCTTAATAATCTTTCGTTGCCTAGCAATCTTAGTTGGTCGGCAACCGGCATTTGCGGATGCCTTATTCCACTGGAAAACAAAACAAGGTCTGCTGACTAAAGTCGCGTGCTCTCAATTATTCTGATTTATGACCTTACGACCTTAAAAACCTTAAAGAATTACCGAACTAATCTGGGTAATTATAGCATTCGAAGGAAAATGTAAAACAACATAAGAGTTTCAAATTTCGTTAGGATCGGCCGAATAGTTATGATGTTATTGCCAAAACAAAATAATTTCCCGGCTAACCTTGTGAGGAAGTTGGCAATTATATCATTCGAAAGGAAATGTAAAACAACATAAGGGTTTCAAATTTCATTAGTATCGGCTGAATAGTTACAATATTATTACCAAAACAATAAAAAGCAAAACGGGGACAGAGCGACCGACCGACCGACATAGTGAATATTAAGTCGCATGAGAATAAACGCACGCAACGCAAAATGTAGGTGAAGAGGTGAATACACTAATAAATTGAGCACATTTCAGACAATTTAAGAATCAATCATTCGATTACGTTAAAAAGGGAATGACATATAACTATTAATATTAAATTTAGCGGCGTGAATGAGATGGTTGTAGTTCAAATAAAAAGAAATATAACAAATGAGAATATAAATAAAGCCAATAAATCAACGTTTTATATCTTCCAATGTAAATTCGGTGAAACATGCAAAGAAGCTTGCGCTGACCGGTGCAAACTTCTTTTGGTCATATTATGATCTTCAATATCCAAATCCTGAAATCATCTTGATTTTGAAGATGATTTTTATTATGGTTATCTTGATCTAAGATCACTGTATTTCTTGTCATCTTAATCTTGATGATCACTTTAGACCTCGAAATCACTTTTAATTTCAGATTCTTAAATATTCCGATTACCAATTGTGGATGTTAACCCGAGAGAGGTCAAAGGTGCAAACATTCTCAGACATAGTCTGGCTATATCACCTTGGTTGATGGCCCTCGGAACGTTTAATCAGTTCGAAACCCTGTCAGGCGACCCCTGACCTCCATTGTTCTCGGTTATCATCTCCCAGTGGAAAGTCGAAAACGAGAACTATCAAACCCCCCCCCCAGCCGCTGTGAGACGCCCGTGACTTGGGGCTATTTACACGGATACATCCCAACTCTTCCAGGGGACGCCAGGTGTCCTACGCCTCTCTTCCTAACCCCACCCCCCGCAGAAACCCGCCGTATTTATGCGAGTGACTCCATTGATTGTCAGCGAAAGTTTCTTCTTACATCCGTCCGTCAAATCGTTCCCCGTCGGGTAGCCATGTCGACGCCTGTGATCCCTTGAGTGGATTTTACCTTCGTAATCTCTCTGGTCAGATACGGATTACTCTCCATCCTTATTCACAATTCGGAGGTAAGAGGTTTTTCTTTCAATAACTCCTGAGCTGAAACGGTAATCTCTATTCCCACTCTGTAAAGGTATCCCCTAGAATAAAATTATTTCCCCAAATCCAAAGATATTACTTCGAGAGAGAAAGCGAGCCGTTACTCCCCCCCTCCTTCCAACCTCACCCTTTTTGGACTTGTCGCCATGTCTCCGCAAAATTTACACCGAGGCATGAAGCTAAAATTGAGGCTACCTCCTGGTCGTCTCAATCTTCTTCCCACACCCCCTCGGGTCGAGGGGTTACTTTTTAGGTTCATCGTGAACAGCTTTTATTGCTCCAGCCGCTGGTCGTCCGTCTGGCCCGCTGATCCCTGCCGTTGACACTTCCCCTTAAGGAGACGCTCAGTGAGTCATGCCAGATAACGAGCTTTCGAGAAGGCCTCTCTCTCTCTTCCTCTTTTGGAGAACTTCGGGTATATATGCACCCTCTCCAGGATTACAGACAGATTTGGTTAGACGAGACTTCCCCGAAAGAAATGCAATTCCACGAGCTCTCTCCCGAGAAGTGTGAGTAACGGTCGCAAGCCACGGAAGAGCTGGACATCACATCCGTATATTCGGATCAGGGAGAAGAGTCTTGTCAACGTCAACATTTCTCAACCGCCTTCGGATCAAGGATTGGAGAAGCCGCACTCCGAAGTTCTTTTGATGACCTCTTGAGGGCAAGAGTCCTGTTAGCTCGCTTAAGCCGAGTGTGGAGAAGTCACGTTCTTCTGGTGACCTCTTGAGGCCAATAGGGCCGTTAGCTCGCTCAAGCCGAGTGTGAAGAAGTGTGAAGTTCGTTCGGTGACCTCTTGAGGACAAGAGGCCCGCATCTAGCAAAACATAGGTTCGAGAAAGTAGCCCGACCCACTGCAGGTTTGTGGCTACCACTCGTGAGTAATCAAGGTCACCAAGACCTCCCCCAAGTTTGCCTCACCTTACTCTCGAGGTTCAAAGGAATTAGATCACTCACTACCCTAAATCTTTTATTATAACCATTCAATAACCCAGGTTATCTAATTAGTATTCGGAACCTAATTCCGTCTTATTCCTATACTCATATGTAGCTATATTCATGGTGTGCCTTTTATTTAGTGTGTATTAAAAAAATCTATTTTTGTCGTTGTGTTTAGTATATTCCTTGGTCACGCAGCTGCAGATATCTATTCAAATCACACTCTTAGAACAATAACAGTAGTCGCCTTGCTAAGCCTACCTTGGAGCCTGTGTGCGCATATTCCCGTAGACTTGGCCATACTTCGACAGACTCATTTATTGGCCAGCATTGGATTAACGTACTTGAATATAAATTGCGCACAAAATCTTAGTCAGGTCTTGCCGGCTTTGTTGAATACCCATGAGCCCGACTCTGCATAGAGCGTGACACCGCCGTGCCGTTCCTCGACACTTAATTATATATATATATATATATATATATATATATATATATATATATATATATATATATATATATACATATATAACTATATATAGTTATATATAATCTAATAATTAAAATTCTGGTATCAGGTGTTAGGGTCAGAATTTTTAGACCAGTCGAACCATTAAACTTTCAATTCCTCTCCCGTAGTGTGTTATTGTCAAGTTTGCCTAATTCACTCAGGGTTATTTAAAGAAGTGGAACTAATTATTTTTTTAGTGCTACTTATTTGTGGTGATTGAACTCTTAAAATAATCCCGAGCTGGATTTAAGAGTATAAGGCCTTCTCTGGTGTACGCTTTTCTGTGTGGGTCTGTATATTGTTCTGGGTAAACTCTCAGTGGATTAATTTGTTGTGAGAATAGCTAGGCGAGAGCCTTGATACGGTAGAGGAGTATTTTTGAAGAGAAAGAATAAGAGTACATGAACGGGGCCTGAGCCAGAACCAATTGGAGACGCTTTCCGCAAGTTCGTGCAACAAACTTCCCCAGAATCTGTCGGTTAAACTACCGGCGTATAAGGATGGCGAGGATTTTTGCGCCTATCTCACCAACTTCGAGAAGATCTTGGAGGTGAATTCTTGCGACATTGAGGAACAGGGTGTTCTCCGCCTTCTCCCACTTTTAAATTCCCACTTGCGGGAAATTTTCATATCTGTTCGCATTGAGGCAACCATTAATGATTCTACCCTTAAGGCAGAATTACTAGCAGCTATTAATATGAACCCGGACTTTTACCGGGCCAGGTTTAGGCAAGCCCTTATCTTACCTAACCAGACATGTCCACAGTTCGGATTCCTCCTCCAACGAAACCTATAGTTTTGGCTCGATGCGGCCCAAATAAGTCGGGACTACGACTCTTTGGTGGACTTTGTACTGTGGGGCTAGTTGATGTATGCACTGTCGACGGAAATCCGCAAATTCATTAGAGATAGACGAGCATATACCTTTAAAGAATGTTTGGAAGAGGCCGACGTGTAAGCGTCAAGCCATGGGCTGTACACTAAGGACCCTAAAAAGTCCAGTCCGCCGTCACCTAAGGAAAATATCTCTCCCAAGTCTGCTAACCACAATAAATCCCAGTAGGTCGCGGTTAATGGTCCTCCCAAAACCAAGTTTTTCCCACAAAAACAAAGGGATGTCAAACCCCCACATTTACCCCCCCTCCCTCATTAGTACTATCCCAGGAGGCCTATTGTCTGTTTTACTTGTGGCGTGCCCAGCCACATAAAAACAAATTGTCCACAAAATTCTCAATTCTCCCGGTACAAAAAATTCACCAAATAAATGCTTCTTTCTCACATCCTCCTGTTAACCCGGCTGTTCCGGCTTCTGTCCCATAAAATAAACCCCCTGAGACATCAAGTAAACTTCCTCTTTAATAAAAGCTTCCCTGGTAGGGTTGAATTTTAGGAAGGGACGATAAATAGGTGCCGTGCTTCCACCCTGGTACGCGATACAGGATGTACCTGTATCGTGGTATCTGAAAAATTACCTTCCCCAATAGGCCCCGATCATAAGAAATATGCGGTGGTCCATACTTCCTAGAATGCATGTATGTTACCTGATGGGTAGAAGCAGTCTCTGCCACTATTGAGGTTCTGCTCGGTACTAAGAGGTTAGAGTCCCCAGATCTAGCGTCATACGATTACCCAGCCTGTAGTAACGAGGGCTTAGGCAAGAAAAGAGGTTACCAACCCTGAACCCTTGACAAATCATTATTCACCCGAATTTAATTCTCTTCTAAGCGAAGAATTTGCGAGAGAGCAAGGGAAATGCCCTTCCCTTCAACCCTTTTGGGAGAAAGCTCCAAAGAAGCAGCTTGAGCCGGATAGGGGTCTCAGGCGGTAAAATACCTCGTTCGGGACGACCTTCTGTTCCGCTCAAGCACGTTAGAGGGTGGATCTAACGTGTATTCGCTTCTCATCCCACACGTTCGCATCCCCGATGTGCTTAACATCGCGCACGATGGACTGATGACTGGCCACTTCGGCCACAATAAGACCGCGTAAAGGAATTTTAAATATTTATTTTGGCCCGGCGCTGCCAGAGAAATAGCCGACTTCTGTCATTCTTGCGACATCTGCCAGAAGACGACGGCCAAAGGGAGAATCAACCCCGGTCCCCCTTCATAAGACACCCATTGTCTCTGAACCATTTTTTAGAGTGGCCATTAACCTCATTGGCCCGATATATGCCCCATCCAGTTGATTGTACTACCAGATTCTCCGACGCTGCCCCACTCAAAAGATAGACAATATCACATGCGCTGAAGCGCTCATAAGCATTTTTTTCCCAGGAAGGCATCCCCAAGGAGATTCTGTCTGATCGTGGCAGACAGTTTACTTCGGAACTAATGGAGTATGCAGGTAAGCTCCTACTAACCAAACCCATTTATACGACCCTCTTTACCCTGCTGCAAACTCAGTGTGTGGGAAGCTAAACGGAACGCTAAAAAGCGTCCTAAAGAAGCCCTGCCACGCTCAGCCGTACGAGTGGCACCGGTACCTTCCCATGGCATTATTTGCCCACCGTGAAAAATTCCTCATAGGACCATTGGGTTCGGTCCATTCGAGCTCCTGTATGAGCGAAATGTTCAAGGTCCTATGAGCATCCTCGACGAGCTCTTTTCCAACCCCCGCCTCGATAAGGAGGTTAAATCGTCCTATGCTTATGTCCTCGATTTGTGAAATCACCTCGAGGAATGCACTAAGTTCGCACATAAGAATAGTGACGACAGAAAAGCAAAAGGTCGTCGCCTTCATCCCGCAGATGAGGTTATGCTCCTCCTCCCGACCTCCTCCAATAAACTTCTCTCCCAATGGAAAGGGCCTTTTCCCGTTTGAGAAGCTCGAGGTACGGTAGACTACCTCATCAAAACCCCCTCTGGTGATAAATTATATCACATAAACATGCTCAACAAATATCATCCACGAGCATGCGACAATAATATCGTCGCTCTTGATTAAGAGGAGACTTTGAGCGCGTTGTATCCTTTGGATCCTCTTAATATAATGCAGACTGTCTGTGTAGAAAAAGACACCTCCTGTTCTCCCCGGCTCCCTTATCGAAGCTACCCCAGAAGTAGATATAAACCCCAGGTTAGAGCCCCCACAAAAGGTCCAACTTTCGTCCCTGATCGCCGAATTCGTAAGCCTAATTTCTGAAATACCTGGGTATGCGCCTCATTTTATACATGACATCTAATTGATAACACAATAGCCTGTCAGGTCAAAACCCTATCCTTTACCCGTTCACCTCCGCCCCGCCTTTAATACGGAGGTGGAAAACTTGTTAAAGATAGGGATAATCGAACCTTCAATTTCTGAGTATTGTTCTCCCGTCGTCATGGTTCGGAAACCCGACCAGTCGTTCCGCCTCTGTGTTGACTTTCGTAATTTATATTCCATTACAGCCTTTGATTCTGAACCAATTCGGTTTCTCGACCAGAACTTTCATATGTTCGAGAACGCCAAATTCATCACCGAAATCAATCTGTGTAAGGCGTATTACCAGATCCCCCTAAAGGACAATATACGAAAATACACGGCCTTCCTCACCGAGAAAGACCTAATGTAGTTTAGGCGTCTACCCTTTGGTTTGGTTACTGCTTGCAGTAACTACAACCGCATGATGAGAAGAATCCTCGACGGACTCCAGAAAGTTTCGTTCTACTTTGATAACGTGTACGTGGTCACGCGTATATCGGACGAATACCTAAATTCCTTCCGAATTCTCATCATGAGACAGCATAAACATGGGCTGACTATCGGGCCCTCAAAATGCCACTTCACGGAAAACAAGATACGTTAAATAGGGTTTAATATTGGCAATAGCCAAATAACCCCACAGAAGGAGAAGGTTGATGACATGGCTAAGATGCCCCCTCCCTGTACATAGAAACAACTACGCTCCTTCCTCGGTTCCGCCTCCTTCTATAGGCACTTCATCGTTAATTTCGCCGACGTGGCTTCCCGTCTAGATGCCCTCCTGCGAAAGCAATCCCCAAACCTAGTACCGTGGAGTCCTAATGTTGCTGCCGAATTCGAGCAGCTTAAAGCGAAGCTAGTATCTGCTCCCATACTCCGACTTCCGAACCCGTCTAATCATACCGTCACACTAAAGGATGGAATAGGCTGCGTCTTGCTGCAGTATCATAAAGAAATTGGTCACCCTGTGGCATACGCCAGTCGAAAGCTCTCGTCGACGAACAAAACTACGCGACTAATGAATTGGAGGCTCTCGCTATAGTTTTGGGGTCCAAAGATTTAAGATGTATTTGTTGGGTAAAGAATTCATTATAGAGACTCACCACAAACCTCTGTCTTAATTAAAAAAAAACCCAGTAAAACTCATAATGGTAGGTTAATGCGCTGGAGCCTGATCCTAATGAAATAACAGTTTCGAATACTTTATATAAAAGGGACACTCAATAATAAGGCTAATTCATTCAGCCGAAACCCTGTATAGTGCAATTCGGGTCTCCTGATACGAAAGACTCTACTTTGTATATTTAATTGCTGTCATTGATTTTTTTCGTTTGTGCCTTTGTATATATAACTATCAATTATTAATTTCTCTTTGCCTTTAATGATGTATTCTACTGATGTATGAGTATTTATTTTGCCGTTAATTGGTTATCCTATTTGTCTTTTTTTTTGTCATATTGAGTTCCACACCTCACGTGTATTATGTTAAAAAAAATATCTATTTTTGTCACTAAGGCAAATCACTGAGGCCACTTATTAGTGCCTGTTATGGGAGATACGTACTTCTCCTCCAGTCTAATACCTTTCCCCTGCCTGGAGGGATGGGAAAAATTCTTCCAGTCTCTTCGCTCTTAAAAGATTTTTTTCTTAGGAGGGGAGGCGTGTGGAGGTTAGCCCAAGAGAGGTCAGATGTGCAAACATTGCCAGACATAGTCTGGTCATATCACCTTAGTTGATGGCCCCCAAAACGTTTAATCAGTTCGAAACCCTGTTGGGCGACCCTTCCCCTCCATTGTTCTCAGTTATCATCCCCCAGTGGAAAGTCGAAAACGAGAACTATCAGCCCCCTCCCCCACCCGCCGATGTGAGACACCAATGACTTGGGGCTGTTTACACGGCTACATCCCAAGTCTCCCATGGGACGCCAGGTGTCCAACGCCTCTCTCCCTAACCCCGTGCCCAGCAGAAACATGCCGTATTTATGCGAGCGACTCCATTGATTGTCAGCGAGAGTTTCTTCCGTCATCCGTCCGTCAGATCGTTCCCGTCGGGTCACCCTGTCGACGCCTGTGATCCCTTGAATGTGTCTTACCTTTGTAATCTCTCTGGTCAGAGGCGCATTACTCTCCTTCGTTATTTCTATAATAGCCTAATTAACTGCTAATTCAATTTATTATGGTTTTAAATATTGATCCACCCTACACCATGTCGAACAAGACAAAAATAAAAATAAAGGAAAAACACAGAGTTTTTAATGATGACTGAGAATTTTATTTTTTGGGGGAGTTTCTGCTAACGATAAAATTATCTGCTTGCTCTGTAATAATGCAGTATCAACATTAAAAAAATTCGACGCACACCAGCATTATGCCACTCATAAAGAGCACAAATATGCTAAACTGGAAGGAGAAGATCGAAAATGTTCATTGCAGAAGTTTAAAGATCAAAGGCAAAAGTAAAGATAGTTATTGCATATATATATATATATATATATATATATATATATATATATATATATATATATATATATATATATATATATATGTGCAATAAAAAACTACTACATAGTTATAATTCTCACATTAATATACATAGGCGTTTAATCGAGTCGGCTCTTATAAAGGCAATTCCAAACTTTAATACTTCTGATGTGCAATTTAACACTAATCCTTTGACAAGTAGCAGATTTATACCTCCACTTCATAAAAATACCACTACTCCCTCATACTGTCGAACCCTAATTACATTCCGACTTGTAGATTTGTGTGTCCCTAAGTTAAGCATTTTTCTGTATTCATTAGCTTACCAGCGATTGAAGATGACGGGGCTCTCCGTCGAAACCTGGTTTCGAGAATAGATTGATCATAACCCTGTGGTTTCTTAGCTGCATTTTATGTAAGTTACTGTACTTCTTTGTATATATATAGTAAGGAGACAAGGAAGAAAGAAGATAAGAGGTGGCATGTTAAAGGTAGTAAAACCTTTTTCCTTCTCCAGTTATCTCCATTTTCATCCCAATTTCATTGCCTATTCTTGATTTGGAGAATAATAATGCCTAGAGGAATTTAAGAGAATGGAAAAGGGAAGAATAGATTTTATATTATATTATTTTGGCCTTTGAGTGGAAGGGGCATTCGGCGTCTTTGTATGTGTAGTATGGACGTTTTTAATATACATTGATTTACAAATAAATAACTAATTGATGAGTGCATATGTGTTAACTGTGTCTGTATTCTGGTTGCAACCCACGCATGTGGGGAATATATGTATATGTAGAACTGTTTAGGTGCCTGTGGCAATGGAAGCATTGGTGGTTATACATATGTATGATTACTGGTGGCAACGTGAGCATGTCGTGCTTCCTGCTGTAATATGTGTTGTACTTGTGTCTGGGTGTTAGTGGCAAAGGGAACATGTGCTGAAAATATGTAGAACTGTGCCAGGGTACGTGTGGCAACGGGTGCTTGTAGCAACGGGAGCATGTAGTATGAGGTGACCGGTATTTGTTTGTTAGTGGCAAACGAAGCATGCGGTTTACGTGTGGTGAACTGTGTCTTGGTGATTTTGGCAACGAGATCATGTGGTTAGTATGAGTTGAACTGTGTCTGGGTGGTGGGTGCGGGTCGCGATTGGAGCATATGATGACAATGTAGTGATCTTGGTTGGGTGCTGGTGGCAACGGAGGCACGTAGTGTATATGTGTTGAACTGTGCCTGGCCACTGGTGGTAACTGTAGCAGCTGGTAAGTATGGGTTGAACTATGTATAGCCACTGGTGGTAACTGTAGCATCTGGTAAGTATGGGTTGAACTGTGTTTGGCCACTACTGGTAACTGTAGCATCTGGTATGTATGGGTTAACTGTGTTTGGATGCTGGTGGCAAATGGACAATATGTTGAACTGTGTCTGGCTGCTGCTGGCAACGTAACATTTGGTGAGTATGTTTTGAAATAGGTATGAGTGCTAGTGGAATGGGAGCATGTAGTGAATGTGTGTTTACTTCTCTCATGGTGCTGGTGGCAACTGAAACAAGTGGTGATTATGTATGAAATGTGGCCGAGAGTTGGTGGCAACTGGAGCATGTGTTGAGCATGTGTTTAACTGTGCTCGAGAGCTGGTAGCAATGGAGCATATGGTGAGTATGTGTTTACTTTCGTCTGAGTGCTGGTCACTGCTGTGCCTGGCTGCTGAGGACTATATAGTTGATTCCTGTGAACTCGTTCCGATGGAACTACATCGAAGATAAATAGCCACGGAACATATCATTTCGGGATGACTACCTATCATCAGATGGCAGGTCCGTCAGGCTCAACCATGTTTCATCTGGTCCCCACCTCTGTCTGGTAGACACTGAGCTCGGGATTGCGTATCATTCCACCATGTTTCGGGTGAAGCAGGGGTTTTCACTTGCGTGTCCGAAAATTGTATAGTTTTTTGTGTTATCTGTGTGTCTGTATGGATTGTTTGGTGGGCGATAAAATTGCTTATTTCTTTTTGAAACCATCTTTATTGAAACTCTTATTTGATTCAGTTATCAACTGATGCTCTCAAAAAATCAATTTTTTCCCGAAAAAATACCAATTAATGACTGAATATTTCCGTTTCATTGTAATTGCCCCATTTATAAAACCTTTGAAATTCTTACTTTAAACTACATTGAGAAATGAGTCGTTTTTAATTAATTTCTCGCGCGAGATATTCCGAAATCAATATAGGCTAAAAAATGTCACTCACTACATCTTTATATAAAAATTGACTAGTTTCATCTAATTATTTTTCTAAATAAGAAACTTTTACTGTAGTATGTAAATCCTTTCTACCACCATCTCTCCTAATTTTAAAATCATCATGGGTTTCTTCCTAAACTCCAATTACCCTTAAACTACATATTCTTTCCTCAAGGTTTTTTTAAATTGATGAACACTGGACGCCGATAGGTCGAACAATTAATCCTTCCAAAGCTTTTTATAGACAAACTACAAAGACCTATAAAGAATAGCAGTTTTCCTTTTCATATTTCCAAAAAATGTTGAAACAATGGACGGCTTAGTTTGTACAGCGCATTCGTATCATTAATTCTTTAAAATTTTACTTTTCTTCTTAAGAAGGGTATTTTATTATTCTAAAATCCTCAAAATGGAAAAAAAATTACACTTCATAGAGGATTGTATTCAAAGGAACGCCACGAAAAGTGGAAGGATTTGTAAATGCCAAATATTATTAAACGACTTTTTGGCCGACTCAGTCTACTGAAATGAATCTCATAGTATACAAGTAGGCAATAATAACCGGGAGTTTACCTAAATCATCCCAAGACAGCAAAATCGTGAGAATTGTTGATTTCTGACTCAAAGCATGCTTTTATAAACTCTGTCGTGGTATACGGCAGAGTATGTATGTACGTTTGTTCCGTACATGAATAACTCCGTTCCATTTTTCTCTAAGAGTGCTTTATTTTTACTTTTAATTTTTAAACCAGGGAGGATTCGTAATATTATATATATATATTGCCATATGCAGCGTTTCAAGGATTTAATTAAATAACTAGGGCAAAAATATACTTTTAATCACAAAAAAATGAAATATTAAAACTTTAAATATACTAAGGCTATAATAAGGATCTAAATAAAAATAATACAACCATTGAGTACTACGCGTTGGTTGACGCAAAAATTCACTTTACTACGGAATGGTAATTAACGAACTTGAGTAAGTTTTGGATTCCTTTTACCTTTAACTATGAGGGAGTCTGGAGTTGGATGACCTTGGACGAGAACCTCTTTGATGCGATGATTCGAAACGAGTTGTACGGGAACCTTCTCGCCGATGTGAGGCTGACTCGGAAAAACAGCTGACCGTCTCTCTGGGCGAATAAGACGCTGGTTGAGGCTATTCGGGAATAACAACTGATTCTTATCTTGAGGTAGGTGAGGAGCGCGTGGCGATTCTTCTTGACTCGAAGATATAAGCAAGGGGATTGTGGATTTACGGCTATTCCAATCCTCGGTTACACTTGCAGATTTCTCGATGATGAGACTTGACCAAGAGGTAAATCTGTTCTCGAGTGGAACTTCACATTGGTATTCCTCAATGGTGAGAGATATCTGTTTTTATTCAGAAAACTGAGATAGGGGGTTTCTCTGAACGAGATTGGTATGAGAGTGGTTCTCGATACCGCTGGTCTACTCTTCGATGTGACCAAAGGAACAGTCTCGGGAAGGAAAATCCCGCTCGATTCCACTTCCTTCTTGATTCCCGGTTTGCCTCCTGAACTCATATTCTTCTCCTGATTGCTACTCCACTCCTTCACTTACATTTCTCCAGATCGAACTATATACACATCGATTATCCCCTGGAGTGAGGGGAGGGGAGATGAGAGCCCACCTTTAAGCCTTTCTCCTAGGGCATCACTTTTCAACGTTGTGACCATTCGTCCTTCTGGTTTACGTCGAAGAAAGTGAAATTTCGTCTATTTAGCGAAAATATACATAAACAATCGGAGGGGAACAATGAGTCTGTTAATAGATTTTTATTCTAAAGGCTATCCCACCCTCCTGTGTTTATATTAATGGACTACGAAATCTGCTGGTGGTAATCCTTCTTTGCGAGAGATCTCTAGGATTTTGGGGACAGCGGGGAAAAGGAGAGGGTGGGGGGGTAAAGTATCGAACCATACGGACCGTAACTGTTGACGATGTGTAAACAAACTAGCGTCTGCTTGTCCTCACAAACTCTAACTATAATTTCAAGGAGAGTGAAAACCATAAGTTAATCTTAGAAAGTTCTCAAAGCAAAGTAAAAGTTTTGTAATAACTCAATTTTAGTTATCCAAATATCCGTTTATTAACTCCAATTATATGAATAAAGTTATTCTTGTAATATATGGGTCAATCGTTTCATTTCTTCGTCTCCTGAAGAGAAAAAAAACAGGAAACATTGATATTAATGCAAAGAGGATGAATTGTTTAAATAATTGATAAAATATGTGCTTCAGCTAGATAGCATTTTATTGAATCGGCTTAAGACTGGCAACTTATTTTAAGATTCTCTAATAATTAGCAGCAATAAACCCTAATTTATGAGGGAGCTGTAATAATTAACTATCCTTTGAGTGGGAAATTTTATCATGGTGGTTATAAAAGCTGAGAGCAGAGGTTGATTGATGATAGGCTTGAAATATTCAATGTTATGGAAGTTCAAATCATAAAGTATAAACTACTGCATCAATCCCCCCAAATTTTAATGAGAATCAAGGGCTTTTTAAGAGAAATGGGCAACAATTTTCGTTGGGTAGCTAAAAAATGAATGTTAATAATCTTTAGTTGAATATTGAAATTATCAATAGCATCAGAAAGGATGCGATTTTTCTGGGAATTTTTGCGCAGAGATACTAGTTTTATAAGTATCCCTCTTCAGGTATTCGTTTCCCACTCTTAGGTGGTATTTATTTATTTAAAATTTTAACAACCTATGTCTCCTTTCGTTAGCTTTTTGCAGGCGTGTCAAAGATAGTGGAAAATTTGAAAAGAGGTTCAAAGAACGATCCGAGAGAGCGCACTTATTTCTCATGTTTCTCATGCGGAACAAGGGTTGGAAAGCCCTGTCACTCCTTCGAGTTTCAGTTGTTTCATCCACTTCATTGCGGAGCCTCTCAAGTGGTGCAGAGTATTCTCCACCCACGTTGTGAATAACTTCTAGCATTTCTTGGGAGGGTGAAGCCATAGCTTGTGAAGATTATTGATTTTCTCTTGAAGAATAATTTCAAGTGTAAATCTTCCCCTCCCGATAAAAAACATTGTAATATTAAATATTAGTGGCGCACGCGTTTTAGGGTACTGAAGCCTGTAATACTTCTTCCTATTGTTGTAATAGTGCTCTAGAAGTAATATTTCGATGACGAAAAGGGTTTATTACTCTTTATTAAGTCAAAACAAAAACAATATTTCACCTCTATTTTATAACTCAAGAATTATTCTACGAGCCAATATTGAAATGCCACGAGACGACCTAAGTTACACTGCTGCATTTGTGTTTAAAAAGGAAGTTAACAAACTTCGATGTTTACTCACACAAAAAAGTTAGATCGCGAACATAAAATGATCGAGAAAGAGACAGTCTGTTCGATGACTGGAAGTGAGTTTTCTATGAATGATAAATTTCATTTTCGTTGTGTACTAAAGCCTGTAATATTTTTTGCATCGTAGATATAGTGTTCTAGAAGTAATATTACGAAAGAGGAGAGAGTAAATCACTCTTTTAAAGTCACAAAACGACTATTTCAATTCAATTCTGCAACTCAAAACCTCTTCTACGATGCCATATTGAAATGCCATGAGACGGCCTTGTTACGTTCGTGCGTTTGTTTTTAAATGTAAATATTCATTAGTTTTTATTTTTTCACAAAGATGTAGAAAGTTAGGGGTAGTAATGTACTAAATCATCTTTATTTACACGATATGTTACCTATTTTCTGGGATTAATCTGTAGAATTTTCAAAACTAAACATGTTTAGATGACCTCCCACCCACAATCTTATACATCGCTGCTTAGAACTTTTGTTTCACAAATTTAGCCTCGTCTATTTGGTGCCGGTTTAGTATACTAACCAGTGATTCTGGTTAGTATGCTGCCTACTATGTTTTTATGTGGCATATGTAATCAGAAAGCAAAATACCGATGCCCAAAGGGCAAAATAAGATATACAGAAATATATTACAATTTATTTTTACCATTTATAGTCAATTAAAAAATAAATTTAATTAGTAAAAATCTCTCGACTATCTTGAAGCATACATAAAAATAAATCAGCATCATCTCCCTTTGAAACACACAAGCAGTATTCATGGAGATGCCTTTGGAGGGATTATTGGAGACTCCCCGTTTCTTCTTTAGAATGTTGATTTTACTCTCCAGCCAAGATCGCTCAATTGACTGAGTGCTGTTGATGACTTACCCTTTGATGGTGAAATCCTAGTCACTGGATTTGGTGATAAGCGGCCCACTCGACTGAATAAATGCTTGAACCTGCTTCTACATCCCTTTAAGTGATTGAAATAAGAGTCTCAGCATTGCGCTTTGCCACATAGAAGTAGCGAACATCTCTTCTTCGAATCAAACCTAACACCCATGGCCCGTCGATTCTTCATCCACGATTGCGATTTAACATGCTTTCCATTTAACATACGGCCTCTGTTATATTTTTTGTTTCCGGGGAAGCGAGCTTCATCTATTTGCACTGGTGCACATTCATAGCCCTTCATCCGAACCCTTTTTCTACCGAAACTATTGCTGAACACACTTCGCAGCAATAGTTAAATCAATCCATTACTGTTGTTTGCGACCTTTCAGTTAAAGAGGATGCTTTCTCTACTCCCAATCTAATGCTCCACATGTGCACTAATTTCAATATTTTGCACAACGACAAACTGCAGGTTAATTTGACATTCAAATCAGTATATGTAAAAGATTTGTTACCAGTACCAGCAAATTTACTTGCTTGACATCCTTTCCTCCTGCATCTCCAAACCATCCTGTTTTGGTCACGAGATTTCTTGTTCGTCAGTGACATGGGTCCATCACACTTAGGGCACAAATTTGAATCTTGTAAAAGGCCTTTTTCTATTAAAACCAATGTAGCCCTTTTTGTAATGGCAAAAACAGTGCAGTAAAATTCACGCAGCAGCATCTAAGAAGGGTGTATGTAAACTGATGTCATTTAAACTATAACAAACAAAACGAAAGCTGTGAAATGTGAGTTCGCATATGAACATAATCTAAACCACAGTTCACTGGTTTACTATGTTGGTAAGAAACATACTAAACCAGTGAGTCGTGTGATAGGCTAGTTCTAACAGGCAGTCCACAAACGAAACTAGCCCTGTCTATTTCTATTAATTTCTCTTGTCCAGCGTTTTTCTCCCAGCGCTTTTTGAAATTATGAATTATCACTTTGCGAGAAAAACTGAACCAGCCCACCAATATGCTCGCTCAGGGAAGAGGTGTGCGTTCGAATAAATGCCCCCACAGAAGCCTATTTTTTAATCCTACACCTCGATTTTTTTATTACCTCCGGAAAGAACGTTTCTATGAGAACGAAAATGAAATTTTTCCATAATAGTAAATTCACTCTCGCAAGTAGGACAGAAGGAACCTCTTTCTCTATCATTTTATTTTGGAGATCTAACCTTTTTGCGTGAAGATAAATCGAAGTATGCTACCTTCCTTTTTAGACATAAAATTATACTAAACATGCCTAAATAACTTATTACTCCTAAACTTTACATCATTATTCGGAAAACAAAATTTGCTAATATTAACATTAAAAACAAACGCACGAGCACAACTTAAGTAGTCTCATTGCATTTCAAGATGGCATCGTGGCGTGAAAAAATTATTGAGTTTAGTATAGAATTATGCTAAACCTGCTTAACTCTTTTCTCTTAGGCCGTAACCATACCTGCCAAATTTGTCGACCGTCCACAACAACTTTGATCCCATGTCGAAGCAGAAGTTCTCTGAGGTCTCGGCTCTGGAACGACCTCTACAGTTTTTTTTGTTAATTCATATCTCTCCCGCAGACAACAGATATACGAGTATTACCCTGAACAACAAAGACTTTGCTACTGTGGCAAAATAATGTGTTCTAAACTAAATCAAGTATGCTGATTCCAAATATGAACTCAGAAATGTTCTACTTGGTCAGGACTTTGAGTTGTGCACATGCGCAAGATTAGATACTCTATATTATGTACGTTTTTAACAATATTATACTACAATGTAATAAAAACTAAGTTTATCAGCAAGATGGTAATATATATATTTTTCGCCTCAAGGAAGAAATAAACGACTAGAAAGCTCGTTATTAATTTTAACAAGAGTTGATGCTTTATTATGTGAAAACTAAAAATACTAGTCAGTTTATTCTTGGTAACTCTTATTGTCGTCTACGCTGCCGTTAAATGTGTTATGTCTAGCCCTGGTTCTGTGGGATTAATATTCTAACTATGTTCATTGTGCTGGACCATGAATAGGAAAGGCTGTGTAAATCAACCAGATATCTTTTGATATCTGTATAAAATTTGCTCTGCGTGAACAGCGGGAGAACATTGCCACCAAATTCAAAATTAACTATAAATATTACTTTGGGTAAGAAGTTCGGAACCAAAAAAGAGGTAGGCTCCTCCTATATTATGCCCCTCTGTTACTCAAAGCCTATACAGTGTGTGAATGCCAAAAATAAGCGAATGCATTTTGTTGTAGCAATGGTATGGCATGAGCCAATCGATCAGGGCTCTGATTGTTACTTCTGTATGACTAATATTACTAGTTTCTCAAAGAAAATACAGCAAGGTTGTGTATATATTTTGTAAGTCGGCTCTAAATCCGGCCACACATGACTTCGAAAACCCAGTCCCAGTTCCCCCCTCATATTATTCACGTTGGCACGTCCGACGATGAGCCCCCTAATTTTTCCATCGACAAAGAATACGTAATTGATTCTAAGAAAAATGAGCCACTCTTGTTTAATCAAGAAGAGTTGAAAGATTTAGTTATAGACTTAGCATTATAGAAATCAATTTCTTTCAAAATCAAGTGAGGAAAGTATTTATACGCACGAATAGTGGAAATAAGCTCCATCTGCTAGAAGAGATCGTCTAAGAGGCATATGCCAAACATCCCAATGCGACCCACACTTCCAGGGTACTTGCCAACCCCTGGCAGGTATGATGGGTATCATTATCGAGCCCCATTTCAAAAACTCTCAGACCTTATGGAGAGACTACAGAGAGTAAATCTCAAGAAAAGGAAACTCCTTAGTTTCGATTTTATCTCCCTCTTCACTAATGTCCTAATAGAAGAGGCGATGGAAGCTGCCCGGATCTTTACCAGAGACAAGTTCGAGTCTCTACACCTTCCTCCGCCTGACTTTCTGAAGTTGGATGAGCTCTGCGTAAGGCTCAACACCTTCGTTTTCATGAACAAGAGAACTAAGAGACTTACGGGATGGCAATGGTGGGATCGCTTCAATCCGCCGTTTTAACTTGTCTGTTTATGGAGGGCAAGGAGCAAGGCCATTAGCATCTGCCAACGTGATGCAACAGCATAAGAATTGTGAACCAACACAATGTTTATCTTAGCCCCCTACTAGCCCTCTCTCCATCGCATTAGGAAGAAGGCTCGCACCATCCACCATAGTCGCTATTCAATCTGGTGTCAAAGTCAGAGACGTCTGCCGCTGCAAACCACCAACAGAGAACAAAAATAACTCGGAATATTCAGGGTGTCTTATCGCGACTGTGTCCACACACAGGGTCGTAGACACCAGAGTAAGAGAGCACAGGCAGTATATCCGGGCATGGTGGTTCTGCAACGCCCTCACCGAACACTTGGGAGATGCTGACCCCAGCCTAAACTGGGAGGAAGAAAGAGGATTCTCATATGCATCAAAGAGAAGGAAGAGGAAGGCATTGGAAACAGAGTTCGTTGCCATGTCAAAAAGCTTGAACACCAACTTCGGCTTCTTCTACATAAGTTGAAACGTGGCTGAGTATGTGGTCTTTCCCATTCCTTTGTATACTTTACCATGGAAAGATGCAGGTAAACAACCTCCTGGCTATGGATTGTCCTATGCACTGGTCTGGACTCACCTTGAAACTGAGAGTATTTTTCAGTCCTACTCGTAAGTGTATATAAGCCGGTGTTCAATTTCATTTTTTGTCGTAGATTCTTGTTACTCAGTGGAAGCTCCTGAGGAGCGAAAGGTCAGTATAAAAGAACTTTATACCACTTGTGGTTTCTCATATTCTCCCTGTTCATATATATATATATATATATATATATATATATATATATATATATATATATATATATATATACATATACATATATATATATATATATATATATATATATATATATATATATATATATATATATATATATATATATATATATATATATGGAAAGAGTCAATACAAGTTATACGGGTGATAATAATCACCACAGGGCTTCCGAGATATTTAATTTCTGCCTTTCAAAAACCTTTTGAAGATAAAAGGAAAGATGCAGAGACTTTGTATTGCAGACTATATAACAATAAAGTACAAGAGAAGAGAAAATTGCCAAAAATGAATAATGAGACAAGAAACTAGAGTATTTAAACTTAATAGAAAGGGACATTTGAAGACACAAGGATCAAGGAGAGCAAAGGATGGCACAATAAAGACAATCCATACTTCGAAGAAAGAAATAACTCCGGTTTAATGTTCTACCATTAAGCTACCAGGCAGAGTGGATGGGTTGAGTCACTGTGTCTGGTAGCTTAATGGCGATGAAAATGAAAGATTGTTGGGGTTAAAAGCTTTACGCTTTTCAAGCCGCTCCTCTACCAAAGAAGCTTTCCCGTTACATTTGACTCGTGCTCCTTCAAATTTAAGACCACACTGCTAAACCTTTTCTCCCCCGATAGATCTCGTGGTCTTTGAAGCTATTTTACATTGTCTGTAATAGTCAAAATTTTCACCCGGCCCCTCTCAATACCATTTATTAACCTCCAACTTGCGAACTCTCTCAAGATTAAAATTTACTTACTTTCGAAACTATTCCCATCAAAGTATAAGTCCTAAATTTACTTATACCCTCTTATCTCATTTTTGACTCCTATGTGTACCTTCTGGAACATTCGTGTTGACAAATTTTCCGACATTTTTCACATGAGAACTAAATTTTTAAAAAATTTTATCAAAGCTTTTGCTTTGGTTCGAAGCACATCAAAAGTTTGGCAAAATTATTTTATACCTCACTCTCCATTTTATTCTATTTTCTCTCCTTTGGGTTAGTAATTTTTGTACAGATTTATGCTATGAGGCAATTGAAACAGGTCACACATATAAATTCTCCACCCGCTAGGTACATAGGTGTGCCGGCCATATAAATTACTGGAAACGCAAAAAAAGCATTAGAGCCCAAAACATGTTTAATCTTTGTATTCGATGTATTTGGCTAATCGGTCTTGAGAAGCATGATTACTCACACACACGCGCATATATATAAATATATATATATATATATATATATATATATATATATATATATATATATATATATATATATATATATGTGTGTGTGTGTGTGTAATGATCCTTCTTAAGAGCAGATTAGCCAATATATATATATAATATACTATAATATAATATAATATATAATGTATATCTTTGAAAAAATCGGTTGAATTGAGATCAAAAAGGTCAATCGCTGCTTCAGTCCGCTTAGTCCGAATCTCACCTCAGTCCGGAATTTTTCGAATTAGGAAATAACTTTTTTTTCCGAAGGAAAAATTATCCTGTATTTTGTTTCTCGCGGTAGGCTGGATATATATATATATATATATATATATATATATATATATATATATATATATATATATATATATAAATTTGCCGTAGGAAAGAGAAAACGGAATAATCTTTCTTCAGAAATAGTTTTTTCTTACTTCGAAAAAATCCAGCTAGGGTGGGATTGGAACCGTGGACATTGAGGCAGCGAGCAACCACTTTAATCTCAATTAAACCGCGTAGCCGAGTGGTCTAAAAGGCGGTTTAATTGAAATCAAAGCGGTTGCTCGCTGCCTCAGTGTGCCCGGTTCGAATCCCTCCCCTCTACGGAATTTTGTCGAATTAGGAAATAATATTTACGAAGAAAAATTATTTCGTTTTCTCTTGATTTATTCCATCATTCTCTCGCACTCATAAAAGATATATGCATATATATATATATATATATATATATATATATATATATATATATATATATATATATATATATATCTTAGAAACAATATAAAGATATATGCAATCGTAGAAAACATGATTTATTACACCAAGCGTTTCTGAATAAGCCTTGTTCTATCTTCAGTGGCGACAGACATTAAATAAAAATATTATTTGTATTAGATAACATTCAACATCCTATCCGCCGGAAAAAGAGTTCAAAGATATATATCAAATAACTCAAAGTAAATTAATATGGCTAAAAGTGAATCAATAAATATTAAGGTTGAACCAAACGACACAAACAAATTTAAAATTACAGTGATTAGAAATTAAAACTAGAAATATATAGATAATACTTGGGAATATAACCTTGTTTGACTAGAACTAAGGAATTGAAAACAAGAAATAGTGAATAAGCATAGTAAATGTCACTACAATTATTACACACATAAATTAAAATCAAATTAATTACACCGACTGCAATTTAAATGAAAATGAGGAAGATCTCAGTTACAAGAGTCGTTTCGAAAGTAAGGCCTCCTAACCTTTTATTCCGTCTCAAGGGGTCCGAGGGGATTTCTTATGCCATTGTTATAATGACTAAAAATATGCACTAATAACCGGAATTTTTTATTTCTCTCTTGTAGATATTGACGGCTAGACAGTCTAAGAAATCAACCCGTCATGGACGTGCGTCAGAAGCAAAGACGCGTCATTGAATTGATCCATGCAGAATAAGTTGAACCAATCGGCATTAACTATTGCTTAGTAAACGTTTATAGAGCCGAGGTATTGGATGAGAACACGGTTAGAAGATGGGTAAGTCGATTCAAGAGTGTGACAGAGATGCGAGTGACAAACCGGAGGCCCATGCACAGCTGAACCCACGGAAAGTGAAGCGCGCCTCGAATTAGAAGTTGGAAGTGGGCGTCGGCGCAAAGGAACGATGTTCTCATCCCTGAGGTACAGTAAAGTGTATGCTAGGTGGATTCTACGGATGCTCACGCATAAGCAAAAGACCACCGTCTGGATGTCAGTCAGGAGTTGTTGGACTGGCACGAAGCAGAAGTTGACGCATTTTTAGACCGCATCGTCACTGGTAACGTGACATGGTGTCAACACTATGAACCAGAGTCCAAACGGCAGTCGTTTGAATGGCACCACTAGGGCTCCCTAGCGAAGAAGAAGTTCAAGATGCAGATATCAGCAGGCAAAGTGATATGCACCGTTTTCTGGGACAAAAAGGGCGTCATCCTCTTTGATTTCTTGGAACCAGGGGCAACTGTCAACTCTGACCGTTAAGTTGAAACGTTGTAAGCTGAAGGCCCGGATTGCCCGTAAAAAGGCCAGAGAGAAGAGAAACATTTTGTTTGCAACACGATAACGTCAGACCACACACGAGTTTGAAGACAACGGTATTTGTGACAAAGTTTGGGTGGACGGTGCTGCTGCACCCATCGTATAGACCCGATTTGGAACCGCCTGATTTTCACTTGTTCAGTCCTCTGAATGACGGATTACGCGGCCAGCCTTTTCCAGACAACGACGCCGTCATCAAGGCAGTGAAGAAATGGACCGCCTCAGCAGGCGCGAACTTTTACCAAAGCGGAATTCAGGCCATTGCTCATCGCTTGCGGAAATGCATTGATAATGGTGCTGACTACGTGAAAAAATAAAGACTGATGCAAAAGTCTCCACTCGTTTAAATGGTGCCACTCCTGTCTTTGTAACTCTTCAACCTTTTTGAGTTAGAAAATAGGATGCATAACTTTCGGAACGACCCTCGTACAAGAAAAACATTACAGTTACTAACTTTGACTATCGGAGTTTAAGGAGTTACTAATTGAATGAATAAGAATGGTGAGGAAATGAGTTTGTATTGAGTGGGATATAAAAGAATTGGTTCGTTGGAAGATATTTACTTGGTCATTAATTTGATATATGAAGCGTAGTCATTTATTTATGGGTTCACTTTTTTATATAGAGGCATTCAAAGAGTTTTAAGTCTATGGCACGTAATGCAGTCCGAATTACAGAAAAATTATCTGTATCACTGGAATAACGACTAATGATAATATGTGAACTTATACGGGAGTGCTCTGTTTTGGAAATAGGACGACGAGTTCTATAGGAAATTCTCAAGTTCATTGAGATCCTTAGTTTTAGCTGTAAAGTAGTTAAACTAATGTAGCCACTGTTGCAGGTGGTGCGCCTAAATAAATAAACAACTGAAGGCGTCATAAGTTTGGGGATTGGATCCTTATATTTGAAGAAAAATGACAATTTAAAAGGATTGTCTTTAATATAGATAAAAGTGCATTGATGAAGATGTCTGGAAAGAAGTGGTCTGATGCCTTTGTTAAGCTTAAAGGTCAAGTGGTCCAAAAAAGGTAATTTGATGTAAACTTCCTGCTTTGAACAAGTTCGACTATTTGATTATGCAATGAAAATTTTATTTAGAAAATTCGACATTAGTTTTTTGGAAGATACTGATGGGATAGTAATTGTTATGAAAAATGTGTTTCAGGTAAATGATTTCTTAGGCGAAAGAGCACCAATCAGAACAGATACGAAAGGCCCAATGGATTCTGGATTTAATGGCAGAAAGTTTTAATTTCAATGAAGTACTGCCAATAGTATGAATATCGAGAAGCGGTGTGGTGGGTTTTATAAAAACAAGTGGAAAACCCAGATTTGTTCCTAGTCACCAATACATAAAAACTGAAAATTTTACTCTTATGTTCAATATCCATTGAGAACGTGATATAATTGGGGAAAGGACAAATGTGCATTTAAAATATACTCCATGAGCATGCTCTATATGCATTTAAAATATGGACTTATGCACGATAAATATGCAGTTTCATTTTATTATAAATCTGTGGATTAAATGTAGATAAAATAAAAATAAGGATAATAAAGTTGAAAGCAGGAGGTGCTTTTCAAGGATCTTTTCTGTTTGGCGGCAGCCGGAGGTTTTGTACCAAATTTTCACCAACGATGCAATTTTGAGTGCTAAATACGAATATAACATTTATTTTCTGGAGAAATAAAAGGACGTATTAAAAAAACAAAATTCAATGCACCCTACTTTAGAACATTATTCTATAAACAATTATGATTATATACTGGGTGCCGTGCCCCCCAGATCCCCCGAAATTGATTGAAACTCAGGATCATCGTAGAGGTCCTCCCGCAGTGCTAAACCGCCAACGAGCAGGTCCCTTGAATTTACTCCAAAAAGGTGAAACATATTGGAACACGGCGGTACCCACCGTGAGATGCTCGATTCCTACTTATGTGAATTTATGTTGCGAAAACGCACTAGAAATGAAAATTTGTTTAAAAAATATTATAAGATACTTATATCTAAATACAAATTAATGTTTGGAAAAATAATAAAGGGAGTGAACAATAATATTAGCAAATCATATAGCAGTTTAAGCGCGTTTCATTTCTATTTCGTTTTTTTTCAAAATGTATCGGACAAACCAAAATTTACAGTTTGAAATTTCTTTTTTTTAGATACTTCCTTTCATTTCTCCAAAAAAGAAATGTTATATTAGTATTCAACAATCAAAACTGCATTATTGTCGAAAATTTGGTACAAAACATCGGCCTGCCGCACAACAGAAAAGACCCCATTTTAATTTATTTGCAACCAATACCAGTTAAAAAATAACACTATGTCATTTATATAAATGCGTTACATTTAATTATGATATGGTGCCGTAGATTCTCAAATTGGAAGCTTCTCCTGTTGTCTCTTAGGATATTCTTGTATTGAGAGAAGTCTCTCTCTGCGTCACAAGATACGAGAGTAGCATACTGTAGACACAGGAGGTCATAGGGAGTGTCGTACTCTAATACATCTTCACTGGCGCTGTTGTCGATATCAAGGGATCTCTGAACTGATTTTAATGTTGCGAAGCTTTGGTTTTTGTCATAATTTGTTTATATTTAGTTGAATATTGTTGGTAGATTAAAAGTTGAATTGCAGTCTTCAAAGCAAGGCCTCTTTTCTCTAGGTTTGTAATACTAAATGGTAGCGATGCAAATGTCTGCAATATAAAGCAAATGTGATTTAAGGTTTGGGTTTTCAAAGATTTTCTCAAAGTTAGAAATACATTGAGCATCTGATGGGTCAAATGCAGCAATGATCTCACTAATTTCATTGTAATGATTAGCGTAATATATAACTGCCTTGATCCATGTAATAGAAGGTGATGGTGGCGGTTTCAGGTCTAGATGCATTTCTTTGAATTTTTCAACTCTTTCGGGTGATTTTAGAAATGTTTTCTTTACGTTTGAAATGAGATCATTCACATCGTTGTATTTGGACC
Organism: Ceratothoa steindachneri; assembly: GCA_963969495.1. Classification (NCBI taxonomy): domain Eukaryota; kingdom Metazoa; phylum Arthropoda; class Malacostraca; order Isopoda; family Cymothoidae; genus Ceratothoa; species Ceratothoa steindachneri. The sequence goes on from OZ018324.1 coordinate 92,713,901, forward strand.
TTACAAGCTTTGCTATTCTATTCAAGGCATGTGCAAGTTACATGTATCATTTTTGGATACACCACGTTTAAGCTCCCCATGACCTTGTACATATACGGTGCTCCATCAGTACATACAAGAAGTACATGCTCGTAATGTACGTTGTAAGGCCATAGCTGGTTAACGGAGTAATTGAAGAAAGCTGCCATTGTCAAATGATTTACTTTGTACTTAAATCATATAAGTAACACTTATCATTCTCTTCCTTTACTCCTAAGATACTAAAAACAAAACAGGCAACACATCTTTGCTTCACATCTGTTGTCTCATCCATGGAAACCCATATGTTCTTCTTTTTAGCTTTTGTATCGGAAAAGACATTGAATAAGTTTGATATATAATGTTTTCTAATTATCGAAAGGGATCTGGCATTTTCATGTGTGTGTATCTTCCATAAATGTCTTCCCTGATTCATTGTCCAACTTGTTTAATGCAATGTCAGCTTTAATGAATGGCTGTCATTTTTCGGTTAAATTCCTACTGATGTTGACACTGAAGAGTAGATGTGGATGGTCCTGGTTGGCTTTCATCCGTCTCTGCTGGTATCACGTCATGTTTCCGGACGGCTCGGTCATATTTGTTGGTCTTGAGATGATGAACAAGCTGGTACTTCTTCTTGTACGACACTTTGCAACGACAGTAAATGCAGAACCAATCTACATCAATGACGTCGAACTCGTTATATCCTTCTGCATACATTGTAGAAGTTGAAATTTTTTCTTGACCTTGGGCATCTTGATGGTGTTCGGGGCTCTATGTACTTGTCCTGCAAGATTCAAGAGAGAATGAATCGAGGGCCGCTGTTCCGACCCTGATGTTAAGATGACGCATGCGCAATGCGCACGAACCGAGTGGTTGGTTCGAAAAAGTGGTGCTCAACGGGATAAATATTTGCCAATACATAACATAATAATGAGTAATGAGACATCTTATAATATGTGTTACATAATGTACGTAGTATAGAATGTGATGTAACAAACGAAGCTAAGCCTATCCATACAAAGAACAGCTAGATATTTGAGAGAGAGTAGGTTTATCATGGACCTCTATATCACTTCGTTTCTTCTTCTCATATATACCAACATAGTAATATAGCCTAAAAGTAACCATTTAAGCAAAATATGTAGAACGTTATTATTGTAAACATATTAATTATATTGCTTATATTTGAATGCTTTATTGAAATTATTGGTGGAATGATATGCTGCATATAAGGATAAGGTAATGCATATGCATTTTAGAAATGCCTACTTTTATATGCTTCAATGCATTTTCAAAAATGATTCTGTCCTTGCGCTAGTCATAATAAACTTTAATTTGGTTTCATGATAAAATCCAGATTAACAAATTATTCACACGATAGAAAATGAAAATTGCTTTTTCTCCACGGCATATCGCTGCTTCGAGAAAATGTTGGAAGTATATATTAAAATGTAAGTAGTAAATAAACACTCATACTTTCAGGATCAAATATACATTACCGGGCATAAATACGAGTAACAAAAATCGTTAAGAACTAAAACACAACAGTTGAAAAGGAAAATAGAGGAAACTGCAGAGTTATTATAGATCAAGTTTGATATAAACATGAAAAACATAACAAAAATACAGATTTACGGAACAATAACACTATTTTTTTTATCCAAATTTTGCTTTGTATATGACATGGCATATTATTGTATCCTATTTACCAAACATAACATAGGTTTTAAGGGATTCGATTCAAACAATGTCCCATAGGTTCTATGGATTTGCTAGTTTCTTCTCTCTCACTGCCTGTGTAGATAACCCCATGAGAGTTCGATAGGATTGCAATCAAAGAGTACGGTGAGTAACCCCTGATTATAAGATATACTTCCTGTTTTCCTTCTCCAAATAACTACGGCAAGGATTAGACGTATACTTAGGATCAATGATCTGCTGCAAATTAAAATTAGGACAGATTAAACGGATTCCAGATGCGGTAGCATGTCGCTACAAATTGAATGATAGCTATGCCGGTCTAATTTACTTAATATCTTATAAAGATCGTACAAAAGAGCCCCAAACTATCACACTACCCATTTCATGCTTGAGTGTGGACACAATACATTGAGGAGCCATTTCCTTACTATTTTTGATTGCAACTCCTCTATGTTTAGTACCAAACGTTTCAAGCGTGGACTCATCAGTCCAAAGAACTGACTTTAGCTCATCGATTGCTCAGTTTTGATGGTATTTAGTCCAAACGAAACTCTTTACACCATACTAATGTATCAACAAATGTTTCTTTGCTGTTACTCAACCGAATAACACAATATCTCTAAGCCTCCTGTTCAATGTTATAGCAGAGAGGTTTGCTCGGGCAGCGCTGTTAAATTGCTGTTTTATTCCTGGAGAAGCAAGAGGGCAGTTTCAGGGAGATGTCACTTTGATAAACTTCTTTTGTAAGCCTCTCTTTCAGGAACAACCTCCCCCTTGGCTATCCTGTAGTATACCTTTTGTTCATAACTCATGATAGGATTCTCACTGTACTGAGCTATATTTTAAGTTTTCTATTTCTTATATTTTTATATAAAAATTTTTTTTATGAATCTTTGCCGATCACAAAATGGAATGTGAACACGAAAAAGCTAAAATAATCAAAGTTGATGATTAAGAAGCTGTTTGAAGCTGTCGAGGGTTAGTGAGTGGGTAATCCCAGTCCCACTTCCTTGGCATTTATTTTGATTCCGCACCAGGAAACAATGGGGGTGAAGTGTAGCCAATACACCTACCATAGCCACTTCCGGTGAATAAGAATAACCTCTGTGCTTCCCTTTTGATCAAAATTAAGATAATGATCCCCTGAGTGTGTTTTCACTCAGTAAAAGCCAGTCACGGGTGGACTTATGTAATATCGTGAATAAAGCCGAGTGGATTGCTTATCAATTGCCAAAGGATCGTCCAAAATAGTTAAAACACACAGATACAAAAAATAAACTTTACTATACATAAATTGGAAATATGAAATAACATATATATGAATGAATAGGATTAATCTTCGTACTAAATTGGTAAGAATGTATAATGTCGTGGGGATTATACTTGAAATCTACTTACTAGGATGCTTGCGTCTTAATTGCACCCGACAGGATGAATTGAATAATATCACGGAATAAGCACTGAATTAATCACTGGTAATACTGGAGGTTATGAGCTCAGGATTGAAATTCTAGTTAACGATTAAACTGGTGAAGTTAGGGAGGGGATAATTCACTTTAACGATATCTTTGAGATCGTAAGTATTTGGAGAATGACGGTGAATGTCTTCTTCTTCTGACGATGTTCGCACTTAGCCGTGTCGTCCGAAGTTACCGAATGTGGATGGTAATCCTAGACCGGTGTCCTGATATAATGATCCTATGCCGGATCGAGAAGGCGAGTCAAACTGTGACTCAAATCGGAATTCTTCCCCTCGAAGTGTCCGTTCTGATTATTGGCACCTGGAGTGGGTAGCCAAAAATGATTTTCTAGCTGCGTCCAGGGTAATCCGCCGAGGGAGGTCCTGCGTAACCTCTGACTCTGAAGGGAAAAAGGGTCTGCGATAAGTTTAGCACCTACAAGTACCGTGACGGTAACAACAAATTCCCCGAAGTTTCTTTCTTGCAACGGGCGAACTGTTTCTTTTGTGGGACTAGCCCCACACACAACGTAGGTCTAAGATCTTCCGCCCGACTCCAGGGAGAATTTCCTCTTTCATTTCCCTCAAGAGCTAAAATCGAGAGAGAGCACCGGATTCTCACAAAATTCTTATCGTCGCGCGAAAATACCTTTCGTCTGCCGCCAGGACATGCCAAAAATTCACACCTCGGGGCCATCCGAGCTTTCCTCGTCTCAAGTCGCAGGTTTATGACGGCGCGAAGAAACTCGGGCCTTCGTCGGCTGGCAGATGTCTTTTGAGGAAGACATTTTCCTGTGTGGCCGGCCGCGAATTTGGTTATCTCAAAGGCGCGAAAAGAGTGAAGGAGATTCGATGCGAAAAGGCGAATTTGGAATAATGGGGGGGACACGCAGCTGTGTCAGTGTACTAATGCATCGAGGTATTTAGACTTCTACAGAAGCATTACAGGCTTTTAGAAATTGTAATAACGGTTATTTAAAAAATGAAGAAGAAAATTAATGAAATTTGGTAAAAATATTTATTTTAGCATCACTTTTTTAGGATATTACCGATAAAATTAACTATTTACATGAGAGCGTTTATATTACAAAAGTAAAATGAAAGATTATGTATGGAAATTTAAATATTTTAAAGAATGTAAAAATTGAAGATTGACCTCAAAACTTTCTCTTTTTCTTTCAAATTCTAAATGTATTTATTAAACATCTTTTATAATGAATCAATTTTCACAATTTTGCTAAAAATTATATGAGTGAAATCTATGTTTATTTTAAAATATGAGGTGGGAAGTTATTTTATGGCTTGTACTGTATATTTCCGAATGTTTTAGCTTATTATTTATTATATTCATTTTCTGTTGATTAAAATATTGAACACATATCTTGGATTTAAAGACAAGGGCTAAAAGTTCATTAGTAATTTTAGATTACAAAAAGGAAGCATCGATTTTCAGTCTTAAGGGAAATTCCTAATAGACGAAGAGCTAACAGTCTTGGAATACCTCTTTCTACTATTACGTGAATATTATTTTTAATTTGAAAAAAAAACAAATAAATATCAATGAAATTACAATCTTTGGAATTCGGTCCCTTTCACAGAAGTCTTGTCATTCCGAGATCTCAATTAAACGTTTCAGAAATATGAGACTAAATCACATTCAATACAAAACCGATAAATTAGTCTTCAAAATCTTTATTATTATAATAATTAGTAAAATAGAAATAAAATGGCTTTTAACTGCAAGCAATGAAGAGAGAGAGAAGTGGACTAATGAGATATCCAAATTGGTCAAACATTTCCTCACTCACTAAATGGCTGTTTAGGCGAATGGTGCTTAGTTTTCAGACACCGGATTGTGTAGATCTGAAATTGCTACCACCAGAATGGCGTAACTTTCATGGTTTAGCGACAATGAACATATTGCTTATTTGATTTGGTTCCTAACCTAAATTAAAAATGATATATTTCTATCCTCTAAGGACGTTGACCGATATTCTCCAGGGTAGCATCTACTTATCTTTAGAAGAACTAGCGCCCCTCCACAATACCTAACTGGACCTAAAGGGCCTGGCTTCAATGGACAGAGGGACAATTTCAAGAGAGCACCGAGTTCTCTCGTCTTTTAAGTATGTACTCGGGATGTGGTATTGCCATACATACATCCGTGGAAACCATTATGGTGGAATCAAATACGAGTTTCTCCCACGTATGTATATTTCCATTAAAAGGCATTTATTGTCTGATTGGCCGAGAGTGCTGTATATTTTCAATGTCAATTGCGTAAACCGGTAATATTTTCGATAAAAAATAGATTTTCATTAGGAATTTCCTATAAAATTCATTTTCGAAAATTAAATCTCACTCTCTCGCTCTCATTTTCTATTTTCGAACCAATCTTCATTTCTGATTAAATCTCGTAACTTGTATAGTTTATAGCGAGCAAAAGCTGATTATAATCTAAATAAGTCAAGTCTGAGAAGAGGAGATATTAAAAGTTTGTCCCCAATAAAATATAGATACAAAATAAAATAATTTTGATGCAGTAATGTAATAAATATTGTGATGATAAAATTTTTAAGAATTAATCCAAAGTAAGCAGAAGGTAGTCATTGATTAAAATTATGTAAAAATTACTGTCTGCTAAACGGATCGCAACATGACATAAAATGTGTAGCACGGCGTTTTTGCCCATTTCTGCTTATCCTCTTATACTCTTCGCTAAATTTCTTTCACTTTTCTATGAGACCTTCCATCTTAATCATTTATCCACATCTCTACTCGCTAATCTTGTAGCACAATAAAAAATAATTGGCAATATGAAGACCGGTTCTGTTTAGAGACGCCTCTGGATTTTGGATCTGCCGCTCTTTGATCAAATTGAATGAATGAAATACTTTTTAAAATTATATATTTTAATAATAGAGCGTGGATATTAATCAGAGCATTTACATCATTCAAATTAACATATCGTGAGTAGCCCAAGGATAATAAGACAACCAAAGGCTATATAAAATTTTAATAATTATACTGATCAACATCAAATTCATTGTCTAAGTTTTTTTAGGTGATTTAGGAAAATTTTGATATGCTAAATCTAAAAATGACTGGTTTTGCTCAATCAGGTCAAATTTTTATTTATCGCCTCATGATTATTTTTACGGCTTTTTATATGCACGAGTATTTTCTATTTTAATTCACTAAAGCTTTGTGGGGCGATTTTTGAAAAACCGATATTTTTCATTTTCATGTGAATGAAATGGATTCGGCCGAAAGACCTTGCGAAAATAAACCCGATGTATTCTGCTACATTTGCGGCGAATACATCGTTGTTATTAATAGAAATCCAGGCGCAAGTTTCATAAAGCGTCCTCACCTTGCTTATTTTGGTATGAAACCCGGTGAGCAGCATAGAGATTGGACACTACATATGATATATAAAACATGCACTGAGTATCTGCCTCGTTGGACAAAGGGCAACAAGAGTTATCTGAAGTTTTTGAATTCCCATGGCTTGGGGGGAGCCGATAAACCATGACACTGACTGCTACTTCTGCGTTATTGTTTGACTGGGATCAAAAGAAAAAAAACGGAGCAGCCTCAATTATCCTTGTACATGAGACCACATGAACTAAAGGCTTTGTTAGATTGGATAACGATGCGTCAAAATTGAATTTCCACATCACTACTTTCCAATTATTCGACTTCAGAGAGTTTGAGAAGGCCTTCTCAAACTATATAATATACTATAAAATGGTTTCGGAAACCTTTTTAATACTTGCTGAGTGACTTTTTATGAAAAAATGCCTATGTAATCATTTAAACACAAAAGTTATCCATGTCACTTATACTTTTGCCTCAGGTAATATTGACTTGTATACGAAACCGTGTATATTCACAATAATCTCAATTTTAAATGATTTAAATATACAACCTACAGAACAAAATGTTCTTGCTACATTCTAAATTTCAAAAACAGGTTCGAACTTAACATTAGACAATGTCGGACGTTGCCTAAACTTATACACGCATCCAGAAATTAGAATTTAGAAAATTATGTATTATTATAATGAAGGTTGATATAAGTAGAATTGCTTAGAAGCAAAAAATTAGATAATTGACATGGCTGATATCAGTTGTTTTTAAATGAGTTAATTATCCTACCTCATTCTTGGTCAGGTCTATTTTGAGGTCTGAGTTATAATAAGTAAAACAGAAAACAAATAAACGAGAGGGAGTAAATACAAATACCAGAAACCTAGTGTCAGTTTTACCGATATAATGTAGGAGGATGAAACCTCAGTTCGTTTCAGTTAAAAAACTACAGAGAAAACTCTGGCATTAGTATAAGTTCCAACTTTATTTTTTGATTAAAATGTACTCTTGAAATCAATAAGGGGATAAAATCAAAATACTATTTTTATGCTTTTTTAGAACAGATTAAACTGAATATTTCTCAAAAAAATAAAAATCAATTTTTGTTTCTTTATATCAATGAACCAATTACTTTGATTACTCAACCTACCTAAGAAAACTCTTAGCCCATGTGGTTTCCCCTATAAGGATAGTTAAGGATGAATTTATGCGTGTCTGCTCTCACACGAATCTGTTTCTTAAGATCAAATTTACTCTCCCGACCGTCCTAATTCATCTGCGGCAATCTTTCGAAGTGTGAGATGTTCATTCCTCCAACAATGATGTTGGACGGCTGAAATCCTGTGCCTGGGATTATAAAATGGGTAATTGTTATACATCATGTCGCTATTATTTTCGAAAATATTTTTCGTTACCATTATGTATGGGAATTTACGATGACTGGTATAGATCCTTTGTTGTAACCATCATCTGCCTCCATAGCCATATTTAAAGGTTAAAATAATCAGCCGTTGGAGATTTCTCTTATAGTCAGCTTTGCTTACTAGTTTTCAAGGCATGTCTCTGGTACTCAATATATCACATGTCAACACAGAAATGAGTTTAAAATACCTGTCCCTTCATTTTTGTTCTACCATACATTCACAAGAGTTCAATTAGGTGTCTTTGCCGCACCAGCCCACGAAATCTTGAAATAGAACTTCTGCACCTGAACTGTGAGATTGTGCATCTGTTATTTTCTTGAAGCCACGTCTCCCTTGTATCAGGTTTAAGTTCCGTTTACTACATTTAACATCCACATTGTTTCAACCTTCTGCTCTTTGCCATGGTAGAGTTCTTCTCTTCCTGTTCCTCAGGTTAATTTGTCTTATCTTTAACCAAATTTTACCCTTTAGTAAAATTGCATCGTTGAATTATTTCACTTTTTTCCTTACAAGAAAATGTTTGAATCCTTCCATCGATGACTTGTTTACTGATTAAAATAAAATACAAATGAATAGTAAGACAGGATCATGTTGAATTAGAAGAGTAAACAATAAGTAAGGATATATAATAGGAAGACAAAAGGAACCGGAGGCAGAATTACACCAAAACTAATTTAGGATTGTAGGAAGGATCAGAGTAAACACCATTCACCCTGAGTGTTAAGCTAGGAGAGTGGATAAAAGAACGGCTAAGATCCGTACATAGACTATAGAGATTATGCAGAAGCATAGAATACTTAAATAAACACTGAGTTAATTACTGGAATAACTTCCTTTTTAAATTGAAAGAATGAAAAGCATTTTGAGCAATGAAATTACATTATAAATACTTTGTGCACTTCTCTTTAGCGGCTTCTAGAGTTGCAATTCGCCAAGGCATAGGATTAATATGGTTAAAGTTTTCAGCTTGTGTTATTTCCGACCAAGTTTTTCGCAGTACATTTAGCATTTTTGACTATGTTCTCTGTTTGACTGGTTTTCCGCAAAGTTGAGTCAATTATTTCCTACACATACGCTATTGAGTTCATGTAAGGAGAATGACTTGGCCAAGGAATGTATGACAGGGAGTTTCATCTCTCATGAATAAACAACTTTTATTTTCGAGGTGACCATATCAAAACAGATATAAGTCCCTCTTTACAAATAGAAATATATACTTCAGAGTTAAAATTGGTAAAACGCTAAACTAACTTTTACTTTTCATCATTTCAAGTTGCTTTTCATGCTATAACTAAAAGGCACCATGTTTCACAATTGCTATAACTTGTTTATGTCAAACTCAGGAAGGTATAATGTACATACTCAAACCCTTTTCCCTGTCTGAAAATTGAGTACACCTTGATTCATTAGAAAATATTATGTTTTGCCAAAAATGGAAAGGCTTGTCGCTCATTTCTTCAGCCAAATCAATCCTTTTCATAATATTGGCCATTATTAAAACAGGCTTCCTCCTGACTACACTCCATAATATCCAAGATAGTTAAACTAATACACTGCTATTATTGGACTGGTTTGGAAACTTTCTGCCATTTCAGAATCTTTTAACGGAAGGTTATTAGTGGATCTTCAAATAGCACATACACATCTTTCATAAACCTCAGGACAACCATGTCGAGATTAGGATGATTTTTTACCATATTAGTAAATAGAACTTTAATTTTGTTAACAGATGAAATGCGAATTCCAAAATTACTAGCAATTTGTCTTTAGAATAACCCCTCCTCCCTTAGATTGACCAATACGAGGGGCGATCAATAGGTTTTGCAATTCGGATATAGGGATCAATACAACTACCCTTGACTTCAATGCACTTGCGCCACTTGTCCCTGAGGCTTCGAATTCCCGACAACCAGAAATCTTCCGACTGCTCTTCAATCCACTCCTGAACGGCGAGCTAGACATCTTCATCGTCCCTAAACCGGCGTCCACGCAGTGCAACCTTGAGCTAGGGGAATAAAAAGTAGTCGCTAGGGGCCAGATCTGGACTGGGGAGGATAGTTGAGCTCCTCGAATCCGCATTTCGGCAGGGCAGCTTGTGCAACTCTGGCCTTGTGGACTTTGACGACGTTGAAGTCGATCATGGGGCGTGAGGTTTCTAGGGACCCAACGGGCAGAGACCTCGGTCATGGCCAAATTGTCGTGGATCATTTTCATAACACTTCCATGTGATATTCCAAGTTGTCGCTCGATTTCTTCGACCTTCGCCCGTCGTTTTTCGAGGATCATCCTCTCCACACGGGCCCCATTGTCCTCGTTGTTCACGTCTGACGGACGTCCTAGACGGGGGTCATATCCAAGGGACTCATGACCATGGCGGAACTCCCGATTCGAGCGAGCAATGGTTGCATATGAAGGGGTGGTATCGGTGTACACTGCAACCATGCGTTCATGGATCTCTTTTGCATTCTTGCCTTCCTTAGTCAAAAAATTGATCCCTGCGCGGTGCTCAACCTTCTCCATTGTTGAAAAATTTGTGACTGACGATCTGCGATCAGCTACTGCTTCTTAAATAGACGAGGCAGGAGCGTGCGGCTGCAGGTCCTGACTTGTCATAACTGGTCCTAACACCACCAAAAACAGACATCGCTCTTCCTCTGTTTTGCCCTACCGATTCGCAAAACTTATTGACCGCCCCTCGTCTGCCCTGAATATACATATAAAATAAATTATTTATAAGCATGCTTAAATTCTAATATGGGGGCATGATTGATGTACCTTTCTCCTTCTGCTAATGAAACTCTAATTTTATTATTGAGGCAGGGACTGAATTAAATGCCAGCGTAAAATATTTTGAAGAATTATATGCCCTAAAGGCGATATCACCCAAGGGTTATTATAATCCAAGCCATTTGGAATGTGGATTTCTTGGGAATTATTTATAAAACATTTTTGTTGCAGAGGAAAGGGTTTACAACGATTTCAAATACTCTGTAGAAATCAGGAGTGGTAGATTCTTGGTTGAGTTACCATAGAAAAGAGTCGTAAAAATCTCCCTATAATTATGGTATACCCAAGTCTCGTCTTCTAAATATGGCAGCCAAATTGAGTTGAGATGTCCCTTCTCTTTTCCAGATTTAAACCATATTTTTCAGGAACAACTAAAGAATGAATACATGGAGGAAGGGAGGCTAAATACCCTCCATATAGAGGTCATGAAATTACACTATTTAGTACACCACGAAGTGCAGAAAGATTACCCAACAATACCCCTACACGATCTATTCCGCTGCTTTGTTGGTAGTGTAAGTCTAAACGACTGTTTGAATACTGAACTTTTAATAATTTGCACCATATCCCTATTATATTTTTCCAGTATCCTTCTACGAGCATTGACAATAATGATAAGTCATACAATAAAATAAAGTTAAAAAAACAAAAACTCTGTCAGGTTTCTTTGGCTAAAAAAGCCGTCAAAACTGGATATTTCCTTGTAAGGTTTAAATCGAGTTGTTTTCTTTATCTCCTCGAGGAGCCAATTTCTGCTGAATGAGTCAATGATTGTTTTGATCCGTACAAAAGGGAGATTATGCACGGCTAATTTTCTAAAGGTATTTACATTTACTTCTAAGAAATAATTAAGCTCTTTCTGAAGAGGAAGAAAGGAAAATTAAAAGAAGCCTGTTTCAATTTGAGAGAATTATATTCAAATTCTCACAATTTAAATTCTTTCTTCAGAGAACAAGGTAACTTAGCCAACGCCCTATTAAGGTACTTAGTATCGGGTAAGATACTGGTAAGGATAAATTATATTATTTTGATCGACAATCCCCCTTTGCAGCCTTAAACAAAAGTAAAATTTTAAAGGATGGCCTCTATTAACAACCTTTGGGCTATCTTACAATTACTATTAATACTGGGTTTTAAAAAAGTTCTATTACACTCAGTTTTTTTTATCTTTCGACAGCTTTATGTATGTGATAGAAAAAATTCCCTTGAACAAAGTTAAAGTTCCACTTTACCAGCTCGTGTGATTAAAACGTCTTTTCTATTATGTACAGGTGTCTCGAGAGGAAAATGAACAGAATCGAGATCTCTGCTCAACAAGTCAGACATCACCAAGCGACTCAACATCCACAGAGTCGCTGAAAGGCTCAAGAACGAGGTCGATCCTCAAGGATCCACCTCGTTCAGCCAAACCTTAAACTGTCAACGGTTTGGCTGCGAGAAAGGCCTTCGAAAGTCCCCCGAAGCTTAAAAATGACTGTGCTCGCGAAGAAGAAGAACATATCGATGGCCATAGTGTACAGGACTGTCAAGGGAGAGGGAAACGGAAGCTTATGGTGTAAGGAAAGACCTGTATTCACATACTGTAAGCGAGAACAACGTCGAGAGCCTTCTCGTTGGCTTCTCAGAGACTTGAAGAGTCATAGTATTAGAATTCTGAGATTTTCTGATGAAAAAACCCTTCACTGTAGATTCGTTATCAACAGGGATGACGACAGTGTGGTAAATTTCGGCTAAGATGTGTCCCAGGTCCGCTACGTGTATATAATCCAGCACCTGGCTTCCGTCATGAGGCTCCCGTCGTGGCTTTAAATAACGAGAAGACGCCCCTGTTTTGGTTCGCGCCTAGTTACAGGCTTCCAACGGCCGATTACAGGGACATCTTTGCCACAAATGTCCTATTATGAATGAGAAAGATCACTGAGAAGAAGATCCAAGTCTTTCAGCAGGACGGTGTATCGGGCTAAACGACCAATACTATCTAAGAGTGGTTGGGTTAAAACATGAACTTCTGGTCACAGAACCTTTCACCTCCGTGGCCTCTAGATCAAAATCTCCTCGAATCTATCGTGTGGGCGTATGTCGAGAAAAAGACCTGCAAGGTCTTCTACAGCAACTTCGACTACCTGAAGCTCGCTAGGGTAGCCATAATGATTAATACCGGGTATTTCAAAAGCTCTGGTGAACTCGTTACGACGCTCGCAACAAAATACACGATGATAGTTTGGATGCAGTTAGACACGTTTTTATGTTCTAACATGTAAATATTTGTTTAAATGTAATATTAATCATTGTGACTACCTTCGTTGGCGTGCACGCACTATCTTCTGGTAGTGGCCTTAAAGCTACATGGGTATGAAGTATATTATTCTATTATTGTATACTCGTATTCGAACGTCAGCTGCGTGGCAGGCTTGCTCAATTTATATCACCTTCTCGATGATTTGAACGATAGATACCCCCTCCGAGAGAATACACGATAAATCCTAGGGGCCAACTCGACCTGGTCGAAAAGCCGCATATCGGTGTCTTGAAGGCGAATAGCTTCACTTAGCACAATTCAAGTTAAGTTCTATTTTCTTATGTGATCTTTTTCTTCATGGTAGCAATCATATTTCCATCGAAATATCTTTTTTTAGTACCGAGGGTACTTTAGAAACAACTTAAAATAATCTTGGACTGATTTAATGTGTCCGTCGAGGGGAGTAGGTCAGTTGATTGGGCCGTTGATTTCTTTTCAGGCACTTTCATTGGGAGGGTTTGACTACCTTTCCTATCACTTCTGGCTGCTTTCCACGCATACCTCTACCTTGGTGATCTTGTAGCGCCCAAATTGCAAGGTGGAGTAGACCTAACGAGGAACCTCACAAATGAGCACTCTCTTGGCACTATCAATTCTTGAATTTAGGCACACATGTTGAACACTGAAATAATATGCCATGTTATAACAATGAACTAATATCGAACAAAGCAAAATAATTGTAAATAATGTTGAACATCAATTTACTATGTATTAGGAAAAAAAGAGAATATTGTAATAATGCAATCGAAATCGATGGAGTTCCCCCGCGATGTACAAACATACACACATCACGAAACAAATGTTGACTAAAAGGTCTGGAAAGAGATAACGAAGCCAGCTGGGAAAACCTAGTGCTGTATCTGATCTGACCAGCCAGATTTTACATGAACCTGTGAAACGGCGGAATCAATCTTGCTATGAATGCCGGCCTGATAAAGACCAAAGGCGGAAAATGCAAATCCACTCTTAATACACAAGTGTCCACGCACACCCCCTTTGACTCTGCCTACCAGTCTTAACAAAGAACAAACGAATACACTTTGACCCGATAGGATCCGCCCCAAATTCAGATTAATGGGGCAATGAGATGATGGGACAGCGATTTGGGATCCCACTTCCGTGTAATTGCTGAAATCCCCCAACTAGGCTTCAACTCAAGGGCCGAAGAACCTTTCAACGACCATTTTACTCTAGGTGATGTGCGTCCCGCTATCCCTTCGTGCGGGAAAACTTTCCTTGCTCTAGACCATCTTCCGTAGCCCATGATTCGACAATAGAGTGAACAAGGCATCTCCTTTTTGTTAGCCTTTATCAGCATGACATGTTCGGAAGCCATCTTTCTAGACTCATGATGAATTCTTAGTTTTCAAAAGCCAGGGAGAGATCACTTTACTCTGGTTGGTTTCTGCTCTATTTTCCTAACATTCTGCGTGCTCAAATTGATAGAGAAATTGATTAAATGTTGGATAGGTTAAATTTTTGGACAGCTGTAACCACCTGTCTCCGGCACAATGACGCTTTCGCAAGTTACATTCCCTATTAGATGCTCTGTTCCTGTTGGAAATATGCTATCTGTGATGCATTCATTCGTGGACAGCACTTAGCCTTTCTATTTATATCTGACGAAAGGCAGCGATAACAGTAGATATACAATATCTTGGAAACTCTTCACACCATCGGGGCGATGGGACACCCATTCTGCCTGTCTGAGTTTCTGTGAGAGAGTAGATTCCCGCGCATAGGTGGGGAGCTCTCTTCATTACGGTGGGTTATCAAGATGGCGTTCTGTAGGGAAGTGCCCTCAGTGTCATGCTCTTTGCCGTGAAAATCAGATTTCACATCGGTGGTGCCGGAGGATGTTCTTAATGAGGTCTGCATACAAGACATAAAACCTATTTTGGGTAGAACCACTTGACCTATCGATTCAAATTGTAAGCTAACCAGATTTTTGCTATGCCAATGCTCACGGATTTCGGTTTACCTTGGCTAAGAGTAAGGTGGGGCATTTTTGTCGCCACCCACAGCCCAACCCCGACTCGGACTTGTTTGTAAACGGAGTCTCGCCCAGAAGTGGTGGACTCGCACCGTTTCCTTAGTCTATGTATTTGACCGACGCCTCACCAGTGAAGCTTAGGGTCTCTTGTACCCGCGCCATGTAAATTCTTTGCTCCGTGACGTTCAACGCCTGGAGCATCGATAGGTATACTGTCTTACATTTTGATAGTTCCTTTGTTCATTCGAAGCTCGACTACAGATTCGAGTTTAATGCACCGCAGCCGACCGTTTATTGCGGAAGGTGGACGCGATTCACCACACTGGCTTTCGCCTGGCGACCGGTGCCTTCCGCAATTCCTCCATTGCCACGTGCTTTGCGCCGTGCATAGTGCATTATTTGCCTGTACCCGCGAGCTCGATGCCTCCCTTAGTCGCCAACAGCTTTTAATGCATCCGCAGCTGATCTCGACGGTGCCTATGCCACCAAGAGACGCCAGTCATACCCTAAGCCATTTGGGTTTAGGGCTAAGAAACTCTTTCGAGAGCTTAGTATAGCTCTTGGGCCGGTGGCGCCCCTGGTTCTGCCTAGGACGCCACCCTGGAGGGTACCACCTTTGACTAATTGTTGCTACGCCTCTGCTCCCAGAGCTTCAAAAGCGTCGGGAGTATTGCGTTTGGCCTTTTGTGAGCACACTTGGTGTCACGCTGGAACCGTGCCAGTGTATACGGATGGCTACAAGTCAAAAGAAGGGGTGGATTTCCATGCCGTATCCCTTCTGTTTAAAGTAAGTGGGGCCCTGCCAGGCACCGCATCTGTCTTCACGGCCGAACTAGTTGCAATACACCGCTAGGCACGGGAGATAACGCGACGTGCCCAGTTGTGTAGACCGAATTGTGCTCTCGGGGCATTGGAATCTTCGTATCCATTGGTTTGCGATATCCGTGGCGACACAGTTTCAGCGAGCCCGGCGAATGCCGAGATTATCTTCTGATGGGTCTCTAGATATATAGGAATTGCGGGAAATGAGCTTGCCCATGAGGGCACCAAAGAGTCGGCGAAGACTGGGTGACAAGATCATCGTTTCGCTCTTCCTCACACAGATTACATGGCAGGAATACGGGCTGCCCTCTGGGTGGCTTAGTAAATAAAATGTAAGACGGTCGAAAGGAACTTAAAGTTACGTGCCATAGCGGCGCGAATGTTCCCATGGACCTCCCCCCTAATGCCGCTACGGCGTCAGGTTGTTTTCTGTCTTCTCTGAATTGGACACACTCGCGGGACGCCCCGCCATTTTATGAAGCGCTCGCCCTCGCTTTATTGCTACGACTGCGTTGTACTCCAGACTGTTCGGCACATTCTTGTTGAATGTCGCAGTCTGGGTGATTGATCTTCGTCCTCGTTACCTGTTTCTGTATCGGGACGCGCGGGTTCGCTACTGCTTTTTCCTTGTACTCGGGACGGGTTCCTGTCCACAAACTTGAGTATACTACTTTTTGGAGGAAGCTGGCCATGGCCTACTGCCCTTCTTTGTCTGTTTTTTTTTGTTTCGTCTTTTTGTAGGTCGGGTGTTCCTGCGCCAGGGCGAGATGGGCCTACCCCAGAGGCTGGAGCGCGCTTCCTTCTTGCCTTTTTGCTTTGTTGCCTTGTTGTTGTTATTTATTTAGTATTTTTCCTTCTTTTTGTCGTTTTTTTATTTACATATTATTATTTGTTTTTAATATAGCCTGGTAGTAGGCTGTGTTGTGTACGGCGACTTTTGCCCAAGTAGGTAGTCGCCAGATGGGCTCCCACGATAAAAAAGGACATTGTCGCCACAATGCTCCCTCATCCGAGATTCAATCCACAACAAGGCTCTGCATTTCAACAATATCATTATTCGTAAAAAGGCAATTTTGTTTTTAAAACTATTCACACTACTAGTATTTACTACCTCCGCGGTGAGTGTGTTCCATTTATCGATGATTTTAAAGGTGAAAGTTTAATTAGCTCTGTTCGTTTGAAACCTCCGTCCTTTAATTTAAAACCGTTGTTATGTGTGATTCCATCCATGGTCGGAATTAAAATATTTTTCATAATTTACGTTTTCAAATTTATTTAAAATTTTGAATACTTCGATAAGCTCACCTCGCAATCGCCTAGTTTCGAGAGTCGGTGTTTTAATATATTTAATCTTTTGATATACGACTTGTTTCTAATCGAGGGAATTAGTTTAGTTGCTCGTCGTTGAATTCCTTCCATTTTATTGATGCTTACATGTGTATAACGTGACCACAATTGTATCGCGTATTCCAGGTGTTGCCCTACTAAACTTTTATAGAAGTATGATTATATCTTTGTGTTTTTAACAAAAACTTCTCGAAATAAATCCGAGCATTTGGTTCGCCTTCTTACACACTTCGTCACACTGTTTATTAAACTAAAATCCGTTGAAACCCCCACCCTTAAAACTTTTTATTTGTCCACGGAAATAAGATTTTTACCACCCATTTCATAGTTAAAGTTTCGGTTATTTCGATCTATTGCCAAATTCTATACTTGTCTGAATTGAATTTCATGTTCCATTTATTAGACCATTCGAAGGTTT
Source organism: Ceratothoa steindachneri (assembly GCA_963969495.1). Lineage (NCBI taxonomy): Eukaryota > Metazoa > Arthropoda > Malacostraca > Isopoda > Cymothoidae > Ceratothoa > Ceratothoa steindachneri. The sequence goes on from OZ018324.1 coordinate 92,731,544, forward strand.
ACCTTGATCCCGCTAAATTAATTTGCTATCGTTCTCATTGAAATGTTACCCCCAATTTTTGTGTCGTCCTCATATTTGTATAAATGTGATAGCTCTAATACATCTGCTCTCCTGAAGAGTGACACTATTGAGGGGGTTTAAAAATTTGATACAGAAGAATCGTTTTGGGGAGCTTTCTAACAGAATTTGATGTCTTCATGTGAAAAACAACTGTCATATTTATACTCGACTCATCCTTATCCACTTCAAGCTTTTCATTCAGTTGCGTCCACTATGGAGTTTCTCCGTATACTCCTCCCAATTTTTCTTGCAAATTTTCTGATATTTTACATCTGTTTCCGGAATTACTTTTGCAGCTGCTGTTTTCATGACATTTTGATCCATCCCGGCACATTTCCTTTGAGCATTGATTTGTTGGGAAAAGTTTTCCTTAACGACATCTTCATTATGTTCAATACTATTAGAGTCCTCAATAAAGCTATCTTTAGGGATAATTTTCTTCTTGCATGAAGAATATTAATTCTCTTTATTTTTAATGAATGAAGATTCATCATTGAAAAGGAGAGAGGTGAGCTTTCTTTCTTTCTTTCTCCTTTGCAAATTCCCCGAGGTAATCAACTTTACTCTAGGGAACCTAGTATTGGGAATCTAGATAATTCTTGATTTTTAGTGACATCTATGAAAATATTAGCATTATTTAAGGTTTAGGTTTTATTTTATTTTCTTTAGACGATTGCTATCTACTTCTTCAGATATATTTTTACCTATGAGTTCTTCTAGTAAAGATCAATTAGCTTTGTTTGTAATATAATAATCTCTACCCCATATACTCTCATAACGCGGCTACAATTCGAGCAGCGTCAATATATTTAAATACGTTATATACCACTTGCAAATTTTAGAAATAACATTGATTTTAAGTCCATCCCGACTACTCTTGACCCTCGTTACAGAGATAAATAACTTTTTTAATCATTGTCCCCTAACATATGTATCAAAGAATCTTAAGCTCTAGACCCAATATCTCATTATGAGGTAGTTTTAGCATCTCATAAACTCACTATACAGGAAAATTTCGAGAAATAGAATCATTAATTCGTCTGCCAGTTCTCCCTAAAGAGGAGTAAAAAGCGCATAGTAGACTTACCTAATCATGCTTTGGCTCAATGGCAGAATGAATACAAAGTGGCATCCTAGGACAAATAAAACGACCGATAGGCCCAACGGCAGTTCTCCTCGTATTAACTACTTGCTAATGGCCAAAGACACTTCTCCTCGTCTAGTCTGGATAATATGGCTAATAGTAGAGCTACATCATATAAACTTTGAGGAACTGATGTCCGTAACTCTGAAGACGAAGATGGGGTGGGCGTATTACTCGCCCCATCAGCGTAAGTTCGTAAATCAAGTAGGTCTTCAAGTAGACTTGCTTGATACTGTAATCGTACGATTGCTTTACATTCCCGTGTATATGAATGTGTTGGAATGAATTTAAGTCCACAAATAGACGTTTCTGTATATCTTGAGGTAGGCTTTTTCTTTGCCCCACCGGCCGGTTCTCGACATCTTGCCACTCGTCGTTGAGCTTTGTAGGCGCGGAAGTTAATATGAGCGATAAATCGGGATCAACATATAGGACTGCAAATAAAATTTATTCTTGTAATTAATTTAGCCAAAGGATAATTGAATATTTATAAATTCAATCGTTTTGGTTCCCCTTTCGCCCTCTTCCTTCCAGAGTTGAAAATTGATGCCACATTTTATTAACGGCCGTATGCTAAAACAAATGTGAAATGCACATTTGAGGGAAAAACTTTTTTTTAGTATTTATTTTACATTTTAGCCTTTTGCATATAATAAATTTATAAATAATTGTGAAGCTACACTAAATCTGATAAAAGTGCATTTCACATTTTTCTTAGCCTACGGCCAAGTATCATGGTTTTCCTCATGATAAATGAACTAGCCATCTCATTTTGCGTTTTACGAGGGTACGAGAAAGAAAGAAATTGAAATGCCTTCTATCGTTTATCATTTTGGTATTGGTCTGTCCACGTGAATTATTTGATTACTAGCGATTAATTTAGTTTTTTTTCCTTGCTGCTTTAAATAGTTCATCTTTCCCAATCTTAACGCTTTAGTCGTTTTTAGCCAAAGGTTTACTACATTGCTGGGTGAATAATTTCCATATTCGGAAAGTGTTCGTTTTAATATATGTTGTAATACATACATATGGGAGCGGTGGGCATTTATCCAGTTTTATTCAAGTTTTAAAAAAATATTCAATATTAGTATTTGTAAAAGAGCTCAAAATTATTATCAGTAACCATTTGATCATGCATTTGAGAGATCAAGTATCGTTACAAGTTAATTACGTCAGGTTTACTCCTAGCCAATTGTAACCACCATTCCGCCACGAAAAGTAAAACTGTTTTATTTCCTAACTTTTATTATCTGAATAGATTAGGTTTTTCCATTTTAACACATTACCACAGCATAGTTTATGAATAACTGTCACCTCGAACTTTTGTCTAAACGAATAATTTTGTTACACTCTCGTCCTACTATTTTATAAAGAGATAAAATGCCACCCCGTGACCCCTTGTACCTTAATAGTTGTACCTCAATGCTTCAATTTACACATAATCATATCGGAAAACTTAATAAAGTAAAAATGCTCCGTATAGTGTTGAATATTTGTGGTTTGTATACATTACTTCTCCCTATGAACAATATAATTGTTCGGGAACGAATAGTGCCTTAGTATTAACAGGGCGATATAGAGGCGCTCTTGTATTTTAAAAAAAGCTGTATCCAATGTCTTCATAATACATTGCGTAATTCATTGGCAATCTTTAGTTGCTAGGAACTTGAGCGATCGGGTTCATAAATTTTTTTTTCTGAATCACAGCATTAAATAAAATAAAATGCCATCCGCTTAATTCCCGAAACATCCGATAACTCTTAACAACAATGATGGCGAATTTGATAGTCTCCATTTACATAGTGATGTGAAAGGGTTATTCCAAAGAAACCGTTTAAAGCGATTTTATTCTCTTTTCAACATTATCATACAATTTTTACAGGAGAGTAGAAGTTGTTATTTGATTGACGAACTCTTACCTTGTAAATGTGACATTGGCAACTTAACAGCTTTATTAAATACCAGCAGTTTAACCCGTCGTTTCTCGGGTAAAATATGCGTTTGTAAATAAAATAAGACAGATTTGATCTTTTTTTTTTTATTCTTCACAAAGAATATTTTCATTCAAAACTTGTTCAGCAAAGCTACAGAGCTTCTTAGTACGCAGTATTCTTAATTTTTCCTTTGGAGTATATAGAAACAGATTATTTTTATTTCTCACTCTAGAGCAATTAACATAGAGTTGACCATAAGAAAAACAGGGTTCCTTTAATTGTAATTATGCCACTAATAGCGTTTCACCTTAATATATTTTTAATTCGCATCGCAAAACTAACACGGATTTGTAAATGTAGTCTTCTGAATTAAAATGGCAATTCTAAATCTGATAGATTTAGTGATATTCTCTGAATGAAGACGTCCTCTCCTTTTCCACTTCCAGTAAGAATGGTTGCCTTTATGACATGGGCATCAAATTATTCACCACCAGACGAGCGAAATTAAAGAGTTTTACTAGAACAAAATTGCGCAAAAACATTATTTAGATTTACTAACTTCAGTTCAAGTTGGAGAGGAGTTATGTTATGAGGCTCTAGAAAGTTTAGGAACTCTGTGGAATCATCGACTATTTGAGTATGATCCGAAAATAAATCAACTGACTTATACATTTGTGTTGTTCGTGAGAGGGAACCCAGTAGATGTTTATTGATTCTGCAAACACTGTTTTACTTCAAAGCCATTATAGCTCTTTCACAAAGCAAGTTGTAGTTTTTGTAGTTTTGCTGAAGATTAGGTAATATCTTTGCCTTGAGACTATTAACAGTATTAATAACTATGCAGATAGGATATATTTCTATTCCACCATCAGCATCAAAAGGTACTTTGCCATTTCCTGGTGTAAGAATGTTTTTTGACAAATTGTACTGACAGTTGATAACCTTCTGTGATATTTGCGTTTATAAAAAGTGTTCTAATATTTCTACACAAAGAAGATGATTTTAGGCAAGACCGGACCTCATCTGTCCTGAAAGTGTCTGCTTGAAATCAACTTACTTCAAAAGAATGATAACTCCCAGAGGAGCCTCACAATCCCTGATGTCTTGCATTTTCCTGCTTAGTGCTTCCAAAACTCACTTATGAGGCAATGAATGAGGTACCTGGTGTTGCCTGGGTAAAAAAATCATAAACAAGATATAAATTGAAATTCTCATATTTTTAAAAGTTATTCTTTAACCAATGCTGCATTATAACTCTTCTTGGTAGACATTATTCGTCTTTCCTTGTGGAGCATGGACAAACAGGTTTATTTTGTTTCTCACATGTGAATAATGATGTGTAAAATTAACCTGTCTTGAGGGTCTACATACAGCTCACGTTCCCTAGATCGAACAAACGGGGCAAGTTTGAAAAAGGGCTCGTAGCTCCATTTTGGGGCATTTGGAGTCTCAGGACCACTTCCTTATCTTCCTCAGGAAACCTTACATATGAATGCAGTTTTATCTTTTATTTATATTGTCTAACCTTTCTTCCTATATATGGAAAGCCACACACACAGACAGACAGACTTCATTTTTATTATATAGATATTCTATAACCTGAATTTTAAATTGCAAGACTGATGTAAATCTTTTCAAAGCAAAATATGTTTGTTATTTGCACATTCACGTACAGGCTTTCACTCCTGAGGCAAAATACTGGTCATCGAGAGCTATCTCAATTTCCTAAACTTGATTGATTAGAAAATGATTATGAGGCTGATAACTTCATATTAGATGCTGAACTTCTTGATTTATACGACATGAGCATTAATATTGAAATCATAGTTGTCTGATAAACCCATTATTGAAGCTTATACAAACCGACTTTGCAGTATAAATAGTTAATTGCTTTAAAAAACGACTTCGAATTGAAGACACTCTTCAAACATTCATACCAGGAATTTTGCTTACAAAAGTAAATTTTTGACATGGAGAAAATTTACAAAATTTTTGCAGTACCAGAACATGGGTGAAACATTTACCCGAAATGTCGTACAATCAAGTAAACTAAATGAACTTCCCATTTTTCGTTATACCCTTCATCCTGCAAACTAAATTACAGATCAATGGGAGAAGCCCTTATCAATATACATATATATATATATATATATATATATATATATATATATATATATATATATATATATACATATATATATATATATATATCGAGAATTATTTGCAATTGCGCAATCATAATTATGCGCTTAAGAAGGCAATTTTATAGCTAACTAGCTCTTCATCTAAGCCCTTGGAAGATCTTCTCACATACACGAGAATATAACGCATAATCCAGCATTTCTAAGACAGACAAAATATCTGTCTTTCAATCGGCCCTTTAATTGTTATCCCTGCCCCTCGAAGGGAATGGAACTTTTACTTTTTCCCACGCTAGCTTAGCTTTGTAAAATCGAGAATTATTTGCAATTGCGCAAGCAGGGATAAAAATTTAAAAGGCCGATTGGATATGCAATAGATAAAATTATCAAAGTATATTTGTAATCCAACTTTATAGTTTTGAAGATGATTATCATAAGGTTTTATATATGATCCAGAACTTGAATAAAACTGTTCGTTAAGGAATTGTGCTACGATAAATTTATATTTTTATCTGTTGTGAATTTAAATTTTCTTGCAAGTCCTAATGACGCAAATTGGTGGCACTACATCCTCTGTATTTCCATGGTGAGAATGATTGACAGATTAGAATTCTATTAATTTCTGTTTACACGTAATGGTGAACTAGTCATAAAGATGCCTGAGGACATATTCTTTTACTAGTTCGATATTGTTCCCTCTCATTTTACGACAACAATGAAACTCATTAAACGACATAATTTTTTATACTCACAACTTCGGTGATGGTAGGATGAAGTTTTGAAATTGAATGCAAGATTATAAGCATCAACTGCATTATGCAAATAAATCATCTAACCGAAACTTCGATGAAATTTGCCTTCAAGTTTTAGAAAAGTATTGACTTCATTTTCGTTGTACAATGCGTTTTTAAATCATGTAAGATGAACTCTTCCTCCGTTTTCCAGTAAATATCGAAATGTATACTTGGAAATAAAGTTTTATGGTTTGCTATCACTACATACTTTAGTTGTTTTGCATCTTAATCATTCAACATTCGTTCGAAAGAGGGAAATTTTCATGCTTTTATCTGTCTATTCCCCAAAACAAGAGCCAAAACTCATTCTCACTCAGAAATATTTTATCGATATAGCGAAATCTTTGGTAGGTATTTCCAAAGACCACTCAACATAACCGGCATGTGTTCTAGTAATTTTTAAAGGCTGAATATATTCATTTTATATTCCTGTTGTATAATCTACTCCAGCTGGAATCGAGAATAACTTCTTATGCTTGAGTATTCGAGTGAATCTGGGCAGATAATGAGACAAAAAGTCCAATATGTATAGGAAACCCTGACCTGGTTTGAAAATTCGTGTATTGTTCGTATTACCATACCAGCGGAGTTGCCACTTCACTTTGTATAAATCCCGAATTGCTCCCTCTAGTTACCAGTTTTTGCTGTGAGAGATAAATAGAAGTACGATATGGGTTTGTGCAAACCACTGAGTTTAATACAAATGAGGTTGGTGTGTGAGTAATCGTTTCTAACTCTTTCCGACGTTGGGAGCTCTTTATGATAGACTTAGGGAAATTATAAGATATTAATTTTACTCTTACTCCTTGCCAGATGGTAGATGGTGGTCTTTCCCACGTTATAACTAAATCTTTGAGTAGGTTGATAAGTTTAGATTGTGGAAGTCTTTTATCCTCAATGGTAATTACTTCATCATTATCTTAACTCAATAATCTTTGTGCATTCTTTAGTGTCTGATAAATTAATCTACCTCTCTTCACGAACGCTAGCCTCCAGTGTTCCCAGTACTTCATCTGTGTACTCGTCGATTTCATCCTCGTCGACTCCCATTAACTTTAACGTTAGAATGATGCAAAACCTTATAGTACTGTTTCAAATACTGTTAAAACGTCCTTGGGTAAACTATAATACGTCTGTCTGAATGGATGTGTGAAATATTCGTTATAGTAGTCAACTCTTTCTCCAAAGATAAAAGTTTTTCTTGTGATGGGATTAGGTTTTAGGGTACTTTTCTCTCTTTTTCTTGATAAAAAATATTGTTTTTCATCTCAGCAGATTGGAAAAATAGGTGTTGGATCAGAGAATAAGATTGGTAGAAGCGATCCTCACGTTGATTAATTAATTTTTTTTTTTTATACTTATATGACCTGGTTTCCGAGCTAACATACGTATCAACCTTTTGAATCGTTATATCTTTTGTTTCTGCGATGTTGCTATCAGAACATTAGATTTTATTAGATTAAGACATGTTTCAGATACTCATTTGACAAAATCAATATCCATGCTTTCTATGATTGATTTTTTAATATTTTTAGAGAGAGTGGGGAACGTAAGAACTAGATGCGCCTATCTTTTAATTCTTTGGCGGATTCTAAAAGATATATGGTTTCGACTTTGTTTAGAAATATTCCCGTCTGCAAAGTAAATCGTAGTGTTTCTTGGACTGAAGTCGCAGAGCAAATGACCACATGATCTTGAGACTGCTTCTATTTATACCTTCATGAAGCTACTCCGTTCCCCAGGCATTATTTGTCCAGCGAATATATTTATCTGGACGATGTATTTACTCTGGTTAAATAAAACTAGATTGTGACGATTTAAAGTAATATCGCGTATATAAGATTTTTTATAAAATAGATTTTGAGCCAATAGGAATATTGACATAGTCGTGTCGTGGGAGGAGTCTGTAAATACCTCGAATATATTTGTGTCTATCTTCTGCGTTAAGTCATCTAAGATAAGGAGCGTATGACTTGTTCAATATAAAGATGAGATATAATACACACGCTCGTGAATTATAACTTCATTTTTACATTCTTCATAGTTTAATGCCTTATAGTGTGCCGACAGATAATTCTCTCAATGCGTTGAGTAAAAATGCTATCTCTATTACGCAGTACAAGAAAGACGAAGTGCGTTTATTTGTTATACGTCAGCCCAATGATGGACAAAGTACATGGGAAGACAGGCATTAGTTTTTTCATACTTGCTTTTACTACTTGTATCAATGAATGAGGCAACTTCTTGCATATACATTATCTTTTATTTTTTTGATCATCGAAAAATGCTCCTCCTGCAAAACGTAAGTGGATAGGATACTATGAAACGTATAGTTGGAGCCGATGATGGTGGAAAGAATGCTGATAATAATATTCTTGTACTAGTTATGGGTTTCAGAGTGGAGGAATACGGTGGAGGAAAGTCTGAGAGAGAGGAAAAGGTTTTAAACAAGACTTTTAGAAAAGAAACGAAGTCCCGGGTAGTTATTAATCCAAAGGGAGATTACATCCTGATTAAAAATATAGTTATTATCACTTCTTTACGTGTATAATTTTTATCATTTATAATATTTACTGTTTAATATGAACAAAATAAAGAGGATAAAGTACAAGTTTTATCTATTCCATAGAAGTAAAATAAAAATTTATATATAGTACCAACTTTTAAATTCGTCTATAAAACAACTTAGTACATTCTCTTGTGATTGTAAGAATGAAAATTCTTTCTTCCTCGCCTCTTTATTCTTGTTTTCTATTGTAACAGTAAGCTGGTGGGACTAATATAAAAGAAAACTAAATAACAGGGATTTTGTATCAAATATAACGATGTTCACTACTCTCTCACCATCATTCACCAGGGTAGAATATACAGAAAAAAATGATCTCCCCATATAATGTGATGATTGAATAGGCCTCATACGAAGAAGAACTGATCCATAAGCTCGTTTTTTAATTTTTCACCAATGATTAAATCTTTTAAATCCACAAGCTGGAGATTTTCAAGTAGTTCATTTCTATTATTGTAGTCGAGAAGTGGATGGGCTGACTTACTAACAGGAACTAAATCCGATCAATTGAATGATCATGAATTAGTCGACGAAGATGATCAAAGAATTCAACCATAAATGAATAATTTGGACCAAACTTATGAGCCAATTCGCACACACATTTTGAGTTAAAATAACTACTAAGTCTGGATGTGGCATGGTGTGGATGGAGAATCATCTTATAACATGTTACACATAGACATGTTTAGCTACAATTGAGTAAAAACCTTTGCAGTTAATATTCCTGTGCTATCACTTCAGCATAAGCGGCGGAGTTGCCACTTGACTATTTCCCAAGCTTTTAAACCAGATTTTTCTTGGTATGGTTAGAGAAGTGACCTTTATCTCAGAAATAATGTCTATACTTATCTCATTAATAATATCAGATATAATATCAGTAATGGATAAGTGTGCGCACTCCATTAAATCCATCCCAAAAGAGATTTACTTTGTCCCAAAAGTTTAATAATGTCATTAAAATGGGGGAGGGAAAATTGAGATAGGTGGGCGTAGCCCATATGACGTGAAACCAATCAGCTTCTTCCCCACAAAGAAGTTCAACGACGTGGTCAAGATGCCAGATTGAAAAAGATCGAGTCAACTATAATTAGAGGCTGCTATGCTAATAAAACCTATTAAATTATTTTAAAATTTATTTCTCTCTCTCTCTCTCTCTCTTTTTTTTCTCTCTTTCTCTCTCTCTCTCTCTCTCTCTCTCTCTCTCTATATATATATATATATATATATATATATATATATATATATATATATATATATATATATATATTAGGGTATCCCAAAATCATAGATGAAAAAATGAAACATTTTTTTCACTTACTCGTGTTTTGTTTCTGTTTACACATGCATAAGAAGAGTTCCTGTGAAATTAGATGAAATTCAGAGAATATTTAAGGGTCGCGAGAAACTAAAAAATTTTCTAATATCCTTTAAAAACAAAAAGAAAAAACTGAAAGATCCCATATTTTTAGAAAGAAACTTATAAAGAGACCAAAACAGACAGTTTTCATTGTTTCCATTCAGAAAGCCTTCTTTTTAAGGTCCTCTTCCTTTTCCCTCCTACAAGTTTCCGATGGTGGTGGACTAACTGGATGAGATACTTCTCCTCTGCGGCCGACTTTGTGGACCCCAGGTAGTGTTCAACTAGAGCAATGCCCAGCTCCAAGTCATCGTTGATGACTCGGAGGGAAAGTGCCCGTTTCCGAGCGTCCTTGAATCATTCGTCCTCCTCCCATAATGCCCGTTCCTTTGCCAGGAAGCCCTCGTCCGCGTCGAGTTTCTAAAAGAAGAACCGTGTCTTCGAAGTGACGAAGGACGAGAGGGAGGTAGACGTCGTCATCTTTTTCCCCTGCAATCGCTTGATTTCCTTCTTCGAGGCGGGCTTGTCCAATGCCTTGACCATCGGCTTTTTCTCCTCCACATCAATCCTTGAGTCGAAAAAGGCCAGTAAGGCGTTTTCCTCGAAAACTTACCACAGGTGGCGTCGCAGGGCTTGTTTTGCTGCCTTGGCATTGGGTTGGTGAGGGTACGTCTTGAGGATCTCGAGGAAGAGCACGTCGTTCAACGGAGCTTTCACAGAAATTGGTGCCTCATGCCATTGTTTGCAGTACACCAGAGCAACTAAGAGGGCCACCCGTTCCATTGCGGCTTTCTATCGAAAAGTCAGCGACAGCTGAGATTTCAGCATCTGAAGCTTGAGGCAGTAGATGGAGAGCTCCAGTACGGCGGAATGGTTTGGTTGGACCTTTACCACCAAGGAACAGGTGGGAGAGACGGAGAAGTTCTTTATAGTCCTTCCAGGGATGGTTCTTTGACATCAGCGCCTCCTTCAGGAGGGCTAATGCGTCGTCCTTCAGCTTGCTGGCAGTTTCACTGGTGGTGAAGAACTCTACGAGATCCACCGATGTTTCCACCGAAGGAAGGAAGGACCATCAATCACGGAGTCGTTTGAAGATTCCAACATCAGGACCTCAGGAAGAGCCAAGGCTGGTTTCGAACATATCATTGAGGATCACCTCATGGACATGATGGAAGCAGGCCAACCAAAGCAAGCTTCGTCCGAGTTCTTGCTCAATCCGAATGCAAGCAAGTTGCGCCATGCCAGTATTCGAAGCTGTGGTGTCGAAACAGAAGGCGATGATCTTGTCCCTGACGCCCGCTTCGTCCACTTCTTTCAAGAACACTGCAGCCATGTATCTGCCTGTCGAACCAGAGCTTGCCAGAACCCCAAGAAGGAACTCGGCGTCATCTCCCCCTTTGAGGAGGACGGTGATGTGCTCCTCCGTATCGCCAGAGAGGAACGGGACGAGTTTTCTGTTCCGATGCAGGACAAACCTCTCAGGTATCTCCTGGTTTCGCAGTTCCACGATCTTATCGGCGGCTTGCTCTCTCCCCGCAATTCGTGCTCGATGGACCGTGCTCTTTGAGAACGCCCTACTTCCAATGTCGATTCCAAGTACTTGAGTGGTAGCTGCGAACGTTGACGTTGTTTGCCGCACCGACAACTTCTCTCGATCCCAAGTTGAAATGAGGTCAAGATCCTTCACGGAGATCGGTGGTGACTGTTTGAGATGTTTTCTTGGGCTTCAGGATCCAAGAGCCGATGATGACGTCGTGGAAACAGGACTGCTGCTGCTGCTGCTGCTACTGCTTTCGTTGGGGATTTCCGCCCTTTCAGGCAGCCTGTTAATGTCGCTTTCTTCACGTTCCCGGAGCCGCTTGAGTCGATTTCTGAGCTCGACCTGCTTTTCCACCTTCTTCGCTGTCATGAGGTCAATTTCAGCCATGGATGATTCCCCCTCTGTCTTCTCTTTGACTCCGTAGGAACTCTTTTCCTCGTCTTTTACGTCTGCCCGTTGGAGAAAGGAGAAGTGTGCGGGGTCGAAGATTTCTTGGAGGTCTCCCTTGAAAATCTCTTCATCCATACGATGTTTCGACCTGTCTTTGTTCTTGTTCTTCTTGAGGTCATTGTACACTTTTACCAGCTTTGAAAGCTTCGTGCCACCACGCGACCAAAAGGGGAGAACCTCTTCCACCACCACCTTCCTGCTCCCGCTCGCCGTCTCCCCCATCTCCCGGTGGTGGTGGTAGTATTGGAGGAGTACCTGCTCCTTCGATAGTAGCCGGGCTCCGATGATTTCCTCGATTGGAGCCTTGTCGATCAGCCAAAGATTACTAGTGGCTCTTGTTGCCATGTTTATAACCTGAGGGAGAAAAAAGTGGAAAGTTAGAAAAATCCTGAATTTCAATTCACTTTGTCGAGACCCCTAAATATTACTCAATTCGCCCAAAATTCAACGCAATACTGTTTTACTATGAGAGAACCGGAATAACACACGAGTTTGTAACATTTCCAAACCATTGCATTTAAGGACACCCTAATATATATATATATATATATATATATATATATATATATATATATATATATATATATATATATATATATATATATATATATATATATATATATATATACATATATATATATATATATATATATAAATTAAAGAAACCATCATTATCTTAATACTAAAAATACCAATTGGGTATCCGTATATTATATAAATTTCATCATAACCTAATTGTTATCCATTTTTTAACTTTCATTCTTTATATCTGCAATGCGAATCAAAACTTTCAGAAGTTTGGTCGGTACAGTATTCAAATGCTCTTAATATTTATGTTGTAGACATAATGGCCGTATTAATGTGAAAATAAGTCTTTAGTAAAAAATGGAATCTATATAAAGTGGAAATGAGTTTGAAGAACACTTCGTTCGCAAGTTCATACGGCTGAATGGGGAGGGGAGTGTATGGAAGGGAGCTTGAAGCTCGCTTTACCCGCAAGTGAGTGGTGGAGGCGTGAGGCGGATGTATGTGGGAAGGAAGTGGGTGTAGCGGGAAGGGGAGGTGGTACAACTAAGGTAGGTTGATCCCTATCACTGACCTAGCCAATCAAGGACTCGTCATTATTGTAACAAAATGGCGCACTCTACATGGGTGTTACAACACTACTTGAGTTTCTCATTATTTTGTCTTTGTTATTGGTCTCATCGGTTATCAATTTCAGTTTCTTCTACTTCAGATAAAAGCTAGTATTGCGGATGATGCAATAATTTATATAATAAAAAGGAGAAAAAAGTGCAATGAAAGATAAGAGATAAAACAAACAGGAATAGGATAAAGAGAATGAATGTGAAAATGAGGAAAACAAAATTATAATTAAGATTTATTCTTCTCTTAAATATAAATTATTAATCTCATACTATTTCTCATCATTCAGATTTGCTCATACTTAAATTTATTAACACGAATAAAATGTAGGGTCTTAAACCAGTTAGTCTCATTTATTCGAAGAGGGACTGTAAACTGTTCTCACTTCTACGATTCATACTTCGAAAACTGATTAGAGCTTTTTCTCATATTCTAATTGAAGATTATTTATCAGGAAGTGGCGAACATTTTATAAATCCAGTAATATTTAACTCTACATAAAATCCTGAGTTGTAAATCAGATGAAGATATATTTGACAGTGTGAAACTGTATTGAAAGAATAAAAATCAACACTTCTTCCCACTGCCGGATATTACTCAAATTCAGATCGCATGAAAGAGAGGTATAGCAAGTCTACAACAAGGTTGATTGACCTATACAGTAAAATACATGCTGATTTATTCTCGAAACAAAAGTTAGTGTTTAACAAGGTATCACTATAACTAAAATTATCCCCTTCGTCTCATCCTTTTACCATCCTTCGAATAAGATCCCAAGTGGAGGCTAAAATTTAAATAATAATAAGCTTTGTATATATAAGAAAAGTGCGCTTGTTACCGTTCGCGCAAATGGAGATTGAAAAAGGTTTGATAAAACAACGGTAAATTATCCAATTATTTGTATACAAATTAACTACATAGAATCGCTACATACGAGTATATTAACGGAAATGAAATCCAAAGACCAATTGAACTTGATATCTCAGATAAAATAGATCCAGATGTAACTTAGGTATTCTACAGTCTTTATATATCTGTTGGATTTTTTGGATTTAAGAAAAGTATATGAATCCTTTATAAAGAATTTTTTGAGAATAAAAATATTGATTGCATGAATTTTAATCAAGATCAAAGTGATGCGTGTATTGGTGAATGTTCTAATCCTATTCACAACGAATTCTTTCTCTACAACTGCAAGTTAGATTAACGTTACTTAACCGAATAACATTAGTTATCTATATTGTATTTCAATCAATTATTTAAATAGATAAATTAGGCAATGTATTAGTAATTTTTAAAAATTAAGGATGATCTGGAAATATAGAAAGTTTGGTTAAAAAATTCAACAAGTAAATCTATATTTCATGGATGTTTTGCAAAGCATAGCCATTTATATACTATACCGTAAAAAATCACTGTTGCCTTATAATAAATCTGGATAATTATAATCAACCTGACTTACATTGGGTTTTATTTTTTTAGAAACTAATGTAGTGTTTTATTCTTGTTCTCCCTCTGTCCAGGGTATCATAAAGAATAAAAGTTATACAGAAATCTTTCCGGATTAAATAAATGCCCTGTTATTAATCAATTTGGATGTCAGATCTACTTCACTAATATTTGCCGTTTGTATTCTATTTAGTTTATTATAGAGACAAGCAAAAATCAGGCTTATAGGTGGTTTTTGCTAGTGTGTGAAAGAAAAAGGTGTTTTATTCCACAACAAATTCAAAATTAGCACACCTACACACATAAACTCACCAGGATCCTTATAATAAGATAAGGAGTTAGACAGAATAAGTCCTTAACTATAGCAGCATTTCAGTCAAGGAAGGCTAGTCCAGGAGCATTAAGTTTGGGGGAGGGAGCAGGCACCTCAGGAGAGGAAGAGGCGGGGAGGAGGAAAGGGGGACATGACTGCCCAGGCAAAGAGCATTGGGTTGGGGTCACTAATGAGTAGGGCGGGTGGTCATACTTTGGGGCAACCATATATTTTCATTAAATCCTTTAATGAGGGGTGCTTAAATGATAGATTTTCCGGTGTAGATTTTGAAAAAGTACTTTATTTTGTTATACAATTGCTTCTACCTGCATCAATTTCCATTTAAATAAAATTAAATTTTTCCCTTTCATCACGAGCTTATGTAACCTATTTTTATTTAATCCAATTACACACAAACACAAAGTAACCTCAAATTTACATCTTTATTGAGTGGGAAAAGTCTATGCAAAGCTCTACATATAGCTGCATGGGTCACTTTGGGTCATATTAAAAAGGTAAACTTCGCCAGAGCACACAAATCTTGCTTTGACTCATTCCTGGATGTCGTAGAATTGCTCATAGTCTGGTCCAATAATTATTCTAGTCCTTGATCTGGACACATCGCTTTTGTTTAAGTCGATGGTATTGAGACCCTATGACTCAATCTATGATCATTATATATATATAGGCTTTAATTCCTACTGAACGTGCGAGGAGGTTTGTGATTGTTAAATTCTAAGAGTGCATAATACAGGTTGAATAAATTAGCCGAAGGGATTCTTAATTAAAGTCTTGCCACGGGTACGTAAAAAAGGAGGAGCCACAGATAAATACACGTACAAAAATAAACTTTACTTTACACCAAAATAATAATTAGTAGCAATAGTTAAGCGGGCATTTAGGTAAATAAGGATTAAATATTAAACCGGATTAGTCCGGGTTGACAGCAATTATAAATAATAATAAAAAGGAGGGGAGGATAACACTGACGTTAAGGGACGGGATTTATAATGACTCAATGGGAGTATCAATCAACGCTAATTAAATAGGTAATTTAAGAATAGAGGGACACTGGGCTTACAGATTACCATTAATTGTGATGGATTAGAGAGACGACTACTCAGGTCCAGACTGGGTGGTTCGGGGGGCGTTAACGCGAGTTTTCAGTAAGAGGCGGGATAAGACGACGGGTTCGGGGCTGCTGACTGCAGTTTCGGTTAGTTCACTCCTAACTGGATGTGACACTAACAAATAGTAACTTCCAGTAACTATTTGCATGTTACTTCTTCTTTCTCAAGTTACGTTGAGCAACAGAGCCTATTCTTCTAGTCACAGACTCTGCGGGGCGGGATTTGCCTCAGGAACACTTTGAGACAGCGACCAAGTTAACTCAGTGGCGCGTTGGCAGTCGATACGTTACGGCAACGACTCTTGTTCAACGTGAGGGGTACGCGAGTAGGTTTGGAACACTTCTCCAGAGGGATGAACGACTTTGTCATTTATACCGCGGACTGTGTGAAATTGAGAGAGAGATTTCATTTACGACAATTCGCTTATCGCAGCGCCTTCTGGATAATCTCCATGGTATCATAAAGAAGGTAAATACAATTTAGGCTTCTCTGTGAGATAGGCCTTCTTTCGTCAGACTTCCTGTTGCCTGTTGGGGAAGTTTGCACGGATAACGACTTAGGTCAAGGGAAGGCGGGGGAGGGCGGTAGAATGTCGGGGTGGGGGGGGGAGACGAAGTTCAACTCAAACGATAAATTTCTTTCTTTCCCACGATCGTCTGGCGGCATGCGAGTATGTACGTTCCATACCCTCACACTGGACTTCAGATGTCTACTTGTCTCTTGTGCCCTGATTCCTACATCCCTCTTTTCATGTGAGAAATACTTGGAAGAAGCCTCAGTAACCATTCTTAAAACCATCTCAATGCTTTGTGTGTGACAAGGCCAGTCAGGTACTTTCAGAGGAGAGTCAAGGAAGTTTTTCAATTTAGAAGTACTTAAAGAGCAAGTGAGAGGTAGCTCATATACTTCCTCTGACCAATTGATCAGATCTTCAATCCTAGTAGCATCACAATTAATGTATGGTGTCCTTTTAAGCCTCACAAAGGAGTCTCCCAGTTGAGTATCTGGGTCCCCTTATCCCCTGATGGTCTGGATTCTTTTCACCCCTTCAGTTCTCTCCGCCTGATCTTCAGAGTATAGGAGGGTTTGGAGGATGGCTTCACTGTATGAATACCGAGCTAATCTCTTGGTAGTTGGCAAAAAAATATCCACTACCTCCTTCCTTGGTCCAAGAGTGCTTAATCTTAACGTTAAACCAGCATGAGTAATATACACCAATGATGAACTCAACCATCACTCTTAGACTCTTCAAGTCTTTTCCTTTGAGCTCATACTTTGACACCCACAGCCGAAGAAGTCTGTTAGCTGTGGTGAGCCAGCGACTGTGGTTTACTGGTTTTATTTCCAATAGAGAAAGCTTTATAAGAAGCACCCCATCTCTGATTGCCGATGCATTTCTATAGCCTTAGTGTTGATTAGGTGGAAAGATCTTGCACCACTTCCTGAGGTATCTTGGTTAGAGGAGCAACTAAAGATATTTGAGCTGAATTTGGGTTAATATCCAAGTCTGTAACAGAGTCAAGGAGCTTTACTATTGGCCGGAATATCTGTTGTCAGATAGAATTGGGCCATCCAGGTTGATAATTAGATGATGGAGCGGGAGTTTCCCAGTATGCAGGTTACAGACCAACCAAACAAGCTTTCTGCCCAAATGGAGCCCAATTTTTTGCATTATTCTAGCATTTACACCTGTGTTTACATTCGTGGAGTTTCTTGCAATAGCCATTAAGCTTTTATCCAAACCCCTTTCCCTCAGTCATACAAACATAGCCTTAGCGATCTTCCCTGCATGTGATTCTTATTTGTAGCCTTTTCTGGGACAAAGTCGAAAAGGGAATTGCTCCCAGGCTCACTGATGACAGTGTTACGCTCCTCTTTAGTTTTTACTGGAAACAATTTTTCACTTCCCTCTGTCTCCATCATAAAATTTGTCCCATTAATTCGTCCATAAAAGAGAACACAAGAAATTAGCCCATCCTTCCTTAATTTTCCTCAAACTCATGTTCAATAACTGTCATTAGCGTTTCCTGTGCTCTCTTAACTTTATTCTTATCAATTACTTTACTGATATCTTTCTCAGTAATAAATCAAGCATCTATTAAAGCTATAGCTTTTTCTAAAAATTGGTCTCAATCCGACACCATACCTTATACTAGCAAGAGCAATATTGGGAATTTCATCATAATTCTTTCTATTCCTGGTGGAAGATTCCGGCTCTTGGACAGCTTCAAAAGTTACTTTATCATCCAAACTGTTGTCACCATCAGAATTTTCTGCCTCCAGATCTTCATCTTCGACCAAAAATGCTCGATTTCTTTTCTTGCTGCTTTTCCTGCTAAAACAGCGCTTTTCTTCTTATTTTTCTCTTTATTTCTGCTATCCTTTCTTTGTCTTTCCTTTCTGAAGCTCTTAATTGTTTATTATGCTCTGGAATATCAGGACCTCCAATTTGAAAGATACCTTTACTTCCAACCTTATTTCGTCCTTTAATAAAGGTCAGTTCACTAGTAGGCATTTTTTTCTCTTTACTACAACAGCATTTAATATAGGCTTCAGTCTCACAGCCATTACACCTGACTTCTCCACAATGGGAAATTTGACTTTTTCATGTCAATATATCAAATAACTTATCTAGTTTTGCAATGAGCTTCTCTTTTACTTCAATTTTTCCTTTATCAAGGGAAACTTTTTCTGCCTCCTTTGACACCTCCTTAAGCTTTGATATTATTGTGACCTTTTGATTTACAACAGGTGGTTTAAAGAGAGCCTTAGCTTTGTTCCACTGATTAATCAAGCCCTGATACATGTCTTTTACCAGCTGGTCCACTTCACAATTTCTCCAGTCATCTTTACTTTGCTCCCTCAGGTAGATGCCATACCTCAAAATATCTCTTATTGTTGGTAACTCAGAGACGATCAGCTCTTGCCCAGTCCCAACAAAAGTAGTCAAATGAGAACTTGATTTGGACATTATCTTGATTTTCGCCATTGTCACACTAATGGCAAGTATATCTGCAAATGAAAAGATGGCACTTAGAATAAGAAATAATCTCTACTTAACAATTATATATTATTCTAAAATGATCTAGTGCCTTTACTAGCATTCAAATAAAATGTAAGTGCTCTATAAACAGTTAACAGGTACAATAGTTACCAGAACTGGCAACACTACTGGAATATTACCTTCTACTGAGTAATGAGTACTGGCTACTTGCAATTTTGGAGTTAGACCAAACTAAATTAAGGGTCATTTTTAACAGGTTTCCTACTTTTCATGTCTCTCTAATACATTTTTACGTTTTTTTTGACAAATATCTTTCAGACTACATAAATGTTTAGATGATAGAAAACGGTAAATTTGATCTTTTATGAATAACTAAAATAATAGTAAAATATAGTAAAAGACCCAGAACTAACAATATTTCAACTTTAAATTGATGTGGGCTAGATAAGTCATAATTAAAATTTTCTCCCCCAAAATATGTTCTTTTCACCAATATTCATCATTTGAATACCCCTCATCACTAGTTTAATAAAATTCTAGAGTATGAACTGCCCTACTAAGGAGGCTCCACACAGGAGCATTTGGTGTGGTCTGGTGGTTGGTTTGATAAGGAGACCCCATCTAGGAGCCCTGGAGGAGGGAGAGGAGCCCTCCTCCTCTTATCTCCCCCCAGATTTAAGAACAAAATTAGCATCTCTGTCTCTTAAAAGGACAGGATGAAAGTTGTGGAGTAAGGAAATGTCAAAATGAATGATAGGTCGATAGTCACCGGCAAAGTACCCAACTCTAGTGGTTGGTACCCATTCAAAACAGGGCCTCGTCCATCTCTTTTTTCATTTCCATACCCCAACGCTTGAACTTGCAGACCCTCAATCCTCTAGGCCCCCAGCTCCGCCCGAAGATATGACGCCCTTTGTCTTTCCCACATTTCACATCCTTTATCTTCCTCACTTTCCGTTGGTTTTCGCTTTAGACAATAAAATAATATTTGGCTCTCCCTGAAGAAGCATCAATACCAGTACAGGAATAGCCACCCCAAAATTAACCTTCCCACAGAGTGTGGCAGGCGCGCATCAATATCTATCAAAGCTACCCATACTCTCAAACTTGGTCGCTCTGGATAAACTCACGAACTCGTGTGCGCTATTAACTCGGTCATAATTTTAACACCTGTGTATACGAGTATACACTCTATATACACAAATAATTCCGCACGTACACGTAGGTGCAACAATCTTGACGCACATATATCCTCCTTGAGCACAACCTAAATTACAATACGCATCAACCACTCGTATGTTCAGTGTACACATGAAAATTACCTGCAGGAAAAACTATAATTCCGAGCATTTTCATTTTTATTTAGCAAATATTTGTTACATAAATGTGAAAAAGCTTAGATTTATAGTTTCTTTCTTTTCCCTAAGTGTAATGATCCTCTTTACTTTGACGTGTAAACTACTCGCGCACACAAATAGCCGTTTACACGTAGGGAGGGGGGCGTAGTGGAGGGGAAATTTATGGGTTCAAAGAAGATGACCCGAGGACACACACGAGACCAGAACTTTTTACTGCAATTTGGGAAGGAGCGAAGGAACCCAAAAGGAAGATAAAGGATTCAATGGACAAGAATTATGCCCCAGTAGCTAAACAGAAAATTGAATATATATATATATATATATATATATATATATATATATATATATATATATATATATATATATATATATATATTATATATATATATATATATGATTACTATAATGTAATTAGACATTTGTGATAAATGAATTCAGTATACATATGTATATATTTACTTATTTTAAATTGTTTTGATACTTAGGTGCTCTCAATTTCGCTTTAATTAAAGCCAAAATTATAATTGTCATGGATTTCACGAAATTTTCACAAATTTATGACGCTTTCTTTTCCCACTCAGCTTGTAACTTTTCATACATTTCTGCTTTATTTCGACTTGTAGTTTTTATTCCTTTTTCAAGCTCTCACCACAAGCGTTTTTTAGAGTGTTAGTCTGCTCTGTGATGGTCATTCCATAAAGGTGGTTCCCATTTATCCAAATAAATTCTTGGTACGATGGGATTTATGGAATGGGACATTGTCCTGTTGACATATAACTTCATTTCCTATTGTTGTGCGATGCAATTTCAGCCTAGATTGATCTAAGAATTGTGACAACATGGCGATATACTTTGTGAGAATCATTCTTCCCTGACAGAGAAACAACTTCACTAGCTCTGCTGAAGAAAGGCCTCCCCATACCATCATAGACCATCCCCATTTTTCACAGGTGTTACAAAACAAGCAGGTTGAAACGCTTTCCCCACTCTCTGTCTCACAAAGGTACTCCCAGAAGTGCTTAAAAATCTTAAAATAGTTACAAAATATTATATATTTAGATAGGTTTCTTATAAAATATATTTAAATGTAATTACATAAATTAGATGCAAAAAATAATACAATATTATTTCTTAGATATTTGATGATTATTTTAGTCGGATCAGATGGCTTTAGACTATTGTTAACGTGTTCAATTTAGATTAACATTGACTCACTGAAGACTTTTTTCTGTTGACTTCAGACATTCATGGATTCTTTCCCGAATGTAATCAATTTACCACTTTTAAGTCACCCTATAACTCTTTTGGGTCATATTTCTGAACTCGATGCTTTCTTGAACTCCATATGAAATTCACATGTTCTTCTGCAACACTCTAGTGAAACCTGAATGAAAGTAGTCTTCTCTGGTGTTGCAGGAAGATTTCTGAAACTTACCTACCTTTATTAAACTCTTGGTCTCCTGATACCGTTTATAGGGGTTTGAACGGCATATTTTATTTATTTAGGAAATTATACACTAGTAAGAAGTTAGATTTGTGCTCTTTGTGCTTCACTAAGTTATTTTTTACTTTTTACCATATTATTTATAAAGAACGATATTGAATGCAAAAGAATTATATATCAAAGTTTAAAGAAAAGAAATATTTTATTTATTTAGAAAATTATACTCTATTAACAAGTTGGATTTGTGCTCTCTGTTCTTCACTAAGTTCTTTTTTACTTTTTGCCAAATTACTTATAAAGAACGATATTGAATAGAAAAGAGTTATAAATCATAGTTGAAAGGAAAGAAATATTTTATTTATTTAGAAAATTATACTCTATTAAGAAGTTGGATTTGTGCTCTCTGTTCTTCACTAAGTTCTTTTTTACTTTTTGCCATATTACTTATTAAGAACGATATTGAATGCAAAAGAGTTATATATCAAAGTGGAAAGAAAAGAAATATTTCATTTATTTAGGAAATTATACTCTATTAACAAGTTGGATTTATGCTTTCTGTGCTTCAATAAGTTCTTTTTTACTTTTTGCCATATTACTTATAAAGAACGATATTGAATAGAAAAGAGTTATAAATCAAAGTTGAAAGAAAAGAAATATTTCATTTATTTAGGAAATTATACTCTATTAAGAGGTAGGATTTATGCTCTCTGTGCTTCACTAAGTTTTTTACTCTTTGCTATATTACTTATAAAGAACGATATTGAATGCAAAGGAGTTATAAATCCAAGTTAAAAAAATTGGTTAAATTATTATTTTAGTGAGTATAGCATTTGATTAATTACATAGTATTTAGTAAAATACCAAGTAATTTAATCGTATTAGCAAAAGACACATTATCATTTTATGAGAGAGAGAAAGAAAGGAAATTTGTCTAACAACTCTTTTCACCTGAAAATAAACGAGAGATTTGTTCGCCTCCCAAGTCGTTACCGCTCTGAATGGTCTTCTAATTGAGCCGTTAAACGCACCTCTCTGAATCGCTTTTGGTTTTGCTTTAATGAAAATTTCACGAGGTTGAGCATAACCAAAAAAAGGGTTTGCTTTAATTGGACCCATTTATCTTCCTGGACCCCATTTGTTTTATAAATTTACGACCGCGCCTTCATTGGTAATTTAGGATTACAAAGCATATAAGCGTTTCATAGTGGTCAAAATGAGTGAACTTTTATTTTCCGACGAGAACCTATAAAAAAAATTCCATGAAACAATAGTGTACGTGAAGAAGAACAGAAGAGACTCGAAACTGTGAACTGATGAACCCCGGATCAATCGCACACTCTCGCAACAATTTTGATGTCTTCAGATCGAATAAACTAGACAAAGATAGAACTTACTCAGTTTAGTCCTTTTGGAAGCGACCATTTTTTCCTGTGATTAAAAAATCGTTGAAAAATTCAGGTGAAATTTCTGTTTGAAAGATGTCGGCAAATTTATAGAAATGGGGATCTAAAGGATCCGATTTTATTTATTCCGCCCACAAATTTTGTATTAATGTATTTGAATAATTATTCTAATATTAATAAATAATTTTAGCGATCAGAAATTATACAAGGAAAAATAGATAAAAACATATTAATTCCAGTTAAGGATTTTGAATCGGAATATATTTTTGTATCCTTTTGAACACAAGATTTTTTAGTATAATTTAAAACATAAATAGAATTCTGTGAAGAAATGAGCGGATGATTGGGAATTGGCTATAACACAGCCATGCGAAACCTATAAAGCTAAAATATTTTACAATCACCATGGTAACGACGTTTAAACCTTTACAATTCTAGAAAAGAAGACCGAGGGATAAACAGCGTGTGATTGCTTTAGTTTGGATGACAGAGTAAATTTATTTTCTTTGCTTCTATTGGTTCTTGGATGGATGGGGAAGCTTTATGAAGAGGTCTTACTATACAGCTTCCACGGAAAATATATCAAACTGTATGGTGCCAAAAGCACAACTTAAAGCAGCCAATGCCAAAATGGCCAAAATAAACGAACCCAAAATTAGCTTTATAGGGTAATTTGGGCATGCAAAGTGGAATTTTATCCTTATTATCTATCTAAACTCCCAAACCCTCCTTAATTTTTTTAATTAGCCGTTACATGGAATTGTGGTTTTCTCATTCACTGGAACTCGACTCCTAAAGCCTCTAACTGGATCTCATCCGCCCTCTCACGAAATATTACAACCATCAGAGAAGCAATTTAAACTAAAATATACAATACAAAAGAGAGCAAACCAAGATCTGTGTTAGTACACATGCGTATGTATTTAAAATTGTGTATGAGTGATACGCTGCATGCATGCGATAGAAGAAACGTTCACAAGTTGATTAGAATTTGCTTACTAAATATGCCTTTCAAAACGAGAAATTAAACAGCATTTATGGAAGCTCAAATACTTTTAATTTTAGTCTGAAATTGAAGCACCAGCACTAAGATGCAAATGTGGACTCAGGCATTTGCATCTTTACATACATATTACACATAATACGACTTGTCCATTGTTTTTATTGTACGTTTAGTTTCACCTAATAAAAAGACTATATGGTTTGGAAGGTGAAATATCGTCGTTTGTGATACACTACTTAGATGCTGTTATGAATTAAAGCTGGAGAAGTCAATTACTTGCTGCAAGTCATGAGTAGAACACTTTCTCGTTTACTACTTACTATGAATAGATTCGGGGAAGGGGATTTTTTCACACTACATCAGCATACGAGGGGTCTTCCAAAAGTTCTAAGAAAAATGGAGTAACATAAGCTCCATTGAGGTCGAAACATCTTTGAATGCGAAAATTCCATCTATTTAAAACATTTCTATAAAACTGAGGGCTCTGAGTATTAAACCATTTTAAAACAGCTCTTTTATCCGCATCAATATTAAAAAGGCGGATGTAGTTAGGTGATGAGTGTGTGAGAGGGCGGGGTGGGGTGCACTTTCGAAGAAGCGGAACGAGCGGGGACGTTATCGTGATGAAAGAGTACTCTTTTGTGAAGTATTCTGGGGCACTTATCTCCTATACCCTTGTGAATTCTTCTCAAGGTACTTTCGTAATAGGTAGCAGTGATTGTTCTTTGCTGTTCGAGAAGGCCGACAACTATGACATATTCGGCATCGTCCAAAATAGTGGCCATTACTCTTCCTCCTGGTCGTTGAGTATTTGATTTGATGGTTCCTCTTCTACACACATCTAAATTTCGATGTGGACGATCATATACTCGATGGAATATTTATCATACAGCAGAGCAAAATGGGTAGTCTCTATTTGGATCTCTGGTTGAATCGATTATAAAGTTTGATGTTTTTTGTTCCTTCATTTTTTATAACTAGCAGAGTCACTCTGACAAATATCAGCCATTCAAGCTTTCATACACTCCACTAAGTGCTTTCCGAGGAGGGAAAAGCAAAATACAAAAGTTACATTTGCAGCGCCATATTCGAAATATCTTTAGGTGGAAAACACCAAGACAACACCAGAGAATAAAGTCAGGAGGATTATTGCCGGTAGTGAAAAAAAAATTGCAAACACAACTCAACTTATCGTAATATTCCACCTGGCAATATTCTCTCACCCTATTTGCCCATTGGCAACGTTCCACCTGGCAAAATTTTTTTACCCGATTTTCCCCATTGCCAACCTTCCACCTGGAAGCTTTCAATCAAGCTCGACCCTTTTAAATTACTCACCGTCCTTCTCGAAGCTCTGAGGCTAATGGGTCGGAGAGGTCGGTTTCCTCATTAAGGTAGTCACCATAGCGACGACAAGGGTTGATCGATGAGAATAACAGGTTTAGATGTTGGGAAGCATCTTCGATTTGTTTTCGTCGTTGCTAATTAAGTCTAGTCTACAGTTTAGTGAAACCTTTACCCACTTTATTACACACCATGATGGAGAGATCACCGGCCAGGTGGATGAAGGGTTGGGTCTGCACGCCTAGGTACTGAGGTCGATTACTGGCGTAGGTGGACACAATAAATTTTGGTGCTCACCAGTTGGAAGAAAGCCGGATGTGAATCGCGCGTGAGCTTGCATCTCCACCCACACACACATAACTTTTTTTTCATTACTACTTGTTCGTCATTATAATGTTCAACAATACACACGTACAGTCATTACAAACTATCGACCTAATTAAATCATAGTTCAATCAGGCCCTAGACACAAACTTCATTCAGGCTTTACCATCACTGCAGCTTTATTGTAATTCTCAACATTCATAAATTAGGGAAATTGTCCTGTCTAAATTGTTAAATTGGTTATAAAGAGGTCATATCATTATTTGTTTATAAATACTTGTTGCAAAGAATGAATTTATCTCGATCTGTGTGGAAAAGGGAAATATCGGTTGATTTTATCAACCGAAAAGTTGTAATACACTAAGGCCAACAGAAGAAAGAAATCGGAAAAGGAGTTACTATCACAAACCTATTCAAACTCAGCTCATTCTCAAAAAACAGTAGGCTTCCTTCAACTACACATATATACTAATAGGTTCTAGGATTAATCCGTATCTGACACCGGTGGAGTTCTATAAAAGAACAGAATGATTAATATGGAAAACAAGTTATTTTATTTATATATTGAATGAGACGATTTAATGGTTTTATTATGAAAGTATGGCAGTGTAGAAGGATGGTGATAAGAAATTAAAGAAATACATCGTAATCATATCCCATGAAAAGACTGTAGGAAATAAAACTCGTTCCTTGTGAGAAAAATATGAACAGAATTGAAAGTAATTTACATGAATTTTAATGAAATACGACAATTAGAGTGAATGCAATGTAAGACAATTGATCTCAATATCTCACAATAACTATGAATAAGAAATATAGATTAAAATCACGATTCTATATTCCTAATGGAAGAAAAAACCTGCCAATATAATAAAAAGCGAGACGGTGCCAAGGAACGGGAGTCAAGGGAAATGAGACAGCCTCGCGTCGACGTTTGGCCTTGGATAGAAGAATGAATGACTGAAAGGAACTTTGCATAGTTAATATTTTACGGCAAGAGTTGAGAGACCCCGGTTAATGTCGTGGCGATAGAAATTTCGCTCCCAGTGAATCAGGGATAAAACATAAAAAAGCTTGCGATGAAATGGACAGGTCGAAAAAAAGTTATTTTCTTTTGATGGAATAAATTATTCCTTGTCGTCTTCTTCTTTCTTCTCTCATCGTTTCGGCATATTTTCGCCAACGGATTAATACCCGCGCATAAACAAGTTATGATAGAATAAGACTAGCGCATGTCAAATTTTCTTGATTGTAATTTTCCAGTCAGAAAGCATCCGCCATTAATTTAATAAAAGCATGAGGGTATCCTTTTGAATCTGTCATGCAATTTGTTTTTTCTCATATTTAATCCAAATTCATTAGACGATGCCAAGGATGGAACGTCCAGACCTTTACCTTATAACGAATTATTTATTAGGCTCTGCTTCACCTCACACAATTCGACATCATTGGAAACTTTTCATATTAATCATCCATGTATCAAATTCTTACCAAGAGGATAGTGGACGAAGAGTGTCTCCAAACGTGCTAGATCTCATGAAAACGTATCTAACCATTATTTACGCAAACCCATATTCTCGTTAGGCGATCTGTAGTCGAACTGACAAGTAAAACATAAAACGTCTACACCGCTATGGATGGATATCACTCCTATGCAAAGCTTCGGCAAAAGAGAAGGTCAAAAAGTCTGTTGGATGCAGAGACTCGCGCGCAAAAAGTGAGAAGTGCTCACTAGCATGCCAGAAGTAGGGTGAGGATGGCCAAACTTATATTAGCTATAACAACGCCATACCCGCAAAAGTGTGCATTGCAAATTGAATGATGTACTTTAAGTGGAATTGATTTTATTCAGATGCTGAAGTTGATCAGGTCAGGAAGGGGGTGGGTGTCATGTAAAACATAAGCATCTATGATTCAAATGTCGAATGGATTATTACGTGTTCTCATCGCCCAAAGAAAGTAGTAGAATGCCAAATCAGCATCAAGGCCCGCTGCTAAAACTGCGGGCTTATATGTTCCAAACACTTTTATTTCCTCCATCTTCATAAGTTGCTTTATAAAGCTCTCTCTACAAACTTTCTGTGGGAGATTCAATCATTGCCCTTTGCTTAAATCTTTTTTTTTCCTAAGGTGTAGGTGGCGGACAAGATAATTGGCAAACTTTTGGGAAGAATAGAGAAACACGTTATGCATTTGTATTTCATGTCATTTTTCTGTAGAGAAATAATCCGTCAGACCAGAAGAGAGGTTGTGGGGGTGAATAGGTAATTTAACTTCGAATCGGCTTAAAATTACGAAAAAGATAAAAAAACCATAGACAAATGCCTTCATTTTCGTTCAAACGGCATCCGGACAGCCATGAAAGGAAGTTTCGTGACCAAATGTTATATTTTCTTACATGGAAATTATTTTGGAATAAAATGCATTTGTTTAAAAGCTGGAATATTTTCATTAAACCGAATACTGATTTGATGGAACAATTAAATAAATTTATTTATTTATGATTATTTTATATTTCTACCTTTCCCATCTAATTTAATGTCCAAAAAAAGAAGGTTGATATTACACATTGGAAATGAAAAGAAAGAGGAAAATGTAGCGAGCGATTTAAAACAATGAAAGATATTCTGGAAGATGATTCACTCTCACACACTCGCCAACCAGATGCCAGAACAGCCTTTTACCCCATCCTACAAAAACTGAAGGCAAGAGCCTACGATAGCTAAGAAGACACGCGTACTGTAATTAAGAACCACATATGATTTCATCTTAGAAGCAGCTGGTTCTCTTCCCCCCCAAAAAAAAACCCTCTCATAACAAAATGATTAGAAGACAAAGAAAACTCTTCGATGGAAACGAAGTTAAAGACCAAGTTAGAGTTTTGTTATAGACCGAATGATTCATACTATTTAAAGAGGAGAGCATCATTATTATGGCGACTGACGCTAATCTTAATTCCCTGGCGATGAGTATACATTGGTTTTGTGACTGTGTATTGAACAGTGCTGCTCCCGATTTACAACTATAATCCATCCATGCCCTTTTTGGAGTAAACCATACTTTTCCACTAGTGCATTTCATCGTGGAATTCAAAAATCAAAAAACATATGATAACATCATTTCTAAACTTAAAGAAACGGTTCCTTTGAAACTGATTTGTGTAAGTGTTGATTTCGAAAAAGCGGTCATAAGGAGCATAGAAAAGCCATTTTCCTGATTCAGACATCTTTGGTTGTTTTTTTCACCTTGGTCACTTGATCTGGACAAACATCCAGTCCTGCATCCTGCAAATTTGTATAAAAATCAAATAGATACTCCCCCAATGAAAACCATTCAAGACTGAGGATAAATTCGGAAAATGACGTGATTGACAAGGTTAACGAACTGATGGCTTATTCAGACGAGGAAACCAAGCATGCCTTCGAGTACTTTCTCGTATAATTTGAGAGTAGTTTGCTAGACATTGTGCAAAGGAGAAGACGAAGAAGCCAGTAATTTGGCACCGCTGCTTGGCACCACTGCTTGGCACCACACATTTAAACTACAACTATTAACCCTTCATCCAAACTTAGCGTGCCTAATTGAAAAACTGAAAAATGAAAAAAATGATTGGAAACGAGATACTAAAAGAATATTTGATTGTTATTGAAAGAATAAAAATGGTTTTAGTTGACTATTACAACATATATGGCTTGTAATAGGTAAAAGGTATTGCCTAAAATTTGTAAACTTATAGGTGCATAGTTTTTAAGTTTCCTCAGAAAATTAAAAGTTTTTGAACGAATTCATTTTATTCCAAAATTATCTCTATACAAAAAAATTAAACATTTGGCGACAAGATGTCCAGCGACAAGATTTCCGGGAAAAACCACCGACGACCAAACTCAAGCGTCGAAAGACCCGGTGACGAAAAGTCTGTTGACGAAACGTCTCTCGATGAAACGACCGAGCATCCCGGACGACATCTTGCTTGCATGGACATAATTAGCCATAAAGGATCTGCGCCTATATGGACAGATGGCAATATTTGTTTCCTTTCATTTCTCTTTTTGTAATGTAAATATTAAGTTACAGAAAGTGTACTTAATGGACTAACCAATCAAATATGGTTGGTTAGTGCATATTTTCTAAAATATTTTTTTCATATAGTATTAATATTGAACGTGTGTAAAATGATCAATGGAACACTTAATTATTTTCGTACTTATTCAATTAAATTCTGTCCAAACAGGGTTAAGTAATATTAAAATACGCATTCTCACTCAGCCGTTCTTTCTCTTCAATTTGTTCTCTGAGGAAGATGCCCTCGTTGTTACGAGTGAGAGACCTTATGTGAGAGAGATTGAGAAAGAGAGTGCATGATAAAGTAGGACAACAAGGACAACAAGGACAACAAGGAATACAAGGAAAGAAGGTACCCTAGGAGACCTTACGGTCCATTCAAGGAGTGTACCTTTGGCCTGGCAATCGAGCGAGCACATGGCTGCTCAATTGTTTTGCGTCCCTAAACGGCCACTTTTCAAGACCTTGTCTAGTCTCGACTTGAACTGGTCAACAGATTCACTGTTGACAACTTCCACTGGAAGTGCATTCCACATACCGCAGATACTGTAAGTGAAAAAATTTCCACACAGATTGCGGTTGTAGCGCTTCAGTTCGAGGTTGAAGCTGTGATTGCGCGTTCTGTTTTCACTCAGTGGGAAAATATCCCGGTAGTCAACATTGTCGAACCCTCGAAGTATTTTGAAAACTTCGATGAGCTGACCACGCAATCTACGGGTTTCCAGCAAGAACAGATCTAATTCCCTTAGTCTATCCCCATAACTTTTATGTCAAATAGAGGGAATCAGTTTGGTTGCCCTGGCTTGTACGCGTTCCAACCTTGCGATATCCTTTGGAAACGAAGGACTCCAAAATTGTACGGCATACTCCAGGTGAGGCCGAACGAGGGAGTTGTACAGACAAAGTACTATCTCCTTGTTACAGTATCCAAACTGGCGCTTTATGTAGCCTAACATCCTTTGGGCTTTCTTCTCTGCCTCAATGCACTGTTTCGAGAACTTGAGGTCGCTAGTAATAGTTACACCCAAGTCATTTTCAGTGTGACAAGATTCAAGAACAGTGCCCTTAAGGATATACTGAGATTGGGGGTTTCTGTGGCCAATATGCATTACTTTGCATTTGTTCACGTTAAAAGACATTTGCCACGTGTCCGACCACTTCCCAATCTTCCCAAGATCTTCCTGCAGGCGGGCAGTATTTCCATCCTTTGCAACGTTCATACTGAGCTTGGTATCGTCGGCAAATTTGGAAATCTTGGCAACCATGTCACCGTCCATGTCGTTGGCGTAGATGATGAATAGTAGTGGTCCCAGGACAGAACCTTGAGGCACCCCGCTAGTAACGGGCACCCACTCAGAAGCCTGTCCATTCACCACCACCCGTTGCCGTCTGCCACTTAGCCAGTTCTCGATCCAGCCGGCTACTTTTCCGTCTATGCTCAGCGCTCGCACTTTCCAGAAAAGGCGGCCGTGTGGTACCTTATCAAAGGCTTTCTGGAAGTCTAAGTACACCACATCCACCGCCTTGTCCCAAACGTGCTCACTGAACACGAGGTGGAAGAATTCCACAAGGTTCGTCAGGCATGACCATTGCCTTCGGAAGCAGTGCTGGGAACTCCTCAGTAGCAGGTTTGACTCTAAATAGGACGTCATTTTGTCCACCATCAGGCTTTCCATGAGTTTACCGACTATCGAAGTCAGACTGATAAGTCGGTAGTTTGACGGTTGGCTTCGGTCTCCTTTCTTGAAGATAGGAGTCACCTCCGCCTCACGCCAGTCTCTAAGAACGCATTTGGTCGGGATTGACATGTTGAAGATTGCGCTCAGGTGTCGTGACACTTGATCACGCACTTCTTTCAACACTTTAGGTAGAAACCCATCCGAGACAGGTGACTTGTTCTTCATTAGGTTACTGATCTTCTTTTTTATTTCCCCTTCGGTGAAGTCCATATCGTCCAGCTTTTCCCCCGTGTAGGAATCCATTTGCTGGGGGATGGGACCACACTCTTCAGTAAACACTGCAGAGAAATAGTCGTTGAGGAGGTAAGCATTTTCTGCATCTAAGTGCTTTAATGCCCCCTCCTTATTTCTCAAAGGGCCAATCGTTCGACGGATTGGTTTACGGCTGTTCACATATCCAAAAAACTCTTTGGTATTCTCTTTACAGAGTCTTGCCACTCAGAGTTCCTCAGACCGCTTAGCCGCTCTTATGCTGGACTTTACTCTCCTGGCTAGCCTCCGGTATTCGTCAAAGTCACCCGAGATTTTCAATTGCCGGTACACAGTTCTCTTCTTCCTAAGCAGTTGGTCGATTTCTCAATTAAACCACTTTGGTTGAACAGAAAACCGACGGGGACATTTAAGAGGGATGAAACGTAATTGAAGACTCATGAACTTATTTTTGAAACTGTTACACGAGTCTTCAACAATATCGCACACTTCTAGCCTCACGTCAGTCAGTCCAGCATGAAGACCTGCAAAGTCTGCTCTTTTCAAATCGAGTTTCCTCGATTGACTAGTTGCAAGCCCTGCCTTCGGGACTTCGACTACAAATCTAATTAGTCGGTGGTCACTGCCACCAAGCTCTTCGCCAACAGAGAGGTCCTCAACGATGTCATCCTCAGAGGTGAAAACAAAGTCGAGGATATTGTCTCCTCTCGTTGGCAATCATGTTAAACAACCGTTTTGTAAATTGTATACATGTTTATATTAACCATATTCATTAACTCAAATTCTATTTGGTTCTAGATTTTTCTTAACTGATACTTAACTCTACAATAGCCTCAGACACTTCGAAACACCAAGGATGCATCAGCAAGAAAAAATCATCATTCTACATGGGGGCGGGGGGGATTTACGACAGTTACTCAGCGACGAACTGCTTACTTTTATTATTTTGACTGTAAAGTTGGAGATAGGAAATTAGTTAAAAAACCTATTTACATTCATGACTCCATGCATTTCTTTTTTTTCGTAAAGCGGTGTAATTTGGGTTTGAGGTGCATGAACGTGCTTTGCCCTCATAATTGGACTGGATCTTCTTCACTCGTATGAAAGAAACTTTCAGGTACTTGGTTTCCTTTGTGTTATAGACGAACGGTAATGATCTCGTTTCCCATTTTTTTTACAGTTGCTATAGGATAATAATCACTACATATTTATTTTCGTTCTGTGTACAACTATGAGGATGATTTCGAAAAGCCTAAATACTAAGCCTAGTTGTTAGTGGGATGTTAGATGGACCAAGCAACAGATAAAAATGATCTAAAATGTTTATAATCCTTTGTACGAACTGTTTCTTATAGGATCCATATATTTCCGACACATACACTCCAAATGGCGTTTTAAAAAAAAATAGCCTTTTAGCTTTTACTTTTATATTTGTCTTTTTATATTATTTTTTTATATATTTCTCCATTTTTTCCTGATCCTGCGCTAACTTTCTGTTGCTAAGCATTGCTTACTTTTCCCCTCCTCTAAGAGTTTAGTTTTTCATTTTCGAGCGAGTGATTAAATTGGTTCTTTTCGAGAAAAAATAATGGCGTCTATGTGCGCATGAGCTGACAAGCATTTCTCTATATAAATGTGTCTGTGCGAGTGTGAACAAAATTAAAATAGGAATATATGAATAGTAGGAAAGTTAATATAAACCTCATGTCACTTAAACGACAATTGCATAATTGCGTTACAAAAAAAGTTGGATAGGAGATGTTCATCAAAAGAAAAACACTAGAATTTATGTATAAAGGTAAAAATAGAAATATAGAAAAAGAATATTCAGATTCGCAAGCAAAAAAGTATAAAATTGTTTAGGTGTAAAAGAAAACACTAAACCTTAATTATTGATAGGAATATAACGGAAGAGATCCAAATAGTAATATTTATTAGGAAGTAAAGGAAAATAAAGGACTTTTGAAATTGTAAATTCTTAAAAATGTGAGAGAAGATTTTTGAGTAACAAGGACTACCTATACAAAATATGTATAATATTATTTAAAATCAAATAATGAGAACTATAAAAAGAGTGAAAAAGTATATTACATAGAAGGAATAGAGGGTAATGAAAACTAGGATTAAAATGACTAAGCCCCAAACATTATCTGATACTTTTATGTTGCTGGCATTTTCTCTGATATAAATAATTTCTTTTTTTTAGATAATTTAGTGCATCTTAGTGATGTCTCTACATATTAATTTTTTCATTTAAATCATCTTTAAAATATAGGGGGAAGGGGAGAAAATTAAACCAATATTTTTTCTTTTGCTTTCAAATACTCTCTAAAATACACAAAATATTAAAATATTTTAATGCTGATGTCGGTTGGGGCAATAATTTTATAATACATACTCAGTAATTAGAAATTGTTTGCCCCATTAAGAATCTTGTATCGATGGGATCCAGTGTAAAACGTGTTTTACTTTTTACATTGCAATACATTTTTCAAACGTAAAACTACCATAAGCCATTAAATGAATTGGTCTAAAACAATTTTTCTTTCACGTCAAATGGAATTGATAAAGATTTAGTCGAGTTGATCCCCATTAATTTCTCGCATAGTTGGAAAGGAAATCCAAGGATTAATTTAATTATTCGATTAATTTCGAATGAAAAGAAACTATTTAATATTATTTTCGTCAGTCTGTCGATTATTTTGAGTGACGTCATACCTTTCCTGTATAAACATATGCATTTATTTCTCTTTATGTATCCTTAGGTTAAGCATCTTTTTGTACTCACTAGTTTGTCAGCGACCGAAGATAATGAATGTCTCCGTCCAAAGATGGTTTTGCAATAAAATGGACTTTATCAGTAGTTCTTTACTTAGTGCCTTAAATTCCGATCATAATTTTGGGCCTATCCCATTTCGTCTATTCAGTGTTTTAAGAGTCAAAACAAGGATATTGTCTTATAAAATTTTATAAAAGTAATCACATAGTCATTATGGATAGCGAATAGTGTACTAATAAATGGATGGGTTGCTAAGTGATAGGAATTTTCAGAAAAAACAGAATAATGTTCAACTTGCAAACATAACTAAATCTTTCAATGGTTCTCTCCAAATTGTGCTTAAAAAACATTCGTATATAATTAAAAAAATTAAAGTGTAGTCACTCTCTACTGTAGTTATAATGGTTTACATAATAGACATAAGAATGGCAATCTTCTTAGTCAGATTATTTAGAGTGTGGAATCCCACGGGTACAAACTATCTATCAAAGTGTTTAGCGAGCCTTTTATCCAAATTGGTTGGTAGTAACTCTTATGCATACATTATTCATTCTGGCGATTTTCTTAATAAAATTAAAAACTTGACTTTGTAATAAAATCGTACGTTTGGTTTTCTTTTGCGTTACAATATGTTTAGAGTGGTCGATTGTTTTTACAGAAAGAAATATAGCCTGAGCATGGGTAATCCCCTTTCCCTGATTCTATGTAATTTGTTTATGGAAAACTTTGAGAAAGACCTCCTCCCCCCTATCTTACCTAATATATAACTTGGTTCCTCTATGTGGATAATGTATGCGCCTCATGGCCTATTAATGATATCGCATTTAATTATTTATTTGAACAATTAAACTACATTCCCCCTCTATTACATTTAAAGAAGAATGAAAACAAGACAACTCATTGCCATTTCTTGATGTCAAAATATGTAAGGTAAACAACAAATCATATTGTTCTATTTACAGGAAACCAACCAACTCCAATGCCTACGTTAACTATTTATCTTCTTGCCACGATGAATCAGTTAAAAGGATCCCTACTTTTCTCCTTGTTCCTGAGAGCATATTGCATATATAATCCTTATTTCCTGCAAGATGAAGTCAACACGATCACCTAAACATTTATTGAGCTGCAGTATCCCCTTTGGTTCATAGAAAAATGTTATTATAAAGCCATAAAAAACCTTTACTCATCAGCTAATCCTATCGATAAAATATGAAATAATAATTATATTATATTCTCATACTCACCCCAATTAATCAATTTAAAAGGTTGGCACGAGCCAACAACATCAATGTTGCCTTTCAATACGAAAACAAAATATGAAATAGTCTGTCCAAAAATATATCCACCGATAAAGAACTTGGCGTTTATTATATTCCATGTAAAACTTGCGATCAAGGATACAATGGCAAAAGCAGCAGATTCTCCCCCCAAAAGGAAGGAATATAAATGCGACATGCGCCGTGGAAGCCTATCTTCTAGATTGTTTGTTTATCTATCCAATCTATTCAACACTAATTCTTTTGTAAATAAAAGATTCGCCGATACTTTGCTAAAAAGTCTTCCCGCATCAGCCCCTTGATTAAATTTTGACTTGTAAATTTGTATGTAATAAGGTTAAGCATCTTTTTGTATGCACTAGTTCGTCAGCGACTGGAAATATTTGATGTTTCCGTCGAAACTTGGTTTTGCTATAAATTGTTCAAAATACTGTAGTATATATCCTGCAATCAAATGTTGGTTAGTGTACTTCTTTGGATATATATAGGGCGTTTCAATAAGGTCGCTCAATTTTTAAATGCAAATAAAACAAGTTGTGTGTGATATATGCACTTAATTTATTTTAATTTTGAAAGTACATTCTATGCATTAAGTGTGGAATATGACGTCGTTTAAATGTCTGCCGCGTCTTCGCTTGGTGGAACGTATTCGTGAGGCCCAATTTTCGATGATTTTTTCGCATAAATCTGGCTGAATTTGCTAGATGTGTTCGTTATGTTGACTTTGAGGACATCAACTATTTGCGGATTATTCGCATAGACCTGAGAGTTAAAGTAGCCCCAAAGAAAGTAGTCTAATGGCGTTAAATCACATGATCTTGGTGGCCACTTGACGTCGCCGCCGGGCGAGATGACCGTGCCCTGAAATCACTGTTACAAAATGTCTATCGTGGCGTGCGCAGTGTGGTACGTAGCGCCGTCCTGTTGGAACCACATGTCGTCAGTATCCATATCAGGCATATAATCCAGTTGAGCCATAAGAAGTTGCTTATCATCGATCTGTTGGCCTCGCTGTTGACGGTTATGGCAATCCCATCTTCATTCTCAAAAAAATACAGACCTATGATTCCGTTAGACAAAAATCTGCACCAAACAGTGACCTTAGTGGGATGCAATTGGTGCTGGTGTATCTCATGTGGATTGTTTTAATCCCCAATCCGACAATTCTGCTTGTTCACAAATCCATTCATCCAAAAATGGGCCTCGTCGCTGAAGATGAATTTTGGGGGGTAATTTGGGGCAACTTCCAACTGCTCTACAGCAAAATTAGCGAAGACATGGCGTTTTCTATGGTCGTTTACCTTAAGTTACTGGGTAAGTTGGATTTTGTACGGGTGAAGACCCAAGTCTTTATGCATAATTCGCCAAACTAAAGTCGCAGAAAGGCCAAGTTCTCGTGAACGACGAGAAATTAACTGTCTCGGATTTTCCCGTACACTCTCACTTACGGCATCCATGTTTTCAGCAAACCTTGCGTTTCGGCGACGTAAGGGTGTTGGATGGTTGTTGCTCGACTATTTTGCCTCGAATTTGGCCACCAAGCGTCGAACAGTGGACTCGACAGGACAATTGTGGCGAGGATAGAAATCACGTAATGCGCGGAACGTTTGTCGAACGGAGCACTGATTTTAATAATAATATGTGATGATTTGCACACGCTGTTCAACGCTATATTCTCCCATCGTGATTTGCCAAGTACTACTAAACAGTTCACAGTGAGGTTGCCAGATGTCATTTTAAACACATGGCCACTATCGCCTGACAAAGCTCGAGCAAGAGAATGATGAAATCAATCCTCTTGCTTGCTGCCTCAATTAGTAAAAAACAATTACTAAAAATCAAAATTCATAAGAAAAATTATTCTCTTTATCTTCTTTTTTGTTGTGATATTACTAAGTTTTATCATGAGAAGTTTTTGGCAATAAGCTACCATACTGCCAACAATGAAAGTTAGAAGCTAGGAGCCCAAAGAAAAAGTAGTCGACAGTAGAGTTTTTCCACTACGGTAATAGAACCATTGCATTTTGCTTCAAAATATATCACGCTAACCACTACGCGATCAGTAAATTGGAGATTCTTATTGATAGGTAATAATATTGAGCTACAATAAGAGCTGCGACCTCAAAACGAAGGAATCTGATATGTACCAACAGGATCAGGTCAGGTCGTGGGAAATTGAGCTGGTGGAAAAATGAGTCAAATGAGAAGTGAATAGCAACAAAAAACGTAAGTAGTAATAAAGGATCCAATGTAACAAAAAATATACACTCCTACATTTTTGGTGTAGCGTATACCTCCGGGGGAAAAACAGTCTAAATAGTCACCAGATGTATAAGAAAAAAACTAAAAGCTGAATTTAATCATCGCAGCGCCTCTATAAGCCGAATACTAAATTCGCTTTAGAGTCGTAAAAAGAACGCTACGCTGCCATGCTGGAACCAAAGCCTACTCGCGTGACCAAAAATGTCAAAATTTGCCATCTGCAATCTCTCAAAGAGACATGGACAATATATCAAACGGATAGCCAGGAAGACAAAACGCAGCAAGCGAATTACATTTACAGCAGGATAGTTGAGCCCAGTTTTCTTTACCTGGCACCAGCAAAAAAGAAAGGGTGCTTTCTGCATATACACTTAAAACCTTCTCTAGATTCCCCCCGCCATTAATTTATTTTCTTATTGATACATAAATATCTTTTATTTTGTATTAAAGAAAACCTTAACAAGAGACAGGTATTTTTAATTTTTCCGTTCATAAAAATGGAAATTGCATTTTACTTCAAAGGAGTTAGACCTATATAAATTCTTTTATACTTTTATATATTTTCCTTTTGACTCTTATACTCGTAGCTATATTATCTTCAAACATTGCAAAATAGATCTTTTTAGGTGATGGCATTTTCTTCTCTGTGTTCTTCTATAACTTTCTATAAATAAAATTGACCAACAAATTTCCCCAGACCTTCATCTCCTACCCATGAGACCTATACCTTTAAACTAGAATTTAAGCAACAAAAACAAACCTCCTGGGTCCTTAGTAGGAGGCAGACTACCAGTTCCAACATTTCACTTCCTAACTTCTACCTATAGAATTCCTTACATTACGTCGAATTTACTCTCATTCCCTTTTCCATACACGCTCAGAGGTTTAATCAACATATATGTTGAGGTTTTGAATTGCTACGAGTTGCCCTTACTTATATCAGATTTGGTTCGGTTGAAGACTTGGGAGTTTTTGAGAGGTAACTAGAGATCCGAATTTATCAAGAGAGGTACGATTTATGAACGACCCAGAGGCTCCTTCGATTTAAGAATGAATCTCCCGGGATAACTACACACATTTTTGACATGTAAAGGAGATAAATCTGCCTATTACAGGCATTCATATCTTTTGAACTAAATCTTTGCTTATAAAGGATAGCAAGTTTTTATTCATTAACACTTAATTGAAAGAGTTCTGCAAAACATTCAGGAGCTCACGGTACAAATCCACCCATATTTACTGTATGTATGTACTATTTGAAAGCATCGTTTTTATGTTCACATTTAAATAAAACTCCATTTAATTATGCTTTTACAAAGGTGATATGGTTAAAATGGAGCTTGTTATTTACGATTTGAGATATTGGATCTGGTTTCATCGAACTTTGATCTCACATGAATCCAATTCGTGGCAAAACAATGATCATTAACAATTATCCAGGATCATTGAATATGGATAGGAAAAATGATTTGAAGCGAATAATATAACCATGTACAAGTATAAATGCACACATATGCAGATCAATAAATTGTCTGCATTAAATGATACATGAGACAAATGTAGAAATCTTATAGCGGCTCAGACTGCACTCCTCGTTCGTGTTTGGTCATTCGATACATTCCTATTAAAATTCAATACACTTGTGTTTTCTATCCAGTTTTGCTCCTTAGAATAATACATCTCAAGCATCCACTGGAAATTGACAGTGATTCCAGAAGGCAAATCCAAAGGGGCTATGTCTTAATGACAGCCAATTGAACAAGGTATAAACTCTTAACGTAGGAAAATCACGAATTAGGTGGTGTGGTTTAGCAAAGCCAATAACTACAACAATTTGCATAAATGTTAATGATGTGGGAAACACTATTATTTAGAGAATAACAATATTACAAAAAAGCTTGTTCTTAGCTTGTTTTGATTGTAAGCATGAAGAAAGCTTTATGAATTTCCCCTTTCACACTTTGGCTCACTAAATACAAATCTTCAGTTCGTTTAATTACAGAAAGTCACGTAATTACAAACTTTATAAAACCCTTAGGTTCAAGACCATACCTCGATATTAACATAAACTGCGGCGTCATATAACATAAACTAATTCTCCTTACCCTGAACCCCCAACCTAAAACCAAAAACCACAATACTTTCGTGATCACCGATGGAAATATGAGTGGACCAGTCTTTCGCA
Source organism: Ceratothoa steindachneri (assembly GCA_963969495.1). NCBI lineage: Eukaryota > Metazoa > Arthropoda > Malacostraca > Isopoda > Cymothoidae > Ceratothoa > Ceratothoa steindachneri. The sequence goes on from OZ018324.1 coordinate 92,771,965, forward strand.
ACGCTAGCTCATAATTAAAATTCATCTCTGAAGCCGGAAAAGAATAATGAACGAATAAAAAAATGCAAGCTGAATCTAGGAGTTCTTGCACTTCAAATCTCAATCAGCTTTTGTTGAATCGTATCAGTCGTACCCCCAGTTTAGAGAAAGGATTAAAATACAACAACAGAATTCAATGATCTTGATAAGTTAGGTAATTTTATATAATAAAACAGTTCAGCCTACCATAAATGTCCCCATTTTTTAATCGCTACGATTTACTCATACCACCGCAACCATTTCACCCAAAATCGAGGCAGACTCAATCAAACTCTGATGTTTATGGAACAAAAAGTGCTTATTTAACTCTCACTTAGCAAATCTCACCCAATTCACCCTAATAGAATTATGTCAAACTCACATAAGTATAAGATGATTAAAGAAATATTCTTACCTAAATATTGAATAAATAGCGAATATGGGAAAAAAATAATTTTAACATTAGACTAGATTAAAGGTAATGATTTACCGTAGAGCTTTTTTTCCAGTTAAAAAAAACAAGGATCTTTAATCCAAGAATGGAATCTTCTTTGTCGAAGGGCCTACTAGCAGTTATAAAACTTTAAATACAAAGTGCAATAAATTTTCTTTTTAGGTTAATCCAAACGCAATATTTTTCTCGTGCAAATTTCACAGAAGAAATTTCAATTATTATGGAAACCTCAAACCTAATATTACTTGGCTAATACGCGTTTCGATAAGTTAATCTGACAATAAAGTAAGATTAATTCTGTGTTAATGGAGTGATCAATCTTGGTTTTCGAGTTAAGTAACCAGAGAAACTTTTTATCTAGGAAGGCAATATTCTTTGGCCAAGAATGAGATTATGCCCTGAAATTCTATTAAAAAACAGTCAACAATTCAGTCGCGAGCTAACTCATAACACTGTAATTACTTTCCATCAGAGATTATAGGCCTTAGATCAAAAAGCAGAGTTGCCTCAAATTAATTTAGTGTACGCAATGTTAAAGGCTAAAGATCCACAATAAAGCATCAAATAGCTAAGCACGTTCATTTCAATCTCACAGACAATAAATCAAGTTTGAACCCGTAGAAATTTCATTAAATTAATGAGATGAAAGTATTGCTAAAATTTAAAGATTGTTAAGTTTCAAATAAGGGCAAGAAACATATTTATATAAAGTGCGTTTAGAGATTATATGAAATAACACTTTAGCGTCTAATAATTTTACAAAAATGGTTTATAAAACTTGTTACTCAGATACGTTTGTAAATATATTAAACGAATAATTTAACAAATACAACACTATTTATTTCAGGTATTTCAGAGTTTATATTTGATTTTCTGAAGTTCGATTATAACTATCGCCCATACACCTTTTTCAACAAGCATTTTTTGATAAAATTGTCATGAAAAAGGAAATTTCACCCAAAGAGAATTATTATATCGTGAAGGAATGAGGTCAAGGAAAGTATTATTGAAATTTTTAAAAAATGTGAGGTGTGATAATCGCAATTGGAACAAAACTTTAGAGAATGACATTCAATCAAGAAGAAAAAGAAGTCAACCAGAGTTTCTAGCTCTTTCTCAATTAAAAAAAAGAGGTGGCTAAAACCCTTATGCTAGGAGCATAATCATGTTTCAAGCAGATGGGACGTCTTAAACTGTACATAGATTGTAGATTGGGTGAGTGGTTGCGTTGGCAATTAACGTCTGGTCAAACAGTTTACCAAGTGATAACAGAATGAGACGATTATTGATTAAACTGCATAACTATGTCTTTCTATATATTTTGTTATTAGAGTAATTTTACCATTTGCGTTAACACGTTTAGATCTTTGTTCATAAAATATCATAACGTATAAAGTATATATTTAATTTTCGACAGGAAAATAATCGATATGTTTGCTACTAGTGATTTATTTTCTCAATTTTATTAGCAAATCGATCTTTGCCTCTCTTAAAAATTTAGAATTTACTCAGCTCTTGTATATGTAAAATTAAAAGCTTCCCAAAAGATCACTCAAAGATTCTAGGAAACTCAAAAATAATTGGACAGAAGGATTATATCATGGATAACCTTTATTGTGGTCTTTTTTTTGTGAGGATTCAACATGTAATGGCAACGGAGTGTATCTTTTCCTAGCTACTGATATTCCTTTAGGAAAATGTGTTAATTAATGTTTGTATCTCTGGGTTTTAAGTCGTTTATATAATATTAAAACTCAAATATCTCTGTCAAATTATCTATATTCTATCTATCACTCTCTCCATCCATATTTAAGATTGTGTACCTTCTCGCTCCTCAAGCCTGCAAGAGGATCTACAGCCAATCTCTTAAGCTTATTTTCAGTATTTCCATTTTCCCCCTTTCTCTGTCTATCCATGTACCTATCTATCCATTTCTCATATTCCCGTCTATCCATTTAGCGATAAATCCATCGATACATATTTATCTCCTCACGTCACTAAATTCTAAAAGTTATCTTTGTACTATATAATTTTTCCTTCCGAATTAGTCGCTTTTCTTCTTTAGAAAGATATAATAGGACACGGACTTCCTTATTTCTTGTATACAAATTTATACATTGTTCTATTGATATTTTGACGAGCAGAGAGAGTACGTTATATTTACAATCTTTAAACATTTTACCTAGAAATTTGTTCCTAGAGTTTTAAATTTTATGTATTAATCTAAGGACATTGCTACCATGATTTTCCTAACTTTACGGAAGAAAGAAACAAGTTGATATATTTACAGTCCTGTCATCTTTGTTATTTGAAAATTTATATCTCTGCCTCGATAAGCTCATTGATAGATGATCGAAGTTTATAATCCAATTAATCTGTGAAAATTTTAATGCTTCTTATCCGTATAACGAATAGGCAATTTTATCTTAGCACACCATTTAATTCTAATATATGTATATGACTTTATTGATATGATAAGGAAAATGATTAAGATTGAATCCCCTAAATTCATGTAATTGTTTTCTATTGTTTTTATACGACCATAAATACAAACAGTTAAATTCACTTAGTATAGAAATAGTTAACATTCTTCGGTAAAGAATTTAGTTAACTCTTAGTCGAATTCTAATGTATCTGTTGAAATTCTTTTTACCCGATCATCCATTTTCAGACAATGGAAAGTGACATGGGGCTATTAACTTCTTTCATAAATTAATATTAATTATAACTAAGTAATTTGAACTCTACATTTTCCTGATTAAATCATTAGCCATAATTATTAGATTCTAATGTCAAGGTATTATAATGATACGATAGAGTTGACTATTGAAAATAAAAAGATTCCTAAAGAAAGAACCGAATCGCCTAAGAACAAATGAACAGAGATAGTCCTACTTTGTATGCAAAATAAACAAAGGGTAGAGTAATAGGTTAAAAAAGTAATGATAAAAAGATCTCACATTTATAAATGACCCTAATATTTGAATCGGCCATTGAGGATTTTGATTTCTAATACCTGAAAAAAATCCGCACAAATACTAAATCATGAAAATTAAGAATAGAAGAATAAGAGAACGGACGGAAACCTCAGTTCAATTGGGAAGAAAAAAGTATCATAATTATCGTCAATAGAATAATAAGAGAGTTGTTTGCATGTCTATCTATCTGTTTGTCCGTTGTAATGTTGAAAGAAATAAATAAAGCTAGATTTCGAGTCTTTTTCGAGTAATTATTCTGCCTCGCATCTTTTAAATAGACTAAAAAAATACTACCGAGTCTGGATTAGGCTCCTTTTTTCCTATTTTATCTTCTTTTTTATCTTTGATATCCAGAAAACGTCTCAAAGTAGTTAATTGAAGAATTAAAGCTATTTGCTTTAACTCAGCCAGTTTTTTTAGTGATATATTTTAAAAAGATATTTTATGAATGTAAATAGAGAAAATGCACATATTTGCTTAATATTTACCATTACTTTTTATACGCATTTATAATGAGAAAACTTTCGTAAGTTTTGATAAGACGGATATTCAGTTAATTTAAATTTTAATGGAAAGAAAGAGAAATATACGAAAGGACCACGGATTGAAATGACTGCAATATCAAACTTTTCCAGCCCACTCGGCTTTTAAAGGAGGATACTTTTGAAGTCTCGAAGAACAAATTCATCAAAAAGAAGTTTTATCGTAATAAAATCCAATTTATGGGATACTCTTTTATTTAGAATGGACGGAGTTGAGCCCCCGGATGTGATATGAATCAGTTTAAAGTACTCACTAGTAAAATAGTCTAAGAGAGTTAAGAGGCTTACATCTGAAAATCTATAGCTCAAAGATATATTTTAATTCAATGATCTAGATATAATCTTATTTTATTTGTGATATCTCTTTTATGGATGCTTCCCTTCAAGAACACATCCATGTAAAGAATAATCCACGTCTGACATACAAATTTGAACATTTCTTGATACAAATATTGAGGAAACTCGAGTAATAAAGATGAAGATCAAATTTAAATCAAAGAGAAATAATTAACAATATAATTAATTAAACGAACCATCTTCCATACCAAAGACACTAAGTTATCATTGCATTAACCCACTTTTCTTTAACCGGCAGTTCCAGCTTAAACCTATAAACCGGTGATTGGTGGAGAGAAGGAAAGACGAAGGCACGAATATATATCAAGGCGATGCGCCACAGGAGTAATGGCATCTTCCTAAATCCCCTGGCTTTGACAATCGAGCTGAGAGAAGGAAATTATGACTTTTGGAAACAAATAGCCCACGAAAAATGGAAAATAGTGAAATAAGAGAACATAAATATTATATTTCAATCGGTAAGGGATTTATCGTATGATTATCTGTTTTCAAAAGCATATTTAAATTTCAGCAGTAAATTTCAATGAGCGATCAGAGTTTCCACGCTGAATAATGCCCAAAATATTAATCAAATATACACTGAACGCATAATTTCTTGTTAAGAGAATAATATCTTTTTTTTTAAGTAAAGTAAAATAATTTTTAAATAAAAAAAATATTCATTGAGCAAAGTAGTTTCTATTATGCCGGTAAGTCACACAATCCTGTAGATGGCGATCGCAGCAGTGAGTTTCCCACTAAACAGGATCTACCTTTCCTTAATAATTCCTTTTCCACCAACATTTTAGTGTACACTTTGCCATTTAGGCATTATTGTAATGATTTACTAAGTAGTAATCATATGGTGTACAGACCGGTGAATATAGATGATAATAAAATTAAGGTAGCTAAAGCTCACTTTTAGTTATTATCCAAAGCAAATTGTGCCGTACTGCTAATCTTTAAATATATGTATATCTAAATTTGTAGATTCCATTAAAAAATGAAGGAATCAATTCCACTAGACAAAAGAATTTCCGAAATTTTCATCAATATAATCCAAGATTATCTTATCTTTTAGAATGAATGAAAAATAAAGAAACGCACTATCTGAAGCAAAAACCTTTAAAGCACAATGCTAAAATAGTCACATTGCCAATAAAGGTCCTGTAAAAATGTAAATAAAAAAATCTGTTATTTCTCTAACCAAAAGTGCAAGTGATATTAAAGCGAAGATGATTGTCAAAAGATTTGGAAGGCCGAAATCTGACGCACTATCAACATCCGAAAAATAAAGCTATAAAATCTAACAACAGAACGAAAGTGAAGAATATAGTATCGTTTTAGCATTTTATTTATGTATGAGGGATTTATATAGCATGACCTCTAGATATGATAAGTTTTTTTGTGTAAACTGAAAGAAGATTAATGGTGGGTAGTTGGTTAGGTAATTACAGGTTTGCACAGAGAGATTTGCTATAAATAATATATTCAAGAAAACAAAACAAATATTCTTTGCATTGGGAGATAAATATTGTGTAACTAAACCGAATCTTAGTATTCAATCCTTATAGATATGATGGATTTTGAAATTTCTTTAAACATAAACGAAAGTCAACAAAAAACGAGAAAAAAAGCAATTTAGAGGACAGAACACAAAGTAAAATGAAAGGTATAATAGAGATAAATTAGAGTGTGTATAAATGAAAAGATTCGAGTCTAGAACACAAAAGATGAGGAAATTTAAGAGAAACTGCAGACATAATCAAATTTATTAAAAAGTACTCCATAAAGAAACTAAATTACTTGACCGAAATACTCAGAATTGATAATAAACTCAATAAATCTGTTTGGGGCTTTGTTTGATACCTAATGCTTCCCAAAGGCTTTCCACAAAAGTAAATATGAAGGTCAAATTAAAAAGAGCAGATTTGACGTCAAAGATCAATTTTAAGGAAAGGATCACTAGCGAAGAGACAAAAATAGCATCTCTTCCGAAAAATACCTCCAACACGATATATAAATGAAGTTTAATTTTATGTGGAAGCTTTGTTGCTATTCCAGATTATATTAAACACATACTAATTTCGGTAGAGGAATTAGATGCCAACGATGTGGTATCTGCAATAAAACTGGCTATTATAAAGCCAGGACCTGAACTATGTATATATAAAAAATTGTATGAAATTTATTAAAAAAAACGCGTCTACCAAAGAAACACAAGGCGTAAGGCAAAGGCGTAAAAGAACTTTCAGTAAGAATGGGACAAAAATCTCTATTGATAACCGCTGCCACATAAGAGAAACTATTAAAGTATTTGGCAAATCTAATTGCAAAACAAAGATCATGCGACAAAATATTAATGATTCTTTTTTACATGTTTATGTAAGCCTTAGTTCAGTGGGAAATTTTGTAATGAATAAATAATTGAATTTGATCCCTGTATTCCCTTTGGAATGTATATTCAATATTTAGTATATAAGCGTAATTACTAAAATATTAAGTGATTGAAAAATTGAAACAGGAGACTGTAGTAGACTGTGTTGAAATGGGTGAGTAGATGTAGATTAATCAAGACTGGGATTAAAGAGATGTCACGTCAAATATAGAAATGTTCAGTGTTTAGAAAGGGCCAGTTTGTGTTAAGAGAAGGCTCAACGGTTGTTCAAGAAGGCTTAATGGATTTTACACAGAGAACACACCACATGAAGAAAATTCTCCTCATATTTAGAGCAAAAAACAAGTCATGATGCAAGGAGAAGCGGAGAGGTGCTTTGTGTGAGCTATATTAGATCCAACAAAAACACATCATGATAAAGAAAATCCACAACATAACCTCACACAAATCAAACCCAACTAAGACGACCACACAAATGAACCATGCATGCTCCGACATCGGAGGAAGGCCCACTTCCATCCGAGCTCTTTGAAAACAACACATCACATATAAGCTAAATACAAAGGAAGAGCAAGCCTTCTTCTGAAAAATCGAGAATTCCGCAGTTTGGTGTTAACAAACTTGTTCAGACTGGAATGAACAAGCGATAGCCAACTCGTTTATTCCGATACGAGAACAGATAACATGTGGGAAAATCAACAAGAGTGGGATACAAGACAAGAATGTGAAGGACAGTCTCCTTTCTGCATACGTTCCTTACGTATGTCTCCCATATTCGACTGGTCCAGTCGAAATTCCTCGCAAACATTTTTGCTTTCGCTCCAGCGCACTCATTGATTGCAGTCTCCAAATGTCCATGAATCCAGTATAAGGAAATATAGATATATTCCTAACTTGCACCAACCGAGCGTTCCAAAGACTGGGAACCAGGGGGAGCAAAGATTTCAACGCCTTTAGGGTAATCAGTATGGTATGAGTTGCGATATTTGACAATCCGGTCTCTGCGCCGGACCCTACCCATAATCTCCCGTACTGAGCGGTGTATTGCTGCAGTTCGGTCATGAAGACAGCCGCAGCATCTAGCAGAGATCCAGACCTCAAAGAACGCTATCACACCACACTTTGGATTTAAAGCCTTCCATGTGCACTTGGCACAGCCCCCAGCGTGACACAGCGTGTGCTTCAAGAAATGTGAATGCAATACCTCCGGCACTATAGAAGCTATGGGAGCAGAGGCGTGGCGACAAATGTTAAGACGTAATAGGATCTTGGGTAGCGGCATAGGCAGAACCAGATGCCCCAATTGGCGGAGAGCTACATCGAGATCACGAAAAATTTACCTTGCTCTGAAACCGAAAGTCTTTTCACGGCAGCATAGCAGCCGATGAAATTGCCCGCGGATGAAAATAGATTGTCTGGTAAACATGGGAGAAGGTTTGATTGTGCGTACCATTGAATAATGCACTCTCTACGTCTAAAAGCAAGCTGAATTTCTACATCATTATCAAGAAAAATTCTATAGGGTATGTGGAGAAGGTACCGTTATCCAAACAGAGATCAATGTGGTGTATCTAGTTCAACTTACGCAATTTACGTTCGGCTGTGTATGGGTAAAACACAGATCCGTAGTTAAGCTTAGAACAAACAAAAGAACACCTAGGAAATTAAGTGAAAAGCCTTATCAGTACTCTAGATGCTGAACGTCACTTAACAATGAATGTCAATAGCGGAAGTACAAGAGACACTAGGGATGCTACTATGAGTCTTCTAATTGATGTGCATTCAAATATAAGAACAAAGGAATGGTGGAATTATAACACATCCAAGTGAGCCCCATTTAAGAACATGGATGGAGACAGAATTGCACCACATTAGTCCTTGCCAAAGAAAACTGAAACCAGTGTGCTTCGGCATAATGAGAGATACGTTTCATTACGTGTCAGTGTCGAGGAGAGTTCTTTGAGAGGCACCATTCTCCTCCCCATTCGGACTTGAGAGATTGCCACCGCCTGTTTACAGAATCTACGATCTTGCAAGAACTCAGAGAAGAAAACATGGTAGCATCCATACGCCCCCATGCTGTATAGGGTCTCCATGATACCGTACCGTTTAGTAGTATCGTTGGCCTAATCCAGATAAAAAACCCTTGGCGAAATTCTCTTTACGAAGGTAAGCTTCGCAGATAGTATTTTCTAGCCGGAGCAGAGCATCCGACGAGTAGTGAAAATTACGAAATTTGTAACCGTATTGGAGATAGGTGACCTCTGCTTTTTAAAAATAAACTAAGCATTTATAAACCAGATTTCGCATAAAATTTAACATCTAGATGGATACCATCTTTCTAGATCCTCTTGAACAGAGCTAGCAGAAAGCCCAGGTCTCACTTACTAATTGTTAAAGCATAGCGTGCTATATATGGTCATGACTATGGGGGTTATCTCCGCACGAAGGAAGAGCGCAGTGCAACTCACCAAACCTAAATACTTCTTTGAAGGATTCTGAACATCTGGAGGTTAAATCCAAGAGGCGGTCTTAATTAATTAACGACAGTATTTAAATCATACTTGAGGAATATCTTTACTACAGCATTCCTAGAAAGCGGTTGCAAAAAAATCTGTCAATAAAAAAGCGGCCGATATTCCCGTGTTGTTGACCTAGAATAGGGTAAAGATTCTTTCGAGAACTTGCGCTGAATCATTTTTACGTGTTTTAACATCTCTGCGAGAGGATCATTCAAATAAGCCAAAACACGTATACTCGACAAGAGCGGCAGGGGTGATTCGAAATATATCACACTCGTAAGCATGAAAATTGGCCAGATATACTTAGAATACTAGTCAGGACCACATAATTGAAGGTGTCGAAGAAAAGCTCAACACAGTTTAATGTCGTGGGCAGGACATTAAAGTACATTCGGTGATCGGGCTGCAGTTCGGGAGATCTGTGGTTGCGAAGAGTGTGGAACCACTCTTTAGGCATAATCGCTCTGACCCGGAAGGCAGCACCTACAAGGGTCTTAAACAAAGGAAAGTAGGCTAACTGTGCTAGGAGGGATATCTTAGCAAATACAGGATCGTCAAGAGTCATCCAGGCGGATGAGCGAGCTCCTGTCCACCAAAGGCTGTATGAATGGAAGAATTACCCGTAGGGGTTCTGGTTGCTTTGGTATGGAAGAAATGCATCCCTAAAACCCCATAAAACCATCTTGGATACCATCGGCCACTGTCTTTCTTCAGTGAGCGTATGAGTTTTCATGTCATATGGGCTCCCAGTCTTTTGACGAAGGCTTATGAGTAGTCATTCTACTAACGGCATCCCGAACTGGATTCTATGAGCTTAGCTATAGTTATTTGCTAATTATTCTTGAGCTCAGCCACTTCCATTTGTAGGAGGGCAGAGTATCCCTTCCTTTTTCTCTCTCTTTCAATTGCAATCACACTATATGCTGTGTAGGAAGGTGATGGGATAAATGGTGTTAGCAAATTTTCCATTTTATTTGCCACCCCTACTGTCAGGTACCCCTTTGAATTGGCGACTTGGGGGTATACTCAAACAATTGCTTTACCTAGGAGTAGCGGTACCCCAGGTGGACCTTTTTATTGTCTCATATGGGCTTTTTATTTTTTTTATCTTGTTTATCTAGTCATTTTTGTTGTTATTGTTTTTTACATTTTATTTTATTTGTTGTTGTCATTTTTTTATTGTTTAACTTTGTTGAGGGCGGGAGATATCCACCCTAATCCTGTCTTCCTCAATGAGTATTGTAGAGTTCTCTATTCTAATATTAGAGGCCTGAAATCTAATATTCATGAGCTCTCGGGGGTTTCCACCATGTACGATATAGTTTTTTGTTCTGGGCGCTTTTAGTTTCTGAGCTTCTTATTCCAAATTTTAACTAGCCTATACTTTTCCTAAGGCTCAGGGGATATGTGTCTATATAAGCGCCGCATTTACTGCTTTACGGAGGGCCGGATTTGAGTATGAGTGTCATGAGATTATCCTCACTCGTATATGTTGCCGTTTTAACAATTTTTATATATTTGCTTTATATAGGAAGCCTGACCTGGATGATAGTATTTATGACTGCCTTTTAACTGCTATGGCTGGAATCCAGAAATCTGATATAGGGCCTCTTTTGTCTTTGTTGGTGATTTTGATGTTCATCACCAGCAATAGCTGAATTCCATTTTTGCGACGAACCAACATGGCCGGGTTGCCTTAGACTTCTGTAATCTTGCTAAATGTGAACAACTAGTTCGTGATCCGAACTACATTGCTATAAATTGCCTGTATCTCTATTTTTACGGATGTTCCCGCCATTGATGATCTACGGGTTATTGTTTCCATGGAAACAGCGATCAATTTGGACTCAATACTAAGATTCAAACCAAATTTTTAACACAGGATGAGTCCATTATTGAGTGGTCTATTTGAAATCCCGTGCCAACCCCTAACTCTAAGGAAAAAGCTCATCTACTGGCCTCAATTCTAAACAAAAACAAAAGAGTTAGGTAGTACCCTTACCTTCATCTTGGTTTCATCCTATTAAAGTGCATTATTTGGCTTTTAAGTTATCAGAACTTCTTTTCTATTTGAATGACTTTGACTCATTTGGCGAATGCGATCCTTTGGGTTTTTGCCCTTTTTTACAAAAGAATTGTTCCATAATTTGTTACAAAAGTTCTTTTCCTGAATGGTTGCATTCTGCAAATGTCCCTCCGGTCCCCAAAGGCTCTTTACCATCAATTCATCCGTAAGAATATCGACCCATTTACATTACACCCGTCTTCTCTAAAATATTTGAGCGTTGCTGGCCAAACGCATTATATATATTTTCTAGATAATAATAAATTGTTGCCGGAAAAACAGTTTGGTTTTCGGAAGGATCTTAGTACTTCTGATGCTCTTCTTTTTATCACCAAACACCTTCAAAGTTCTCTTGATGCTGGTCATGAATCTCGTCTTGTATCTTTTGATTTCAGCTCAGCCTTTGATTGTGTTAATAATAAGACTCCTTTATTTAAAATTAGATCCATTGGTATTGGTGGACATTTACTCGGCATACTGGTCGAGGTTTTGACTAACGGGAGGCAGCGTGTGTCGGTTGAGGGTGGTTTTTGATCATACAACTTTGTTTAATCTGCTGTTCCCTAGAGTAGAGTCTTGGGCCTACTTCTCTTATTATTTATACTCAGACAAGTTTTCTGGGATTGATTCGAATATGGTTGCTTATGCTGACGAAACAACTTTGTATGCTACAATTCCTTATCTTTTGGAGAGACAAAGAGTCACTGAATTGATTACTCTGGATATCAAGAGAATTTTATCCTGTTGTAATGTTTGGGGTATGAAACTTAATCCAAGTAAATCCCATAGACTTGTTATTGGTCGATCAATGACCTTAAAACCGCACTATCTTGACATCATTGTCAACGGCGTTGCGCTCCGTAATTGTTCTTCACTGAAATTTCTTGGTGTTTTTTTTATCCCAAGCTAACTTTTGAGCTACACTCGCGCACTGTTGCGTCCTCACTTTCTCAAAAATTTAGTTTGTTGCGTACGCGCATCCAGATCTACTCACCAGACAGAGTGGTTAGAAATGATTTTTATTCCTTCCTTTTTCCTCATTTTTAATATTATCATTCTGTCTTATTTTCTGCATCGGAGACCAATTTGAAGCTGCTCGACAGAGCTTTCAACCAGATTAGTTTTATGCTACCAGATGTACAGTTGAATCTTAAGCATCCTCGACTCGTTGGAATCATAGCTCATTTCCTTAAAATTGTGCCCGACTCTGATCATCCACTTCACACTCTGATGCCAGCTCCCGTAAGGTCGGTTTCTGATACCCGCTACTCGTTAACGCAGAATGACCGTGCTCTTTCGATCGCTCAAGTGAATACGACGCAGTTTTCTTTGATCTTTCTTTCCTACAACCGTATTTGTGTGGAACACTCCACCTTTTTAACAGCATACACACACAAATAAATATATATATATATATATATATATATATATATATATATATATATATATATATATATATATACATATATATATATATATATATATATATATATATATATATATATATATATATATATATATATATATATATATATATATATATATATATATATATATATCAAGAAGTACAGTACCGTATATGTAAATGCAGGAAGCAAACCACAGTTTTAAGATCAATTTATTTGCAAAACCAGGTTTCGACGGAGACCTCTGTCATCTTAAATCGCTGGTAAACTATTTAATACAGAGAGGTGCTTTGCCTGGGTACACACATTTTTACAATTGTTTAATTAGATCAGTGTCCTTTGAACTATTTAGTTTTGTTTGCAATAATTCTTTCAAAAATATTCTCAAACGACACTCTGATATAATTAAACAATTCAAGTGTATAATCCCTTTTTACCGTACACATACAGGGGTTGGAAAAAATAATTGGAACACGAGTTAAATTTCAATGAATATTTAATAAATACGGAGTTGGTCCTCTTTTTGCTTTCTGAACAGCGTTGATGCATCTTGGAATTAATTCATACCGCTTCCTCATTTCATTGAGAGGAATCTTGAGCCATTCTTTTTGCACTACCTGCCCCAACTGTTTCAGACATGACGGTGGAGGGTAACGACTTATAACTTGTCGCTCTAAGACGCACCACAAATGCTCAATAATATTAAGATCTGGAGATTATAGGGATTACTCCATGTGTTGTAGCTCACTTCTATGCTCTCCATACCAATTCTTAACCACATGAGCGGTGTGTTTTGGGGCAATTAAAATCTTGGAAAAGGCATTCACCATCAGAGAATAATTTCTGAACCATGGGATGGACTTGATCTTCAAAATATGTAGATATTCGTTGCTGTCGATCCTACTATGCAGGGCAACGATTGAACTAAAAGAATTCAAAGATATGGCTGCCAATGACCCTCCCTCGTGCTTCGCTGTAGGAATGAGGCAGTCAAGATTAAAAGGTTTCCCGCGTTGCCTACACATATAAACTCCTCCTGCTTTGGAGAAAAGAGAAAAACTGGATTCGTCGCGGAATATTACTTGCTTCCATTGATCTGTCGACCAGCCCTTGTGATTTCTACACCAGTACAGCCTTTTCTGATTGTTTTGATGAGAAAGCAATGTTTTTTGATGGTGGCTCTTTCATGATATTCGGCTTTATTTAGCTCACTGCGAACAGTTTTTGTGAAAACTGGGCTAGTGAGATGTTGATTTAACTCTGCAGTGACTTTAGCGGCAGTTGTCAGGGGATCTTTTATTACAATGCGGTACAACACTCGTCGTTCTCTTTCAACGAGCTTCGAACTCCTGCCAGAATTACTCCACCTGCTGAAGGTTAATCATTGCTTCTTGAATTCTGCCATGGTCCTTGATATGGTACGAGTAGCTCTTGCAAAATCACGGAGTTTCGCTGTTCTGGTGACGGAAGCTCCTGCACTTCGAGCTACAACAATTTGCCCTTTTTAGAACTCAGTGATGTCACACATTTTAGCTTCTATACCATGATCTGAAAAGAAATATAAGTAATCATGAAAGTTGATAAATAAAACTATGTATCTACAATGAAAACAAAACATTTGTAATGCAATTTGGATAGATATTCGTAAAATAATGACTCATTGAAATATTGGTGTAAAATTTAATCTAGTCCAATTATTTTGTCAACCCCTGTATTGTCTACCGAAAACAAATAAAGACGGTACTCCGCTTTGAGCTATTAATGGACATCTTATCTAGATTAGTTAGTAGTATCTCTGAAGCTCACATTATCCATTTTTGCGATTTTGTTAGAGAACATAAAGAGGTTGATCTATCCAATAAGTAGTTGCAAAGTTTTGTTTCACTCAAGTTCCCGTTAATGAAGCCCATGATGTCAGTATTAAAAACTTAGATTTGTCTAACCTTAGATTACCCTTTTTTGTACTAAACTTCTAAAGTTGGTTCGTTTGTACGTTTTATGAATGTATTTAAAGATAAAGATTGTTTTACAGACAGAATTATGGCTATGTAATATGTTCCTGAAAAACTTTGAGAAACACCTCTTACCCCCTATCTTACCTAATCTCATAACTTGGTTCCTCTATGTGGATGATGTATGTGCCACGTGGCCTATTAATGATAATGCATTTGATTATTTCTTTGTATAATTAAACAAAGTCCCGCCACCTTTATATTTAAAGTAGAATGGGAACATAACCAGCATTGCCATTTCTTGATGTCAAAAGATGTAAGGTAAACAACAGAGCATATTGTTTTGTTTAACGGAAACCAACTAACTCTAATGCCAACATTCACTATTTTTCTTGCCACGATGAATCTGTTAAAAGGTCTGTAATTTCTTCCGTTTTCCTGAGAGCATTTCGCATATGTGATCCTCGTGTCCTGCAAGTTGAAATCAAAACGATCATTTAAATATTCATTGAGCCACAGTATCTCCTTTGGTTCAGGGAAAAATGTCATTATAAATCCAGAACCAACTTTTACTCACCAGCTAATCCTAATAAAAAAATATGTAATAATAATTATATTACATTTTCATACTATCCCAAATTAATTAATTTTAAAAAGTTAGGGCGGGCCAACAACATCAATGTTGCATTTCAAAACTAAAAACGATCCGAAATATTCTCTCTAAAAATAGATTCACCGACAAAAAACAGGGGGTTTATTATATTCCATGCAAAATTTGCAATCAAGTATACATTGGCGAAACCAGCAGATTCTCCAAGAGAATGAAGGACGACAAATGCTACATGCGCCGTGAAAACCTCTCTTATAGTTTGTTTCTCCACATGTCAAATGAAAACGATTCAATTGACATTGATAATGTAAAAATAATTTATATTGACTGAATCTATAATTTAAGAAAGGGATTTTTTTGAGTATTTGAATAATAATTTCATCTTACTTTGGTTATGACTTATGTTTTTTATCAAAGTTATTTCTAATAATTTTTTTTATAATATCAAATAAACAAAAGGATGAAGTTCAGAAATAAATATAAGTATCGAAATTTTGTGAATTTTTTCAAACCCAAAGAATTACAAATGGTGAATTTCAGGAAATTTATACTTATATATCTTCTTCTATCAATAACTATATTTTAGCAACCTGATTTTTTTGAAAGGGAGGAAATTTAGTTTAGAGTACCTTTTTAAAATTATTATAATTGGCGAAGTTCAGAAAATTTATAAAAATTTAACCATGGCTGCTTTTTTTAGATTTAAAATTTTAATTTGAGTGGCGAAGCGCAAGCTCCTCCCATAGGGGGAAAATGGCGGTCATTGCTTGGCCCTTACAATTATATACATAGGCGTCTAATAGAATCAGATCTTATAAAGGAAATTTCAAACTTTACTACTTCCGATGGGCAATTCAACACGAATTCCTTAATAAGTAGTGAAATAGTTCGGGCGGCGCTAATAGCGCATGTAGGCATAACGCTTCGGTTTGAGGGCCGTTTTACACTCGGCTAACCACCACGGGAGGGGTCGGCGTGTAAAACAGGCAGATGTTCTCGGAAGTGTAGTTTTCTCCACGGCGATGAGGTTGCTGCGGAAGAACTCACCAGGCCTCATCTACCGACCTAAACTCCTCGACTGAGACAGATAAATCAGTCATTTCCTGAAACGGGGACCACTGCGCACGTGCCAAGCACCACCGAGGTGTGCTCTTGGGTGGCAGCAGCCCAGATTAAGATATTTGAATAGAAAAGTGATCACTACAATAGAGGTCATTAACTACCCTTCCCCGCAAATCAGGATGTGCATCCGGAGAGAACAAATATAAATAGAGGCAGGTCGGCCTGGGCATGACTCCTGCGATTTATTGAGTAATCTCCTTAATGGGGGTGTCTACCATTCAGATTTCCGAGCAAGAGAAAGGGCCTGGCAACCGTGCCACGACACGGCAAAGTCCCCGTGTTGAAGTCGGCTAACGTTGAATGTATGCGGAAACAACAATATACCTCCTATACAGGTGCAGGTGCACAGCTACTGCCTGAAATGAGGTATCTAAAGCAATAAGAAGAACGGAGAGATCAAGCCAAGTGTAAATGGCGCTTCCTCCTGCCCAGCCGCAATCCCGTAGTGGTGTGGTCGAAAACCCATTATACTCCGGGAGGGCGGGCAGGAGGCACGCGCCCAGCATTGTCTCCTGCAATAAGATAGCTAAGGAAAAACGGGAAATAAAGAACCTCCGCAGCTCCTCCCAGTTGTTCCGGAGTCGGAACTAATTCCATTGAAAGAGTATGTCATCCAGACCTAGCTCGAATAAGATGCAAGGACCTCTTCGAGGATAAAACCCTCATGGAAATTGATGTACGAGTCCGGGAAAGCAGTACTCCGGGTGCTGTTAGCAAGACAATGCGCTGAAGTGATATCACCTTCGAGGACTTATCGAGGGAAGTTGGGCTCGCCATGCAAGACTTTTCTTTCTCCTCCTTCGAAACCTTAGGCAAAAGGGGTGATCTGGAGGCGGAGATCCCTCCTTTGTAAGATCCACCGCCTTAACAGCTTAGCACTTGGTGTAGGCGTAGGAACCTAACACTCAGTGTAGGCGGAGGAGCCTAAAATTAGGTGTAAGGGTAAGAGCTGAAACCCCGGATGAGGGCCTTACAACCAACTTCAGGTGTATTGCCTCCTGTGACTGTAATGATTCGGTGGAGGCGCGTGGCCGTTTCGACTTACGGGAAACGGTCACGCTAGGAAAAGGAGGAGGAGTCCTGGATTTAGCTGGGGTTTGGTGTGAACTCTTTATGCCGCCAGCTCTACCAGGGAAGGCTCAGTGTGGGTAGAACCCGCAGAAGGGTTCCGAATTCGCGTGGAAACGACCGTGCTCGTAGGTCTGGATGTGCCAGGAGCAGAGGGTGTCTTTCTGAATATTGAGGCATAATATGTCTTAAGCAGCGCCGGGCGTCCCTGGGCCAATTCCTTAGTCTCGCGAAATGAGAGACAATCCTGGGCCTGAACGGCGAGGAGTGCCTTCTCAAAGAGATAAACAACACATTGCTTCGAAGAAGCAGGGTGCAGCTCCCCGCAATTGTCACTCTTAGCAGCAAACGGATTTGGACTTATCCTGTGCGGCCTTAGAGCAACTTACACAGACATCAGGTAACCCTGACGTTGCTCGTCTATAGGAGCAATACATATGCCCGAAGCGGTGGCAGTAGTACTATCTGTAAAACAATGGCACGAATGCCTTCACGTGATAGCGATACCAACCGGCACGTACTGACTTAGGGAGCTTGTCACAGTCGGACGTGACGAAGAGCGTAGGAGTGGGTCTCGAAACCACTCCTTATCTCATCACACGTTCGACCTTGACCGCTCCATGGTCGGCCAGCTATAAGGTCATGTCATCTATGGAGTAGTCCACGAGTTTCCTCGCATAAACCACTCCTTTCAAGAAGTTCATAGTAGAGTGCGCGTAACACTCACTGGCGTGCTATCAAGTGTCCAAACGACATTATTAATCATGTTAGCCTTGGAGTGATTCGACGCATTCGCCAGAAGGCTCCCTTTCGAGAAAAGGGTCACCTTCTGTTCTCTACCAAGCACGCTAGCCAAAGCTCTGATATGATGGATCATGTTGCCCTTAGCCGACATGGTGCCATCGGTGTAAGGTTTAACAAAGAAGCGTTTGAAGCCAGCGGGCTCGAAAACTCCAGGTAACCTCTTAATGAAGGGCTTCGAGGTAATCGTAGCTCCGCTCGGCGTACTCTTGGTCTTAGTCTGGGACTCTCCACCCGTCGAGCTAGGGCTAGGTTCCAGTATGTTATCAAGCACACCCACCCATCTTCACTTAACGGGAAGACTCCTCGAGTAGAGGTGTAGAAGTGAGTCAAAAGGATTTGTGGCAAGTTCTCGCAGGACACCTCTCCCCTGCTCCAGGCGAATGTACTGCAATCTCGGACCACAAGTCCGTGGCAGAATGCTTCGCAACCACTTGCTCCGCATTCTATAGCCGGGATGGTGCTCCGCCAGCATTCAATGCGCCTCGTGATATACAGAGGCACAGAACCTTCAACGAACGACAGGTTTACTTTAAGTTAGTTGCGTTCCGCTCTCGCTTCTTTAGCGGACACCGTCCATGGTGAGGACGATATCCCATAACCCATGCTTCGACCTCTCGGTGAGCGAGGCATGACCTTTCTGTTAGATTTGTTCAACAGGATCTAGGTAAAGGGTATCCTCTCAGACTCCTGGCGAATTCCTACTATACACGATTTTAGCAAGCCGGGGAGAGATCACTCTACTACGGCCTGTTTCCGCCCAATCTCTCTAGACTGCTACGTGTGCAAGTTGATGGAAAAAAATGGTAAATGTTAGATTAGCTTTTATTCTGGACAGCGGAGGCTATGTGTCATTTGCACAGTGCGGGTTCCGCAAGTTCCACTCCACATCGGATGCTCTGCCCCAACCCAAAAATGCCGTTTGCAAGGCCTTCCTTTGTAGACAGCATTTTCGATCTGGAGAAGGCATATAATACTGCATGCCGATACGGCATTATGGACAATCTCCATACGATGGGGGAGAGGAGAGGCCTCGCAATCTTTGTATCTAAATTTTTAGAGATCGTCGATTCCGCGTACGGGGGAGGGGGGGGGAGCCTTCTCCAGCAAAAAGTAGAAAGGAGAGGGTGTCACTCAGGGAATTGTCCTCAGTATCACATTCTTTTTTCAGATTGTCAACATCATCACCTCTGTGCTGCCTAAAAATATTTCGCTAAGCTCTGCGTGGACGACCTTTCGATCTCTTTTGGCGTGGCTCACATGCTTACTATGGAGCGTCGACTCAAATAGCCATTGAGACGCATCTCTCGCAATGCTGAAGAGTACAGGCTTCGGTTTTTCCTGGGGAAGACGAAGGCGGCGCACTTCTGCCGCCATCTACGGCTCCGCCCTCACCCAGACCTGTTTCTAAATAGAGTTCGCCTGGAAGTCCTGTACTCGCACTGTTTCCTTAGTCTTGTATTTGACTGACGCCTTGCCTGGGAGGCTCATATTCGCAGCTTTAGGGTCTCTTCTACTCGCGCCAAAAATATTCTTCTCGCAGTGACGTTCAGCGCCCGGGTGGCTGATAGGGCTACTCCCATATTTTTTATCTATCCTTTGTACGTTCGAAGCTTGACTACGCTAAAAGCACCACGACACTAATCGCCAAAGGATGGTAGCTTGGCGATGAGCATCGTGTTCATTTTAGCGAAAAGCGCTTAATGACACAGGTTAAAAAAAAAAATCCTTTATTCCTTTTCTTATAACGGGTAAAATAGTTTGCCCCTATTTTTCTGTTACTATCTCTCTCACTTTCCTTCTTGAGGTTTAATGGTACACTTAATAATAATTTCATTAGCGTTTTTCTGGGTTGTGTTACCAGTTTTCATTTATTAGGGGCCTTTAAAATACATCTATTATATATCACGCGTTATGTGATTTTTAATTATTACAAACGAAAACCCCGTGCCCCCTCCTACTAGATAAGCAATTGTCTTGACTCTTACTGGATAAAAACCAACACTTCGTTATACAAAAGGCTTCTTGAATCAACCTTTCTTGGGGTTGAGGATGGTAGCTCAGGCGATGAGCGTCGTGGTCATATAAGCGATGAGCGCTTACTGACACAGGTTCAAATTCAACTTCGTTATTTATTTCCATATAACTGTTAAAATAGCTTGGCCTATCTTTCTGTGCTCTACATCTCCCATTTTCATTCGTAAGCTTTTACTGGTTAAAGTAATATTCTCCTTAGTGTTTTGTGGGGTTGTGTTACCAATTTCCATTTCCTTGGACCTTTAAATACATCTATAAATCACGTGTAATGTGATTTTCAATTATTACAAACAAAATAGCCCGTACCCCCTCTTACTAGAAAAACACTTGACTTGTCTCTCACTGGATAAAAACCTACAGTTCGTTATTCAAAAGGCTTTTTGAATCAACCTTTCTTGGGTTTGAGGATGATAACTGTGGCGATGAGCGTCGTGGTCATTTTAGCCAAAAGCGCTTAATCACACAGGTTCGAAACAAACTCCATTTTTCATTTTCTTATAACGGTTAAAATAGTTTTCCCCTATTTTCTGGTACTATTTCTTCCGTTTTAATTCTTAAGCTTTAATGGTACACTTAATAAAATAATAATTTCCTTAGCGTTTTTCCGGGTTGTGTTACCAGTTTTTATTTTGTGGGGCCTTTCAAATACATGTAGATAGATATTAAGTTTGTACTTCAGGCAGACCTAATGTCTAAAAGCCTTTTAAACACTCATATAGGGCATTATTATTCGGAAGCACATACATTTGTGCTTAACAAAACATGCCTATTCATTATGCCATGTTCTGCTATATAATACACAATAATATATAAATTATCTTACAATTGTGTCTCATCCTTTTTCTTCTGTTATACAAATGATAAAATTGTGAGAGTACATATACGAGTACATAGTTCGACACGCAAGAATGGTATAGAGTAACGAGGCTTGTTTATATTTAGGCCTCTTCCTTATTTATCATAATACATTATCATATAATGTCTACAAAAGAATAAAAAATATAGGAATGACGGGTTTCTGGCAAACGTGACTCGTCTCTCGGAGCGCGTGAAGACGTCTGGCTTACAGTGCTTTTGTTTATTACAACATTTTCTATTGACGAACAACACATGTAGATGTTGAAGCTGTAAAAACCAAAGCACTCAGGATCTCGCTTGTATTCTTTAATTACGCGTGGTTTAACACAATATAACGTTTTGCAATCCAAGTTTAGACACATAAAAAGACAAACATTCGCTTAAGTGTTCATACAAACAAAATCTTGTATCTCGGCCCTCACTAAGCCCAGTCCATCAAGATATCCGAGATTGTTACTCCGCCTCCTCTTATTGAATTATAAAACAGCATAACTTCGCTTTTTATAATTTACTTTTTGTTAGTTATTCATTACCACCTAGTCACTATTACAGTGTCTGCCTCTACTTGAGTGTAGTCATTCAAGTATCGATCGATTTCCACTAGATTTTCCATTCAGGCACAGAACAACCTCCATCCAGACACAATTCATTATCATGACTTGATTGGAATTCTGGGTTCATTAAGTAGTGGAATCCTCAGTTTGATGATGATAAATTATTTATAATCCTGTATAGGAGAAGTTCGATCCATTTATAGCAAGATAAGCTGGAAAGCAGTTCAAGCAAAAGAAGTAAGAAAGTGGAAGGGGACTTACTGTAACAAAAGCTACACAAATTAAACACACGGCTCAAAAGTAGTAACCCCTCCAACTACATATATATTACATATTTATTTAATTTTAATTATTTCATTACTTAGTTAGAACACCTTTTGCTTTACTTACAGCTATAATTCCTCCTAGCATATATTTCCCTAAATTTTCACAAACCTTTTAGGCTATCTTTTCCTACTCAGCTTGTAATTTTTCGTACAGCAGTTTTATTTGTAGGGGAAGTTGGGGTAAGACTGAGCCAAGGGGTGAGATGGACCCTTTTCTGTAAACCCAAGCAGGGAGGGGGAGTTTATGATATTCTTTGCTATATGTGTTTCACGGCACCAACAATGACGTCTTTGTCGGTGTCAGTAAACTTCAGTTGCCCATGTGCTTTTGAGAGAGCACTTTGTATTTTCGTGCAGTTCTGCTGCAATGAGTACAATGAAAGTGACTCATTTTTTTGTCTTGAAATATTATTTTTAAGAATGAGTTAATACATTAGATATGCCCATGTGTCTAAACATGATAGATATGTGCCGCAAATCGGTACATATAAAATACTTAGGACTTCTTGTAAACGTTTTGAAACTGAAGTTTTATTTAGGGGGTGAGATGGAACACATGTGGTCCCTCCGTCTTACTACTTATACTAAATATTTCATAAATATTTAACATTTTCCTAATTTTTCTTCTCTCTAGATACCTAGGAAATATGTGCAAGTCAATAGTGGAGATAAATTAAATGAGGTAGCTCAAAAAAATGCACTAGCTGCAGTTAGAACAAATTTGGCTTGACCGAATCCATAAAAGAGTTCAACGTCCGCAAAGTTACACTCAGTTGCCATGTCAGAAACAAGAATAAGATGGCAAGTAGGTCAACCAAGGTCAAAAACTGCGTAGCATATGCCAAACAAAGTTCATTAACTTTTCTTGATCTCTGAAATTCTATCCTTTTTGAATCATTAATACTTTAATTACTGAGACCTTTTACCTTAAAAGCTTGCTATGTATTCTCTTGCTTTATATAACCTTTTGTCCTTTAACTTTTTTACATTTGAGAATTTGCCTCTGCCTCATTTTCTATATACATGTCCAGATCGCGACTGTATTCACTACTGCACTAAAAGAAGGGTTGGTAACAAATTTTGTCATTACTTGGTAAATTTTTTGGACTGACAACGCGGCACGTTCATTACATTGCTTCAATGGTGCAAAGAGAAATTACATGGACCACACATTTCACAGTATATATCTTGCTACAAAATGGGTTTCTTTACAGGGTGCGGTCGGTCTTTGTTGCATAAATTCAATATAAAAAAAAATACGGCAGATAGTGTATTTATACTAAGGCATGCAGGCGACGTCGGAACCGGCTGCGGCCTCCCTTTCTCCACGGTCTCCCAAACCCCATGATGTGGATTAGGAACTTGGTCTTTATAACTCTGTATAAATTTGGGAACACACCAGCCCAGTAAATTTAATGCGAGTTCACCATTTGATCGTGGCAGAAGTGCTGCTCCTCTGAGAAAAACAAGAGCATGCCAGGCTAAGGGGATGCTTCAGTTTGTTTACAAGATTCACAGCACACTCCTTCCACTAAGCCTCTATCTCTTACGACACAAGCTGGCGCTCTCTCATTTTGTATGATTAGTAGCGGATTTCTTCATCCACTAAATACGTGATGAGAGACTGACTCTTCCTTACTCTGGCTATGGACCTCATTGAATTGTTGAGATCGTTATCAATGATGGCCTGGATCGCAGTGGCAAATTCGGGGGTCATTTTCGCATCAGAATTCTTAGAACGAGTTTTTTGAGCTGCCATGCCCTCAAAATAACGACCTTTATCATCCAACTCTTTCTGATCCTATATACTGTCTTCAGATTGATACCTAATCACTCGAAGATCTTTGCAATGGGGCTCCCGTCGTGAATCGAAAGCAGCAAAACTTGCATTTTCCAAATCTTTAGAGGATTGAATTAAGCCAAGGTATTGCTTACTTCAGAGACAACTGAAGAAAGAAGAAAGAATTGAAATCAGACAGCCTGCTTGCTCGATATTTAGATTTGCCAACGGCAGATAATTAGTCACTGCACCTTGTATTTCATGCAAGTTTACATCCTATTATGATACAAGCAGGAGTTTTTATCAATGCCGCAAGAGATGGACGTATAAGGAATGTGCTGGGGTAGATGACGATGAGAAAAAGTGTTTGTGTGTGATTTGTGCTAGTAAGGATGTAATTAATGTTAAGGTTAAAGGATAAATGGACCCGATGACTCCATCTTACACCTTAATTCAATTTTGGGGTACAAAGAAATATAGATTTAGGAAAACCTCCTGTTTATGTGTTTTCCCCTAAAAAACGTGAGCAGGGCGTGGAATTTAAATTTAAGTACAGCGCAGCACTCTGTGGTCACCTCATCATATTGGTTACCCTTATTTCTTTAAAGCAATTCTTCGTGTGGTGGGTGCATAGCATTGTCTTGAGGAAATATAACTTCATATTTTAGTCTTATGAGATTCAATCTCTGGATAGATGGCTATAATAATTGTGAAAACATTGAAGTATAAGTTGTGGAATCCATTTATCCCTGGGATAAAAACAACTACCTTGGCCTTGATGGACACAGAAAGCCGTTTACCATGATATAATCAACTCCATGCTTCACACATGGTACGAAACAAGCAAAGTGAAATGCCTTTCCAACTCTACAACTCACAAAAATATCCGCAGAAGTGCTGAAAATTGTTACAAACATTTACATTTTAAGATAATTTTCTTCCAAGATGTAATTTAATGGAATTACATGTAAAAGAACAATACAATCGTCTTTCTTACATAATTGATGATGACTTTCATCTGAACAGATCAATTTAGACTACTACTTTTCATATGGCGAATTTTCGTGATCTTTGGCCGAATAAAGAAGTTTATTTCTTTTGAGCTTTGAAATACATGACTTATTTCTCACCTTGTATTCGTTTTTTAACCCTTGATCTTTAAGTCCCTTTCTAAATGATTTGGATGATATTTCTGAAATGGATGATTCATTGAACTCCCAAGGAAATTAAGAAAATAATTTACTGCGATAATGTAATCAAAGCCGAAAGATAGATATGTCTTCCATCAGGCAACACTCAGATTATCACTATCATCCTCTTAATTCGGATTCATTTACCGTCTTATCTTTAGCCTTAACTTCTCTTGATTTGAAAATCTTAGAGTCGCTGTAAATCAACAAAATAAATCCCAACTTTAATAATTACACCTCTTCAATTAAACTATTCACTATTTAACCAACCAATACTCCTAGCCAATAGACCAGCCGAAAAAATCTCGTTAGTAGTTTTCTATCGTTATTTAGTTGATTTCACGGCTCCAAAGATAAAGTAATTCTATATATTTTTATTTTGTCTTCACTTTCCTCTCAATATCTGTCAATTTTATGGATTTTACCTTGCCTTGTTTCGCTTTTATATTCATTATATAATGCATTTTTCTAACTCTTTAGCTGTTATTGTTAATATTTCTTCCACTTCTCATTAGTCAATACAGTCGTTGAAAATGGTCCTAGCGAAGGTCCGACTCGTTCCGCCAATAAATGATTAGTATAATCTCCTGGGTCTTCAGGGTCTTCATATTCGTAATATATATATATATATATATATATATATATATATATATATATATATATATATATATATATATATATATATATATATATATATATATATATATATATAGAGAGAGAGAGAGAGAGAGAGAGAGAGAGAGAGAGAGAGAGTTTAACATAAATCCCAAGGCGAGGAAAATACAAACACACCAGTTAAAGAAACAAAGACCATTATTTTAGAGAGAATTTTTAAGGTTTCACCAAACTTCCATAGTTTCAGTAAATTAGAATTCAGTTCCTTGTTGGACCTTGTTTTTGGTGGGTCGGTGTTAACCTTTGATGGCCAGATTTACCAACAAATCGATGGAGTTCGTATGGGGTCCAAATCGGCCCTTTGGCAGCAGAACTTTTCATGACTCATTCGGAGGAGAGGATCTTTTCTGAAGTTCCTGATTCATGTAGGCCAACTTTATATAGAGGTTTTGTAGATGACTCCATAGCTATATTTAAACAACGAGATCAAGCTTTAGAATTTCTTAATTTTTTAAACACCATCCACCCCGGTATTAAATATACAATGGAAATTGAGAGTAAAACACTCTCCTTTAAGATATTTTAATAAGAAAAAATCAAAATAGTCTAGAAACATCAGTATATAGGAAACCGACTAATACGAGGTTAGGATTAAAGTTTTTTAGTTGCTTAGATTTGAAGTACAGAATCTCATCCATTTAAGACTCTTCTTCACCGCGCATACAATCTCTATTCATCCTACAATTTTATAGACCAAGAATTTCAGTACCTTAAATCTTTCTTTGTGCATAATGGTTTTCCATCTTTTATTGTAGAAAAGTCAATCCGCACATTTTTAAGTGGACTGTATCAACCAAGCCACCCTGAGATAACAGTAGCGAAAGACACACATTATTTAATAATGCCCGAGCTGGGTATTCACAATAATGTCCGCAACCGAAAATTACACATATTGCTAAGGAAATACTTCTGTCAAATAAAATTTCAAATTGCCTTTGTCAACAAAATAAATATAAAATCTTTCTTTACAATAAAGGATCCAGTTCCAAAGAGTCTTCGTAGTTCGATCATATACTTATTTAAATGTTCTGGGTGTTCCCAAGGCAAATATATTGGAAGCTCCGTGAGAACTCTGAAGGCAAGATTCTCTTCCCATATGGGTATAAGTAATAGAACCGGTAAGATACTTGAAACCAAAGAAAATTCAGCGATAAGAGATCACGTAATAAAGTGTAAAAGTGATATCTCCTTAGAAGACTTTAAAATTCTAAATTCGCACAAATGTCCCATTACCCTTCGACTCCAGGAAACACTATATATAAAGCAGATCTCCCCAAACTTAAATAACGATCTCTTGTTACCTAAATTCTTTTGGATGTGGTTGCGGGGCGCAGTTTAGTCTTTTTGGGTCGGCCTGGAGCACGTAACTCGTTCGTTTTGTTTTTTTGTTTGTATAGGTTTCTTGTGCAATAGCGTACATTTATACATGATATAATACAAATACAATAATAATATATGACATAATAATATATCGAAACACGTGACATAAGCGTACACATTACACAAAGCGGGGAGCCCGCCAGTGTTGGGGTGCGTCCCACGCGTGTCTTGTCTGCTGCAAGTGGGTGGCGGCGGTCTTCACCATCCGTCGCCGGGATGGGCGTGGTTGGCGATCAGCGCGAAGGGGGTGATGTTCTCAGCAATGCTAGCAACTCGTTTGTTGAGGTGTGGCAGACCACCTGGGCGGATCTCGCGCCCTCAATAGGGCGCCTTTTACAAAGTGAGGGGCTGGCGCTGGCTCTGGCCTGAGGCGGGCGGTGGCTGGGCAGGAGAGGAGGTAGTGCACCAGTGGGCGCCGGGAGCGGCCACCGCAGTGTTCGCACCTCCCTGCCACAAAGTCGGCGTGCAGCTCTTCCCACGTGGAGTAACCCATCCTCACACGCTGCAGCAGCAGGTGATGGTAGGGCCGTGACCGGCTCGCTTGGCAGCTTCGTCGGAGGCCTCGTTGCCGCGCACGCCAACGTGGCTGGGAATCCAGTGGAGCCAGACACGCCTGTCCTTCCCTGCCAGGTCCTGCAGGGTGCACATGATGGTGGTGGGGAGGTGGATGTTGTCCCTGGTGTGGGCGTGGGCGTGGACTTGCTGCAGCGCCTGCAGCCCCGCCCGAGAGTCCGTGTGTATTACCACAGTGGCCTCCCGCGGAGCAGAGCCCGCTGGAGGGCGTGCAGGATTGCTATCAGCTCCGTCTGGAGGGTGGAGCAGTGAATTCAAGCCTTTCACGCCTGCGTCAGGCCGCTCATGACGAAGACGGCGCTGGACATCCCGCTGTCGGGATCGACGGAGCCGTTGGTGGCGCAGCTCCTCGGTGAAGCAGTGCGCTTTGCTGGCGGGCAGCTGTGTTCCGGGGAAGTCTGCGGCGGGGGACTCCCATGGTGGTGGTGGAACGTAGGCGGGGTTGGGGGTGTCGGGGTCGTGCCACAGCCAGTTCCTTTCCTGGCTGAGGGTGTTAGTTGCTAAGCTGACGTTTACGAGCCACCTGTTGTTACGCAGGCACTCGATGCCCTGCGCCACCGCTATTCGCAGTCTCCTCTGCGCAACACCCTCCACGTTGCGCTGGAGCTCTCTGGCCACCCGACAGGCCACAATGTAATCCACTCTGGCGGTGAGGAGCACCAGGCTGGCTTCGCTCTACATGACACAGGCACTGCATCACCTCGGTGCTTCCAACATAGTCATCACTGTTGCTGCTGCCGGGGTAGCGCTACAGGGACCGGCGCACTGTAGTCCACTAGGGAGCACACTGCCTGCAGGTAGTAGAGGCGGAATAAGGGTAAGGTTGCACCAGCGCTCGGCCGCGTCATGACCTTCATCACGTTCAGACGGGCCTGCGTCCGCTCCATTAGGTGCGTGACATGCTGCGTGAAGAACAGCCGCTTGTCCACCCACACCCCGAGGTACTGGTAGGAGTCGGTCCAGGCCAGCCCGACTCCCTGGACGCGCAGCTGCTGGCCATGGCCTGGGTCTTCTCTGCCGAGATCTTAAGCCATATCTGTTCGCACTCGGCAGTGATGAGGTGCAGCGCTTGTCACCACGCCCGGTGATGACGAGGGCCAGGTTGTCGGCGTAGCTGAGGAGGATGGTTCCTTCCTGATAGGGGAGCGCCACCAGCTGCTTTATCAGCACTTTAAAGAGGAACGGGCTGAGGATGCCGCCCTGGGGCGTCCCGTTCTCGAAGGTAAGGTAGGGAGACTTGTGACCCTGGAACTTCACACGGGCCCGGCACTGGTGAAGGTAGTCCTGGAGCCAGCCCAGCAGTCTCCCTCGGATGCTCTTCCTCCCAAGTGCGGCTAGTATGACGTGGGGGCTGGCCAGCTCGAAAGCCTTCTCAAGGTCAAGGAAGACTACGATGGTGGTCTGGTTGTTGGCTTAACCCAGGAGAGTGATGAGGCAGTCTGCCTTGCTCATCTCCCTGGTGTAGCCGAACACGTGGTGGTGAAGGCTCCCCACGCTCCACTGTAGGCGACTCAGCACCATCCTCTCCGCTGTTTGTCCGGTGCAGCTCAGGAGGGAGATTGGCCTGAAGGTGGTGTGATCCTTCGGCTTGAGGATGGGCTGTCGGCGTCCTTCCGGAGGGCGGCAGACGGCCTGCCAACCACGACGCGTTCAGAAGGGCTAGCAGCGCGGCATCCCCGGCGGGCTCAGCGTGTGTCAGCATGGAGTAACGCACTCCATCGACCCCCGCCACTGTGTCGTGCCCACGCATCGCCCTGGCCAGATCCTCAAGCGTGAAAGGCTGGTCTGTCGCGTGAGGCTGGCCCCGAGCCTCTCTGACCTCCTTGTCGTGCTGTGGGCGTAGCTGCTGCTGGAGGTGGCGGGTGTGGAGAGGGAGCTTCTCGCTGAAGCTCCTCGCTGTGAAGCAGTTCGCCAGCCGATCTGCCTCTTGCTGTGGGCATGGGTGGGCAGCTGGGCGGGTCGGGACAGCACCTGAGGCCTTCCTGAAGCAGCCATACAGCTGGCCGAGGCACACCACTCCAGCCACTTTGCCTCCCTGGCACTCAGGGACACCTGTCGCGCGCGGGCTACCACGTCCTGCAGGAGCTGCAGTTTAATGGCGGTCGGGCGGTTCTCGTACAGCCTCGTGTGGACGTTGACGCAGTGATTGTACTCCCGGACTTCTTCGTCCCGGCGTCGGCGGCGTTTAGAGGCTGTCCTGGGCATGACCGCCGTAAGGTCCCTCTCCTGCTGGTGCAGGAGGCACATACGTGCACCATCATTCGTCCAGGGTGGCTTGGGACTTTGCCCAATTCGCCCTCCTGACGTTGCACTAGGGCGGCAGGAGAGGAGGAGCTGGTGGGGCCACAGCGAGGGTAGTGAGGGTCCCGTAGTGGTTGCTGGTGAGGGCAGGGTGGACCTGCCAGGTGGCGCAGGGCTTTAGGTCACCCGACACCAGCGTTAGGTCGAGCCCCCCCCCTGGACGTGCGTGGCCTCCCCAGTGTTAAGTAGTTGGCCAGGTGGCGCCCAGGCACGTTAGTGTTTGACAGGTAGTGCAGCACGAGGTGGTGGGCGTTAAAGTCGGCCGCCACAAGGAGGCTGGAGTGGGATGCGAGGGAGAGCAGCTCCCCTGCATCCAGCAGGTATCGCTGGCTCCTGTATATATTGTATACTGTGAGAGTGAGCGGCCCCAGCTGCAGATCCAGTGCCAGGACCTCCAGGCCGTCACCACAGTACACGGGTGCGGTGCTCCTTTTGTGAGGGATGGTGCTTCGTATGAGGGCTGCAAAACCACGCCCATTTCCGTCACCAGCCGGAAGCGAGTGGAGGGTGTAGCCTGCGACTCGCCACTCAAAGCAGGCGGGTCTGAGCGTCTCCTATAGGAGAACCAGGTCCAGGAATTCTTAGAAGAGGGCTTGCAGCACCTAAATGTTTCTTGGGGCAGAGGCCCTGCACATTCCACTGCAGCACCTTCAGCATGGGCGCCGGCGCTTGGGCTGGGTAGGTGGGGCTATCACTATGTGCCTCCATCTCGGTTGTGAGAGTGCAGTGGGTGGAGAGGGTGTTGGGTGGGTCCGCTCGGCGTTGTAGATGATCGTGGGGGCTGGAGGGCACCCCCTGTGACGGTGGTGAGTACCTCTTCGCGGATGAGTGCGTCGAGGCCTTGCTTGTTGGGAGCTGAGGTGCCCTGCCGCCAGTCGAGCAGCCTTTTCACAAGTTGCACCACACACACGAGGATGACGTCTACAATGGCTTTGCCCTCTTCGTTGAGTGCTTCGCCGTAGCTAGAGGGTCTACGTGGAGACTGTCAGAGGTTGTAGATTGAGCGCCGTGGGCGGCTCCTCGACGGGGCGGGCACGGTGGTCCCGACGCCTGTGTCCTTCCCTTCTCTGTGTCTTGGGGACCCTGGAGGTTGGTGGCTGGGTGAAGGTGTGAGCGGAGTTGCTGTTTGTGCAGCTGCTATTCTCCCTTCTCGCTGCCTGCCCATCCTCTTCTCCTATCTCGACCTGACATGTGCCGGGCTGTTGATGGGTGGGGTGTGTGTGTGTGGAAGGGGGGAGAGCCCACGCCGGCCTCTTTGGTGGTGGCGCTGGAACAAGGCGTCGGCTGCCTTGTTGCTGTGGGGGCTTACATGGTTTTCCCCTACTGCTGCTGTTGCCCGCTCGCTGCTTGCCGCTCCCCCTCCTGTGTACCACCCAGACGTGTGCCGGGCAGGCCTTGAGTCGTGGGTAGACAGGTAACCCACGCCGACCTGACTGGTGGTGGCGCGGCAATAACGCGACGGTTTCTTCTTTGCTGGGTAGGGGGGCACGTGGTTCCCTCTGCTGCTGCTGCCGGTGACCCTGTGGCATCCTCTTCATTCGCTCGAGGCACTTCATGTTCTAAGCGATGTGCCCCTTGGTGTAGGTGCGGCACCGTGCCAATGCACTCCTCCCTCAGGTGTGCTTGGCTGAACACGCCGCACCTGACGGGGTGTTGGCACATGGCCTGGAGACGCCCGAAGCGCTGGCACTTATAGCACCTCACAGGCTCATCCTGATAGGGGCGCACGGCGTAGCGGCCCCAGCTGCTCGGGTCCAATTTGGGTGGTGGCGGCCTCTCGTACACTACCAGGATCTGCCTGGTTGGGACCTTGTCTCTGTGTGCGAGGAGACGTGTTGCCGAGAGCACGTGGGGGTGGGCCTCGACAGACTAGAGTGGTAGAGTAGTGAGATAGCGCTCAAACACCACCTTGTCCCTCCTCACGCTGGGGTCGAGCAGGATCACTCGATCCCCCTCCTCGACAAGGCGGCGCAGCAGGGCCTCCGACCCATCGTCCTTCGGGGTGAGGACGTATTCGCTGGTGAGAGTGGAGCGAATGTTTATCCGCAGGACAGGGT
Source organism: Ceratothoa steindachneri (assembly GCA_963969495.1). Lineage (NCBI taxonomy): Eukaryota > Metazoa > Arthropoda > Malacostraca > Isopoda > Cymothoidae > Ceratothoa > Ceratothoa steindachneri. Next base: position 92,803,968 of record OZ018324.1, read on the forward strand.
ATGCTCTATCTAGCTCCGCCACCATCTGGTAGGTACTATTGGTGCTCTCCTGGTGAACCAGTTTGAACTTGGGACTGGGGCCTAGTCGGGAATGGAGACCATTACCCAGCCTCCCTCGTCCTCCTGATGAGCCTCTTCGTTCTGGGCGCTCTCGTCGATAACAGGGAGACCACTTTCATCGCTGGGGGCCTCTTCGGGCTCCTCTCTCTCGGAGAATTCCTCCTCCAAGTTGCGGGCGGTCCTCTCCGGTGTGGAGGTCTCCGTCGGTGACGCTGAAGCAGACCTATTCCGCGTCCGCTTCGCTGATCTCCACGGAGTGGTTATGGACGCAGACCCTTGTATAGTGGCGTCACTCTTCTTAGCCCATCAGCACCACAGAGTCCAAAGGGGAGGAAAGACCGATGCCCTCCTTGCAAGCAAGACAGAAACAGGAGATATCTCCAATCAACCCGTCCACGCTTGCTGCTGCCTCTTTTGAGAGCCACGGAAACAGGAGGAATCTCCAATCAGACCGTGGTTGCCCTTAAGAGACAGACAAGGCAGCAAAGGTGTAGCTGTTCAAACTAGTGCAGTGGGCAAGTCCTTCGGTAGGGCGTATGAGCGTGATTTTCCTGATGAACTCGTTCGCTGGTAGGGTTTGTGATTTTGTATATTAGGTTTTGCCAATTTTTTCTTTAATTATTCGTTTAAAATTCATTTTAAAACAGTTTTATATAGGGAGTTTGGAGGCAACATCATTAGATAGGGAGGGAATATCAATGGAGGCTAGTCGACGAAAAGGCTTAGGATTATGAGACAGCTGGAGAGGTATATGGAATGGGATAGAGAAGTTGAAGTTTATAAGGAAGTGATCAGATATAGCATTGGACAAATTTTTAGTCATCAGGTTGGAAATAAGACAGTCAGAGATTACAAGGTCTAAAATGTTACCGTGAGAGTGGGTAGGGGAAGAAACGTTTAGGGGAGGGAGAAGAGATCAAGGATTTCAGAAAAGGCTTTGAAATTAGGATTGTGGCCAGGCAGGTTGAAATCACCGAGGATTAGCAGAGAACCAGTGGGGAAGAGGCCAGCGAGAAGGTTACTAAATTCCTCAAGAAAAAGCTCGAGGGAGGAGCTGGCGGTAGAGGACTAAGATAGTTAGAGAGGGGGTGGAATCAGAGACATTGATGAGCACCTCATAAGCAAAAAGAGGGGGAAAGGGCAGATTATTCAGAGGGAAGGAGACACTGAGAATGAGAGAAACTCCACCACCGCGAGAGTTACGCGAGGTATGGGAGTAGACGTAACCATCAGGGGTAGCGAGATTTAAACAGCAAGCAGAAGAGGCAAGCCAAGTTTCCGTGAGTCCGAGGAGAGTGACTCGAGTGTTAACGAGCCTGTCATGAATGTAGTCAGCCTTCTTCGAGAGGCTTTCGACATTGAGGAGAGACGCTGAGAGAATGGTTGAAGGGACAGGTGAAGAAGAATCAGGGCTAAGTAGGGGGGATTCAAGTAAAAAAGTTTTCTAAGAGCAGGAGCTAAACGGAAACCACGTTTAGTCTGGCGGCGGGAACGAGAAATTCCCAATGCATTAATGTGAGTAAGGGTGATTTGAGAAACACTAATTGTATATTTGAGCCCCATTTCTAAATATTCCATTTAACTCTAACTTTGCAATTCAAAGCTAATACTAGCTAGTAAAGTTCTAGATGTACATTTAGCAGTGTGCTCTCTTAACAGTACAAAATATTTTATTCGTTTATTTGTCTTTTAGGCCTAAGAAGATCACCGTATTGTGGTCGAAACGTCGCCGGTAAATAAAAAGGATGATGCCAGCTATTTTCCTCGCCTTGGGATTTCTATTAAACATTAAATTTAGGCCCTCTAGAAGCAATCCTCATTGATATATACATATATATATATATATATATATATATATATATATATATATATATATATATCTCTTGCTTCCCCTTTCTTTTTTTGGGGGGGGGAGGATGAATAGAGTATCGTCCGCAGGTTCTACCCCTCACTCCCAATTTAGAGGGGTTGGAAAGAACCCTCCGAGCGACCCCTCTTAGCTCCCCCTGATGTCCCACCGTGTTTGGTGGGCGTGAGCGAGGAGTTACGGTGGGGTGCTGAGAGGGATAGGAGAGGTACAAAAGCAAAAACTTATTAATTGCATTTATAAACCTAATTAATGTTATTACCTGTTACTCTGTGATAGAAGATGGCGCCGGGGAGCCTAAAAGGGTCTACTGGAGGTCCTCTCCGGGGAGGCAGGAGAGACTTGCGGCCTATATTGGTATATTCTTTCACAAAAAAAACAAAAACATAACCAAAGTGAACATATCCGATGTGAAATAAAATAGAAACTCTATAGTGAAATAAGAGTACTATATTCGAAAATAGAAATTCAATGTATTACAAAACTACTATAGGAAAGTGTAATTAAAAGGGTACAATAATAGTGAATTAAAATAATAAAGTGCGCAACTAAAGTAAATTGAAACAAAATAAAGTGCTTTACGGGAAGGCTAAAAAAAAGCCTCAATACATACACGACTGAGTAGTAATTAAACAATACATACACATAACGGCATGAATACCTATAGATACCCAAGACTGAAAGAAAGAATAAATGATTACAGAGTTTGAGTGGCTCGCCCGAAAATTTACAGAAGCTATGATTACATACCAGTAGAGCGACAACTTCTCTTCTAATAAACTTTCCTTTTCACTTTCTTTCATCTCGTTCTCCTATTCTCTTTCCTTGGCCCTGTTGAGGCAAGAAGGAGAGGGACTTGCGGCCGATTCATCTATATCTTACGCACAAAAAAGCGCATTGAGGGAATTTGTCTTATCGCTATCAGACGTACCTATTCTTTGGGTTTTCAGATATAATTTGGCTCCTACATGACACTCTATAATTAGAGTAAAGCCCAATGAAGCAGATAATTTGCTCTATCTCACATACAAAACAGATACTAAAGAAGCGGAACACCTTTGACTCCTAATTTTTCATTTTCTTTATTATTCTAGCTCTTATTCCCCATCTCCTATCTAAGTTTACACTTCGCCTTCTTGTAATAAAAAGAGAATTTACATTAAAACCACAGAGATTTAAAAAAGAAGATGTATTACTTTGGGTTATTCATATTAAAATTATGATAGCCTCTCATCGCCCTCCGCTCCTTCTTTGCCTTGACGATGCCGACCTGATTGAGGGCTGCATATATTATTACGTTTCAACTCTTCTTTTTTTTACCGTTGAAAGAGCATAATTTAAAGCAACGGGGAAACCATGTATAATGAATAGCACCATTTAAAACTTAGCAACAGAAGTTACAGGTTTTGGGACAGAGATGTAACTTGCGTGCGTTGGGTTTTTCTCCAGACCCTGCGAGCCATCCAGGACCACAGAGGGAGATACATTCGTCACTGTGTATGCGGCAAATAACCTTGATAACAAAACTATCGAATGGGCAGCAATTTTAACAATTCTGTCATAATTATTGCCTCGATTGGATTTCAACCAGTTTCATTCATCCAATTTTCACGTCTCATTAATGGCGCCGCTCTCGAGCGGCGGGAAGGAGACCAATTCACTTCAAAACATAAACAGCAAATTAGGAACAGAAACTTATGTAAAAGGATAACGCTCAGGACCCTTCCGGGAGAAAATAAACCTGATAAGGAAGGCTATTATTATACAGGGCTTTTATTGGGAACTAAAAGTGGACTTTACCAACCTATTGGATATTCCGAACGAATTTTTGGGCATTTGCCCTAAGAATAGGACGTGGAAAAGCACGTATTAGGACAAAGTTACACCACTTTAATGAAATTGGTATGGTCACCTGAATCCCGCTCAATTAACTTTCAACCGTTCGGATATTAGAAAGAAGATTGGGGTATGGGAGGTCGTCAATAATAAGGACAAACTTAAGCAGGAAATTTAAATTCAGAATGCGAACATTAATATTAGAAAAATAGTAAAGGAATAAAAAAGGAAACGTTCACGAAAATAAGAAACGGAGACATGAACCGGAACAAGGACAGAAACCATGGCAAAATTCTCAAACCTAAATCGAAGAGAGAGGGAAAAGAAGAGAATCAATAAATTATAGAATATGGTACAAATAAGAAACTGAGAATTTAATTCTGAATTTTAATACTAACGTATGCAGAGGAAAGAGATTGCAAGCCCTCTCCAATGGGAGGAGCAACATATGATGAAATAGAAGAGGAGGTAAAAAGAATAACCGAAAAACTAAGAGATACAAACAGGGACCATTTCCCTATAAAGAATTACACAACGCTCATCTCCCCAAAGTGGATAAATGAGATAAAAAAATCAAATAACGAGAGTAAAAAGAACTTACAAAATAATAAAAAAACAAAGACAACAGGGAGAAAGATACCGGAAATTATACTGTCTTAAAAGGGAAATGAAGGACTTGCTGGATGAACAACATCGTTTCCAGTTTTATGAGCTCCTATCAAAATTGGATGTTGACAAAGATCTAAGGAAGGACTGGAGAACTTATAACGAGAATAGAAGGACAAATGGGTCCGAGAAAGATTAAATTTGAATGATGAAATAGGGCACGTAGAAGGAGGAAGAATGAAAAGTAGAAGAAGAATTTGGAATATACTCAAAGGAAGTATGTATTACTATCTTGGTTCCTAGACAATGAAGGATAAAACAAGAATCACAGGCAGAGGTAGATAATTACATTAAAATAAATGCTAAAAATAATTCACCTAGAAACAGAGAAACCGAAATATCCAATGAAATTCATATAAAATCAGAATGACAATTAAAGGGCAGCCCCAAGGTACCATGGGATGTTTTTCGCTGGGGGAAGGGGAAGGTGTCCAGACCCGATTTGCATTGCGTTGTTGACACGAACCAGCGATTGGCAAAGGCTGTAAGGCCCCAGGAAAGGGCACCTCCTCTGCATCAAGGCATGTAGACGTGAGCGTCATCACAGAGGATACTATAGTACTCCATCGGCATGGTTCCAAAAAAGAGGAGGGAATGGGTTTTGTCATGTGAAGACGTAAAAGAGAAAGATAGACTTCTTGTGATTGGCTATGGTAATGATGATACGTCTGGAACTATTTACCTCTGCGGGGTTTTGTGTCAAGGTCTCTGGGATTGAGCACATGCCTATGTACCAGATATCACGCGTCCAATTGACTAGCGAAAATTCTGTCACCCTATTTTAATCATGCTTTCGGTCTATCTCTACCTAAAGCCAGCAGTCCATAAGAGTAGTAGACAACTTGAAGCAGTAGTGGCATGGAGAGTCCGAAAAGCTCGTCAGTCTGCTTTCGTTTCACAAAGAAGAAAGAAGACTTGGCTTGGTATTTTGCTTTCATTTTTTTCTGTCTGCGATAAATAGCTTTTGGATTAAAGCTGGGACGAGAATGAAAGATTTTTACATTAATTACAAGTTGTGTTTCCATTTGTCACCTTAATTTCACATTACCAAATGGCCTATATGCCATTTTTAAGTGTTTCCATAGTAACTACCTTATTAAATTACCAATTATTTAAGGAGAAGAGTAAGAAAATCATGGCTATTTTTTTCATTGAACTTAATTAAACTATTAAATAAAATCAAATGTCTCACTCTCCGTCAAGTATGTATGTACTCCCTTACAAATGCACATACTTTTCGGTACCATTCTTATCTTTTTCTGTCATCAGTTTTAATAAAACTACCAAATCCAACATGAATATCAATGGAATAATATCTGATAATCCCGGCTCACATTTTGGAAGACTCTTTCCCCCACAAGAATAACAAAGATCGTCCCTCAACCTGTACATAGCCACCTTTGCATATAATTCTCTGGCCGCTTTCTGCCATGTGAAGCAATTTAAGGAGATATCAATGTTCATGTATTTTTCTACCTGAAAGGCAATTTTACTTTTCAGCAAATGTACTCTGACATATAGCCATCGAGAGAAGCTATTATTCGAGGTCTTTGGGAAAAGTTACTATTACACAAGCAAATAGGTATCATCCAACCAATTGCATTAATTTGAGAAAGAGAAACTTGGATCTTTGTTGACTGTTTTGGTTGTTTTAACTGCTAATTTTCACGCTTCATGAATAACTCAGTAAAAATTACAGTTTGGCGTGATGATATGAATAAGAAAACCATAAAAATAATGAAAGAATATTGGTATTTCTGTAATTCAGAAAAGTCCTACCACAATATTCACATATGACTTTTTTTTAGCAATGTATAAATTGTTATTCATTTCTACTCAAAATACGACTGTGAATATTTTTCAATCAACAAAGCGATTACAATCTTTGCAGTATATACACATATAAAATGAATTATTTCTAAAACAAGTAATGAATTTTAATAACCTAATTAATTAAGTGTCATAAAATGACGCTCACGTTTATGGACGTAATTTGCTTAGATTTAATCGTTTTAGACGCAATTTCAGGATCTCGTGTTTATAGCTGCAAATTAAACGTGTTTGTTAAACTTTACTGCTAGATAAAAATTATAAATGCCTTAATTTTTTTTCAGTTTGTATTAATGGCTTCAGCCCAATTTAAATATAAATGTATATTGGTTCAAGTAGATTTTCGTTTGTTAGGAGTATTTAATGAGAAAATCGTTTTCTACTAAATAAACTGGGCACATTTGCTCATGAGAAATAGGCTAATTCTTGAGTTTAGAGAAGAAGAGGACCCAACATGGCAGGTAGGTTTGAAGTTCCGAGTAACTGTATCATTTATAGGAAATATTTTTCTGAGATTTTGACTAAATTCCTCTTATTATAGAATGAGGGTTGGCGATGTTACTTGTCTTTTTCTATTTGGTGTTTATCGTAACAATAATTTCTTGAACTTCCTGAATTATCTCAGACTACTGATCGAATGGTGAGTTAATACCTTTGAATAATTGAAGAGTTGCCGGTGTTAAAACACTAGACTCAAACATATTTATAGATATATAACTTATTATAAGCCAATTAGGGTATGTTATTAACTCTCCAGTATGCCAAAGAAGTCATAAGTATTTTGCAAATGTGTTCACCCTGGAAGATACAATTAATTTACTTACATTAAAATACGTAATGCTATTTAATGAAGAATATATACTTTTAATATTCGTCATAATTATAAATTAAATTAGTATTTTTATTAAGATAATGTAAAGTTTTAGACTATCTAGTCACGATAAATATATCAAATCCACCTTATAGGTTTAGAAGGCTGAAAAGTAAAACCCATTTTGTAAAATTTTAAAAATCCCTCAATGAATCAATAGTTCCTGACGAATTATAAGAGGCAAATATAACACCAACTCAAAAACTAAACGAAATAAAGAATGAACACTAATCCTAAAAACTCTCGGCCAATTTTCTTAATTCTGTCGTCGGAAAACTCTTTGTATCTATTATCAAAGAAATAGAAAGAGAATTTTCGAGCATCCAGAGGACAATAAGTGATTTAATTTGCTTGATTTTTTCCACGAAACTATTAGAAATTTTGACATTGAGAAAGCTATAAATATAGTTTATTTCGACGTTGAAAAGCTTTTGCTGCTCTTCTGAATAAAATAAATTGGATAAAGTTAAAAAGGCATGAAATGGAGCAAGCGTGAAATGGATCAGACTGGATTGTTATAGTGGGAAATGTAGTATTTTCTTGTTTGTCTTCGATAACTAGTGACCTAGCTCATGGTTCTGTACTCGAACCATTGCTAATTTAATATTCATTATTAATCCGGACATGAACGTATTACGTAAAAATTTTGATGATGCAAAACCCGTTATTAGGGCAAAAGACCATAAAAATGAGAAACCTGCAAACTTATATTAGACGAATGGTCCGAAATATGGCGGGTACAATTGAATGAGAAAATTGTAAGGTAATGCATATAAGTCATGGTAATTATTAGTCAACGAAGAGATTACAATATGAGTGGTCAAACATAAAAGCAACGTACTGTTGCTTTAGAAAATGCGACTAGAGTTCTTGAATTCGTTGCTAATCATTTTGAGTTTAAATCGAAATGTGCATTATTTTGCCATTATTTATAACTACCTCATTTGGAGCCTGGGATACAATACTGATCGTACAAAGGTTATTGTATAAATGGATATTTTTAAGTGCCCATCTAGTGACTGCCTTCAAAGGCATAAGTCGCCTTAATTAAAAATTTTAGCCTAGTGCTAGCTAGGGTACTCAAAATCCCAAAACCAAATAAAAAATCAAAGAAGAAACAGACAAAAGAAATTTAAATAGGAAGCAAAGAAGCAAAAAAAGAAGAAGGAAGCACGCTCCAGCGTCGGGGTGAGGAAAGCCTCCTCTAGGAAGATCACTTATACTGGAAAATTCAAAAAGAATCTGCCGAACAGTTTGGGGGAAAACGCAATCACCAGATACTTCCCGGGAAAAATTCGTGGTGCAATGGCACGCAACTTTAAGTTCCTCTCGGATGGTTCCAATCTATTTTGCCAAGCAACCGGCACGAGTGCCCTGATTCCTGCCTTGAATTCTGAGTAGGGAAGAGCGAAACACTGGTCTGGCTGCCCATATCAAGTCACTATAGCAGTGGTCGGGGAACAGGGGTAAATTACCTAAAATGGGGTAATTTAAAAAAATTGGGGGGTAATGAATGTGCTATGGATGTGGATGTGCTAATAAGAGATGCAGAACACTGAGAAAAAAGAGGCATGAAAGTAAAGCAGCCGAGGAGGAATACCAGAAGGCATGGACAAAATATGTGAAGCAACAGCGACAAACCAAGCGAAAAATTATGAATGCAAAGGTGAAGTGTGAGAAAAATGTGTTTCAGGCAATGAAAGAGAAAAAACTGCAGGGGGGGCGTGGCTGGTATAGATTCATGAGAGGCGAAAGTGTGAATGAAACGGAGAGGGTGGAAAGCTTGAGAGTGAATGGTGAATGTGTAACAGAGAGTGATAAAATGATTGATTGTATAAAAGAGTTATGGGAAACTATAGGTGGGCTAGGAGAGACTGCAGATGTTAACAAAGGATGTGTGACACTGGAGAGTAAAAACGCAAGTGAGCTAAATGGAAGAATTAGGAGAGAGGAAGTTGAGAGATGTTTGAAAAATCAGAAGAATGGAAAGGCAGCTGGGTCGGATGAAATACCGTATGAAATGTATAAGAATGGAGGCGAGGTTGTGGTTGACAGAATGACAGAATTATTTAACAAGGTGTGGGAAGAAGAAAGCGTATCGAGGGAATGGAATGAAAGCAGAGTGACCTTGCTGCACAAGGGATTGGTGTAAAAGTAAGAGTGGACTGAAGAATTATAGACCAATAGCCTTGTTAAATACAATAGGGAAAGTTTTCAGTGCAGTGTTGAATGAAAGACTAAGCAAATGGAATGAAAGGGTCAGGGTGCTAGGTGAAGAGCAGAATGGCTTCAGATTTCTCAGAAGAGCGAAAGACAACATGTTCGTGGTGAATTAAATGATTGAAAGGAAGGTGAAAGATGAAAGTAAGCTGTATCTAGGTTTCTTAGACATAGAGAAGGCATATGATAGAGTAAACAGGGAGGTTTTGTGCAGAGTGTTGGAGAAGGTAGGACTTAGACAGAAGATAGTTAACATTATAAAGAGCATGTACGAGTATGTAGATACTAGAGCAAAGTATAGATTAGGAGATATAGGAAAGGGGGGGTGCGGAATGTGAGAGGCATTAGGCAAGGGTTTATTCTCTCCTTCACACTGTTTAGCGTGTACATTTGAGGAGGTAGCTGCTAGGGTAAGAAGGTTGAATGTGGGAGTAAGCGTTAGGAATGAGAATATATGCCTGTTGATGTACGAAGATGAGGTTATTGTGATGAGTGAGACGTCGGAAGAGTTACAAAGGTTGCTAGAGGAGGTAAATGAATATGGCGGAGATTTTGGAGTTAGTTTCAGCAAGGAGAAAAGCCAGGTGCTGACACTAAATAGGTCGGAGAATGACAGGTATGCCACATGGAAAATCGGAGAAAATGTTCTAAAGCAGAGTGAAGAATACAAGTATCTAGGAGTGTGGATAAGCTCAAAAGATAGTGAAAAAATGAAGAATGAGAAGATCAGTATGACCAACCAGTGGGTAGGTAGATTGGGCAATGTAGCTAGGATTAAGGCTAGTAAGTATGATGTGGTGAGGGAAGTATTGAAGAGTATGTCGGTGCCAAGTATTATGTATCGTATGGATGTAATAGCTTAGGAGGAGAAGGAAATATGTAGACAAGCTAGAGACTGGGCAAAATAGGGTAGAAAGAATAGCCCTGGACGCACCTAGGTATGCAGCGATTGAGGGTGTGAGAAGCGACATGGGATGGAGTACTTTTAAAGAAATGTGTATGAAATTGTCTTTGAGGTATAAGATTAGGCTGGAGCAAATGAAGGATACAGGATTGGCACGAAAGGTTTATTTGTGGAATGAGAACAGTAGCAGTTTGAATAAAAGGTGCATGAGGATGACAAATATGTGTGGACTAGTAGCAGACTTGAGTCTATATGAGTGGACAATGTTGAATGCGAATGGGGAAAGACGTAACTTGGAAGGGAGGAAGTGGAAAAATGAAATAGACAAAGTGGTGAAAGATGTGGCTCAAATAAAGTGGATGGATGAGATGGAGAGAAAGAGGACAATAGAACTATATAGGGAGAAAAAGGCGCCAAAGTATGGATGTGAATGTGAGAAGTTACAGATGGTCAGAGTCTGACAGTAAAATGTGTGAGATGTGTGACAGGGGTGACGATGAGACAGTAGAGCATATCATGTTGGAATGTGACAAGTATGTTAGTGAGAGAATGGAAATGATGTAGGTCATCCTGAATGAAATGGGATATAAAATGAATGAGGTGATAGAAAAGAGTAGAAGAGAATGACTGCTATCCTGTTGGGACTTTGTGACCAGACAAATGGACGAATGATTGTGGCAGTGAAAGACTTCCTAGAGAGCATATAGAAAGTCAGAGTGTGTTTATAGGCAGGTAACATTAGGATAATACTAACTGTTCCCCTGCCCTCACAGGTAGTGCCGATACAAAGGCCAAGGGGATTGTCGCTTGGCGGTCACCTGCCTGAGAATCAAGATCAAGATCAAGGGAAACGAATATAAAAGTTGGAGAAAAAGAATGCATCGAGGAGCCTTTCTTCTATTTTTTGGTAAAATTTGAAAACATTTCTCCTAATAAGTGGCATTTTGCCATGTTTTGAACATGCCTCTTTCAGAGTAGTTGATGTATTAGTAGAGCTGATCAAGTGATATAATAATTATTTAAATAAAGTGAGGTATGATATAATCTGTAATATTTACGTTTCTGTATAGACTTTTGTGATTAAAATTTAACAAAAGTTAAGGGGACTAATTGTCCCATCAGCTGTCTAGGTACCAGTTTCTCACTTCTTAGGAGTAACTATTATATTTTTCATTTATTTATTTATTTATTTTTGTTTTAAAGAATTATTTTGTATTAAAAGTAAGTTTTTTAACGAGTTTAACTCCTCTTAAGAAGATTTCATGCAGCCTCTACAGATGTAATGCTCACTTTTTTTAAGTCTTCTTGTTTGAATTTTTATGGTTGTGAGTTGTGGTTTAATTTTATGTTATCTTATTTTAAAGTTGTAATTTAAACTCTTAAATTCGTCACTAAATATTTTATTATTTTCCAAAATAGAAGTCAAAAGACCTTAAAAAAGTTATAAATTTGTCTTTCATTTTCAGATGGCCTCAGCAAGGAAAAGAACATATTAGGCAGAGTTCCTTAATTATGGCTTCATAGAAATAGAGGACAAAGGAAAAATGAAACCTCAATATGTCGTCTGCATGAAAGTACGGACTGCTGAGTCTTTCAAAAAGAATCAACTGAAGAAACACTTGGACAAGGTTCATTCACATCTGTCTTGCAAACCACGGGAATACTTTTAGAATCTGGAAAAAAAACAATCAAAAGACAGAGATTGGAAAATAACAAGAGTGCAACGTTTGACCAACGTTAAGCAGCAATAGCTTATTTTGAAGTGGCATGGTTCGTTGCTCGAAACAAGAAACCACATACTATTGGTGAAGACTTAATCAAACCGGCGGCTGTGAAAATGGCAAAATAATGTGTGGGCAGAAAGTAGCTAAACAACTGAATACAGTGCCTTTGTCTGCAAGAGTTATTAAAGAAAGAATTTCCATCTTGGCAGAAAATGTGAGAGAACAAATGATTTATTCAGTGAAATAGAGTAAAGAGTTTGCCATTCAACTAGATGAGACTACAGATGTCAGTAGCAATTCGCAGCTGATGGTATACGTTCGATACATGGGTTCTGATGAAATTGAAGAAAAAATGTTGCTATGTTCTCCTCTTGAATTGAGAACTCATGGTATTAATGTATTCAATAAGGTTGGTGCATACTTCAAAAAACAAAGTGTTGATTTAAAGTGGGAAGATTGTATTGCAGTATCAGTTGATGGAGCTCCTGCCATGCTTGATCACGTCACTGGTTTTGTGGCTTTGGCCAAACAACAGATTCCAAATATTCAGGTCATCCATTGTATGATACATCGCCAGGCATTAGTTGTGAAGGATTTGGAACCAGAAATGAAAGCTGTGTTGAATGATGTATTTAAGATTGTCAATGTTGTAAAAGGGCATGCACTAAACACGAAGATGTTTCGTGATTTATCTGAGGATGGAGAGGCTGAATATTCAAACCTTCTTTTCCATAAGGAAGTTAGGTGGCTTTCACGTGGACATGTCCTGAATAGAGTGTGGGTTGTTAAAACTGAACTTGAAAAATATTTAACTGATCCAAAACACACACTTGCAGGAAAGTTCAAAAGATCAACCTGGCTAGCTCTTCTTGCATACTTAGCTGACATTTTTGGGCATGTAAATGCGCTGAACAAGGAATCGCAAGGAAAGAAAATCAATCTCATTTGAGCAAGGGGAAAAAATTCAACATTTGTATCAAAACTTCAGTATTGGAACCAAAAAGTAAATGCCAATAAGATTGCGGTCTTTCCAAACATAGCAGAGTTTTTGGAAAAATGTGGAGATTGCAGTGTTAGTGACATGAGGGAATCAGTCACAAGGCACCTGACCGAACTTAGGAATAGGTTTTGTGACTACTTTCTAGAGCTTGATTCACATACTGTCAGCTTGGTTGCAAATCCCTTCAAATATGAACTGGCTGATTTGCCTGAAGAGCCAGAAGGATTGGCAGAAGAGCTGATTTAACTGCGTTCCAACACTATAACAAGCATGGAATTTGAGACCAAGGATGACCTCTCAGGTTTTTGTATGTCAAAAGCTGCAAAGGCTTATAAAACTGCACATTTAAAAAGACTTAAATGCTGCTACCTTTTGCAACAACCTACCTTTGCGAACAAGGTTTTTCTACTCTTGTAAATCTAAAAACAAAATACAGACACCGGCTGGATCCTGAAGACAGTATCAAAGTAGCAGTGACATAAAAGTCCTTGATACTGAAATTGTTGTATCAAAGATGAAACAGTATCATGTTTCCAAAGCCTGAGGGAGCTGATATATTCAAATTTTCAATATTTTTTTAATTAGTTTTATTTGTGTACCATTCTCATGTCAGAAAGGGTTATCAATTTTTCTCCATAATAGTGGATTCAATAACATTTTCCTATTTTATTTTTGTACGAATTTTAAATACATGATAGTGACATAGTTAATAATTTTGCTTGTGTGCCATGTATGCTAAAAAGTGACTGTTTTATTTCTGTTTATAAATATATAATTTCCTACAAATTTTTCTTGTGTGCTATTTCCATGCCAAAAAGACGGACTTTTATTTCCTAATGATAGATGAAATAAAAAATTAAATATTATCCCAATATAAATTTTTTTGTCTTTATTATCCATGCTTTTTATAAGTAAATTGGTTTGTCCCCCAGAGTATTTTAAAGTCAGGGGTAAATTCATTTTACTACAAATTCTCTTGGGGTAACACCCAAAAAGGTTACCCGACTCCTGCATTATAGCATCGGAAAATTCCAGAATATGATCATATGCATATACTCGGTCCACCCGTCCCTCCCCTGAGGCGAAATTGTCCTCGAGCTTTATCCATTAAAATGACCCTGACTTAGCCACTCTATGTATACTAGAAGAAGGTGAGCAGAGTCGACAGGACAACACCATCCGTGACTAATACTTGCCAGAGCCATTTGTCTCTCGGCTCGATCAGCAGGAGGTAGAGATTTCACCTTATACAAAACCACTCTACAAAGGCTCATAAGAGGACAAAAGTGCAGCAGGTAGCCAGAAGCTCTGTGGATAGGCGAGCAAGTCTAGGAAGAGGTAGAAAAGTATGCAATAAAGAGGAATAAAGATAGTTGGGTCCAATAACAGTTAAGGTGGGTGATCGCCTATTATTATCATACTCTGGTGCTAGGTGATTCCAGGGTGGCGTGCAGTCTATCAAGGCACCATGCTACCGGACTGAACTCTACCCGGGTGGGAACACCTTCCTCCAGGTATAAAGTATTTAAAAAGTTAGAGTGGATAGACGAAATACTAATATTAATAATAATACTAATATTAGCACTAATACTAATATTAACCTAATATTAATATAAATAACATAATAATAATACCAACAAAATAATATTATTAATAATAATATAATAGTAATCGTAATAATATTACTAAATAATATTAAATTATAATAAGAAAAATGCTAATAACAATAATAACTAATAGTAATAAATAAAGATAAAGCAGCACTGAGAGGAATAGCCAAGATACAACTTTCCAGGCTCCATCACAGACAGAGTTCAACTCAACCCTGTGACGAGGCTTCCGTAATTCCCAGTGAGGCTGGGAAGCCATGCAGCTCCTTCGAGTACCAAGTTTAATATGATACCCCTAATACCCCCACGCGGGGGGATATTGGAACGCGTCCAGCGACGAAATTAATTCATAAGCTTAGAAATAGATCTTAGGAAGAGAGACTGAGGCACTTAAATTTACTGTCTTTGGAAGATCGCTAACTCCGCGGCCAATTTATCAAACTAAAGAGGTTCTTTAATATTAACTATAGATCAATATTTAACTCCTCACGCGAGTGAAGACGACAAAAAAACGAGTAGAAGCTGAGAAATAAAAGATTTAGGCACTGCAAAAAAGATTTTCTTTTCTCATAAAATGACACGAAATGACTTGGCTACGAATGTTGTAGGAACAACATGCAGTCTATATGTTTAATAATAGGATTTTTTATTTTAAAATATAACTTATAGAACCAAAACTTGTGTCTTTTCTTTAATTCCTATTCCATAAACTTTATCCTTTTAACTTTCTCTCATCTCTTAAATCCACCTTTACCCTCCTCTTGTGAACTAACTTTGAGTGGATCTTATGCTCTTTGCTCGTTTGCGATCATCTAAATTAATATAGCAGAAAATATACTCATGACAATATAGGAAAATTGATTAAATAAATCGGCATATAAATTTTCTTCTTCAAAAATTCCTGAAATAACCTTTTAAAAGCAACTAGCGATAAAGCGAAGAAAGGCGACTATAAAACAGAAATAATGAAAGAAAATAGAGGTAAAAAAGTGAAATGAATGTTTTAAAAATATTTATATGACATTGTTTTAATGTGTTGAATTGAAGGAAAATTGATGAACACAGGATTGAGGGCGGAGCTATAGCTAGCCTAGGAGAGACGGAGTGGGTTACCCAATTTCGAGCTAAGGGCTCGACCCCATCGGTGGATACGCTGCTACAGACTCTGCGGGTGTAATTAGCTCTCCAGGAATCATCATGCATGTAGCCAACCACAACACCGCTATCATTTCCCTGCTTGTGATGACAGCGCCACATACCTTCTTTCTCTTCCGTTTCAGAAACCTGAAGATGGAATATTATGATTGCCTATAGTGGTACATTTATCTCGATACCCTGACCTAAAGTACCAGTGCCTCGTACGATTGGTGTCCGGAGGCAATACTACCAGACATCGTTCCACCTTAACGAGCAGCGACCTCTGTGCTTCCAGCTTCGCCAGCGCTTGTCCTCCTGATCTTTATGGGCATTTCATTCTTCTCTTTCCGGGTGTCCTCCATCATGGAAGGGACGGATAGCGCAACTTAGGTTTGAAGGAGGAAATTTGGACGACAAACAAATGAATGCTCTTCACAAATGCGTTTCGACTACTCAATAAAAGAAGAAGTAATCATCCTTAAGGTAATTTGGGAGGGGGATATTTTCCTTATTACCTTGACGTTTAGATTTTATGTAAAATACAAATCACTCCTATTAAAATTTGATTCTGGTCCAGATTTTGGTTTTGATGCCAGTAATATTCAATTTTAAAGCAATTTATTTTGTACTACGGTGTGTATTTCATTTTATTTTGTACATCATAATAATTACTTTGTACGTTTTTTTCTCAGATATTGTATGGCAATTCACAAAGACATCAAATAGACGTGCTTGTGTAAATCACCGAGACAAATTCTGCTTTGACTTTGATATTATACACCTAAACAATAACATAGAAACATAACAACAAAGATTAACTTGCGTACAAGTATTATATTGACTAAGTTAAGAGAACAACAGATGGGCACTGCGCACGGTGCAATGCAATGTTAATATCTTGGATGAATGGTAAAAGGAAGAATATCCTGTGCTTAGTTCCCATTGTTTGGGATGAGTCGAAAAATAATGTCAATGATTGTTACTTTTGTGTCACAGAAGAGTGTTGGTTTAACAAAGAAAAACAAAGATAACATACCCAAACGGCGAATCATCAATGACACCAGAACCACATGAAACAAATTTAGCGTCAGTTTAACTAGCAAAGATAATACGAAGCAGTTCATCTGAAGATAATGACAGTTATACAGAAACAGGGGAGGATGCTTAAATCTGATGAAATAAATGTATTTAGAATGACTTTGAAAATTCATTTTTTAACATTATTATCTTGACTCCTGTCCGGCCAACCTCGGGGATGTAAGTGGCGAGGATGGTGAGTGCTTCCAACAACGGTTGTCAGTTATTGAAAACATACCAAGGTAATTTCGCCCCAAATATAATTGGAGATTATTTTCGGTTCCTCCAAAAGGTCGATTAAGATCGTTAAGGTGTTACAAAAATAAAGAAGTAAACAAAAGAGGCGAAGTACCCCAAACTAAAATATGAAGGAAAACAACAAAACAAGTAAGCTTAAATAAAAGAGGTGAAGTGTCCAAAACTAAAAACGAAGGAAAATATAACAAGAAAGGCGCAAATAAAAGAGGCGAAATGTGCAAGTAAAAACTGAACTAAAAAAAAGATAAGAGAGAAAAAGAAAGACATGGCGTGTGCCGCAGATCTCCCTACTGATTACCTCGGCTTGAATTTCAGGATTCTCATCTTCCAAGCAGAGCTCGAGTTTAAGATAACACGGCATGGATCGAGAATCGTGGAAGCTACTGGAGAAATTTATTTTTAATTGCCTGTATGTTTATATTTACTTTATATTCTCGTTTTTTTCACACTTACGATAGTACAAATTTCGTTGTAATGATTTCGATTTACAACAACTCTCAGCTTAGAATCTGGTTACCCCTTAAAATATATATATATATATATATATATATATATATATATATATATATATATATATATATATATATATATATATATATATATATATATAGTATATATATATATATATGTATATATATATATATACATATATATATATATATATATATATATATATATATATATATATATATATATATATATATATATATATATATATATATATATATATATATATATATATATATATATATATATAAGTGGCAAACGAATTGATGGACGCAAACTTCAAGCGAAGTATAAAGGGGATGAACAGGACAGAGTCGTAGATGCCTCGTAACATTTATTTCAAACGTTTCAGGATTATAACTAATCCCATCCTCAGTGCTAAAGAGAGAATACAAAATATCGACTCGAATGTATACCTTTGAAGTTAACACATGTAATAAAATTGTGAAAAATGAATATTAAATTTGAGACTAATTGATACCATTAGAAATATAGAGGAAAAACCAAATTAAACTAACGAGAAAATTTCTAAAAAAATAGGAAGGAAAATAATTGACAGTGGATTTTATTCTTGCACCCCCGCCCCCCCTAAAAAAAACAATGTGAAATTTAACAAATTAGCATGTTTTTTAATGAGTCACTATATTTAATGGGACAGATAATGAGTTATTATTTAGACTGGGTTGAAGTTTTGTAAGATAAATTGACTCTAGCTGGTAAAGGTCCGAGATGTTTCTTACCTCATTAAGTATCGTAAAGTTCTCGAGTGTAGCCCTAGAACCACATCGTGACAGATGGTTTTGAATTGTGGATGGATCAGGTTTTGAAAGGTTAGTCCAGTTCTTTCAGATCTACCTATATGCTGCATGAGGCGGGAGAAAAGCGTATTCGACTCTGCCTCCACTACAAACTGTCAATAAATTAAAGATCTTCCTTTCCTTACCATACTTTCGTTACCAATCTGATAAACTTAAAAAAGAGTTGTTAAAACTGTTAAATTCACCCTATCCTCAATGATTACCATCTATTGTTCTCATTAATGACTTCAGACTCGCATCATTATTTAAGTTCAAAGATCAACCACCCACCAATATGCAATCTAAAATTATATACATTTTTCGTTGTACGTGCAGTAGCACTGTATCATATGTGGGGGCAACAAGGCGTACGCTTTACTTCCGCTTCACGCAGCATATGGGTAGATCTGAAAGAACTGGACTAACCTTTCAAAACCTGATCCATCCCGAAATCGAAACCATGTCACAATGTGGCTCTAGGGCTACACTCGAGAACTTTACTATACTTAATGCGGTAAGAAACATCTCGGACCTTTACCTACTAGAGTCAATTTATATTAAAAAACTTCAACCCAGTCTAAATAATAACTCATTATCTGTCCCATTAATTATAGTGACTTATTAAAAAAACATGCTAATTTGTTAAATTTCACATTGTTTTTTTTTAGGGGGGGCGGGGGTGCAAGAATAAAATCCACTGTCAATTATTTTCCGTCCTATTTTTTAGAAATTCCCTCGTTGGTTTAGTTTGTTTTTTCCTCCATATTTCTAATGTAATGAGTTAGTCTCAAATTTAATATTCATGTTTCACAATTTTATTACATGTGTTAACTTTTTATGTATACATTCAAGTCGGTATTTTGTATTCTCTCTTTAGCACTGAGGATGGGATTAGTTATAATCCTGAAACGTTTGAAATAAATGTTACGAGGCATCTACGACTCTGTCCTGGTCATTCTGTTTATATATATATACAGACTTTAAGAAATATATAATAGATTTATTAAATTTTAGGCATAGCTCTATGGGACTTTTTTCCGAATATTCGAAGGATTTATCGAAGTTCTTTCTAAAATAGATTTTGAATTTTAATCTCTTTTAATCTTTAATATGATGCTAAAGAACAAGGGTATGCTAAAGATATGATTACCTGATAACCCCTCTTCTAGAGAAGTGCTTAAAATGAAATGTATTGAACCGATAAGAAATCAGAAAGCTATGCAGCATATTGCGTCCAAGAGTCGAGATCCAAGACTAGGCGCACATGAAGCCCGGAAAATAGGGGACAAATCTCATAAGAGGAACACTGAAAGTCACCAAGATGATGATAAAATGAAAACTGAACCTATACAATTAAAGAATAAGGAGCATGCAGCCAGGAAAGTTGAGAGATCACAGAACAAAGAAAGGAGGAGATCACCTAGGTCAACCGCATGGAATCACCAACAAAAGATTTAAACGAAATCTACCTAAAACATATTGCAACCGAGAGCGCACATTTCAGAAAGAACCCCCGTAAGGTTCTTTCATGGCCGCCGTGCTGACGGGACTCAGCGCCCCATCCGGCCCCAGCTTAATCTCTTCTCCTTCTTTCTGACGCCGTTTTCCTCCCCTGTTTCTACCCTTTCCCTACATCCTCTCCCACTGACACCGACCAGATTCTTTTTCCTCCACCCTCCTGGATCAACGCTGAAGGGGGTATGGAATAAAGCCCCTCATTGCTGAACTCAGGTTTGGCCGGATATATTCTAAAAAACCTGCTGCACTTCCACCCTCAACTTACTCTCACACTCTTTTTATTTCTTTTCATGGAATATTAATTTTACCCCTAGCCTAAGGTGGAGCCGACATGCTGATGGGTTACCTGGCCATTGATGGGTGGAGTGGCCTTGAATGGCAGAAGCTGGCTTTGCTGGCCCCATATTCACCCATTCCAGAGAGGGATACTGCGTAGGGTGATTAGCTTTTTAGTACCGTGAAAATATTGGGTCACTTTCGACTGTGACAAGATCCTGAGTCTTTGCGTGCCGGTTGTTATCGCTACCACTTGAAGGCATTCGTGGTAGTGCCGCGGAGGTGCTATTACCTCCACCTCTTCGGCCATACAAATCACTCCTGTAGACGCACAATGTTAGGGTCACCCGAAGTCTGTGTAAGTTCCTCTAAGGCCGCACACGATAAGTCCAAATCGTGTGTGGCCAATTGTGTAAAATGACCAGAGCCGCCCCTCGCTTCTTTCAATGTGGTGTGTATCTCCTCGAGAATCAAATCCTGGCGTCTCTGGCAACGTAATAGCCGTTTTTCACGCCGTTTTTCACGCCGAACGCTAACGTGATGGTCAGTGGAGTTAGAGACGACCTTCAAACAGAAGCGTTAATCATACATGCACTATAAGCGCAGAATTACGATTTCACCCTTGATAAATTTTGTCTAGGTACGGCTAGTTCCCTGTATGTTTCGAGAAATGCCAGCCACTCTAGCTGTCGTGCATACGTGTCTTCACTTAACGGGAAGACCTCTCTAGCACAAGTTTGGATGCGAGTCAAAAGGGTACGAGGCAAGTTTTCGCAGGAACGCTCTCCCATTCTCCAGGAGAATGGTCTCCCCTTCTTCAGGATAATGGGGCCGCAATCTCGTACCCCGTGTCCGTGGTGGAATCCTTCGAGACCGCTTTCTCCGCATTCTATAGCCGGGACGCTGCTCCGCCAACATTCAACGCGCGTCGTAATGTCGCAGAAGGTCACCGAATAGACTTTACCTCCA
Organism: Ceratothoa steindachneri; assembly: GCA_963969495.1. NCBI lineage: Eukaryota > Metazoa > Arthropoda > Malacostraca > Isopoda > Cymothoidae > Ceratothoa > Ceratothoa steindachneri. The sequence continues at coordinate 92,825,095 of OZ018324.1, forward strand.
GAGACGGAGACCCCTTTAACAACAGGTTTAAATTGAGAGAGTTGTTTTCTGCTCTCGCTTCGTGCGCGGACACAGCCCCTCGTCCAGACGATGTCCCGTACCCCATGCTCCAACAGCGGAGTGAGACCGGCATTGCCTTTCTGTTAAAATTGTTCAATAGGATCTGGGTAGAGGTTATCCCCCAGTATCCTGGCGAATCAATACTGTGCTCGCTTTTTGCAATCCCAGGAGAAATTACTCAACCCAGACCGGTTTCCACCCAATTTCTCTAACCTACTGTGTGTGAAAGTTGATGGAGAAATTGGTAAATGTTAGATTAGTATCTATTTTGGACAATGGAGGCCACATGTCTTCAGCACAGTGCGGCTTCCGCAAGTTCTACTCCACGTCGGGGCTCTGCTTCGACCTGAAAATGCCGTCTGCGAGGCCTTCCTTCATAGACATCAATACGCCACGGTGTTTTCGATTTGAAGAAGGCCTATGATACCGCATTGTGATATGGGTACTAGGGTACGCGTCCCAATCTTTATATCTGAATTTTTGCAAGATCGTTGATTAGGCGTGTGAGTGGCGGGGGCCCTCACCAGCTAAATGAAGCATAAAGATGATGTACCGCATGCAAGTGTCCTCAGTGTTACACATTTTGCCCTGAGCACAAATCCATCTCTTCAGTGCTGCCGTAAGTTATTTCTGGCTACGCTCTACGCGAACGACCTTTCGATCTCTTTCGGCGCGGCCTAGATGCCAACTCTCGAGCCTCAACTCCAACAGCTATTGAATCGCGTCTTTCATTATGCCGAAGAACACAGGTTCGGTTTTTCCTGGTGCAATTCTAACGTCATCCATGGCTCCACCCTTACACGGACGTGGTCCTAAGTGCCGTTCTCTTGGAAGTTGTGGATTCGCACCGTTTCTTTAGTCCTGTTTTCGACCGACGGCTCACCTTGGATACTCATATTAGCAGCCTTCGAGTTTCTTGTACCCGCGCCATGGGTATTCTTCATTCCGTGATGTTCAGCGCTTGAGGCACTGATAGGTCTATTGGCCTAATTTTATATCGATCCTTTGTTCGTTTGAAGCTCGACGATGGATGCGAGTTTTATGCATCCGCAGCCGAGCGTTTACCGGTCGCCATCACCTGGCGACCGGTGCCTTCCGCACAATCCCCATTGAGAGCCTTCTTGTCAATGCTGCAGAGATGCCACTCGCTCTGCTCTATGCCCAATTCTATTTGCTGTACCCGCGAGCCTGGCGCCTCCCTCAGTGGACAACAGCTCTCACTGCTTCCGCAGCTGATCTCAACGGTGGCTATGCCACTGAGTGACGCCAATCATACTCTAAGCCCTTTCGGTTTAGGGCTAGGAAACTCCTTCGAGAGCTCGATATAGCTCTCAGGCCGGTGGTGCTCCTGGTTCTGCTTTGATAAAACTAACTAAATTATTGTGATGGATAAAACTCAATATTCGCAAAAATTATGATCTCAAAAGTGACAACACTACCTATGAAATTTTAAATTATAATCCTCTGAACAACAAGACGAAATCTTTTAATGACAGCATCCGAAAAATATTTTGTTTCAAATCTGAATTAACCAAAAAATTTAAAACCATCAACCCCTTCCTTCCCTACATTTACGTGTCGCCGAAAACCCATAAAGAAGGTATCTCATTACACCCAATTATCTCTTGCATTGACTCCCATAGTTATAAGCTATCCAAATGGCTGGCTGAAATCTTATTAAATGATAAAATTATTGTGATGGATAAAACTCAATATTCGCGAAAATTATGATCTCTTAAGTGACAACACTACCTATGAAATTTCAAATTCTAATCCTCTGAACAACAAGATGAAATCTTTTAATAACGCCATCCGAAAAATCTTTGGTCCCAAATCTGATTTAACCCCCAAAATTGAAAATCTCTCACACACATATTATCCGCTCATCGGACCTTATTGCCAAAATTAGAAATCTTGACCTCAGGGGTAAAAAACTGTTAAGCTTTAAAGTATGTAAATAGTTTGTTTACAAAAGTCCCGGGAGATGAAGCGCTAGACGTGTTATCGAAATTTCTTCCCAATTTAGATATTATCTACCTTTAGCGATCCTTAAAATTATTAAATTAGTGCGCTTATATGAAAATAATAATGTATTTTCAACTGAAGATAAGTTTTTTCACCTAAATATGGCCTAAGTATGAGTAACCCCCTTTCCCCCATCCTATGCAATTTATTTATGGAAAACTATGAAACTACCCTCCTTCCTAGGATCCATTCCCAACCTCATATGTGGTTCCGATATCTACACGACATCCTCCTGTCTGCATGGCCCATAGTCAATAACAATTTCAATGAATTTTTCAACATCCTGAATTCGTTACACCCATCGATAAAATTCAAAGTAGTATAGGAACAGAATAATTCTTTACCGTTTCTAGGCGTAAATATCCACCGTATAAATAATCATATCCAGTGCTCAGTCTGTCGAAAGCCTACAAATTCAAATGCTCACATACATTTTTCTCATTACATGACAAATCAGTTAAAATATCTGTTATTTAAAAAAAATATGTATTAGTTTCCCATATGCTCCAGCCCTGGCTCCACTAAATCATATGCGAACGGAATTACATAAATATTACATTTAAATATTTTAATACCACTCGAAAATCCTTGACTACACTGCGTCCAATCAATCTTGATGCTGGAGTATACAGCATACTATGCTATAATTGCAAATTAACATACATCGGAGAGTCGGGCCACTTTAATAAAAGGATGAATGAATATTTAGATGATATCAGAAGGTGTACGAACTCTTTAAGTCTCTTTATGCACATACAAAAACACGACCATAGAATTGATTTTAACCAAGCAAAAATCATTTATAAATCAAACAATAATATTGACAGGAGAATTACAGAATCCACCATCATCAACAAAGTAAATAATTTCAATATATCTAAAGGGCAATACAAATTTAATAAATATATATCGAATAAAGTCGCCAATCGTATTTATAAACCACCGGATGCAATGTGTCTAGGAGATTAGCAACTCTCCTGATTGTTTCTTGTTTCATTTCATTTTGTTTAGCTTGTCATTCGCGCCAGACTCACTCAAATTTTTCCCAGATTGTTTCATGCTGTTTGATTTTGTTTAGGAAGTGTCTTACTCATATGTATAAACTCTGTTCCTTGCCTAGTTTCTTCATTATTAGTTGAAAATGGCATCTTGCCGAAACTAGTCCGATAGTTATGAATAAAATCTTTATTCAAATATTGTGGTTTACCATTATATTTCATATATATATATATATATATATATATATATATATATATATATATATATATATATATATATATATATATATATATATATATATATATATATTATATATATATATATATTTTTTTTATTTTTATGCCGGAGTATTCAAGCCTTTTTAATGTTTTGTTTGTGACTCTATTTTAGCATATAATTATATTCTTAGTTCAATTATATCCTTACAGGTGGTGTCTCCCGTTCAAGTCCCTGAGCAAGAGATAAAGCCTCGGCAACACTGCCACGACGCGGCGGAATTCCCCCGTTTTCGAATTCGGCTGACAGTGGAATGTACGCAGAAATAACAATATACCTCCTATCCAGATGCAGCCTAGAGTTACTTCCTGAAAGGAGGTGTCTAAAGCGAAGAGAAGAACGGAGACATCATGCCTGGCGTAAATGACGCATCTTCCTACCCAGCCCCCGTCCTGTGGTGGTGAGGTTGAAAAACCTTTATACCAAGGGCATGGTCTCCTGAAAAAAATAGCTAAGGGGGAGGTAAAATAGCTAAGGTAAAAAAAAACTCCACATGTCCTCTTAGCTGGCCCAGAGTGTGCAACAATTCCATTGATGAAATATGCCCTCCAGGCCTAGCTTGGAGGAGTGCAGGGGACCTCTTTGAAGAGACGACCCTCACAGGAATGGCCGTACGCTTCCTGGAGGCAAAGTTCCGTGCGCTGTTGGTCGGAAAATGCGCTGAAGGCGCTGTCGCCTTCGAGAACTTATCATGGGAGGTTGGGCTCTTCAGTCTAGTCCTTACCTCCATCCGCCTAGAAACTGTAAGCATGCGGGGCGGGTTCAGAGTCAAAGGTCCCTCTTTTGCAGGATCCAGCGTCTTCGAACCAACCAGCCTACCACTGGGTGTGGGCGTAAGAGCCAAACCTCCTTTAATGCTGTCTTTCTTTTCGGGAGCAGCTTTACGAGCCCCGGAAGATGGCGTCACGACCATCTGCAAGGAGGGGGGGGTGTTACATCTTGTGAATCTTACAACTTTGTAGAGGCGCGTGGCCGTTTCGCATAACACGAAACAGTCACGCAGAGGGAAGGATGAGAGCCCTGGTTTTAGCCGGTTTTGGGTTGAACCCTTTGTCCTGCTAGTTGTAGCAGGAGAGCATCCGACGTAGGTATAAACTACAGAAGGGTTCCGAATGAGCGGTGAAACAACCGTGTTCAAGGACTGGAGGGGAGAGGAGCAGAGGTTCTCATTTATAACATTGAGGCATAAGACGTCCTAGGCAAAGCCAGGTGCATCAGGATCACGTCCTTATCCTCGCGAAATGATCGACGATCATTTACTTCTCAAGGAGATACGCACCACATTGCTTCGAATAAGCGGGGTGGGGCTCTTCGCAATTCAAACACTTGTCCACGCAATATTTGGACTTATCGTGTATAGCTTTGGAGCAACATACACAGACTTTGGGTATCCCCGACGTTGGACGTCCACAGCAGTAGTACGAATGCCTTCACGCAGTAGCGATACCAACGGGCACAGAACGACTCAGGAGGCTTGCCACAGTCGAACGTGACGAAGAGTGTAGAGGCAGCTTCTCGAGGCCATTCTCTTTTTTTCCTTATCACACGTTCAAACTTGACTCTCCATGGTCAACCAGCTCAAAGCTGATGTCATCTATAGACTATTCCACGAGTTTCCTCGGATTAACAACTCATTTTACGAAATTCATGGTAAAGTGCGTCGTCACACTCACTAGCGTGCGTGTGAAGGGCACTAATTATGCCCACCTCGGAGGCATTTGATACATTCGCTAGAATGCTGCCTTCTGAAAAACGGGTCACCTTCGGCTCTATACCAATCACCTTAGTTAGTACTCTTCTTTGTTGGATCATGTTGCCATCAGGTGGAGCAAATATCCTAAGAGCGTTTGAAGCCAGCGGGCTCGAAAACGCCAGGTAATCTCAAAATGAGTAAACACGACTCAATCGAGGCTCCACTCTGCGCACTTGCAATTTTATTCTTCGTTAGGGACTCCCCACCTGAGGGACCACCGGAGGCGGACATGCCGATCTTAGCTTGGTCGCCTTATTAAAAAGCAGCAGGCCCGTCTGTCCCCGTGTCTTTATAAGACAGGATAATAAGACAGGAACCCACTTATCTCATCCGCCGGAAGGTGCTCCTAAGCTAGATGGACAGGTCTCAGCAAGATCCTTCTCTGAAATTGAGAAGGTGTTGGCTGTCACAGGGGTACCAGCCAGGGGAAGAGATTCCTCCTCTCCTTCTAATGCTTTGCGGGCCAGAGCCGTCGAGAAGAAGCTTGGACAGGGGCGGACGAGGTTTCTGTGCTTGGCACCGAGCTCGGGTTCGCCCCCATGGAAAATTCTATCGTCTGTGACTGGGTCACCTCAAAGACCATGGTCATCTCAGTGTGGGCCTCCATGTGGCCATATGCCCCCCCCCCACACCCAACACAAAGACATCACAGATCCCATTGGAGGTACATTTTGTCACCTCTTGTGCCGGCAAACTTGCATCCGTCGGGCAAGAGAGGATGGTTGGGTGAAAAGAATCTGGTCTGTGTCTACCCTGTGAAATTAGAAGTCCACCAGAGAAAGTTATGGGAGAGTTTGTTGGGAAAGCAAAGAAGCAGGGTATGAAGACAGTGTGTCAAAGAGAAAGAAGAGAGGCTAAGATGGGCCGGACGGGACGCTGAATTCCGTCAGCACAGCGGCCAGGAAAGCAAATCGCTGTGCCCATAACAGGGTCAAGGTATGGAGGGAAATGGTGGGATACAAAAGTATCGGTCTTACTAGAAACATCGAATTTCCTATAATTGCGTGGTGAGAGTATTCTTAATCCAGATAGAGACTGTAGCGTCCTCTTGGCCACGGCAATTTTCTCTTTTTAATGTGCGGCGTAACCGTCCGATGTTAATTTTAGTCCATGTATTCGGCCTTTCCTGGAATTCGCATAATATTCATCCGGCATTAGTACATCAACTGTGTTCCGACATCCCTTGGTATCATTTTGAACTTATTTACGTTGGTTTTTATTTTATTTATTTTTTTCAAAGTTGTTGAGTTTTCCGTTCTCCCCTCCCGTCCTGGAGGCAACGTCGGCAGGATTTTTATAGTCGCTATTAATGACCTGTGTGATGTCATCTGCCAGCTGGATGTATTGTGCAAAGTCACGATTATGGTAAGGTAGATTGACGGTGTATACCGCATACCCCTGTTTTCTGGTCGAATGGCTTTCCTGCAATGTTGTTTATTCTTACGAGTGCTTGTTGATATTCTAAATAGCCGGAGAGAATCTTTGTTATATTTTCTTCGATACCGATGTAACTGATCTTCTCTTTTAGCTCAGTTATTCATAATTTATCTAAGGCAGAGACTACGTGATTCAATATCGCATCTACGTTGCTGTTTTTGGCTTTGACGATGAAAAATTTTCTTGTTCTTAACGCAAATACCGTCTGGGTGCCCAGTCTTTTTCGGAAGTCGTGTTGCTGATTATTATATAAATTATTGTCGTTTAGGTAGCTCCTTAGTCTATTGTTTAGGAGTATCTCTAATAGCTTGCCCCCAAATTTCACGAATTAGCTAGGCCCGTAACTACTGATCTTCTTTTTAGGGGGTTTGCCAGGATTCAGGAATATCATCCTGGCCCTTTTGATTTGGTCAGGAAAATATTCGACGTTAAGGATTGAATAGCTTTAATAGGGCTTCATTGATGATTGTGATATCAGTTATTCCTGGCGCTTTCTGTTTGAAGTTCTTTAAAGGTAATTCTGTTTGGTCATGAGTAAAGGGTCTTCCTTCTTCTCATGCAGACCTGTTTTGTTTACGATTTGATACGGCGTGAGGTCAGCCCCCATCTCACAAGTATTTTTCTTCGTACATCGCATCAAAAATTTCGTTTTCTTCTTCACTTACTCTGTAACGCTTTTGCAACTATTCTATGAATTATTCTTTAATTTCTTGATCCTTTGTGATTTCGATGCCATTGATTTTGAAACTTCCTCTACTCCTAGGGGTAGTGCCCCGCAATCTCTCTTTAGCTAATTCCAGAAATCCTTTTGGGTTTCCTTTAGCCTCAATACTGGCTACTATGTTGTCCCATTTTTCTCTACATTTTTCCATTATAAGATTTTAAATTTCGTTTCTTAATCCTCTCAGTTCTCGGTAGCGATGCGTTGTATTTCCATATATATTTATTACGTTAATAAGTGCTTCTAGCTGGTTCATTTTGTCTTGAATTTTTGAGTCCCATCTTGGAGCTGGGTGGTTTATATTCCGTCCAGGGGACATCTATAAGTTCAGCTTCCACGAATTTTTTTTGTCAGGTGGCGAAGTCTTTCATCAATCTTTTCAAGCGAAGCGTCATCTATTTCATCTATTTTTATATTGTTCAGATGTTCTCTATATAGAATTGAATTAGCTTTCACCAAGCACCTGTCTGAATTTTAACTTGAATTGGGGAAGTACAGATGGAGGTTATCATGCTGTTTTGATCCGTTGGAGCGTAAGGGCCTGGATTCATTGCTTGATTCAGGGAGAAATTGCGATTGGTTAGTATTATATTTGGTGTGGTAGATGACCTTTTAATGTGAAAAGTGCCAAAATCAAGTCCTTCTCTTTGCACTATGTCTCTGTTGATTAGTAGGTTTAGCGTTTTCCTACCCTCTCTTCAACGGGAATTTAAATCGCCACTCAAGATGGTTGAAGTGTCTATTCTGAAAAGTTGGATAAAATTGGAGATTTGAAAGTATACACGCCTGCACCCACTAGGTCATCATAAGTCATGCTGATCTCAACAGCTGGGTATGACTCTTCTAAGCCTTGTATTTCTTTAAATTTTATTCCTTTGCTGATGGCAATGGCAACTCCATCACATCTTTACTTCGAGTGGTTAAAAATCAGCATCACATAGTTATAGAATTTGATATATTCTTTGTCCTCATCTAGGCCATGCTCAGAAATGAGCACGATATCGGATCGATTGCTCTTATATTAAGTGAAAAGATTTTAGATTTCTGATATATTTGATACTATTATCTATTTTTAATTAGCATGTGGTTGCTTAACTTTAATTCTTTTTTCTCTTGCTTGCGATATCACCCATGCTGATCTTTTCTTTCTAAATTATTCTTGAATTAGGTTGAAACATGATTCGGAGCAGATTTCAATCAGGCCTCGTTTTAATGCATGAAGAAAGTCTTCCTTTCTGATATCAGCTTCAATGTTTCACTTAAACTTTCCTTTTATTATCCCATCTATTATATCACCATCTTTAGATTGCTTCGGTATTGGTGCCCATAACGAACCAAAAATCCTAATACATAAATTCAGAGTAGAGCGGCATGGTTTTATGGGCATTGCAGTTTCCGTTGATTCTATCTATTTTAATTTCGATTCCCTTAGGCGAAACGATGTCTCCGGACATTTTGCTTGTTTCCTTGTGAGAGTCCGGGTTTTCGATATCCCTCCTTGACCAGTAGCGAGACATGGTTCTCGCCGTTGGAATCATGAATGACAACCCCAAGGCGCGGCGGAGTCCCAAATTCCAAACCTTGCATGTCCTTATTGCGGGGGCGTGTCCATATTTTTAATGATGAGTACCTTGGTTGACCAGAATCCTAAGGCAGAGACGCACGAGCCTGGAGCATTACATAACATTTAAGCTACTTATTCATCATGTATGTCCCTTATATAGCCAGAAGCAATCCCTTCATAATCTACTCTCAAGAAAACTCTCCGGATATCATAGTCCGCATACCTTACCTACCCCATAAAACAATCTATCGACACCATACTGCATTATTCTGTGACCAGCATCGAATCATTTTGCAAAAATCCCTTGAGCATTCCTTAACTACAGCAATCTTACTTACACTAAATGCAGCATAGCTGGCTGAGAGTTTCTTATCAACTATACTTAATAAAGCCCCATAGCTTCTAAGTCTTTTTGGTCACTGACTTAAATAAGGCCAGCTAAAATTCTCTTAAAAGCCACAACAAATACATCGTGATGGAAACAAACCAGACTATAATCCAGACCTCATCTCAAAATCAGTCAGTTAACAAATGAAACAAGAACAGCCTACGAAATGGTCTACTAACTCAAAACACTACCGCCATTATTAGAAATAAAAAAAGCAAGATATAAACACTGATCCAGCAACTACCCAGATGAAACTGATAAGCGTTCTAGCCACTTGAAACAAAACAGTAAAAATATTTTAGAAAACTATTAGGGGACTTGTCAACTAAAATATTGGTATACAAGACAAACATAAGGCCATCTATTCGATTGCAAACAGGATCAACTTTACAAAATAAGCAAACACAAAAAACTATATAAATCAACAAGAGAACCACAAATAAGTGCAAAAACCCACTTTCAATTGACTATGATAGGCCTCCCGAGAGAAATCGTATCGCACGCTATACGACAGGCAAAGTCCTCCCCTGCCTCTGGACCTGATAACATATGAAACATTTACGTAAACCAGTTTTGTCCAATAGGCATTGACGCCCTTACACAAATCTTCAACTGTATTATGTCACATAGCTCTATATTACATGTCTGTAAATGTGTTAGCATCATATCCACCATTGCTCAAAGTAAACCAGCCACTGACCCTGTATTATACTGCCCAATATTCCTTTTCTAAACTCCCTTCAATATTATCAATTTTCTAGTAATAAACAAAATAAACCGCAAATCCTATTAGATGCTTCCCAAAGCGGTTTCTCCCATTACAATCAACATTTTCTATACTTACCATCACCCAAATCACGTAGGAAAGATTCACTGAACCCATACATCCACTCACTAGTGTAATGGCAACAATCGGCATAATTAAAGTGATAGACATAATACCCAAACATAGTTTCATCAACAAACACCGCAAGGCTATAACTAAAAAAATGGCTCGCCAATTTTCTAAGAAGCAGACAAGTAATGTATCACGGAAAGCTATCACATAAACAACGGAAACCCGCAAAGATCCGTACTCTCCACCACACTATTTTCCATTTTCTCCATCCCTTTACTCAACCACTTCATCACAATAAAGTTAGTGGTTGACATCACCTTTAACACATAATAACACAAACACATCAACAGCAATTTTTCACCACAAGGCTCAAATATTCTTCTATTCTCTTCCCAGCCTACAAACTGCAACAAACACTTTACTAAAAACGCTACTCCCCTTAAATTTATGGCCTGTCCACTGGTCACTAGTTATGGCAAGTTATGGCTGTTTATAGCAGGTACAAAGGTCTTCGGTTATAGACTGGTAGTTGGCCTATTAGTTATTGGTTACCAGTTTTTCGGTGGAGGTCGACTCGGCATAACTTCGACGTAGCGCTATTAGATTGTTTGGTTAACGGGCGCTGAACTCGAGCTGACTCCAACTGTGGGGGAGATTATCATCTCGCTTGGTTTTAGTAAAGTAGGCTTGTTAAGAGGACCGGTTAGATTACCCTCATGAAAAGGAATCTCGGAAGGCGGATTCAAGGACTTTTTATTGGGTGAAGGACTCGGTAGGCTTATGCACAAAGAATTTGAGTGAACTTGTGTTGGGTATTTGAGGTAGGCCTACTAATGTTTAAGTGTATTTTCTTTCTCCTTTTGACTACATCACTGTCTGACTGACTATTTTTTTTTTATTCTTGACTATCGACTGCCCATATACTCTACCCAGAGCTATATATAATGTATTTAAAACCAGTGGGCGTGTACCGCTGTTAACTAATAACACAGTTTGGGTTGAGTTTAATCGACTTGATGTTGATTTGTGTGTGCACGGCGATAAATTTTTAGAATACGATTTTGTATTTCACAGCCCTTTGATAGTAAATAAGGTCTGCATCTTTCCTGTCTTCAGCTCGGTGTCAATGACTACAGCTGTTTCGACATTTGTTTGTAAAGCTGTGGCGTTTCTCAGAACCTTGGTGATAAGCATCTGGACAGATATCGCGAGAGGTGTGTAAATGTATATGCGTGTGAGTTTGTAAGTGTATAAGCGCATATGCGTGTGACAATTCTTTTTGCCTGTAGTCCTTTATAAGAATAATATATATTATTGCTTACATGATAAAATGTATATTATTATTATTATTATTTATCTGACAAAATGTTATATATACGTATATTATTATTTATATGGCCAACTGTTATATATTTTAGATTACATGAATGCACATAATTATGTGCATGCCCATTTCAAGCCTTCATAGGATTTATATGACACTCATCTGTGAGGCTTCATTGTTAATCATATTTCGCTTTGTAATGTGGCACTACAGATTAAACGCCTACTGTGATCTGTTTCACATTATATAGAGGACAAAATTTACAACAGTTAAACATGCGAGAAGCATTGCAAAGTTTTCTAAGAGAAAAATGAATATACTCTGAGCACTCGCAGGAAACACATTTCGGCAATCCGAGGAATCATTCAAACACAAATACAACCAAAATATCCGTCCCTCACTTGCCTATTCATCTGCAGCCTGGGAAAAAAGTTGCTCCCACTCACCACTACAGCACAGTAAAAAGGATAAAAAAACAAACTACTCCGCCTTTACCAAGTTATACCACCAGGAATATGAATAATCCTCTACGAGATGAAACATTAGTGGTGCTGCTAAAACGCCATCACAACCTTATTATTATTTGGAGCAGAGTGTACGCCGCTAAAGTCTAAAAAATATATGGAGGGCAGGGCATAAAAGGGTACAAGGCCATAAAGTACAAAAGATGGTAAGGTTAAAATAAAATCAATAAAATGATTAAAAAAATAAAAAGGAGGCACATGTGCAATAAACAAATGACATGCGTTTACTAATATTTACATTTTTAGTTAATTAAAAAGGCATATTTACAAGTAATAGAAGTGAGACAAATCAGATTGTATTAAAAATCAGAAGAGAGAATTGTTACTAAAAGAAGGGCCTTCGGCTAAGGGAAAGCGCAGTCTATCGTTACCTGGGACACGTAAAATAGATGGGAAGCATTCCATACGTAAGGCAGACAGGGTCTGGGAGTCAACCAAAATATCACGTACTAATATGGGGAACGAACAGAGGACGCATGGGGGAAAGGATGTGGTGCCTATCGCTCTCATTAAATGCCCATGTGTGAGGCGTGTGTGGCCGATTCGCAGGCAACAAAAGAACCACATCAGAGCTTCAACAAGGTTGATAATAGCTAGCTCACGGTAAAACCGAGAGCTTAACGGAATGCAATTTGTTACCGATGTAGCCATCCCATTTTGACTGCCAGAGTAACCGAATGTAGTCCCTAATAAGGGAATAAAAGTCACGATAAGGTAGACTGCAACGAGTCAGTGTCAAGGTTGCCGCAATTCGAGCTGCCTCCTCGGCCCGCTCGTTAACCTATGTTCGAACATGACTAAGAACCAAGCAAATCTCTACTTTGTATCTGTAAGAGTTCTTGAACAATCAGGAATATATTTTGGAGACAAGGAGATGGTCAGAAATTAAAGAGCGATGAGCTTATAATACGTTTCCAGAATCGGTAAAAACCGTAAAGGCAGTAAAATGCAAATTAGATAAAAGGCGTAAGGCTAATAAAACTGCATAAAGCTCGGCGGTAACGACTCGGAGACTATAGACCCCGATGAGACCACTGCAGCCCTAACAGCATCGTCCGTTTTAGTCCCATCTCTGAAGAGATGACATGATGGAGTTTGAGATGCCGTTTGTTCAATGAACATATCACGTGGCATGCACAGGTCAACTAGAGATTTCTCCATGTCAAAGAGAGTTATGCACACATTTGACAAGGGGAATCTCCACCTTGGGGAGGGTGGGAATGAGAAAGGCAAAACTGACTTGCGTGATCATAAACGGGAAAAGTGTTCAGATACACGAAGTCCCATGGGCCTGTGTATGGATAGAGATCTATCATAGGCGGCGACAGACCCTGGAGTAAAGACATTTTTTTATACTCTGAGCAAGGGAACTGCTGAATACGAAAAATATACCGTAGCCAGACCTGGAGGCGGTGATGGGGGAATGGAAAAATGACAGCCTCAGCATAAATACTGGGTATAGAGGAAGAGAGGAATCCACTGCTGGATAGACGGAGGGCCAAGTTGCAGATATGATCCAGCATACGGAAAAATTAAAAAAAGACTGAGGAATGCACTTTGCTACCATAGTGCAACTTGTACTGTACGAGAGAGGTATATAGCCTCCACAACTTGATTCTATTACTCTTGCAAGCGGTGTGGAAGAGCATTTTTAGTAGGTTCATCTTCCGGAGACATTTCCTTTTCTGCTCACGAAGATGGGAACACCAAGTGAGTTTGACATGTAGGATTAGACCCAGGAACCGGATCTCTGACACAAATTCCAAGGGGATCCCTTGCATGAACAATGGGGAATCAACTTGCTATCTACGCTTCTGGTAAAAGTGCATTGCTTTCATCTTTGAGGCGGAGAAGCGAAACCCTTAATGGAGGGCCAGGCAGGGAATAGTATCAACCACTAACAGAAGGCGGCGGACTGCGGATGCCGGGCGTGAAGTAGAGCAATAAAGAGCGAAGTCATCTATAAATAAGCTTGCAGACACACCGTCGGGCAGAGAAGCTACCAGGCTATTTATCGCAATAACAAATAAAGTAAGACTTAATACACTGTCTTGGTGAACAACCTCCTCTGGGACATAGAGATCAGAATAAGTGTTGCCAACTCTAACCTGGAAATTACGAGTAGCTAAACAATTCTGGCTAAAAACTGGTAAAATTACCCTCAATCCCTATTCATACAACTAATGGAGGACTCTATGGGGCCATGTGGTGTCTTAAGCCTTCTCGATATTGAAGAAGAAAGCCATTGCTGGCAGCCGCGAGCAAAACAGGTCTCACGAAGAGTACCCTCCATGCAGACAAGATTATCTGTCGTATTCTGCTTCTTACGGAAGCAACTTGGTATGGAGTTAGGAGGCCATAGTATTCCTGAAACCAGTGCAAGCGAGCATTCACCATTTTCTCGCGAGGGCTATTCGTCTAAACGTGCAAGGAAACAAGCCGTCTCTACCTGGTTTCAGAAATGGTAGGACTAACGCCGTTATCCATGTAGTAGAGTAGAATATAATGATCCAAATCCAGTAAAAGATATCTTGTAGGAGTGATTTCGTGCAGGGATGGAGATGCTCGAGAGAATAGTATCGGATATTCTCAAGGCTAGGAGACGTGGGGGCGCCACGAGACAGCACTGAGCGCATCTTAGCGGTAGTGAACAGAGAGTTGTAGGACTACTATCCATCGACCGAGAAACGTAGGCCTTCGCCCTCCAGCCAGGGTTTGATACGTCTAAACTTCACTGGATAGCGCTCAACGCTGCTAACATCGGCAAAAAAGGATGCCAATACATATATCGGGATCTCAGAATATTGAGCCATTCATCTCGATTCCAGGGATGTAATGACCAGCATACCACCAAAAAGGGATACCAATATATCGGCGACGCTGATGGGATCGCAGATTATTGATCAATTCATCTCAATTCCATGGATGGAATGATCAGCATACTAACCACTGATTTTTTTAATTCTCTTCCACACCTGACTGAAGAGGTAGTGGAAGATAAAGAAGACACATATTTCTTCCAGGAGCCAATGCGCGCGCATATGACTTAAAGTTCGCTGACGAATGGCTCTAGTTCGATTTTGGTCAGAACGGTTCAGAAGAGTTGGGTTTCGGCAGAACCGCGCAAGAACCTTTTTTATAGGCCTTTACCACACGAGTGTAATCGGCATTTCACCATTTGACTGATATTCTACCCCGGCGAGACTGAGTACGAGGAATTGCTGACTCTGCAGCATCAAGCACTAACCAGAAAACGTAATGTATAGCTGCATCAATATCTACAAAATGTCCAAATTGTTTACTGGTGAAGGAAGCGTCATGGAACTTTGACCAGACGGCCCTTACAACATTCCATCTGGGGGGATATGAATGGGACGGAAAAAGGGTCGTTTGTTTCAAAACAATGGGAAAGTGGTCGCTGCCATGTAGATCATCTAAAAATAGACCACTTGAAATCAGAGATACAGTCGGCGGAGCCAATAGGTAGATCCACACAACTGAAAGTATCAGTTTGCATATGGTAGAAGGTAACATGATCAGAGTTAATAATGCTAAAAGAATTAGTGAATATAAGAGATTCAAGGAGACAGCCTTGACGGTTGTTCTTTCTAAACTAATTGAGAACTAGAAATGGGGTAGGAAGCTCAGATAAAAAGTCTAAAAACTGAGCCCTTGAAGAGTGCTCATCTGGGGGAGAAGATTTTATTTTTTTTAAGGAAAAAAAGGTAGCAGCCGTCCAACACTAATGGACTCTCACTGGCAACACAGGTAAAACGGGATCGCCCGAAAAAGGTCATAAGGGGCGTGGAAAACACTAAATAAAAATGCGGAAAAGCAAAGAATTAAAAGAAGATAGCACAACACACACATACGCACACTTAAATTAAAGGCATACAAAAACATTCTAAAAAGAAGGGAGGCTGGAGCGATAAACAAATAACATGCGCCAGCCGCACGCGAGGGCGCAAGACAAAAGATAAAACAATAAACCTAAACACAAAAATGGAAAGACAATTTATATAAGGGATAAAACGCCACTTCGTGATAGAAATGTAAGGAAGGAAGACGACCGAAGTGATTCTTCTGTTAAAAGAAAGCGAAGTCGAGCAGGGGGGGCTGGGGGGGACGCCAGAAAGGGTAGGAAAACAAGAATTTCGAAGAGAAGCAAGGTGGCGGGAATAAACTACTAAGATGTGAGCCACAGATAGTTCATCACAGCAAAAGAGGCAACAAGGGGCAACTCCGCTTCCACCCCAAACTAAATAACTATGGGTGAGTGCATGTGATCAATTCCCAACCGGCAAAGAGCAACCTCACAAGAGGGGAACAAATCCCACTCTCTCTGCCACAAACGAAAGATATACGCCATGATTACGGGGTAGGAATCCCTAAAGGGTAGAGGGGCGGTATCCGGGACCTTGAGGGCGGCTGAACAGGCCAGCCGATCCGCCTCTTCGTTGTCCGGGACCCCAACACGAGCCGGAGCCCAACAGAACACCACCCTGTAACGGGAGGCATTTTTAACCAGTCAGAAATAAATCCATAAAACCAAAGGGTGGATGGACGTAAAATAACGAACCGCCTCCAAAGCAGGCCAGGAATTGCTAAAAACAATAAAATCTGAAGAATTGAGGGATAAAATCAAATTAGAAGCCAAAAGAATGGCCGTCAACTTTGCGGTTAAAACGGATGCTACAGGAAGGAGAGCAGGCCGAAGTGACTTCGTAGAGGATACCGCGGCCACCCCAAAACCGAGGTCCGACTTCGAGCGGGCAGTATAGATGGAACGCTGGTGCGCATGAGATCACTCATGTTAAAGAAACAGGCACTTTAATAGAAGGGGCTCAGTAGACCCTTTCTCGAAATACCAAAAAGCAGTACAGACCTCAGGAGGGCGAACGCACCAACACAGAGACAGCAAGAATGGGAGGGCCAACACCCCGGGAACACCCAGGGTGGCGAGGTGGTCCCCACTCCGGAGGCCCATAGGCCTGGATATAGATGGTTGACAATCAAAAGATATCAAAGAGGAGAAAGCATCCCCAATACGGACCTTAAATTACGGGACGATAAAAATTCTTGAATAAAAACCGGTAAAGAGCCCCTCATACCCCAATCATATAACTGACGTAAAACACCATATCTCTCGGTGGTATCCTAGGCCTTCTGAATGTCGAAAAACACGGCTAACACCTGATACCTCGAGGAAAAACGCGTAAAACGGAGTCTTTCAAACGGATGAGGTGGTCAAGAGTACTACGACCGCTGCGAAAACTACACTGAAAGGGAGAGAGGAGCAAGTTGGACTCCAAATCTAAGTAAGGTGAACTACTTGAACCAATCCTCTCGAATAACTTACTGAGGCAGCTCGTAAGAGCAATCAAGCGATAGTGAATGGGGTCCAAACCGTCGCTACTGGTCTTGAGAAAGGATAGAACAACTCCCACAGGCTAGTAGGACGTTTAGATCCATTTGACACAAAGCAGGTTGTAAAGGCGACCAAAAATAACTCGGAGTGGGGATGGAGATGACGGAGGAAGTCGTAGTGGAAGCAATCATCACCGGGAGATGTGGAACCACAGTAAGACAAAGCATCCCGCAGCTCATAGACGGAAAAGCGAGTATTATAATAGTAGGTGGCGCACGTGGTAAAATCTAAAAGGCGAGACTCTATAAAGGACTTATGATCGAGAAACCGTCGAGGATCGCTAACAGCGCTACTCACCGAAGCAAAATGGTCAGCCAGAGCTTCGATGACCCACTGACCATCCGACACAAGCGAGCCTCCGATATCCAGAGTGGGGATGGCATGACCAGTGTAGCGACCACGGATCTTATTGACCCGCTTTGAAACTAGAGTAAACGACGTTGACGGATAGATGGAAGATACGCACCAGCGCCAAGACTCACGGCAGGCACGACGGAGGGCCCTCTGGCGGATGGCACGAGCCAGGTTCCGATCAACCCTATTCGAGACGGTCGGGTTCCGTCTCTGACGGAAATGGGCCACCTGATAGGCAAAAATAGCCGATGCGCAATCTCTCGACCACCAAGGGGCGATGGAGACCCGGAACTGAAATTCAGCACCAGAAAACGAGGAAAATCTAAATTAAGATCTATCTCTTCTGTGAAGGGATCTAACAAGCGCGGAAAAGAGGACATATTGACAGGCGTAGTAAGAGAACCATATAAAATAAAGTATAAAATGAGGTGCGAACTCGAGCAGCACTGTCATTGTCTACCATCGCAACACCTACTCGGAGCGCCGACCCACCCAGGAGGGTAAGCCCGTCGACCCCTGACCCAACAATCGTTTTAAAAATGGCCTGCCAGCCTCGAAAATTTACCGGTGCGGAAAGCAAAGACCTCCAAGAGCGCCACTCCGGCTCAAGCACCCACCAACCAACACAGGCAGGACCAAGCCATGGGGTCGCGCCTCGTGACGGACAGCTCTGATACACCGAGCTCGCAAAACAAACGTAGGTGTAAAGACGATGCAGGCTGAAAATGAATTGGTACAGAAGACGAATTAGGGGTTAGCGGAAGAAGAAAAAAAATGCCAAGCTGGCGCCAGACGGGGCACAAAGTCCCGTCAGCCCGGCAGTTAGGAGAGCAAATCGCCGTGCCCCTTACGGGTTCTGGGGGAAATATAAATTGAACAGAAAGTATTAATTCTATTCGTAAAGAAGGATATGAGCTGCGACTGCAGGATTGAAGGCGTGCAAAAGTGGTTAGTGCTCACCAGGAGCAAGACATCACCATAGGCCGCCCTGCCAGGGGGTAGGAGAGAGTTAAAAACAGTGAACTGACGAAACTTGGGGAAAGGGCGTTTCCCGAGTTTGGTTTCCTGCAAGCATGAAACAGAAGGTGATAATTTAGATAATAAGGAGGGACGGATCCCCTGACATTTCCATTAAAGAATTACTCCATCAGTGACGAACATATGTCATGCGAGAAGAACCCGTCACGGACGTTATAGAATGAGTCTCTGAACGGTGAGGCCCTCCCGATTTAGAGGGGTGGAGCTAATATTGCGGGAGCTAAGGCCTCTTTTTCAAAGAGAAATAAGCGACAATTCGAGGAAGAAGCACTATGGGGCTCTCTGTAGTTGGTACAACGGCGGAGATGGTCGCAGGAATGACCATGGAAGGCCTGCGCGCAATCCATGCATACACGGGGGTGGCGGCAAGCAGTGTTCACGTGAACAAACATATGGCAATTAAAGCAGCTTCTCAGATATGATAGATAGGGTTTAAGTAGAATTTTTAGGTAACCTGCCTTAATATGCATTGGGAGATCCCGATGATCAAACGTCAGGAACTTCGTTGGTGTTTCGCCCGGATCCTGTGCTGTATGAATGTCAATAATCTGATGGCTAGCCAGCTTTGACTGATTCATCTTGCGGTCATAGTCCATTAGTTAATTAGGTAATACTTCCGATTTGGGAGGCACGGTAGGTGGCGCTGTTAGTAGGCTACAATTTTGGGCTACAACATATCTCTTATGACGTCAGACGGTAGCTTCAGATGTGACCAATCACGGGGTTATATTTTTTTGTTGTTTTGGGGATTTGTAACTTTCAGTCTGTATTATTTAAAAAATATCTGTGCCTCTGCTTGTTTACATTTTTTTCTAAGTTAAGTAAGGTTTCTTGATGTCTTTTATTGCTTTTTTTTCGTATTTTTTGTTTCGCAGTGAACGATAACAGCTTCTTACTGGCAACGTCGTAGGTATAAATAGAACCCGCTTAGCATTTGTTTCTCTTTGGTTATGGCTTTTTCGTGATCTAGTTGTGCTTCTTCGTTATTCGAATTCGGGTTTATTTTGCATGACCGCGAAAAACTTTTAGATTATTTAGAGGCGCATAAACTAATCAAGAAACCTATAAATGTAAGTATTGTTTGTCATTAGGTTAGGTTTTCTGCCAGTCAAAAGCTGTTGGGGGACCACCCTGCAATGATCCTGAGTTTCAATCAATTGGGGGATCTGGGGGGTGCATCCCTCCAGTACATACTCATATACAAAAAAATATAACGCCGTAATTGTTCATATCTGACGCTACCGTCTGACGTCATAAGACATATATTGTAGCCTATAAACAGCGCCACCTACCGTGCGCCCCGAAACTGAAGTGTTACCGTTAATTAGAACGGATGACGCCCTTCAATGTGTTTAAGGTTGGGTGGGATGAGACAGCAATCTCAGAGCGAGCAAGAGTCTTGAGGGATTATACGAAATCATGTTGGGGGCTGGAAGTGACCTCTACTAGTAGGGCTCCATCATGGGCACGGTTCTTCGCAACGTTTATCGAAGTCCTCACTGACATAAAAAATATTAAGTTTTAATAGAGGATTCTCAGATTTTGTTCTAAGGTCTAAAAAGCGATGGTAGTCCAACTCAGGGTCTACCTCTGAGGAAAACAGATGTGCCGAGAGAAAGCGAGAAGAACTGGAACGAGATCCAGAAGCACAAGGATCAGAATTCGAAACCTTACCTGAAGTAGTTTTTGGTTTATTTTTCTCCATATACTATTATGTTATTTAGTAAGGGCACTGTCGCGTAGAGCTGAAATCACCTACGCATCCTCGTCAACCGATATGCAACTTCAAAGGGAGAAAGGGGCCCGTGCACTCTTCAACCAGCACCATCGTTTTAAAAACGTGTCACTGCCTTCAGGGTTTTCCCTTCATGGTAGCAGAGACAATCATGCTAGGCAGCTGCGGTCCGGGCACTCACAACATCTAACTCAGCGCGATTCAGCCACGGAACGACACACGCCGGTAAGGCACGACTGGTACACTGAGACTACAAAAAATCTGAACTTAAACCTAGAACACGCACTAGCACACACACATTCATTCTGTCATACACTACAACCGAACACACAGTTACGCTTAGGCGCAATCAATCACACTTGAGAAAGCAAAAAAGAGGAAGTATATATATATGGAAACAGGAGGAGACCATCAATAACATAAAAATGAGACCATAAATAAAGGTTGATGAGGAAAGAAAGAGGTATAGGAATACTTCACTTCTCAGGCGCTCTAATGAGCGGGCTGAGTCCCCTCTCCAACTCCCGTGGCGAGCCTCTGGAAAGAACGCGAGCGTGGAGGTGGCATCTTAACCTTGGTGAACACAATTTATCCATAGTACAAGAACAATACTGCCCTCCCCGTAACTCACGAAAAACTACATATAAACTATACCAAAGCAATAGAAGAAATCACTCTGAACGAAACGAGTACTCTATTACCTACAAAAATATCTACACAGGCATAACAGAGCAATGTTTACAATCATTTGATACAACCCTCTTATTAACCCCGTTCAAAAGTACGTGAACCCAGAGGAAATATCGTACTCACCGCACGAACAGTTCGCCCTGTAAACATAGACCTCTGCTATCATTGCCACCAAAGAACGATATCTAGTTTAAAATATTTACAACATGCTCGGCAAAAGCACAACTGAGAGAAAACCTACAGATACACGGATCAAGGGATCTCTGAGAGAACCTCATAAGGTCTAGTGAGTTCATCATGATTTCCGTCCTAGGAGAGGTACCATAGCCAGAATCAACATATTTGGGTGGAGGAAGTTCTTGATTGAATAGCTTAAGTGGAAGAGATATTACATGTTGATTTTGTAATTTACGAAGTTTGCTTCGGATAAATTGCATATCATAGAATGCAAATGTTTTCTTAATCGGTCGCAGGTTAATGGAATTTAAATCATCCAGAATGGAAATAGATAAACCTAAACATTGTGATTAGTTGTTACATACATCAACTTCATGTAAGAGTATCCATGAAAGAATCCGATCTTGAAAGATTTTTCTAAGACTCTTGGCCCATGCATGACTTTCCTTGCAAATATCTATTAAACAGTTAGCTCTACACATGAAATTTTTAGTTCCCGTTCTGGTTCGTTTTGCCAATATTAGCACAAATTTCACTCTAAATTTGTTTAAAATCAATCTCATAATTTCTATTTGTTACTTGTATTTAACTACTCGTGGTGCATTTTAGAGGTTTATTGATTTGAATTTGCGAGTTTGCATTAAGCTATAGTTTTTTTATCATATGCATAAAAGTGATATTGTATTTTTGGATGTGGATCCTACTTCGTCATTGTAGTGTTTTTGCCGATTTTGTTATTTAATGGTGTTATGTAGTTTTAGTATATTCTTGTTAGTGTTTCTCCTTTGGTAAATTTAGATGACGATAGCGCCGCCTACTTTAGGCTATTTCCGCCCAAACTTATAATTTTTAAGGTAATTGTGTAGTAAGGGAGAATGAAATTGGCCTATTTTAAAGATAAAAGGTTGTCGTAAAACAATTGGTTAAAAAAATAATTAATTTATTGCTAAATGAAAAAATAATCTACGTCCGACCAATTTAGTAATAAATGATCAATTATGGAATCCAATCAATATCCTGAATTCTGATTGGTCATCGTTGGTCATGTGATTGTATTCAAAGCCGCTCATTGGATAGGGGTTTAAAAACCAAGAATGCTTACCTTTTCCAAACTTAATCTTTTTACTAAATCAAGTTTTTATAATAGAACTAAATTACCAGCAAGGAAAAAGGTTTTTTGATGCAACTTCCAATCAAATGAACGCAAGAAGGACTAAACGCATGAAAAATGCATATCATCGCTGTCACTATGAGGAATAGAGGAATTATAACTAACAAATCCTTTTCGCAAAATCTTTTTTCGTGTCAAGTTTCAAAAGAATTCCCTTCGAGTCATTCTCGTGCAAATGTACTCATCTCTTTCATCATGACCAGCACTTTTACTGCATGAGATTGTTAATTGGCGAATTAGGCGCTCAACCGATAGGGTGTGGTTTGGGAAAGATGGCAATTCAAATTTGGTGACAGTCAAATTCTGAAGTTAGGTGATGGTGAGATCGCAAGTTAGAATTGACTCGTAAGTCGTGACTGAATCATAATCGAGGAGTTCAGCAGGGTGTTTGCATTGAAGTTGATGGGGGTAGGAACAAATTTTCACAACGAATTGTCACCTTCAACGATCTTGCGATCGGCGAAGGGGCGGAGATTTGGATCATCGTCGCAGAGGAGAGAGAACGAGCAGATTTTCTGGGTGTGCGTTCCATGATTTGATGTAAGGGAAAAATATGTCTCGCGTTGATTGAGGAAGAAGGCGGAGACATTTGATTAAGGAAAGAATGGGATTGGTGGCCTCAAAAATATGTGGTCGACTTTTGATCGCAAACCAACAAGGAATTTAATTGGTGACGATGCAGAATATAAGAGAGTGCAGGTTCTTCCTAACTTTATCTTTAAAGAGATATTTTGAGAGGTAAGTGGCGCCAAGGAGAATGGGTCCTAGCTTCAAAGTTTTTAGATACAGATCAATTTTCCCGCCCTAAATGGATTTGGCTACGATACAAAGGTACTTCTGGTCAGAAGGCAAATTCAACAACACTTTATTTGTCATCGGAACGAACACTTCATCCCATTCTAACTCTTCCACCTTTAACAAAGACTTTCCTATTGGATCCTTGAAATAATTATTGCCTGTTGTAGGTCTGTCGACGGTTTTGAATTGATGACGAAGACCGAGTTCATTTGTATGGAGGTCACAAATTGACAAATGAAATTTTTACCTCGTCGATCCTCAATCTTGATCAAGATGCCACAGCTCTCTCTCTCTTTGTCTCAGACAAATGCATGTTATTTACTGTCACTCACTACGAGAAGACAAATATTGGCTAAATTATCTCGTTGTGTTGGAAGATCTGAGGGTGGCAAAAGCTTAGACGGTCCAATGACATTATTTGAGCCAGTTCGAGAATTAACGTGTTTGTTGCTTTAGGCATTTTTAACAATATATAATAATTAATTTAGGATGATGAAATGGATTTATATATGCCACTTGTTACAATCTACGTATTTCTCTAATGTATGAAGTAAGTGATAAAATGTGTAGTAAGTTTCATAGGGGTAAAATAGGTTTGTAGGTATACCTCAACAAACGCAACACACAGTAGAGAGAACATCGTTATTCCCAGGCGGAAGATACGAAGAAAGGGGCGAATTGCTAAAAACTAAAATAGGAAGGAAAACACCAAAACAATATTAGCGTAAATATAGGAGGCGAAGTGCTCAAAACTAATAAACGAAGGAAAAAACAAAAAAAAGAAAAGCATAAATAAAAGAGGTGAAGTGCCTCAAACTAAAAATAGAAGGAAAACAACAAAACAAGAAAAGAGTAAATAAAAGAGGCGAAATGCTAAAGTAAAAACTGAACTAAAACAAAGATAAGAAAGAAAAAGAAAGTCTTGGCGTGTGCTGCAAATCTCACTACTGATTGGCTTGGCTGCAATTTTAGGACTTCTAATCAGAGCTCGAGTTTAAGATAACACTTGAATACAACATGATGCTTAAACATAGCGAGAATCTTTGAGCCGATCCGAGCAATTTTATTTTTAATGTCCTCTATGTTTATATTTACTTTCTATTCTCCAATTTTCTTTCTCACTTATGATAATACTACTGTTCGTTCCAATAATTTCTATTTATGACAACTCACAGTTTTCACTCTGGCTCCCCTTATTATGGAGGGTTGCACCCCCACACTCCCAGCATTATATAAATAAACCAGTAATATTCCTAATTCGAAACCCTAACATTAGATTCGAATTCAAAAGGCGATTGCTAAATGTCGTTGGGCCTATAGTTTTTCTACCACGTTCTTTGACATCACACATATAATCCTCACCCCCCGAATGATATTTAAATCAATCCTATTTTCTTTAAAATTGATTAATATGAAATTATATCATATTTTAATTAAGAAAAAAATTCCTTCTTAAATGATAAATACGATGCGATTCCAATTAACGAGGTGGATACTCGATCCCAAGATCACCTATCTATTTTTTTTTGTCAGAACTTAGAAAAAGTAACAGAGTATCGATAAACTTAATTTCATCCTAACTGAAACGGAAACGGGAATTCACATGAAATTGTTGAGCTGAATGACATTTCTTCTATAACTTTTAATGATTAGAAGGCTCTAAAACACTAGGAATGACGGCGCTATCTTCGCCTCAATTTAGCTCTCATTTTTATTGAGAATTATGTAGAGATAGGAATATTTTTACAACTGTTTCATATCTCCTTTATTTTTGATAGAACCACTTTTAACTCGCTTTATTTCTCATATCCTCTCGTCCAGCTCATGACTATAATTTCGTTTTCATAATTTATTCTACTCTTTGATGGTATTTATATTTTACACGTTTAGTTTAATCGTATATTTTTGTCTTTATTTTCCTTTAGTAAATTTATGTCACACATTTTTGCCTACCTACCCCACTCTCGTCCTCACTTCCTGATCTACCCTCCCCAGCATAACAAATTCTTCTTTACTACGTTGCTCTTAACTCTACTCCCTTCCGAAATAAATGATCCGATAAGTTTACTAAATTCTTCTTTTTTTGAAGCTAAGTCCCTCAATTTATTGGGAGCCTCCATCAAGAGAGATAGTTCTCTTTCGAAGCCATACTACGCATTGTTTTTCGAGAGGAGTCTCTCTTACCTTTTCCATCACTAACTATCTCAATCCATCTATAACCAGCCAATTACTCTTAAATTTTCTCCTAGAGTACCAACCATACTACTTATTCTTATAATTTTTTCTCATCTCTGCTGTTTTACTAAACATGCGATAATGGGACTTGTCTTAGAATAGGCTCTCGACGATATACCACATATAACTATTCCTTGAGGGAATTATTCTAATATTTCGAGTGCGTGGTAATCTGATTGACCAAGGTTAGTTCAAAAGGAAGGGAGGGCATGGAGAGGCTTATTTATCTTCAATATGTTTAAGAAGTGGAACGGGCAACAAGGATAAATAATATGGCTACCATTAATAAAATTAAGTTTTATTAATTAAACTATCAACAACACACCAAAAAATGTTTACATAAACGGAGAATGAAAAGGGTCGTGGGAATATCTGACTAATCCGAGGATTAAGATTTGAAGAGATTTAAAAAGGTAAACGAATAAAAATTAAAGGGGGAAAATGGTTCTCTAAACCATTTAAAACAAAGAGTTGCGTTGAAAAAAGGTTAAATGATTAAAGGTAATGCTCAGCTTACGTAATTACAAAGTTGTTGTGCAAAGGAAGACGATGTGAAGGAATCTTCGGTCCACTGGCGATTTCCAGCAGAAGGGTTCTTCGGGGGGTTGTCCTTACCGAAGGGGAAGGACTGTCTTTAAAGAGTGAGAGCAAAGTGGGGCTCGGAAGTACGAGCGATCTTTGTGACAGCAAATCGGAGATGTTCTAGATGAACAATGGAGGTTATTGTTGAAACCAAGCGTTCTCTTGAAGAACGTTAAAAAGGGGGAAATCAAATTATCTGGACGTGATGTCTTGGGAACAAGAACCATTTCTTGACGAACGGGCTTGAAGAACAATGGCTGTTCTAACGTTGTTCTTTTTCTGAACAACAAGGGGAGGGGGATGAGAACCGTCTCTTGTCAAACGGGCTCAAAGAACAATGGCTGTTCTAACGTTGTTCTCTTTCTGAACAACAAGGGGGCCTTGTTGACTTGGCGTCTCGAAGGGCACAAACCTTGGCACTCAAGGGATATTGTCCTCTTCTAGACAATAAGGGGGTTCTCGAGGTAGAGAGTTCCTAGGTGCACAAGGGAGACCGGATCGGCGTGATGCCTCGCGAAGATAATCGGGATCTGATCTGATTCAATCGGGAAAAGCTATAATATAAATAGTCGAAGCCATCCCCTTGGCGTGGAGGACAATTGAGTGGGAGGCTTCGGGGGAATGTCCTGCTAGCGCATTAGAAAATATCTTATCTGCCCATAAGCCTAACTCAATCTGGCGAGATCGAGGTATGCAGGCGAAACGGGGGAGTGAACCTCCTTGATTAAACATTTGCTATGGTGGGCGATAACGCGCTCTGCTTCCTCTCGCAGATGCACGTGGGTAGCATGTGTTTCTAACATGTGATAGCGGTTGAATTTAAGCGGCCTCAGACCGTTTTATCACACCTCTCCATTCCAGGGAAAGTTGTCACTTCGAAAAAAAAGAGAGAAGGGACAACCATAGAGCTCTATTTGTAGAACTCACTCTCTTGCATCAACCGTACCTTCATGCACCTAGCTAGTATTACCTCAATACATATGATTATGTTGATCATTTGATTATAGGGAAAACTAACCTTTAATACAAACTTAACCATAAAAGAGACATGGAACAATGAAATAATATAAAATTAGTACATATGGGACAAAAGAATTCATACGTAATTTAATGGGTACAAATATATACACATACGAGAAAAAAAATAGACATTGAGCCACAAAATTTAGACATATACATTAACTAATTATATTATAGGAGAATCTAATTTAAGTCGTACAAAACGGTATACACATACATGGAGATCTTAATCCTACGAATTACAAATTAATCTACACTATTTGGTAACGCATTCCTACTGAGGGCGTCAGCGACCTGATTATCGGAACCTTTTATGTAATTTATCTTAAATTGGTACTCTTGCAAGAGTAGACTCCAGCGCATAATTCGGCAGTTGGAGTGTCGTACATTCCGAATATAGGCCAACGGGCAGGGGTCAGTTCCTATTTGAATTCTTTTCTTATCAAATACATCTTAAACTTGTCGATAACCCAAATAATAGCTAGACCTTCCTTCTTTATAGTGGCATATCTTTTTTTGCGACTAGCATATGAAACTGGATGACTCGTTCCGTCATCCTCATATTGAAGAAGTACACCTCCAATCCCCTCGTTTCCTGCGTCGGTCTTAATCCCAAAGGATTTTTCGGGGTTGGGCAACTTCAAAATGAGGGCAGAAATGAGCTTACTCCTGAGCTGGTTAAAATGAGAAACAGCGACAGGACTAAATTAGGTTTATTTATTTTTTTTTATTTTAAAAAATAACTCTATTTGTATGTCTGAGTTCGGCTACTGTGATCTCACGAACGCTCTATCGGCTGCAGCACGTTCTGATAGGTACTCGTTCCTTCATGTTCCGAAAGCTACAAAGGTAGTATTTGTTTAATTTCTTTTTCCATTTTTCCTCTTCTGAAGCCCTCACTTAAATCTGCAGATATTTCCCGTCCCCTCACTCACGCTTCTCGCAGCTTCTTCAATGAACTGGGTGAATTAATAATCTCGCCCTTTATTACCACATCACCAACCTTTCTTATCCTTGGTGATTCCAATATTAATCACCATTGCTCCCCATTTGTCAACTTTTTAAATTGGTAAGCTTTAGTTTCATCTCAAATTCATCTTCTACCTTACCCACATACACGAAAATATACTTTTATTATCATTTAATTCCTACCAGTTCTTCGTCTATCCAAAACTCTCACTCTTCACGGAAATTCCTGACTGTTTAGTTATTGACTTATGTTTGTCTTTTACCTTTTCATTTAACTTTCGCTTACACCTTGAGCACACTTTGCGTAATCTTTGGCTCTTTTTCAATGAACATGAATTGACTTAAAATTAACCTCAGCTAGTCATTTTGCTTTTTTGCAAGATCCTCTTCTCTTACTTTTAAGGTTATGCAACATTTATCTGCCCCTTTTCAAAGAGGGCAAGGCCCTTGTGCCTCGGAATCGCTACGAAAAAAATCAGTACAAGTGGACCTGCAAAATACATGTTAGGATTGCATGTGTTCATTATACTAAAACGGCGCAACTTCATTTGCCTACTACACGTTTGCTACTAACTCCTACCTAGCTCACCTCTTATCTGCCCCCGAGGCACAAACCCGCCTTATCCTCACAAATAAAAAAAAATCTAAACCCATTGTTCAAGGTCCTTGCTCGTCTTTTCCCCTCTGATGCTCGAGTCTGATCCCTCTATAATTGCAGCCCATTTATCTCCCATCTTCTCCCTGGAAGTACTAAACATCTGATCTCATACTCTCTACCTATGTTCCGCTCTACTTGGTAATTTCCTTAAGTTCCTACCTTAAATCTTTCCTCTTGCCATTTATTCGATTTATTTAAAATTATCTTCCCTTCTTTCTTCCCAAGAAGACCTGTTCTCCTCTTTAGTCGATCTCTAAGTGTATATACAGTAGGTGCTTGGATGGTGGTCGTATTAGTTAGGAGAGGTTGGTAGCGTCAGATCGTGGTGGCTTGATATGGCTAATTCACCAGTTGTGGGGGTTATTATCGAAGGGGAATGCGGTTAAGAGATTCTCCACTCTTTTGGCATTGAACAATCCAAGTAATAATCCGATCCAATGCAACTGTGACTGTTACTGTAATTGTGTAAGTGTTCGTGACTCTGCTTGACTGAATTAATGTAAGAGTGTCTTCTCGGTCTACCCAAGATAGTATATACGGTTCTGCATACCGTGGGATAGCCTACTATTAACCAATGATGTTGTTTGAGTGGAGCTTCCTCCACTCCGTGTTAATTTGTGTGTCCACTGCGATAAAAATTTATTTTACCTCGAGTTAAAAAAGATGCGACTTTTCGTTTCGCGGTTTCCCCGATAGCAAATAATGACCGCTACTATCGTGTCTTCAGATCTGCACCTTCTACCAAGCTTTTTTGAACAGGGACCTTTTAGCGTGACTGTGGGAATCGTTTTACTTCGTTTTATTGTGTATGTGTGTGTACATGTGCACAGGTTTGCTAACATGTGGACGTCTCGAATTCATTCTTCTTGCCTTAAGCCTTTAAAAGCATAATATATATTATTTATTTACATGGACTTTTGTTATTGGTTCTTTGTTACAAAAGCTATACATTATTATTTTAAAGAGATGTTACATATTATTTGCAAAAAGAGTTAACATTATTTATGAAAACTGCTATAAATATTTTAGATTATTTGCATGTGCATAGCTTTGAGCTTGCGAGTTACAAGCCTTCATAGGATTCACATGATGTTCATGTGTGAGGCTTCATTGTCACCCCTATTCCACCTTACACAGTAGCACTACACACATATTGTCAATTCATTCATGTTCTTCTGCCAAACATCATTGGTATCTTTACAACCTCATTCCTATCTTGTGTTTTAACATTTGATTTCACATTTAATGCCCTCGGTCAGGTGTTCCCTTTGTTGACTGTTTTACCTAAATCTAGATGGGGCAGAACTTCCTCCAGACACCATAGCCTATACTTTTCAACACCCTAGCACTTTTTCTAAGCCATAGTACCTACAGTTGTGCATCATATCTATCCCCGCCCGAGTGCCCACAAGCAGACCTGGCTTAGTGAGTTAACCTCAACTCTCTGGCAAGGACTAGAGAAGTCTATGCGTTCACCTTGTCCCTTTATTCACTTTCTTTTCTAAGTCTTTTTCCTTTTTTACTATTTTTTATGCGTACCTCCTCCAGTAAGTTTAAATGAACTGACTGACTAGCTATTTTGTCCGTTTCAGAAGAGAGACTTACAAACGTTACAGAAACAACGCCATTAAACGCCAGCAGATTACAAGAGAGCAGGTTTAAGGTGTACTGGGACATGAAGCGAGAATAATAGGATGATGGTTCCGCCCAAATAACCGTTACCTGTGACGGCATTTCTACAGCCGTTCATAGGGGGAGGAATACGGCTCTACTTACAATAGATGCGGGATTTACTGCCTCTTTTGATCCCCGGCCAAACGAAACTAGTGGATTTCGTCTCTGGGTCAGTTCAGTTACTTTAAATATATTCCGAACTTGGTCGTCTTTTTTGCCAACTAGTAAGACTTAATATGGTATTTCCCTCTGCCATATCTGTCTTCCCTTTACTCATTTGTAAAGTGAGGCCTTTTAGGAGTCACGGTTTACAGGGCCACTTTCCTTTAAAGCGCACAGATTTGGATCTCCTAAGAGGTACAAAAAACAGCTGTAGAATAGGCAGAAGCGGTTGAACTCGGGATATAACAGACTTACCCTTCTATTTTTTTTTCTTTTGATCAAAAGATTTAAAAGTTTCGTGTATGGTTAATTGAAAAAAAATCTCAAGCAAATCAAGAAACAAAATCTGACCCCAGCAGAGTGTTTGGACGGGCAAAGTCTCCGACAAGACACATCTGTCTGGTGGATGAGCTCTACTCCTAGTACCCTCATATACTATAGAAGCTTCCTTATTACCAATTGCTCAGCTGTATTCGAGCGGTTCCACTTCGAAAGAAGGGGCGGTTTTCCTTATGATTTTTTAGATGTCAATCCAAAGTTCTATATTTACGGACAAGGAGGGTCCAGTTTGAACGCTTCATAGAGATGTCCTGGGACGACTTTCCAGGGAACCTAGAAGCTGCTTCTCCTCTTTTGCAGCTGCCAACCACCACTAATAAGATCAGGTACATTCAGAGCTGAAGAATCACCTGTTCCAGATGTAAGCTCTTCGATAGCGCGAATCCATTTAGACAGGCAAAGGGCAGCGAATCCTTTTTTTGCACTCTACTGCCCTTTGCAAGAACCACAGATCGTAACCTTTGGGGGACTACTATGGTTGCTCCACGATTATTGCAACGGTCTCTCATAGAAAGGCTACTCGTTGTTTGCAAGGCCGCCGGTTGCAAATATTTCCAAATCAATCGCCCTATCATAGGAACATGTTGTCCAGGATACATGTTACATCAGTAGGATGCCGAAGGTCACTCGGTTTTCGGGCGAAAGCCCTTAGGTTAATGTACTGACTCTGCCCATGAGGCCACTTTTAGTGCTCTTTGGATGTTCGATGGCTCGGAGGTACAGTTGATGCCACATACTCGGTCCACTTTGGGGAAGGAGTAGTTTATGTGAAGGAAATCGCTGACCTGTCCTTACAAGCCATCCTAGAAGAGGTGGTCAATCTGAAAGAGGTATCACGATTGAACGAATGGTTATGAAGGAAGGAAGTTTTTTAACTATTGCCGTTTCATGACACTCTTATTCAGGTTTAAACTAGAGAGGTTACCCGAGTCGGTGAGATTTTGCTCATATAATAAGTACCGTTTTAATCTATTCCTACTATTACTGTGTAGATGTTAACATTACAACCGCTCCGGCCATACTAACAGATCTTGTAGGTATACCAAGTAGGGCCACCTGGAAATCTGTGTTAATTACTCCAAGATCTTACACGATAAAGCTGTAACATCTACATATACTCGGTCCACGGGTTCAAGCTAAGATGGTCCTTGACAATCCAGCCCGGCATTCAGGTGAATTTGTCCTCGAGCTTTAACCATAAACGATGGTGTCGATGAAGTCAACTTATGTGTGTACTGTAAGGCAGTGAGTAGAGTCAACATCCCAGCATACCCTGTTCCTAATACTTACTTCAGTTAGTAGGTTTCCCGCCATTGCAGCAGGTAGGTACCTCACGGTATACAATACCACTCGACCTATGACCAATAGGAGGAAGAAAGTGCGCCGGGCATCCAGAACCTCTGTGGATAGTATGTAGAGTAAGTAAGAAAAGGATAGGCGGTTATATAATAAAGATAAGTAGAGATAGGCGGGTCCACTAACGAGTAGGGTGGGTTATCACCTATTATTATCATCATACATCAGCTCTAGCTTATCCTAGGATGGCGTATGAACCACTCAGCCACCATGTTTAGCAAACCGAACACGTTACCGTAACGGACTGAACACCCGCCCGGGTCGAGGGGATATTCGTAGAGAAAAAGGAATGTTGAGAAAGAGCGAGGATTAAGTACACCAATCAATTAGCCCTGTTATGTAAAGGAGCTCTATTCAACCCAGAAGTGGGGGTTCCCTAATTTGCCATCTGTTCATTTGAGAACAGTTCATCCTGGTACCAAGTACATGTAGACAAAAGATCAAGGAGAACAGTTCATCCTGGTACCAAGTACATGTAGACAAAAGATCAAGGAGGGGATAGTCCTTGAGGCCCCCCCTAAAAAAAAAATTCTAATAGTAATTGAGGTGGAAACGCACCAACAGCTTTCCCAAGACCCATCAGCATGTTTGTAACACGACCTAGTGAAAGAGCTTCCTCAATTCGCGATCAGGTGGGGAGGACGTGTAACTCCTCTGGATGCAAGGCGTAACAGGTTACACAGGGTTGTTTGAATTATTAATTGCCAATTGATGTAACCTTATGTGTGTAGAGGACAAACCATGTGTGGGTTGATAGAACGAAGTAAAAGTGGTCCAAAGAGAAGGCAGTGTAGGAGATTTGCAAATGGATGCAAGACGCCTGGTGATCAGGATTATCACTCTTATTATATATATTTTTTGTTTTTGATGAGTATCCTTCGTTGTTGTTGTTGTTTTAATTATATTTAAACGGCGTTCAAGCTTTTTGTCGTAAACACTTCAATGTTTTTGGCCTATAACGTTAGCACTTACTTTTGTTTTATGATTTATTACATTAATACTTTGGATATTTTCCTTTAATTTATTTTTGTGTCTGTTGTGGTTTTCTTTCTTTTGTAATATCGTGGGTTTCATTATTTGGTTTGGGCTTTATTAGCAAATGGTAAACACTTTTAATCATGCGTAGAACCCATTTAGATCCATGAAATGACCCATATGACCATGGGACATATGATTATTCACCCTGGAAATTTCAAATCTCCCATCAAATTTGGCGCTGGGTAGTCCCATCTAGTGGCAGAAGCCCTTGTAAGTGATTTGAGCCATGGGAAACCATCAATGCAATAACCATTTATTATCTTATCAAAAAACGCCGCAGGTCATTGGAAAGAGCTTTTCCTCTTGCTATGGCACAACTCATGGACATTGTCTTGCGTGGGCCACAAATATTAAGGCACTTCTGGACGTCATTATTGCAGTCACGCTCGAAGTGTCCCTGTTTGGGGCACACAGAATAGTACAGATTTGTCGCTATTGGGCATATTATGACAGTATGCTCATTGTACCTGTAGCACTTAAAGTACATTTGTAAGTCAACGAATTCTTCCTGTTAGATCTGCTTGGGGCACACTAGAACTTTGAAGAGGAGCAGGCCATTTTATTTTGATTTTACTACCATTGATGTTTCCACGAAAACCATCTTGAACACCCGAGTGTAGCCTTTAAATTATATAACTTCGTATAATTATGCCCCACGTGATTGCGTTAAATCTCATCGGTTATTTTCTCGGGCGAGTTGCCTCCAACCCAGGTTTCAGGCTGTGGCAGATTATACTCCTGTGTAATCTTATCCGTGTCGGTGACTCAGGTGGTAGATTTATTTGTTTTAAGCTATTTGCGGCACGCAGGGAGGTGATGGCTTCAGTGTGTTTATTTCTCACACAGTTAGGTGAGTAACCATTGGGTATTAATGAGTATGACAAGGGTAATATTCAGATCTCCGTATTCGCTTTGAAGACCTCATTCTTGTCCGGTTTTGCCGATCAGGCAATGTCCTCAAGGTGATATGCCGTGTCCCTTCATCGCTACTTCATTTTACCCTTCATTTCACATTCTGAACAGCACTTGAATTTTTTCATTGGGCAATCTCAAGTGATGTGCTTCTCTAGAACGAAGCAGTTAAAGCACGTTTGAACGCAGACAAAGTATTCACTTTTTATCTGGTCAGATAAGATTTTTGAATGAAATGCCTAAAGGACGATTTCCTTGGCTTTTATCGCCATGCTGGTCTCCATAACGATGACTTTAAACACATGAGTATATTCGGTGTTATTACTTTGGTTGGGAAATTTTATTACTTTTTTTACTTTAGCACAATTTTGAGCTCTTTCGATCTCGTTGGCTTTGTGTTTGCCGATCCAGGAATCAATTTGGCAAAAATAGACTCATTTTTGCGCCTAGATTTTTGTGAGGATTTTTGCCTACAAACATATTCCTTCTAGTTCTTCCGTTGCCTACCCCGTGAGAAGTTTATCAACATCTTTATTATCCTGAAATATTGCTCTGTATGGGTTTGAGTAAAGAGTCGCGCGAATATAACTCCAAGTTACCCGTAGATTATCCTAAAGACGTTGGTACGGTCGGGTGTTTTTTGCGCGCCCTTCCGGACACGCAAAGAGACCCGTTTAGTGGAGTCTATCTGTTCGCTAACCAACCCTCTTCTGGTTTGTTTTCTTCATTGACGTAAAGGCTAAAATGAAAAGGGAAAAAACACTAAAGGTGGATAAAGGTTGCTGCTATATCTGGTTATCTACCCGGCTTATTCGGTTGGCGATTCGGTAGCCCAACCTGCCTACCTAACACCTAACCCTACCTGCCTACCTAACACCGAAGGAGAAATAAAGAAAAAGATCGCTGACCTAAAGACGAATAAGTCCCCTGGACCGGATGGGTTTCTACATAAAGTGTTGAAGGAAGTGTGCGATGAAGTATCACGACATCTGTGCGCTATCTTTAACATGTCAATCCGGACCGGATGTGTTCCTAGAGACTGGCGTGAGGCGGAGGTGACTCCGATCTTCAAGAAAGGAGACCCCAGCCAACCGTCAAACTACCGACCTATCAGTCTGACTTTGATAGTCGGTAAACTCATGGAAAGCATGATGGTGGACAAAATGAAGTCGTATTTAGAGTCGAACCTGCTACTGAAGAGTTCCAAGCACGGCTTCCGAAGACAACGGTCATGCCTGACAAACCTTGTGGAATTCTTCCACTCCGTGTTCAGTGAGCACGATCGGGACAAGGCGGTGGATGTGGTGTACTTAGACTTTCAGAAAGCCTTTGATAAGGTACTACACCGCCGCCTTCTCCGGAAAGTGCGAGCGCTGGGCATAGACGGAAAAGTAGCCGGCTGGATCGAGAACTGGCTAAGTGGCAGACGGCAACAGGTGGTGGTGAATGGACAAGCTTCTAAGTGGGTGCCCGTTACTAGCGGGGTGCCTCAAGGTTCTGTCCTAACACCACTATTATTCATCATCTACGTCAACGACATGGACAGTGACATGGTTGCCAAGATTTCCAAATTTGCCGACGATACCAAGCTTGGTATGAACGTTGCAAAGGATGGAAATACTGCTCGCCTACAGGAAGATCTTGGGAAGATTGGGGAGTGGTCGGACACGTGGAAAATGCCTTTTAACGTGAACAAATGCAAAGTACTGCATATCGGCCAAAGAAACTCCCAATCTCAGTATATCCTTAAGGGCACTGCTCTTGAATCGAATGACACTGAGAAGGACTTGGTTGTAACTATCACTAGTGACCTCAAGTTCTCGAAACAGTGCATTGAGTCAGAGAAGAAAGCTCAAAGGATGCTAGGCTACATAAAGCGCCAGTTTGGATACCGTAACAAGAAGATAGTACTTTGTCTGTACAACTCCCTGGTTCGGCCGCACCTGGAGTATGCCATACAATTTTGGAGTCCTTCGTTTCGAAAGGACATCGCAAGGTTGGAACGCGTACAATCTAGAGCAACCAAACTGATTCCCTCTATCTAACATAAAAGTTATGAGGATAGACTAAGGGAATTAGATCTGTTCTCGCTGTAAACCCGTAGACTGCTTGGTCAGCTCATCAAAGTTTTCAAAATACTTCGAGGGTTCGACAATGTTAACTACCGGGATATTTTCACACTGAGTGAGAACAGAACGCGCAATCACGGCTTTAAACTTGAACTGAAGCGTTACAACCGCAATCTGTGTGAAAAAATTTTCACCTACAGTATCTGCGGTAAGTGGAACGCACTTCCAGTGGAAGTTGTCAACAGTGAATCTGTTGACCAGTTCAAGTCAAGACTAGACAAAGTCTTGAAAAGTGGCCGTTCAGGGACGCAAAACAATTGAGCAGCCATGTGCCTGTTCGATTGATAGTCCAAAAGTACGTTCTTTGAATGGACCGTAAGGTCTCCTAGGGTACTTAATTTCCCTGTTACTCCTTGTTACCTAACCCTTGAAATTTTTGTTCTCACCGCACTCAAGTCTGCTGCTCGCACGTATCTAACCCATCCCGGACTAAGCTTCACATGCGCTGAGTTGGCTTCCAGTTAAGATATGGCTGCCACTTGAGTGGGTACCTATAGGAAGTTCGACCTTTCCTGACCTACTCGCCCTAAGAAGGTGGATAGGAGAAGTAATTTCGTCCTTGTTAAGTCAAGTTCCCGTCAGTCGATCACTGTCTCTTCCGAATCTTCTTATAAAAAACATGGATCTCGCATTGAAAGGTTGTAAAACTGGATTGCTTTTGTGAAATCTTCCTTGGTAAGGAATCCAAAATCTGCCATCCTT
Organism: Ceratothoa steindachneri; assembly: GCA_963969495.1. Lineage (NCBI taxonomy): Eukaryota > Metazoa > Arthropoda > Malacostraca > Isopoda > Cymothoidae > Ceratothoa > Ceratothoa steindachneri. The sequence continues at coordinate 92,862,171 of OZ018324.1, forward strand.
CCTTTGTTTGATGTTAGTATTATATTTCTTTTACTCGCAAGGAATGAATATCACTCTGGCCATCATCTGAGCTCGTTGCTGATTTGTCAGTTTCTTGATGTGTCTAGACCAATGTATGGGGAAGTCCATAGCCGCGAAGTTGTTTACCTGCATCTTTTCAAGGTAAATTAGGCAAAGGAATGGGCAAGCGGTAGGCAGCCTGCCCGACACAGTGATCTAGACTCCTCAAGAAAGTGATGAATTAGCTACGAGCTCAGACAATTGCATTAATGTCCAGTCCTTTGCGAATTCAAGGCGGCGGTAACGTTTATTTCTTGACTTAGCTTCTTTTTTATTCTGAGGAAGCTTCAGAGGAGCGAAACATTAGTAATAAAGAACCTTGTACCACTTGTGGTTTCTCTTATTCTCTCTCTTAATATATATATATATATATATATATATATATATATATATTTGACCTCATTTTTCTTTAATTACACCCATTATTCTTTGTGGTGTGGATTTCTCCCAATTTAAAAAAAAATTGACGACATCTTTTCACACTCAGTTTGTAATTTTACATTTAATTCTGTTATATATGTACCTGTGTTACTAAGTATTGCCTTTTCAAGGATACTCGAGAAGTATTGTCACAGATTTAAGTCAGAGTCCCGCAGTGTCAACTCTATAAGAGTGATGACAATTTGTCTAAACCAATTGTTGGTGTGGTTCGATGTAGGTCATGTGGCTTGTCTTACATAAGTGCAACTTCATTTTTTAGTGTTTTAGAATGCAATTTCTGGATAGCTGTCTCTAAAATCTGTTACAAAATGGTTGCATAATTCTTTAGTTCATTCTTCCCTGGCATAAAATCCTCTCCCTTACGCTTGATGAATAAATGCAGCTCCATACCATGATAGAGCTACATACATGCTTGAAAGTTAGTATTATAGAAGCAAGTTGAGTTGGATCTGCATTTCTTCGCTTTACAATGTTAGTTCAAATAGAGATGAAAATTGTCAAACTTGCTATCAAAAAAGCTAAAATTTTAAACAATTCTCTTCAAAGATATATTTAAACGGAATTGCATAAAATGCAAGCAAAACGACAATACAATAGTCTTTCTTAAATATCTGAAAATAATTTCATCTTACCAAATAACTTTAAACCATTTTTCATGTGTCCACATTTTGTGATATTTGGCGCAGAGAATAGGTTTTTTTTCTTTTGACCTCAGATCTTTAAGTCGCCTGCTACATGTTTTGCTTGATAGTTTTGAACTTGAAGCTTCATTGGACACCCAGCAAAATCAGATGTTTTATGCGATTCTGCAGTGAACCCCGAATGGTAGGTAATTGTAAGACTTTTCTGCCACATCTCGTATTGGATACAAAGATTCTCTTGATTTCATTTCAAAGTGGTTTGGACATCGTGTCTTGAACATTCTATTTATTAGCAATTTATACTCATGATAACATTTGCTATTGAGAAGTTGGATTTGTACTGTGTATGCTTCTCTAGGGTCGGTACTTACTTCGAACGATATCTAATACACAATAGTTATAAATTTATAGTGAAACATAAAAATATTGGATAAATCCTGATTTTAGAAAATATCTTATTAATGACATGCCATATCGTAAAATACTAAGTAATTAAAACACACTAACAAAATATTCAAACATATTAGCAAAGTACACATTATTATCAAAAATATTTATAAATAGTATCATAAATTCTAGAAATTTAGATTCAATATTTTAAATATATAATTTATGAAGTGGGCCAAGGGTTTTTTATTGCACGTTTAATCGCAATACCCCTTTTTGTTTTCCACTATTTATACTTTATTCCAAACCCTTCGAGAGATTAAAAACGTGCTCCAATTTATATGCACCAACTTACATTGAGTAGCTAAAAATAAATATGGTTCCCATCACGAAGCTTAAGGGGAAATCACTATAAACTAGCAGAAATATATAAGATTTTCTTCCTTAATTTAAAACCTCATACCTTCAAAAGCCTTAAAAATTCTTGTTAGATGGACTAACTTTTTATTGGTATAATTTCTTAGATTTCTGCAACGCTTTTAATTAATTGTAGAAATATAATGATTTGAAAACAGGTGGATAAATATTTTGGAAGAATTGTCCCCGAAATAAGAGAATCTCCCTCTAATTAGTGAAGCAATTTGAAACTGAGAAAAAGTCGTTGACTGTACGTTAACCCACGAATAAACTTTTTCAAAGTTAAAAAGTCAATTAAAACATAAAGAAGAAGGATTTACAAACTCAATATTCTAGCATCTTGAAGGAAATCCCTCGGAAAGATATTCTTGGCAAAGATGTATTAAGCGCAGGCGCAGAGTATTTAACTTCGTTATCCGAGACATTTAGGTAATCTTCTTAAGTATTAAGAGAAGATGGCTTTATATATATACCCATCCCTTCAAAATATTCAATGTTAATAGTGCACTATCATTCCAAGTATTTTACAAGTGGCAATATCCATTATTTAAATCCACAAAGAAGGCAGAAATTCAAGAATTTAAAATTGGATATATACTGCGAAATGTGAAAAGAAATGAAAATGCATTTAAAGGAATTGCTAGTAACACTAGTAAAGAAATTAATTAGTATATTAACTTAAATGTTTAGCTATTTATTAAATTATGCAAGATAAAGTGAGAATCAATGAGAAAACCATCAAGAAAATGTTTTTGAAAACTAGAGAAGAAACATTAAAAGCTAAGCAAGTCGAAATTTGCAGGAAATTCGTTGATTAGGTCTTAACTAAGAAAATGAAGCTTTTATAGAAGTGATGGGCAAAATATCATTCAACACTGGGAATCGATACATAAATCTTTATTAAAAGTGCTATGAGGAGAAAGAAGATGAGGATGAGGTGGAGGAGAAAAAGCGAAAAAGAGAGAAAAAATCAAAGCTGAAAAAGAAAAGAAAAGGAGATCGAGAGAATAGTAAAAGAAAGCGAGAGGAAGAAAAAAAGAGATGGAGAGAAAAGGAAAAACGAGGCACAAAAGGAAAAGAAGAGAAAGATAGGAAGAAGTTTATGTTATATATATATATATGTATATATATATATATATATATATATATATATATATATATATATATATATATATATATATATATATATATATATATATATATATACACAGTGAGCCCTTGATACGAGGGGCGGTCAATAAGTTTTGCGAATCGGTAGGGCAAAACAGAGGAAGGGGATGGCTGTTTAAGGGGGTGTTAGGACAAGTTATGAAAAGTCAGGACCTGCAGCCACACACTCCTGCCTCGTCAGTCACAAATTTTTCAACAATGGAGAAGGTTGAGCACAGCACAATGATCCAATTTTTGACCAAGGAAGGCAAGAATGCAAAAGAGATCCATGAACGCATGGTTGCAGTGTACACCGACACCACCACTTCCTATGCAACCATTGCTCGAGGGAATAGGGAGTTCTGCCATGGTGGTGAGTCCCTTGAAGATAACCCCAGTCCAGGACGCCCGTCAGACGTGACCAACGAGGATAATGTGGCCCGTGTGAAGAGGAGGATCCTCGAAAATCGACGGGTGAAGGTCGAAGAAATCGAGCGACAACTTGGAATATCACATGAAAGTGTTATCAACATCATCCACGATAATTTGGCCATGACCAAGGTCTCTGCCCGTTGGGTCCCTAGAAACATCACGCCCCATCATCGACTTCAACGTCGTCAAAGTCCACGAGGCCAGAGTTGCATAAGCTGCCCTGCGCGAGTGCGGATTCGAGGAGCTCAACCATCCTCCCTACAGTCCAGATCTGGCCCTGAGCGACTACTTTTTATTCCGCCAGCTCAAGACTGCACTGCGTGGACGCCGGTTTGGGGACGATGAAGAATGTCCAGCTCGCCGTCCAGGAGTGGATGGAACAGGAGTCGGAAGATTTCTGGTTGTCGGGAATTCGAAGCCTCAGGGACAAGTGGCGCAAGTGCATTGAAGTCCAGGGTAATTATATTGAAAACTAATAAACCCCTTCTCCTCATATCTCGTTTCCTTATATCCGAATTTCAAAACTTATTGACAGCCTCTCGTATAACGAACCTCAATATAACAAATTTCGGATATAACGGACCAAATTTCCTGGCCGAACTCCATCGGGTTTAACAGGCAAGCGTTACGACCATCCTGAGTGAGTGTTGGTGTGTAACATGTCTTCTACAGTGCAAGGTTCGTATCAATACTATGTTGTGTAGTCCACTTAACTTTATTAGTAATTAAATACGTATTACATATCCATAACGAACTTTGTTCGTTATTTTCATTTCTTTTAACGACATCGGGTTTAACGAACGACCCCCCGCCCCATATAGTTCGTTATATCAAGGGTTTACTCTATATATATTTATATATACATATAAAGAGAGAGAGAGAACTACAAGGAGCTACAATGATAAGAATTAACCTCCTAGAAGACCTTACAGTCCATTCAGAGAGGATATCTTTGGACTAGCAGTCGAGCAGGCACAATTCTGCTCTACCGCTTGCGTGCCCAAACGGCCACTTTTTAAGACTTTGCCCAGCCTTGACTTGAACTCATCATCAGAATTTCTGTTGACAACTTCCACTGGAAGTGCGTTCCAGCTACCGCAGATGCAGTATGTAAAAGGTTTACCACGCAGATCACGGTTGTAACGCTTCAGTTCAAGTTTGTAGCTATGATTTCTCATTCTGCCATCACTAAGTTGGAAAATATCCGTGTAGTCTCCATTGTCGAAGCCTCGAAGTATTTTAAACACTTCAATACGCTGACCGAGCAGTCCCCTGGTCTCCAACGAGAACAGATCTAATTCCCTTAACCTATCATCGTAACTTTTGTGTCTGATAGAGGGAATCAGTTTGGTTGCCCTGGCTTGCACACGTTCCAATCTCGCGACATCCTTTTGAAACGAAGGACTCCAAAATTTTACGGCATACTCCAGGTGCGGTTGAACACAGTACTATCTCCTTGTTCCGATATCTAAACTGGTACTCAATGTAGCCTAGAATCTTTTTGGCCTTTTTTTCCAACTCAATGCACTGTTTCGAGAACTTGAGGTCACTAGGGATTGTTACATCCAAGTCCTCTCGGTAGCAGTGCCCTTAAGGATATACCGTGATTGGGGGTTTGGTGGCCGATATGCATCACTTTGCATTTGTTTACATCAAAAGGCATTTGTCACGTGTCTGGCCACTCCCAAATCTTCTGAAGATCTTCTTGTAGGCGGGTGGTATTTCCTTTCTTTGTAACGTTCTTACTAAGCTTAGTATAGTCGGCAAATTTAGAAATCTTTGCAACCATGTCATCACCATTCATGTCTTTAACATAGATGATGAACAGTAGTGGTACCAGGACAGAACCTTCAGGAACACCGCTACTAACGGGTAGCCAATCAGAGGCCTGTCCATTTAACACCACACGTTGCCGTCACCACTTAGACAGTTCTCTCTACAACTAGCTCACGCACTTTCCGGAGAAAGCCGCGGTTTGGTACCTTATCAAAGGCTTTCTTGAAGTCTAAGTAGATAACATCCTCCGCCTTATCCCGATCGTGCTCACTGAAAACGAAGTGGAAGAATTTGACAAGGTCGTCAGGTATGACCCTTGCCTTCGAAAGTCATGCTGGGAACTCGTCAATAGCAAGTTTGACTCTAGATATGACGTTATTTTGACAACTATGATGTTTTCCATGAGTTTACCAACTATCGAAGTTAAACTAATAGGTCGGTAGTTCGACTGTTGGCTAGTATCTCCTTACTTAAAGATAGTAGTCACCCCCGCTTCACGCTAGTCTCCAGGAACGCATCCAGTCCGGATTGACATGGAGAAGACTGTTCCCGGATGTCTTGACACTTCATCACACACTTCTTTCAACACTTTAGGTAGAAACACGTCCGGTCCAGGGGACCTATTCTTCTTCAGGTCAGTGGTTGTTTTTCTACTTCGATTTGAGTGAAGTCCATTTCCTCTAGCTTCTCACCCAAGTAAGAGTCTCTGGGATAGGGGGTGGGACCACACTCTTCAGTAAACACTGAAGAGAAATACTCGTTCTGGAGTTTTGCATTTTTCTGCATCTGAGTGCTTTAATGCCCCCTTCTAATTCACCAAAGGTTCAATCGTGCGACAGATTGTTTTACAGCTGTTTACATTACCAAAGAACTCCTTGGGATACTCTCTGCAAAGTCTTGCCACTCGGAGCAGCTCCGAGTTAGCCTACAGTACTCAGCAAAGTCCCTAGAAATCTTTGACTGCCTGTACACAGTTCCCTTCTCCCTCAATAGTTGACTAACTTCTCGATTAAACCATCTTGGTTGAACAGAAGACCGACGCAAGGTTTTCACAGGGATTAATCGTGATTGAAAACTCATGAACGTAGCTTTGAAACTATTTCTCAAATCTTCAACATTCTCACACCCTTCCAGCCTTACAGCAGCCAATCCAGTACGAAGACCTGCAAAGTCTGCTTTTCTCAAATCAAGTTTCCTCGATTCACGAGTCTCGGACTCTACCCAATGGACCTTGACTACAAATCTAACTAGTCGGTGGTCACTGCCACCTTGCTCCTCGCCTACAGAGAGCCCCTCAACGATGTCATCTTTAGAGGTGAAAACCAAGTCGAGAATATTATTGCCTCTCGTCGGCTCTCTCACCAATTGAGTCAGGAACTCTTTGTTCGTTAATTTCAGAAGCAGTGTGTTCTAACCACAGGGTTCTCTGGGTCTTAGTCAACTTAGGTGTTGAAGTCTCCCATGAAGATACACACTGTCTTCAACAAGTTGACCCAGCAGCCGGTACAGATCCCTGTCCTTTTCAACGAGATTGGCAGGGGGTCTATAAAGCATCAAGGTCCTGTATCTAGCAGGACCTATCTCTAGGTCTACACCTAGTAGCTCATTGTAGGATACAATTTTGCAGTTCGTCGTTTTGAGTGGATCTTGAACATACAACATCATACCACCACCCTCTCTGTGTAGCCTATGTTTTAGGAAGAATTGGTAACCGAGAATCGTGAATTCCCCCTCAAAATCTCAGTTTGAGGTTTTTATCCACAACTGTTTTATAGCCAACGTCTCAGGTTCTACCGTCGCATTCTTGTTAAGGGTAAAGAACTTCGTATATTCGACATTTTCAAAACCTTTCAAAATTTTGAAAGTCCTATGAGATGGCCGCGCAGTCTTCGAATCTCTAGCGAAAAGACACCGAGCTATCGCTTTCTTTCTGGCTATGTCTTATTCTTTATCGATGGGATCAATTTCGTGGCCATGGCTTGCACCTTTTTCAAACGATTGATGACTTTTCGATAGTGAGGAGACCAGAACTGAACTGCGTACTCCAGGTGAGGCCGCATTAGTGAGTTCTACAAGGGAAAACAACCTCCTTGTTTCGAAAACTGAATTGCTTCCTCATGTAACCCAGCAGGCTCTAAGCCCTCTTCTCCACCTCTACGCACTGCTTCGAGAATTTGAGATCGCTGCTAATCATCACACCTAAGTCCTTCTGTACATCAGTTGAGTCAAGACATATACCATGTAGCTTGTAGTCTGACCTGGGATTCGCATACCCGATGTCCATCACCTTGCCCTTGTCTAAGTTGAAGGGCATCCACGAATCAGTGATGGCCACTATGTGAAGGTTCCTGGATGCCAGCCGTGTTCTGAACTCGCAGAATTTGTTCCTTATCGAGCAGGCATTTAAGAGAAGCACTCTTAGCGGGCGTTCACTAGCCCTACTGCCCCATCCACTTCCTCGTTTCCCGACGGTTTGTCGGGCGCACTCTCCTCCTATGCTGTATTCGGAGACTGGCCGTCACCCATCTCCACCCCCTCCCTTGTACTAACGGAGGGATTGTCTTGTGGATGTTTGACCTCAGTTGCAGACGGTGCTACATCGGTAAAATGTCCCAGCTGGATTCCGGTCGGCCGTCCCCTTCGACCGAACCTATCCACCCACTCCCTCGAACAGACAGGTGGGTACCGTCATTGATTAATAGTCTGGAGCGGCCTTAGAACTCATCGAAAGGGTTGACAAAACCTATGCCCATCTCTGACAGGATCTCGCTGAGTCTCCAGTTGATGCTCAGAGCCTTTTAGTTGGCTACTGCTCCTCCTGAGCATCTCGGAACGATCCCAACGACGACCGCTCTGGTTGACTTTTCCACCACCGACGTTGCTAAGGAATTCATATCCTCAATGATGAACCCACTGAAGGTTACAGAACCTCTCTGTAGAAGCAGGTCGTTTCTGCTGGGTAGTGCTACTACCGAGAAAGGGAGAGAGAGAGATAGCGAAACAGTGCCCTCACGCAAGCAAGACAGTTCTAGAGAGTAGTGGTGGCTCTTGACAACTTTGTGTACCGCATTTAAGTGAATACCAGTGTCCGACGAAGTGCCATTGTTTTAGTGGAACCGGCAATTAACCAATCAAATTGAATTTTGACCAGTGACATTGATTTCGTTCTGACAATACAGATATTCGAATTCTGAGCCAAACTATCAAGAGCAAAGTTTTCTCTTTTTAAAAATTCGAAGAAAAGTAAATATTTCCAGCCGTAAGCAAGAAGTAAACTTTAAAATGATGGTCTGAATTTCTGCTATTTCAAAGTTGAAACGATACTAAGCTTTTCTGAGATAGAAAATATAAATAAACGATAATAAAAAGAATTAATCACACAAATGTAAACAAAATTACTAATGGTACAAAGTCAAAATGCCCATGTCAAATTTGTAAATATTGCACTAGCTATGGGATAAAATCCTGCATAATGTTGTGGTTGATCTGGAGGAAATCGACCATGTACCAATTGAGAAGTATACTTGATACCCCAAAATGGAAAAAATAAACTCACGCAGTCATTTGAGGATAGAGAAAGAAAGACAAAATTATCGGCGTTATTCAGTCGTGATGGAATTGGCAAAGAAATGTGGCGCCAATTAGGCGCGTTAATAAAAGCCGTTTTGGAATTGTATGGTGTGGACCTTGGTAGATTACAATCGATGGAATGACATTCATTCAACGTTGTGAGGCGAAAATAAAATTACAATGGTAAAAAAAGACTTCTAAAAATTAACGCTTTTAAACTTCTTTTGAATGCTCGTCGATCTAAGGAGGTGGATTTAAGATGGGCATGATGAGAAGTAACTAATTCATGTGGCCAGATGGAGAGATAAAAGCTGGACGGGTTAATTCTGGAGGTAAGAGTGTCTCCTCTCATTCAGATTTACTGAGTCTCTGGGCTTCGTCTCAAGAAGACAATTTACTCTCCTATTTGTCTTATTTTACGTAGTTTTTCTGATATTTAAGAAAATGGGAGCTGGCTTACAATCATTAATGAGATGCTCCACCCGAGGCAAATCAACCTGGTATTACAAATAAGAATTAAGTATTAGTATCAAGCATTTATTTTATCACTCGATGTAATGTCTTAAGTTCTTTATTAATAATGAAACATTACCTAAAGAAATTTTTTAGGGCATAAAAATTTTCAACGTTGTTTACAGAATCAAATATAGCCAAAATAATTAATCGCACTTAACAAAGAATACACATACAAAATACAGCCCTTCGGATTAGTTCAGATGAGTCAAGTTTTCCTTTAGTCCTCTCATCGATGAGATTCCTGCCTTAGTTCTAAGACCTCTCTCCTCTCTTTCGTTGGTAAACATTGTAGCAGTCCACTGCCAACTTTACATCAAAGCCTACCTTTCCCCATTATATTGAAACTTTTTTCTTCTGTGAAACTTCATTGAACTTTAGACTACTTAATTCACTTTCACAGTACTTAAAGTGAAGCTATTAAACAATTGAATTCTCAGTAGCAATTCTCAATGAATTGAACTCGATATGTTATGTTGCCTATTATACCTCATACTTTATTAATATACGAGTAATTATATAAATTATTTTCTGTAATAAAGCACAATCGACGCTCTTTCTTTGCAACTAACAGGGTAAAAAAATATACATAAACATTTTAATTAATTTCCGAGGTTTATCAAATCAGAAGCAAATAGGTTTTACATACTAGTATACAGCGACGTGTTAGCAGTGCCAAGAATCTACTATCTTGAAATAACTACATTTGGTGTCCATAGTCGGCTACATTTATTAAACAAAAGAGCCGTTTCTTTGATTTAGGGTTTTGCAAAATATTCTTTCTCTGGTAGTTCCTGGGAAATAAAGTTGGTTTTTCGTGCGTATCTCTACTCACTTATTTTTGTGATTCACAAATAATCCACTCTTATAGGTATCACTTACAGAGGATTCTACTCCATTTCAAAATGAAGAATTGCAAATACATTTACCTATTTACTCTGAGTTTCACACTGAGTTAAGATTAGAAAATGCGAGGACGATTTAAAGGTCAGAAAACTATGAGCGACAAGATGAATTTGGCACAAGCGATCTATTACTTACCGCCTTCAGCCGTGGCGACGTTATGTGATTTGATCTTATCGCCCCAGCTACAGAGAGATAGGGTGCTTCCAGGCAGGCTTTAGTAGCACCCGCAGCTATCTACCACCAGGCGCCGACGGGAAACTCACTCAGTTGCTGTGTGGAATGAGGAGACAGCACATCCATCATCAAAAATGTCCTCTAAGAACTTTATTTATAATGAAGCTCAAAGTTTTAAATATTTCACAACAGCAGAGCTTGGCTTATTTTGTCCTTTTATTAAAAAAATTCTTTCTTTTTCCCTCCCTCTGTCCATTTTGCTATGTGCGCATGACTAATGCTACTTTTGTGGCATTCGCATGCATCTTCCATTCTCTTTAATATGGTCTAAAATGCCATTCTACTCATAATGATCATTCCTTCTGGCTCCCCATTGACATTATCACCTGCCCTCTCCACCCACAAGACGATGATAGAACCAGCAAGCAGTTCTTTCTCTTGTCTCTCTCCAGATATAAAAGAAAAAATAAAGAAATTAAAGAGCCAAAATAGATAAAGATAAATCCACTCTCTAGTCGTGAAACGGAAAACTGCGAAGTCACACTTCAGAAGCAATATGATCTTATTTAATTTATTGGCCGTAAATGGCCACATTTTCTTCGCATCTCTCTCCTAGCTTTCCGAAATCCGATTACAGCTTCCGTTATCGTATCCCTAACATATCTCCCGTTTTCCCGACAACCTCCTTCCTAAACCCATTTGTAGATAAGGTCACAAATGTAAACGGGCACATTTCCTTGAAGGCTGTCGTCACTTGATGAGATGATTGTAAATATCCAGGAAAGAAAATGGCTTCATATAATCCAACCTAAAGATGACCTCAAGTAGAAAAATTTGATGACATGTATCTTTGAAAACAGCATTAAAGAGCAGAACTGTAGGTGTTGTGATTGTCGTCACCATGCAGTATACATTTCTAAAATGTGTAATTTTCCTGTACATCAGAATGTATCGATGCTTTTCACAGAGAAAAATGAGCGATATGTGGACTTTAATTTACGATTCAACGTTTTATTAATATTTTTATCAGTTATTATAAATGGTTATAATAGTTAAATTCATATGTAAGGTATTGGGATTTAAAAATAGGACATTTTTTTATGCTAATACCGATGGGTAACAAAGGTTACTAGGTTACGTTGTCCGTATTTCTAAATAAATGCCTATATTCAAATTATTTTTGCATCATTAATACTTAAATTAACAATAATCAGACAAATATATGAAAAATAATTCTTATAATATTCTTAGCCGTAATGGGTTAAACATGTGCGACACTCTGGAATTCTTTGCTCTTTAATTAACCATGAATTTTTAACTGGTAACCTATTTTATCTATGTTAACCTATATTTAACATTAATAATAGATTATAATAGTTTACTAACGACCAACGTCAAGAAAATAGGTAATAATCCTTTAGGACTGCTTTATCGCCTTTTTTGGAAATTAAATTTGGTGTAAGAAGAAGCGGAAGAAAAAACAATCATTATGTAAATGCAGAAACATGAGTGATAGCATCAATAATAGCATTAGCAGAAAGCGCAGCATCTGCTTCTATTCAATTAAATCTTACAAAACCTACCGTAATTCGTCTACATGTCTTGTTATTATATGTAAGTATTAAAACTCGAGATAGTCTTTTTATACATTTCAATCCCGTAACCTAACGAATTGGGGGAAGCGATTGACATAGTAAAGGGTGATACGTTCTCTCTGCCTCAAGCGCGCCTGGAATACCTCATTCACATCCCGTCATTGAATAGGCCAAATATAGAAGACAATCTGAATATTATAATATGTTTTAAAGGACGCATAGACCTTCTTTATAGCACAATTGTTCTTATTCTTATGCATTCCACGATTCTCCTTATAATAAATATATTAATACCCGATGAAGTGTGAAAGTATCTACTCATTATCACAACTGCATGTGCGCATCGTGGTATGGCGAGTTGACCTAAGCTTCTCTCTGATAACACTGTAACAAAATTTCCCTTTTGTATTGTCCTTTGGTTAAAAGTGTTATTTCCTAACTGTTTGTGTCTCTATTAAATAAAAAGGCAATTTTAATTCCCAAACTTTGCTTTTGTGGCTAGGACATTACATTTTTTAATTAGCCCATTTATGGTAAATAACATTATTTTGATGCAAATAGTAAGAATATATAAAAGTTTTAAGTTATGTTTTTTTCAGTTAAGGTATAAACATGATATACTGTATTTAAGAAGTTATTGAAACAGGAATAGAGTAGTAATAGGTATTATTTCCCTTATATTTTTGTTTTTTTGCGACCTGGGCATCAATGGCAGTTCTCTTACATTCTGCATAGATTCAGCACTAATTTGGTCAAAAATAAACTGTAGAACTTTCTAGAATTTTTTATAGGTTTGAAGAATTTCTACCATATTCTGGCAACCTAGATGACTGTATAAATACAATCAATGTCTATTCAATAGATCCGTTTAAATCTAGCCGTCACAGCGCAGACATCTTTACTCATCATTGAGAGAAGCATTCGTCACACATCCCATCAGGAGGTTGTAAGCATCCGACAGACGCATTTTGCTATGTCTGCGGCGAATTTATTAAGACAAGAGCGAAAAAGTACTCTAGAGAGATCTGCTAAAATGTGTGAGGGCTAAAAGGCATATTTCGGCAGGACAGTCGGAGATCAAGACAAACCTTGGGCACCTCATTTCACCTGCAAGCTCTGAAAAAGAACTCTGGAAGGTAATATATATATATATATATATATATATATATATATATATATATATATATATAATGTATTTTATTTATTTGGATACTGGACTTTTTAAAAAAATTACATTTCTAATAACACTAAGTGAAATGTATTTGTATATTTATACATATGTTTTCATTTTGTTTTTTTACAGGATGATACAGAGGAGAAAAGAGTGCTATGAATTTTGCAATCCCACAAATTTGGGGAGGAGGAACCAACGGACCATTCAAGCAATTGTTTCTTCTGCAGGGTGAGCCCTTCCAAAAGTCGAACAGGCAAAAATGCGCCTTTTATTAGGTATCCAGACATTCAGTTATCTATTTCGCTAGTGCCACACAGTTCTGAGCTCTTATTATCCACTCCTGCAAAAAGAGAGCAGCAGTTTTTGAAAAGAATATCAGTTCAGAAGAGGTTGAAGTCATTGATCCGGATTACAGAGGTGCAACTGAGGAGAGAAGCCAATACTAACCCAATCAAAAAGATATCAACGACCTTGTTAGAGATCTTGGTCTCACAAAGTCCAATGCCGAGTTTTTTATTTTCGAGACTAAAGCAGTGGGATTTGATAGATGACAGTGCACAAATCACAAGTCAAAGAAATTGTCACCAGTGTTTTTCAGGCTGTTTTACACGTCAAGATGAGCTTTGCTTTTGTCACAATGTAACCAGTCTGTTCAAGGCAATCGCAATAGCATGTAACCCTAACTAGTGGCACCTCTTCCTTGACAGCTTGCCCATGAGCCTCAGAGCAGTGCTGCTTCATAACTAGAAATATATACATCTCTTCCCCTTGCTCACTTGGTGTAGCTCAAAGAGGAATACAGCAGTATCAAGATCTTGCTAGATGCATTGAAATAGGAAGAGTAAGGTTGGGAGGTTATTGGACACTTCAAAATGGTGGCTTTCTTGATGGGGATCTATGGCGGCTTTACCAAGTTTCCTTGTTAGCGTTGCCTTTGGGACAGCACGGACACTGCGGCACACTACCATCAGCGGGATTGGCCACAACGGACTAAATTTAGTGTGGGTAGAAACAACGTCAAATCGGAGCCTTTGTTTGACCCCCGAAAAAAACTGCTGCCTCCTCTGCATTTAAAATTGGGCCTTATGAAACAATTCATCAGAGCTCTAGATGAGGAGTCTGCAGCTTTCAAGTATCTCCAAGATTTCTTTCCTAAGTTATCTGCAGAAAAGGTGGAAGCCGGGCTCTTCGTCGGTGAACAAATAAAAAAGATCATTGAGTGCAAGAAGTTTCCCGAGAAGCACACTATGAGGGAAAAGGCAGCGTGGGACAGCTTTATCGCAGTGGTTCTAGGCTTCCTACGTAACCACAAAACTGAAAACTATGTAAAACTTGGTGAGAGCTTGGTAAGAAACTACGGCAAGATGGGTTGCCGGATGTCCTTGAAAGTCCACATTCTTGACGCTTATCTTGGTCAATTTAAGGAGACCATGTGACCGTACTCCGATGAGCATGGCGAGCGCTTTTAACAGGATCTACTGGACTTTGAACGCCGCTATCAAGGATCGTATACTGAAAATCTGATGGGAGAATATATTTGGGGTGTGATTCGTGAAAGTAAATTTACAGTATAAGCGTACATCACGGAAAACTATTCATTTTTAATATTTTAATTGTCTCACTTATGTAATTTTAGAATAAATAAATTCTATTTTTGTATCATGTCGTTTTGTTTCAACTTTATAGAAATAAAAGTTCAAATTCGCCACTTCCTTCAAGAGGAAATAGGAAAATCTTCTATAAATATTATCCTAGACAAAAAAACAAAGTTTGAAATAAATAACAGTGTTTTTTCATGTATTCTACAGGTAAGAAAATAAAACATAACATTTGCTATCTAATGACAAAAATCGTGTTCCACAGGGTAATATACTTAAATTTTGACTTGATTAAAGCGAGTTGGGGAATATATAAGGAAGGAGCTATGGCATGTCAACTAACGTATTTTTGTCAAGACTCGAGAAAAATAGAGAACCTTACCTAACTCTCATCCTTCATTCCAGAAAAAAAGTTTCCGTAGACAAAGAGACGTCTGTTTGAAGATACATGAAACAAAAAGATGTTTGTTTTGTTCCTAACGAAGTGCCATAAAAGAAATAATCAAAGGGAGGGCCAGAAATCAGAAAAATAGCGTGAGGTAAAAACTCAGCGCATCCTTGATTTCGGGGAGCAATGAGAGAGATTTTTTCTGTATGTGCGTTATTTTGTTTGTCTTTGATCTTGCAAGACTTCAAGAATAAAGACATTTTCGACCTCACGTTACTCCAAGCAGAATATCTGCCTTCGTTGAAAAATGACTGATTTAAGAGAGTTGCGTAACCTAGTTGTTACTATCGCCTCTAATAGTCATCGTTTAGGGGCAATTGCGCTATGCATCTCAATAAATTTTAGCTTCTTTAATTCTCCTTTAAATAACAACTAAATACTATTCCTAATTAAAATCTATGACCGATCGGAACGGGAAATGATTTTACATCCTAAGACTTTCTTACATCTAATTTTATTTCCATATATATATATATATATATATATATATATATATATATATATATATATATATATATATATAATATATATAAATATATATACATAAATAAATATATATATATATATATATATATATATATATATATATATATATATATATATATATATATATATATATAATATATAGGCGTTAGACAAAATAATGCGAAGACGTTAGATTTGCAAATTTTTTGGTTCCGGCATTCTTCGGTATTTGTAAACATCGAACCAGCATACTAGGTAACTGCTTAGCAGCTTTGTCCCTTACTTCGATATTCTACTTCATTAAGTCAGTATTTACTTTCAGGTCAAACAGCTACATACCAAAATGCGTGACCCGACAGTTATTCAAAGAGGACAAATGGTCGGTGCTTGATTAGCAGGAGCATCTGTGATAAAAACCTTGCAATTATTGAATGTGTAGCGACCTGTAGTGTCTACAGTGATGAAAGCTTACACAAAGCATGGCAAAAAATCGTCACCAAAGAATAGTAGTGGACGGAAACCAAATTACCCGTGAGGGACAGACGCACATTAAAACGAATTGTAGTAAAAAATCATAAATCTACTGCAAAAAAAGTGATAGCAGAACTTAATACTCACCTATCCAAGATACTTTCGACACGCACAGTACGCCGGGAACTGGTATTCACGGAAGGGCCTCGATTTCCAAACCTTTCATCACAAAGTCTAATGCCACATTGCAAAATAAATAGTATAATGATCACAAAACCTGGACATTTGATGATTGTAAAAAATGTTATATGGTCTGATGAGTCATCATTCACGTTATTTCCTACAAATGGTCATGTTTATGCATGGAGGACACCACGGGAAGCCCATGATACTAACTGCATACTCCCTACAGTTAAGTATGGGGATGGTGGCTCCATGATGTTTGGGCGGAAATTTATGGGTATTCTTCTGGTCCCATGATTACACTCAATGGTAGAATTACTGCAGATAAATATCTGGACATCCTCACAGATGAAGTCCTTACAATGGCCATTATACTGCTGTCAGAAAGTGCCATATTCCAAGATTACATTACCGCAAAGAATGTTCAATTATAGTTCGATGAGTATTAGAATTTAATCAAACATCTTTCATGACCAGCACAATCACCTGATCTCAATATAATTGAATCATTATGGGGAGTTTTAGAGCAGAGAGTGAAAAGCAGATTTCCACCCCTATCATCGCTAAAAACAACTTACTAAAATTTTGATTGAAGAATGGGACACTATTCCATTGGAAACAATTCCAAACTTATACGAATCTATCCCACGAAGAATTACAGCAGTTCTAAATGCTAATGGCGGCTCAACACCTTACTAGTAAATAAATAATTGTTTAAGAGAGGTGTTCACATTATTATGTCTAACCCCTTTATATATATATATATATATATATATATATATATATATATATATATATATATATATATATATATATATATATATATATATTAGGGTGGTCCAAAAATATATGCAAAAAATTGAAATTAGTTGGAAATGTTCTCCACATCGCTAAAATTATGCTATAAGATGTTAAAAAAGCTGATGCAAAATATTGACTAAATTAGTGAATATTAAGAGGTCGTTATGTGTTTCCATATTTTTAAATTTTAGTAAAAAATATTGGAACTTTTTAATAGTAGGCATTTATTGGTTGTTACTTATATATTATCATATATTTGTCATTGATAACTGATTCCTTATGAATTAAAATAAGTCACAAAAAATTTTAGATATTGCATTATCTGAAAAGTGGAATGACATTCACATACTCGGCGTATGATGCAATAATAATTGTTGTTTCAGCTTGTTGATTTCCTAGCCCATTTGTACAGTGATGACGCAATAACGCCCCTTCGTTTCAAATAGTGATGCAATCGCTCCATTTCCTATATAAGCGAGCGAGGATTGATTAATTGTTCATTTGTAGTTTAAGGTTTAACAGTTGACGCAATACAAGTGAATACAAGTGCTGGTTTATGCAAGTACGAGTATATATATAATTATTTAGGTAAGTAATATACTTCTTTTATTTAGTGCATAGATAATTTTCAGTTTTTTATCAAAATCAGAATTACTTAGAGAATATTAGAATTATATGTTAACACACTTTATGTTGATATTTTAATTCACAATATATATATATATATATATATATATATATATATATATATATATATATATATATATATATATATATATATATATATATATATATATATATATATATATATATATATATATATATATATATATATATATATATATATATATATATATATATATATATATATATATATACATATATATATTTGTGATAGAACGGGTTGAGGCCGCCTTAATTTCAACCACTATCACATGTTATTCAAAAACCACGATGCTACCCACGTGCATCTTCGCTTTGAAGCCTAGGGCCTTATCACAGCCACCTGAGTCAATGTTTAAACAAGGAGGTTTATCTTCCTCCGTCGCCCCATGTGCCGACCTCGCCAGATTGAGTTAGGCTTATGGGCAGATAAGGCATGTTCTCAGGCTCGGCTGTGAATTCCCTCGAAGCTCCCACTCCATTGTCCCCCACGCCAAGGGGATGTCCTGACTATTTATTTGGAAACTTTACCACTAAGATCAGATTAGAGATCCAGATTTTCGTCGCAAAACATCACTACGACCCATTCTCACCTTGTGCGCCAGGGGACCTCGACCTCGAGATTCACCATCACTTGTCCAGAAGGAGGACAATATCCCTTGAGTGCCAAGGTTCGAGCCTTTCGTGACGCCAAGTCCAAAAGGCTTCCCCTGTTGTTCAGAAAGAGAACAACATTAGAACAGCCATTGTTCGTTTGAGCCCGTTCGCCAAGAAACGGTTCTCACTCTTCCCCTGTTGTTCAGAAAGAGAACAACGTTAGAACAACCATTGTTTGTTTGAGCCCGTTGACAATAAACGGTTCTACCCCCCCCTGTTGTTCAGAAGAGAACAACGTAGAACAGATATTGTTCTTTTGAGCCCGTTCGCCAAGACACGGTTCTCACCCTTCCCTTTTGTTGTTCAGAAGAAAACAACATTAGAACAGCTATTGTTCTCGAGCCCGTAGACAAGAGATGGTTCTCACCCCCCCTGTTGTTCATAAGAGAACAACGTAGAACAGCCATTGTTCTTCAAGCCGTTCGTCAAGAAACGGTTCTCATTCCAAGACACTACGTCAGGATCATTTAATTCCATCCCCCCTTCGGCTGGAACTCGCCAGCGGACCGAAAATTCCTTCATGTCGCCTTCCTCTGCACAACAAGTATAATTACGTAAGCCGAACGTTACCTTTAAGTATTTAACCGTTTTGTCAACTCTATCCTGTGCTTTAAATGGTTTAGCGAACCATCCACTCCCTTTAAATTTATATTTGTTTTACCTTTTTAAATCTTTTAATCCTCGGATTAGCTCGAGTCCCCACGACCCTTTCCATTCTATGTTTATATCAATATTTTGTGTTTTGTGTGTTATGGATAGTTATTATTAATAAAACTCTATTTTATTAATGATAGCAATATTATTATCCTTGAGCTCAGTTCCACTTCTTAATCATATTGAAGATACATAATATCGGCCAGCCAGACATCCACGCACTCTAAAGATAATTAAAGAAGTTCTCTCAACGAATAGTTATATATGGTATATCGTCGAGAGTCCATTCTACGACATATATATATATATATATATATATATATATATATATATATATATATATATATATATACACACTATTTAAATTTGGTATCAAGTGTGTAAGGTTTAACGCTATATCTTTGCAAACACTGGTCTCAGTCGAGTAAAGCATAGTGTTATTCGTTATAATAATAGAGTATAGTAGTTCCCTTTTGTTTTAACGATTGCTGTCCCCTTTTTTTGAAACTTAAGAAGCTGGAGTAGCTCAAGGAACTGTTATAATACTTTGTTTGTGTTTTATTTTGGTGATTTTAGTCAGTAGTTATTTAGATCGAGAAACCAAGTACGAATAGGTCAGTGCCACAATTTAGGTAGGCTAATTATATAGAGGCATAATTCTTGTGGCAAGGAATTTTAGTTAGGTTGACTATTGAGCTTCCAAGTGCAAAAATGACTCAGTTTGTAATCTTTAAAGCGCAAGGAGAATCCTTGGGACTCTCCAGAAAAGAACTAATTCAGTACGTTCAAGAGGAGCAAAGAACGGAAAAAGAAAAGTTAAGAGAAGAAAGAGAAAGAGAAATCCAACGAGAAGAAAGAGAAATCCAACTAGAAGAAAAAGAAAGAGAATTCAACGAGAAGAAAGAGAAATCCAACTAGAAGAAAGAGAAAGAGAAATCCAACGAGAAGAAAGAGAAAGAGAGGAACGGATAAGACAAGCTGAGCTTTACCCCATTAGATTTAATTAGCTCGTGTTAAAGCAGAAATACAGTCATCTAGTTCACGTTCTGAACCCCCCCCCCCCCCCCCACCAATCTCCCACTAAAGCTCCCCAATTTCAAGGACGGAGATGATTTCGGAGCATTTTTAGCCCACTTCGAAAAGATCCTCGAAATCAATAACATGGATCTGGAGGCTGGAGGTGTAGCCAGATTACTTCCCTTGTTAAATTGTAAATTGCGCGAAATTTTTATATCTTTACCATTTGAGTGTATAATTAACTACAGCACCTTAAAAGCTGAGTTATTGGCCGCTTATAATATGACTCCCGATTTCTACCGCCAAGAATTTCGAGGAGGTCGTATTAAACCCGGACAGACGTTCCGTCAATTCGGATACATTCTTCAGAGGAATTTCAAATTTTGGTTAGAATCCTCAAAGGTTAAACCTAACTACGAGTCCTTAACAGACTACGTGTTGCGGGATCAATTTTTGGCGTCTCTCCCGACGGAGATCCGCGCGTTCGTCAAGGATCGTCGGTGCCAGACCTTTAAAGAATGTAGCGAAGAAGCGGATGTCTATGCCGCAAGCCATAATTTATACTCAAAGGAGAAGCGAACTTCTTACCAACTCCCAAACCAGGAAAGAAGAAAGGATTAGCGCCCCTTCACAGGAAAGCCGACGAAGTTTCCGAGCCGCGTAAAACCCCAAAACTTTTTTCCCCCAAAACAAAAACAGGACTCCAAACCTCCCGTTAAGATTTCTCCTCCATCTCTCTTCCCGAAGCGACCAATCATATGCTTCACCTGTGGTGTAGAAAACCACATGAGCTGGAATTGCCCCCAGAATTCTAGGCTTAAGAGCAGACCAGCCCACCAAGTTCACCAGATTAATGCCACCCCGGCTCCCCCAGTGGTGCAGACCCAAGCAACAACTTCTCCCCCTCCGTCAGGCCACCAGGTGAATTTTATTTTTGATAAAAGTTCATTGGGAACTTTGAAATTTGAGGAGGGCAGCGTGAACGGCTGCCGAGTATCGACTCTCGTCAGGGACACAGGATGTACGTGTTTCATCGTGTCCGACGAACTCCTTTCCGTAGTGGACCCTAACCACGAAAAATTTGCGGTGGTACATGACTACCTTGGGCGGGCAAACCAATTCTTCGTCGTTAGATGTTACCTGCAGTGTCAATATTATGATGGCTGGGCTGAAGTCATTTCAGCACCCATACAATTCTTTTCCGTACTTATAGGACAGAGCCCCCAAGTAAGTCCCGACCCTGTGTCTCAGGCCGCCCTTCCTCGAGGCCAAGCTAAGAAAGAAGCCCAGGAGCCCGTCCCCATCAGAACCCCTATACCGTCCGATTTCTCGGAGACCCTTAGCCAGGACTTTAGGACGGCACAAAAGGACTGTGAATTACTACCACCCTTAGGTGATAAGGCCAAAGACAAGGACACGGAGACTGTCCGTGGACCCCAAGAAAAAAAGTACCCCCAACGCGCCCATGGAGATACGTTCGTAGCACTGGACGAAACATCGGCGCTTGAAGAAGATTACCCCGCGGAGTCCCTTAATGTAATACAGACAGTGTGCATCCAACCTGATTCCGATTACCCTCCTCTTCCCTACCAGGCGAGTCTTTTGAACCCTCTGACCTGGATATTCACGCGCAGCTGACACCACATCAAAAGAGTCAGCTACAAGAGCTATTTAAATGGAGTCACCATTTAACCACCCTATTAGCTCTTTTCGAGCGACTGCGCGAAAATGGCCTCACCATTGGCCCCAGCAAATGTCATTTTCCCCACGAAACCATAAAATACTTGGGTTTCAAAATAGGACAAAGCAAGTTAGGTCCTCCAGAGAACAAGATTAAGGCAATCGCCGACATTCCCCTCCTGATTAAAAGGAAGCAATTAAGATCGTTCCATGGATCAGCTTCTCACTATCAGCGATTTGTTCCGAATTTCGCTGCAATTTCGGCGCCCCATGGCCCCCTTTTAAAAAAGAATTTCCCCAATCGTCTACGTTTGAATGATGTCGCTGTTTCCTATTTTAATCAGCTCAAGAGTAAGCTCATTTCTGATCCCATTTTAAAGGACACCAACCCGGAAAAATCCTTTGGGATTAAGACCGACGCGAACAACGAGGGCATTGGAGGTGTACTCCTTCAATACGAGGATGACGTAATGAGTCATCCAGTTGCATATGCTAGTCGCCAATTATTACCACGCGAAAAGAGATATGCCACTATAGAGAAGGAAGCTCTATCAATTATCTGGGTTATAGACAAATTCAAAATGTACCTGATAGGAAAAGAATTTCAGATAGGAACTGACCACCGTCCGTTAGCCTATATTAGGAATGTGCGACACTCCAACGGCCGAATCATGCGCTGGAGTTTACTCTTGCAAGAGTATTAATTTAAAATAAATTATATAAAAGGTTCCGATAACCAGGTCGCTGACGCACTCAGTAGGAATGCGTTACCGAATAGCGTAGAGTAATTGTATTCATAGGATTAGTATCTCCATGTAGGTATATACCGTCTTGTACGACTTAAATTAGATTCTCTTGTAATATAATTAGTTAATGTATATGTCTGAATTTTGTAACGCTTAATGTCTATTTTTTGGGGGTATATATATATATTTCTACCCATTAATTTACGTATAAATTATTTTGTCCCGTATGTACTAATTTTATATCATTTCATTGTTCCATGCCCCTTCTTTTGATTAAGTTGTATTAAAGGTTATTTTCCCATGTAATCAAAAGATCAAAATAATCATATGCATTGAGGTAATACTAGTTAGGTGCATGAAGGTACGGTTGGTACAAGAAAACGAGTTCCCCACAACAGAGCTCTATCGTTGTCCCTTCTCTCTTTTTTTTCGAATTGACAACTTCCCCCGGAATGGAGGGGTGTGATAGAACGGGTTGAGGCCGCGTTGATTTCAACCACTATCACATGTTATTTAAAACCACGATGTTACCCACGTGCATCTTTGCTTTGAAGCCTGGGGCCTTATCACAGCCACCTGAGTCAATGTTTAAACAAGGAGGTTTATCTTCCTCCGTCGCCCCATGCGCCGACCTCGCCAGATTGAGTTAGGCTTATGGGCAGATAAGGCATGTTCTCAGGCTCGGCTGTGCATTCCCTCGAAGCTCCCACTCCATTCTCCCCCCCGCCAAGGGGATGTCCTGACTATTTATTTGGAAACTTTACCACTAAGATCAGATTAGAGATCCAGATTTTCGTCGCGAAACATCACCACGACCCTCTCTCCCTTTATGCGCCAAGGGACCTCGACCTTGAGATTTACCATCACTTGTCCAGAAGGAGGACAATATCCCTTGAGTGCCAAGGTTCAAGCCTTTCGTGACGCCAAGTCCAAAAGGCTTCCCCTGTTGTTCAGAAAGAGAACAACATTAGAACAGCCATTGTTCGTTTGAGCCCGTTCGCCAAGAAACGGTTCTCACCCTTCCCCTGTTGTTCAGAAAGAGAACAACGTTAGAACAGCCATTGTTTGTTCGAGCCCGTGGACAATAAACGGTTATAACCCCCCCTCCCCTGTTGTTCAGAAGAGAACAACGTAGAACAGATATTGTTCTTTTGAGCCCGTTCGCCAAGACACGGTTCTCACCCTTCCCCCTTGTTGTTCAGAAGAGAACAACATTAGAAAAGCCATTGTTCTCGAGCCCGTAGACAAGAGATGGTTCTCACCCCCCCTGTTGTTCAGAAGAGAACAACGTAGAACAGCCATTGTTCTATAAGCCGTTCGTCAAGAAACGGTTCTCATTCCAAGACGCCACGTCAGGATCATTTAATTCCCCCCTCCTTCGGCTGGAACTCGCCAGCGGACCGAAAATTCCTTCACGTCGCCTTCCTCTGCACAACAAGTATAATTACGTAAGCCGAACGTTACCTTTGAGTATTTAACCGTTTTGTCAGCTTTATCCTGTGCTTTAGATGGTTTAGCAAACCATCCCCCCCCTTTAACTTTATATTTGTTTCACCTTTTTAAATCTTTTAATCCTCGGATTAGCTCGAGTCCCTACGACCCTTTCCATTCTCTGTTTATATCAATATTTTCTGTTTTGTGTGTTGTTGATAGTTATTATTAATAAAACTCTATTTTATTAATGATAGCAATATTATTATCCTTGAGCTCAGTTCCACTTCTTACGCATATCGAAGATACATAATATCGGCCAGCCAGACATCCACGCACTCTAAAGATAATTAAAGAAGTTCCCTCAACGAATAGTTATATATGGTATATCGTCGAGAGTCCATTTTACGACAATATATATATATATATATTTTAATTAAGCATGACTGCCGTAATTATTTATGTAAAATGAAATCTTATTCTTTCATGGATATTGAATATTTAGTTATTTTAGAGTATAAAAAATATCTTCTAAGTATAACTAAATGGAGGGGATCCGTGATCTTACTCAGTTACAATAAATTATCATTTTTGTTGTTTCAGATTATGGCTGGTTGTACTCGTTCATCTGCGGCAGTCTGGCTTTTAGGAGATCCTACTAGTAAGCTTTCATATGCAAGACTACCAGCATGTGGTGATGTGCTTCGTGTTGTTCAGTACCACCATCAAGTGGAGTCAATGACTTTGAGACAAAGTTACAACCTCGCTTGCGCAAAAAGTCATAAAAGTATGGGAAAGAACCCGAATTCCCACACAGTGAATAGACTCTTGCTTTAGGAAACTATCAAGGTTTTATGAAGAATACCTTTCTTTGAAGGAGAACCGCAAAACCGAACTGTACTCATGTAGAATGAATGAGCGTAGTTTCGAATCTACTCTTTCAAAACATTTTGACATAGCCTTAAAAAATGCTTTAAATGTGGTAAAAATTGAAGAAGCCAGCCAATTTCTGTTGATGCAGAAAGAGAACATTTTCTCCTGCAGTATGTCGTGCCTTTGATAAGATTACTTCAGCCAAGGCATACCGCAAAATATATCGACATGAGAAGGCTTTACAATACAAAGGAAAAGTATATACTTCTAAAAATCAAGCAGAGGCTGCTGCGCATGCAGATTTCGAGTCATCATCATCTGATTGAGAAAGTTTAATTACGGCAGACGAAGAGTTTTGTCCACTTCTTCAACTAGAAAAAAGAATGCACAATGTAGTCCTTCAAATTCAAAAAAATCTATACAACTTCAGGTGTGGCTGCTCTTCTTGATCATGCAAATATTACGGATAGGAAAGCAACAATGGTTGATGGATCAATAGCACAAGCCTTGGGTTCAGGATATTGTAGCTATGACACTTTCCAGGAGTTCTATGCGACGTTCCAGAAAGCAAGTAAGAGAGGCAACATACAATGAAGACAAAGCTTCGTTGTCTGTTGAAGGATCAATCCTTCTTCACTGGGATGGAAAACTACTAGCGGCTATTGATGGGGCAAAAAAACAGTAGAACGAATTACAATAATATTTTTTGTTAATGGAATAGAAAAACTTCTTGGTGTGCCAAAAATAACACGAGCAACAGGAGAAGAACAGGTTATGGCATGCATTTCATCAATTAATGACCTGAATCTTCGTGACGGAGTTCAAGGCCTTGTATTTGACACAACTGCATCAAATACAGGCCTACAAAAAGGAGCCTGTACCATAATTGAGAAAGTATTAGGAAGGGAGCTTGTTTGGATTGCGTGCCGTCGTCATATTTTCGAAATTATGTTGTCATGTGCTTGCAATATTTTACTTAGGCCTACAAGTGGTCCAAAAGAGAAGCCTTTTTGAACGTTTTAAAGAAAAAGGGACGTCACTTAAAATAGTTCTTTTTTCAAGGTGGATAGCAGTTTATTCGTCAATCTAGTAATGCATAATCTTCGAGGAGAAATGGTCCCATATTTTCAGGAAGCTGTGAAATCGTGTTAGTTGTGTGACGATTATGAAGAATTGCTGCGACTCAGTCTCATCTTTCTTGGGGGCATTGATAAGACAGAAGTTACATTAAGAGCCCCAAAAGCGACTATCATGCACGCTGGATGGCTGAAGCTATATATGTCCTGAAAATATATTTGTTTAAGCATCAACTGAAACTAACGGAACGTGAAAAGGCCAATATTACAGAGTGCTCTCTTTTTATTGCTTTGTCTACTCGCATTTTTGGAATGAAGCCCATTTTTGAATCAACGCTCCTTTAAATGACATTCTGCTTCTTAAAACTTTGCAAAAGCACCCAAATCAGACAATATCTAAAGAAGCAACCACAGTCCTTCCCAGACACCTTTGGTATCTAAGAGAACTTCTTGTTGGTCTTGCATTTTTCGATCATAGAATTAATGGTGAGACCAAACAGAAGATGGTCTCCAATCTCCAACGTAATGAAAACACCAAAGTTTTTCGCCGATTGAATCTTACAAAAAACATCGAGGATTTGGACTTGCATGTACTGGTAACTCAAAAAACTAAGCTAATCTTCAGTCTCCTAATGAAAGATGGAAACAAGTTTGCAGAGGATACATTCATGAAGACTAACCCAAGTTCTTGGGAAGAGAATACGTGCTTTCAAGAATTTCAACGTCGAGCGATTAACTTAATGGTTGTTAAAGATCCAGCATAAAGAGGTATTACACTTATCAAATCGTATAATGCATCTCTAACAAAAGATGAAGAACAGAAACACTTGCTTCTCAGACTTGTGGCAAAACATCTCAAAAGTTTTCTCTCATGCTCAAAAGAATCAATGTTTAATCAGCAATTTTAGTTATAATTTGTGTCAAAAAGAAATCATTTGCCATTTACCTATTTTCTTTTCACTTCAATATAAATATTTTTTTAAAAATTGTCTTTCAACACCAAGATCTGTTTCAAATAAACTAGTATTTGCAAGCACTGTTCATTTCTATCTCAAAAATTAATTTACCAGCAGACTAATAATTTAAGATCTATTAGCGACCAGTAAATATTGTTCGATTTCGATGAAATTGAGTATGTGACCTACTGTTCAATGTGGTAATACAATCATGCATGTGGGGATGATTTTTTTTTGGGGGGGACCACCCTAATATATATATATATATATATATATATATATATATATATATATATATATATATAAGCATACCGAACAAAATTTTAATTTTAGGCACCTTGGATTGGAGCGCACCTAAGAGCATGTAATATTACCATGAGCCTGGATATCAGCTGCGATTCGATGTGGCGTGTCTGGATGTGGGGACCTCAATGTTCAGCCAATCTTGCATCAAAGAATTGTGATATTCGGTCAGATTGCGTGGATGCCGACCCTGAAGTTTGAAAAATTGCTTGAGGAAGTCCCAAAGAACTTTAAGTTCCGCAATAAGATGAATGGCAAACGGCAAAACGTGATGGTATAGCAATTCAATGTAAGCTTGGTCTTCCACATTGTATTTAACTCAACCAAAGGTTGATTTCCGAAGGCTTGAACCGCATCCTGAAGTCAGTCTTCTTTAAAGCCCCGAGGAGTTGAATGAACAACACGACTCCGGGAATGTTACACATACAGGCAGAAAAGTTATTCGTCCGCCCAGATAAAATGATTCCATTCCAGGGCCCACTATTTGTAGCTTTTTGCCCACTTTAGACGCTAACTTTATGTACAGAAGTGAACAAAGACCTCTCGCTTGCCAATCTGCTCCCTATGTTCATGCTATGCTTCTCTTTGGAAAGAAATAAAATCCGAACTGATGTCAACAAATTCAAAGTACTACCAGTAGACCGGGGGAAGACAGCGGACATCCTGGTAAATGGATAATTCTATCTTTACTCACGAGAAGGCCAGGTATTTGGCCTTAAGTTAATATCAAGAGGATAGGGGGATCATCTCATCAGAAAATTCCACAAGCTAAGAGAACACTACAATCCCTATATCGTTTCAAAGCTTTATCAATAAAAAGATAAAGGAAATTATACTTGAATCTAGCACGGCCAATCTTCCTATACCCCGTCATTCACCTACACCTTGTAGGTAAAACGAGACAACGGAAGGCACAAGTAATACAGAATTAGGCGAGCCGATACATCTGCAATGTCAACCGCTGGGACCACATCCAATCAAGAATCGTACATCATATTGCGAAATTGAACAACTAAACGTGAGTGTGCATAAAGACTATGGAGGAACATATCCGTGTTTTCTTTCGGACGAATCCTGAAAAGTGACCGAATAACGGACAATAATTTACAAACATACAATACCGACGTGGAGATAAGAGAAATCAAGCTACACGCACGTCAAGCTAATGAACCAATATAAAAATAAAATAAAACACCGGCAAACGAAAGAAAATTAAAACTACTCTTCTCAACAATCTAATATGATTTATCAGAATAAACAAATTCCTAATTAAGAAAATAACATATATATATATATATATATATATATATATATATATATATATATATATATATATATATATATATATATATATATATATATATATATATATATATATATATATATATATATATATATATATATATATATATATATATATATATATATATATATATATATATATATATATATATATATATATATATATATATATATATATATATATATATATATATATATATATATATATATATATATATATATATATATATATATATATATATATATATATATATATATATATATATATATATATATATATGTGTGTGTGTGGATGTGTATGGAAAACAGAGCATGAGTAAGCAATAAGTTCAACAAAGCACACAAGGGAAAATAAAATGAAGATTCCAACTTTTTTCAGACCTTATTTCAAATTTATTATCCAGGAATGACGACAACCACCTAAAACTGCAATATGTATATATAAGCAAGGAAAAAAGAGAAGAGAGCACGCCTAAATAAACAATTAAACCAATCGTGCAATGAAATCTGGCTTATAGGAAAATAAGAGGAGAAAAGAGAGACCAAAAAAGAGATAAATCCCAAATAAGATCATCAATGTTAAGCAAAATTTTATATCTCAAAAGGCTGCACAGAGGATTGAAAATAACCCCTCCCAAACATTTAAGGAGGAAGATAAGATCAAAAAGGAAGATTAACATGGGAGGTCAAGAGTAAAGTATGGAGAAGCATATAAGTACAGACCTAATAAAATGTACAAAAATATACATAGAAATAAACTCGCATATATAAATGTCAACGCATATATATATATATATATATATATATATATATATATATATATATATATATATATATATATATATATATATATATATATATATATATATATATATATATATATATATATATATATATATATATATATATATATATATATATATATATATATATATATATATATATATATGTTTATGTACCACGGAAGGAAACTCAATAAAAAGCAAATTGGAGTAAGTACTTTCGTCTATTCGACATTTTCAAACTCAACGGTGAGAAAAATAAGACACCCAGTATTTATACAAAGCACGTTTTCCTGGGATGAGGCCAACATTTTAATGCTATCAGATAAGTCGGATTTTAGAAACATTGATAAAATTGGATCTAACGAAAACAGCCTTGGGCTAATGTTGAGATTACTCTCCTTTGTGTGGGAGATTAAAAATGATCCAGGATATTTCTCTTTTTAAAATCCTTACTATGGATTATAGTATCAGTTTTTGATCAGTTAATTCCGTGTCCCATC
Source organism: Ceratothoa steindachneri (assembly GCA_963969495.1). NCBI lineage: Eukaryota > Metazoa > Arthropoda > Malacostraca > Isopoda > Cymothoidae > Ceratothoa > Ceratothoa steindachneri. Next base: position 92,892,015 of record OZ018324.1, read on the forward strand.
TTGGAATTGTGGACAGCTAAGGCATTATTCTGATAACCCTTAATTACTGCGTTTTTGCGCTGTTGGGTCCTGATGGAAACATTTTTGGAAGTTTGGCCTACATAGAATAAATTACAATCTAAACATGGAATTCGGTAAATTACATTATTATCATTATTGGGGCTATGCTTTATTAAGAGATTTTTTAACGTATGATTGTATTTAAAGGCTACCTTAATATTAAGTTGTTTTCGAATGGGTACTATGACATAAAATTATCATGATAGGGTGAAATTAATAGGTTTTTACCAGGTTCTATTGTCTTAATTTACAATTCTAAAAAGTCTTTTTGGCTATATTCATACATTTTTTTAGAAAGTACTTTGGGTAGCATAAATTGATAGCAATATCTTCAATTTTTGTGTATTCTCTATCTATATAGTCGGGACTACATATTTGAAGAGCCCTAAGATACATGGAGGAAAAAACAGCAGATTTTATATTTTTGGCATGACTTGAATAAAAATGGACATAAGTCAAATTATTTGTCGGTTTCCTATAAACAGTAAATTTAAATCTATGTGGTTCTCTAATTATTAGGACATCCAAAAATGGAAGGCTCTTATTTACTTTCTTTTCTACGGTGAATTTAATTGACGGAACCAATGAGTTGATAATTAAAAGAAAACTATCGATGTCAAAACTGTTGTTTAAAATTACCAGGATGTCATCAATATACCGGAACCAAACAATTTGAGTAGACCAAAGAGGAAAAATCAACCTAGTTTAGAAAAATTCCATATATGCTTTTTATTCAGTTTCCTTCCGTGGTACATATTCATATTTATAGTTATCACGTGCTAACTTTCGTGATATTTCCCATATATATATATATATATATATATATATATATATATATATATATATATATATATATAATATGCTGTAATTTCTGTCTACATTCCACGGTGACCCGACTTCCACGCGGGAGACTTTATTGATCAGTTCTGGGATATTTACCTATTTAGTGTTATGCAATTGTATTTTGCAATGAAAATTCTGTATATAGTTTTCATTTCGTCGTTGGGAATGAAATTATACACAATACAACAAGCACTGTACTTGTTGTATTGTATTTTAAATAGATATCTATTTAAAAGACAATACAACAAGCACAGTGCTTGTTCTATTGTGTAAAATTTTATTCCCAACGACGAAATGAAAACTAAATAAAGAATTGTCATTGCAAAATACAATTGCATAACACTAAGAAGGTTAATATTTCAGAACTCATCACTACAGTCTCCCGCGTGGAAGTCGGTTCACTGTGGAATGTAGAGAGAAGTTACAGCATATCTTGTATCCTTGTGTAGCTGCACTGACACTGCCTGAAGGGAGATAATTATAGCAATTTGAAGATTGAGATATCAGTCCGGGTGTAAATCGCGTATTCCCCTAACCGGCCCCTGCCCCATGGTGCTTGGTTGCAAAACCCTTATATTTATGGAGGGCGGGCAGAAGGTACGTGCTACCATCCTCTCGTCCAGAAAGATTGTGAACAAGGGATGGGAGGACACTAGTCTACGCAGCTCCTCCCAGTTGGCCCGCAATCCTGGCAATTTTATTGAAGAAATATGCCCTCTAGCATTTCTCGCAGGAGATTCGGGGGGATCTCATCGAAGAGAAGACACTCGAGGGAATAGTTGTGCGCTTCTCGTAGGCACAACACAGTGGGTTGTTCGGGGAACAAGGCTCGTAGGGCACAATCGCCTTCATGGTCCTAGCAGGAGAAGTTGGGCTCGCTACGCGAATCTTTTTCTCCTTCCGTCTCAAAATCTTTGGTGGTGGGGAGGGTCCGTGGCGGACGTCGGTGTTTTGGAAGATCCACCATCTCTGATCCACCATCTCCAGCTTTGAATGGGAACGTGGGAGCTAAAGCCGCTTCAGTGTTGTCCTTCTTTAAGGGCAGGCAGCTTTAAGAAAACCGGAAGACAGCCTGACCAACACCTTTAAAGGTCTTGCCTCATGTGAATGTAACAATTCGGTAGAGAAGCGCGACCATTTCGTCTTACGTTTAACAGTCAGGCTGGGTGAGAGCGGAGAGAAACCTTGCTGTTAGCTGATGCTCGGTGTCAACCCCTTTTGCCGCCAGCAAGAGAGCACCCGGGGTAGATAGAACCGTCATAACAGTTTCGAATGTGCGCGGAAACGACCGTGCCCGGAGGCTTGAAAGGGCCAGGCCTAAAGGGTCTCGTTTTAAATTGAGGCATAAGACCTTTTTGTCAGCGCTAGGTGCGCGATAAACAAGTCCGTAGTATTGCGAAATAAGAAATTGTGTGCCGATTGAATGGCCAGGATTTCCTTCTCGAGGAGACATGCACCACATTGCTTCGAAGAAGCAGAGTGCGGCTCTCCGCTATTGACTTACGTGACCATAAGCGATATGTAATTATTGTGTTCAGCCTTGGAGGAAGATACATAGTCCGTGGGTAAACCTGACTTTGTACCTCAACATGAGCGATTCCTATGGCCGATGCAGTAGCAGCAGTAGTAGCACTTCCGATGCAGTGTCACAAATGCCTTCTGGCGGTAGCACTATCAACCAGGAAAGCACAGACTCAGTTAGCCAATCACGGTCAAACGTGACGAAGACTATGGGGGGGCCTCAAAACCTTTCCCTGTGTTCTCTTCACAAGTTTGATTTGGACGCTCTGTCGTCGGCCAGCCTAAAAGTAATGTATTCTAAGGAGTAGTCCATGAGTCCCCTCAAATACCTACTCTTTTCACGAAGCTCATGGTAGAATGTGGCCTCGCACTCACCGGCAAGGCATCAATTGTCCAAAGGGCACTAATCAGGTCTGTCTAGAAAGGGTCCGACCGATTTGACAGTAGGCTTTTGTTGGAGAAACTGGTCACTTTCATGTCTCTACCAATCAACTAGCTAATGCTTTCTTCTGATGGATCATGTTGCCTAGTGTAAACATGCTACCACCTATGGAGCGAATAAACAGAAAGTGTAATGAGTCTCCGCTTAGCGCACTTGTGACTGTGGTCATGTACTGGGTCTCATCACCAGAAGTACCCTAGGGGCAGAATTGTACAAGTTGCCCTGGTCTCTTACTGAATCGACAGAGGACCCCTATTCCTCTTTTACTTTAGGTTTTTTAAGAGAAAAAACCGTGGGGATAACCTGCTTCTCTCCCTTCCCCATTAATAGGCCTCGGTAAGATCCTGCTTCGAGATGCAGAAGGGCTTGGCTCTTAAAGGAACCTTCCTATACTCGTGCGGTACTCGCGAGTTCGAGCCACCTGAGGAGAAGCCTGCACTGGGGTAGACTCGGGTTGGTCTTAGGTAGAGGCCGGTTTTGTTCCCATGGAAGATCCTGTCTTCTGTGGCTGGGTCATCTCCAGAACTATGTCCAGCTCAAAAGTGACGTCAAAGTGGCCATCCCCATATGGCGTTATCATTACCTTTGATACCTTATAGCCCTGATAGCCCTAAGGTGGCTGAGCTGAGTCGGTGCTCCACTCACACATTGATATTAGTGTGCTCCAGTAGCATCCTGAACAACCTCAGGTAGGGTGTTGGAGTTTAAACATATGTAACCAGATATTGGTGGTTGGTCTGGGAGTTCAACCAACCACTTGTCCAGGTGCCTCTTAAAAGTGTCTATGCTCACTCCTTCTAAGTCCCTCCCAGATTTTGGGACTGCGCTGAACAATCTCGCTCCATTCTTTCTAATGCTGTGGTGTAGCAAGGTCTTCACTTTTTGTGATGTTGTTATGGATTGCTCAATGGTACACAACCTTCTCCTTCTGAGGTTCCTGTTTTCCGTTATACCCACATTCGGAACTATTCCCCCCAGAATTGAATTTTTCACACATAGATTACTATGTATCTCTCGATTCTCCTCGGTAGTGAGTATAATTTTAGATTTTGGAGCCTCTCCCAGTAAATCATCCCCTGAGTTCCTTCTATTTTGCAGGTGAAGGATCTCTGAGAACCCTCGATCTCCATGCTTTTCCTTTCTTGTTTGGTGGCCATAGTTAACAGCAGTACTCCAGCTTGGGTAGCTTAAGCGACTTCCATATGATCAGCAGACACACCTCCTTCCGAGATTTGAAAGACCTCAGGGCCCACCCAGTGAGCTGTCTGGCTGCTTGACATGATTTGGTGTAGTGATCTGAAAAGGTATTATCACTGCTCATAAGTACTTCAAGGTCCTTGATCTGATCTTTTGCTTCTATACCTTGGCATCGACATTCATATCCTGTTGACCTTTTGATTTCTTGATTATTACCGTATCTCAGTAGCTCAAATTTATGGCCATTTAGGGCCATATTGTTATCATCTGTCAAGGTCAGTACTGTATTGAGGGCTTCCTGCAGCAGATCCGCATCCTCTTGTGTTATTGTGGCATTTCGGATCCTGGAGTCATCTGTGAATGATGTCGCTCTTGAGTATCTTAAGTTTTCATCTATGTCATATACCATAATTAAGAATAGAAGTTGTCCAAGGACTGACCCATGTGTGACTCCACTCTCTACCCTGTTGGGTTGGGATTCAATCCCCTCAACTATTACTGTTTGGTGCCTATACGTTAAAAAAACATGAATCCATATTCAAATTTTGCCAGAGATACCATGTGCCTGCAGCTTTCTCAGAAGTATACCACGGTCCACCTTGTCAAAATCAAGATAGATCACATCAGTATTTTCTCCGTCCTGTAGGCCCTCCAAAATTGCCTCATAGTGTATTAGTAATTGCGATAAGCAGGAACGGCCCTTTCTGAATCTGTGCTACTCATCGTTAAAAGCCCCTTTTTCTTTCAGGAACTCTACCATTTTTATTCTCAATACTCAATCAAACACGTTGATCAGGTGTGATGTTAGTGTCACAGGCCTGTATTGGCTAGCTAGTCCCTTACTTGCCCCTTTGTGTATTACTATTATTATTACCTTTTGATATCTTGCCCAGCTCTTCTACTTCCCTTTCCATATACACCTCTAGCTCTTTAGCACACTTGTCAAATCTGGGGTTGTTCTGTTTGATACACACATGGCACATGTACTTTCTCTGTGTGCTTGTTAGCACAACTAGGAAGTAGACTGGGATCTTTGTACATACGGAATGACTCCACATATCGCAGTAGTTACATTTTATGCCAGTAGTGCAGTGGTTTGGAAAACGGAGCACGGGTAGATATCCCCCTGAGGTCCTTTGTTTACATCCGTAGCAACGATGTCGGTGCTCAAGGTGACTTCAAACCAAACGACTCGGAGAAGGTATGAAGGGAAAAACGGCGGGAAGACCAGAAAAGCTGGACTTTAGAAATAAACGTGCACTGATTTGGATCCAACCTGCCTTTGAACACCATTATAGCCTTTGGATCAGCACTGGTCTGACCAACTCTACCCCTATACCCTTTGGATAGGTAATATTATGTATTTTGATAAAATATTATTTTAAACAAAGTACAGTACAAAAGAAGGAAACTTTTCTTGTCTTAGGGCCGAGGACCCAGCTACAGTAGGAAATAAAGCGGGTCAGAAATGCTCACTGCCTGCAAAATCAATATACCCAACTACATGACGACTTCAGGGTCACGGCCCGATGGGCCACGATATCCCTTTTGACTTGTTCCTACTGGTAGCGGTCGATTGTTAGAGGCCTATATGTTTACTTAGCAGTTCCCTGTGAAAGTAAAGGGTGACTGCCGCTGGTGAATAGGTGAAGAGGTCCATAGGTGACTTCAAATAATGGGTTGAGGAGTAAACCTCCCCTGCGTTGAAAGAAGTAGGAAGGGCCCCTGATAAAACAAATGAGAGAGTACCTCTTTTATTTAGGTGTAGCTGCAGGCATATGCTTCTAAATATGTCAAAAGAGAAGCCCCTTTCCACATGAAAATGATGAGAAAGGAGTCACTTCACCCGTCGAAAGCGTGTCTTCTTTGCCTCTTCTTCTCAGACACCTACATAGATAGGGCGAGGCCGCGCTTGGAGGCAGTTCCCCATGCCATTGCGGTCGAACACCATTCATTCTGTTTTAACCAAAGTATTTGTAAAAAAAATAAAAACTGTCGTTAAGAGAAAAGTCTTCATAGGTTCAGAAAATTACAGAATGTTAAGAATGAGCTAAGATAGACCTTGACAATCCGGGCTGCCATTGAGTAGATTTTTCTCCTCGAACTTTGAACATAAATATGCTTCCTAATTAGCTCCCTTCTACTTCAACTGAAACAGTGTTAAGAGTCAACGGATTCGCACACTGAGTGACTAATACTTGACTCAGCCGGAGGGTTTTCGACCCTCGCGGCTGGTAGGGACCTAAAGGGTATACACTACCACTCGAATAAGGAGTAATAAGACGAAGAAGTGCGCCGACCAGCACGAGCCTCTGTTGATAGTTTTGAAGGGGTAGGCGGGTGTGAAATAAATAGAAGTAGAGATAGGCGGGCCTACTAACGAATAGGGTAGGTGACACCTATTATTATCATACTCTTGCTCTAGGTGAACCTGGGTTGGCGTGCATTTCACCCAGTTACCCTGTCTAGTGAACTGAAATCTGTCTAGGGAAGAACATTTAAACCCAATAGAAATTGCTGGTAGACAAAAAGGGTTAAGGTATATAGTCGCAAAAAATAGAAAGTAGCACTGATAGGGAGCGATGGGGATAGTGTCCCAAGAGATTTGCCAGACACCATGAGAGTTCATGTCGATCAAGTGACAGGTCTTATCTAAATGGTTCTGAGGGCCGGATGATGCGTAGCTTTCTCAAGGTACCAAATGTAACAGGCTAAACTACGGAATCTACCCCTCCTTCCCTGACAGGGACCATTTTAAGATTGACATAGGGCACACAATCCAAAGGTCGGACAAAGAAATAAGTCATCCATGGGATAGTTCTCAATGTGGGGAAGGAAATGAAAGGGGACTTATCTTAGTTGACTTTACATTGCCTTAAAACCTTAAATATGCCAACACTATGTTAAAAAGGGCGGCAGCAAAGATAAATTTGGAAAAGCCCAAACTATAAGATATACAATGAAATCTTTTGCATGGTGGTTGACAACAAAAATAACCGTCAATAGTTTCCAAGTTATCAATAAAATCAAAATCAGTGACTATAAGATGAGCAGATGTAAGATAGAAATAAACATTCAGAAAGAAAAGAAAGCTACTCCATTAAAATATAACCCTATTCCAGAATTCTATCCTCATCTCTAGAGAGCATACCATGAATATTCCCTTGACCCCAGTAACATTAGTGATATACAATCGATGAGCAATGACTTGAAGATATACAAGAGAGAGGTCCCAGAAAAATAGAAGAAAACACAAAAACAACACAAGAACCCCCACTTTTGGAAGAAACCCTAAGTCTAATGAAAAAGCGAAAATACCTAAAAGAAAGACAAACCAAAAAATAGAAGTAGCAGAAGTAAACAAACTCATTAAAAAAACAGAGCTGAGATCAGATAATATAATACAATTATTGTTGAAGACACAATCAAAGAAAGAAATTATAGCAGTAAAAGTGGCTAAAAAGAGACCTCAAAACTAAAAATCCCACATAGTAGTTATAAAAGAGGACGATGGTACAATTACTCAGGATCGAGAAAGAATAGTTAAAGGAATTACTACGAAAGGTTGTAGTCAAGTGACAATAACATCCAAATTCACAACCAAACAACATAGTAATGTCCTAGGCAGTTATGAAATCAGAATTTAAAATTGCTATCAATCAAATGAAGTGCCACAAAGCACCAGTTCAAGATACCATCAATTCTGATTTGCTGAAAGATTCTGGCTATGTCATTGTGGAAAACCTAGCTTGCCTCTTGACTAAATGTTTAGAACAAGGCAAGCATCTATAGAACTAGCACAATACCACAATAATTCATCTGCTCAAATCAGGTAGTCAAGCAGACCTTACAAACTACAAACCAATTATCCTTCTGTCGTCTGCTTATAAATTCCACAAGAGTCATTACTAATAGCCGCAGATACAAATAAATGACTAATAACAAAGAGAACAAGCTGGTTTCAGAAAAGGATTCTCAATGATTGATTACATATACTCCTAAACAGCTCATTGATTAAACTTCATATTACAATATACTTCTATATTTTGTATTTACTATATATACTTACACCCTTTATATACTGTCAAATTCCCTAAATCTAATTTGTCCTGTCTCGGCTGAGCTCGAATATATTTTAATTTGCAGTCAGACAACAATGTCCAAACATTTATCGTGTAATTAGTATTATTATTTGTTAATTTTCCTCCATAATTGTTTTTGCGGTATTTTTGAGCTTTCGGGTTGTTTATTTTCGGTATTTATCGATATTTTTTGTCACTTCTGCTCCTTCCATGTTTAATAGAAATCAACTAATTCATTTCTTGTTTCGTTAAATTTCTTTCACTGCGTTCCTTCCCTTCACCCCTGACCTGTTTATATTACAGTTTCTGTTCTTTCCCTTAAGTTCTTGATAATGAACTTGGAATGGAGGTCAAGAGCACTAGTAATTTTTGTTTCATTTTCATAGTGGGTTTTGTTCAATTCTTTACTTTCGCGAAACTATGATTTACAGACACACATATACACACAAACATACATATATATTTTTTATGTATATTTAAATGTGTTACATTTACATAGAAAGAATCAATGAAATTTTTATAATTACTACTAATAAAATAAAGCAAGTAAACAACAAAATTAAATTAAATAGAATAAAAAGCAACTAATTTAATGATATACCCGCTTCCAGCCTTGTATTAATACCTTTTAAGTTATATTATATACATAACTGTACTTAAAATAGTGATCGTTAATTGAATATAAAATATACATAAGGATTTGTGTGTGTATAAGTATATATATATATATATATATATATATATATATATATATATATATATATATATATATATAAACTTCAACCTTATTATGAAGTAAGAGGATTACGGCCCCCTAAAGCTATTGTTTAAATTTAAATTCACCAAAATTTAGAAGCAAATCTTATGAGTTGATCGTCTTTAGCAGCGACTCGATTCCTAACAATAAGTGGCCAGTTTAGATTGAAAGGTTCCTCCTTTGAAGGCACGTTCTCTTCTGATGCTTTACCCCACCGTTTCTTCCTCTTCACTAGCTTGCTAAGAGATTCCCTCCTACCAAGGTTCCCCTCCGTCCTTAAGATTCATATCAACGATTCCGGTCTAATCCTATTTTACCCTCAAGAGCAATTGGATCATATATAGAGAAACACACCCAGGTACCACCCTCGTATGATTTAATTGGGTTTTCCATTTTAAAGCCCTCTTAGCGAATGCGAAGTAAAATGAGATTGGAAAAGACGCCCTCTTTAATAAAAATGGAAAATTGATTTTGGATCCACTTACTTCGAGAAATTTTCATATATATATATATATATGTACCTAGGACATTGTTGTAAACGGTAGCTTAGTTCAAAATCCTCACAATGTTGACCACCTACTAGTTTGATATCGAACCTTTCAAAAGCTGTCAAATTTGTCAAAGAAGTTCAGTTAAGTGATAATTAAGCTTGAGAAAAAAACCTGTTTTGTAGAGGCAGCTGTCTTAAATATACCTGTCCCTTTATTTCCTCTTCTTGCAGTTGGCAGGATTTCATTGGAGTTAGATTGTATGACTTAGTTGGTTTTCTTGAATATATATTGCTTCAAGTAGGAGTAATTGGCGTCTGTTAGTAGCATAGTCTAAAATTTTTGTATTTTCTTCCATCATTTTTATGTCAAGGCAAGTTCCATGTATTTCTTGTGTATGATTTTAGGTGCACCATTGTTGAGATGGTATGATATTATTCTTGAAAGTGTGTTTTTAGTCAGTCCGATATACGGGTTAGGAAGGAGCTCACAGTCTCCTAGTGTACATGTGTACTCGTATATCTGATGGATCCTTTGTTTGGGTTAAAGTGGAAGTTTGCGGTTATTTTTCATGAAAAGTGTTTACGTTCGTCTATTTTGATAGTAGATAGTTAGTGCAATCTTTTTTTCGGCATCGGTGGGTTTTATTCCTCAGTTAATAATACCCTTGATAACTCTCTCGTCTGCATGGTATTCTGTGCACATAGTATTCTTGTAAAAGAGTTCTATAATGTATCTCTGTTCTTTGGGGATTCTGACAGGTACCTTCGGTCCATTTCAATTCTTATGGCTGCCTGTATTTCTTTATTAGAGAATCCGTTGTTAACGAGTACCTGAATGGCTCTCTCAAGTTCGTTGTGTGTATCCTTCAAGGTAGTGCATTAGGCGAAGGCACGATTAATATGCGATGAGATCACACTTGTTCGGTAGCGTTTAGGGCATTCACTGTCTGCATTCATGCAAATTCCCGGATTGGTGGCTTTAACATATACTTTGGTCGTTATTGTTCCATTAATATTGGTAGTAAGTATTTCTATAAATGGTAATTGGTTGTTTTGGCTTTCTTCGATGGTGTAGTTGAGGGAAGAACATTCTTTAAAGGCTCTTTTCAACCTATGTATTTCCTCTTCTGTTTGTACATTAATGTAAATGTCGTCTATGTACCGGGAGTAGATGTGGGGCTTGGGCAATCTTGAGAAAACCCTTTCTTCGACCGCTTCCACATAGAAGTTAGCGAATCCATTAACTTGGCGGTACATACATCCATTAGGTCCATAGAACGGAGCTTCTAAATTGCAGATTTGTAGGAGTTTCCTCATGTCTGCACTTGATATTCCAACTGAGGGGGGGGAAGGGTGAACACTTTCGTCAAGGCGTGTTCAATATTATGTCTATTATTTCGGCGACTGGTACCTTCCTGATCAATGATTCTACGTTCATGGAGGCTATTATTTTCTTAGGGGTAGTGGATCGAATGATATCGATAAAATCGGCCGAGGATTTGAGGCTGTATTTGTTGGGCACGTATGGAGTTAATAGTTTGTTTAGAAAGTTACACAGTTCATACGTAAAGGTTAGGGTTTGACTAATTATTGGCCTGAAGGGGTTTCCAGCTTTGTGGGTCTTCACGGTCACATAAGCCTATCCTGGGCTGAAATCACCGATGATTTTCTTTAATTGTATATTTCCAGGTTGTTTGATGATCCGTTCTATTATTTGGTTTACTTTCTTCTTGATATCATTGGTGGAGTTCTTCAAAATTTGCAGAAATTTACTTTGGTCATTTAGGATAATGTCCATTTAGGCAAGGTACTGTTCTGTTGGCATGGTGACAAAGATTCCTGCTTTATCTGCTTTGCTGATAGTGATCTCTCTGTTCTTTTTAAGCTGCTTGACACTCTCTTTGAGGCGGGCTGTCAGGAATTTATATATATATATATATATATATATATATATATATATATATATATATATATATATATATATATATATATGTGATAGAACGGGTTGGGCAGCGTTAGTTTCAACTCCTATCACATATTATTTTAAAACGACGATGCTCCCACGTGCATCTTCGCTTCGAAGCTTGGCGCCTTATCACAGCCACCGGATGTCAATGTTTAAGCAAGGAGGTTATCGTCCCCCCGTTCGCCCCCATACGCCGACCTCGCCAGATTGAGTTAGGCTTATGGGCAGACAGAGCATTGTTTCCAGGCTCGGCTGTGCATTTCCTCGGAGCTCCCACTCCATTGTCCCCCACGCCAAGGGAGTGTCTCGACTATTTAGATGGAAACTTTACCACTAAGATCAGATTGGAGATCCAGATTTTCGTCGCGAAACATCACCACGACCCTCTCTCCCTTTATGCGCCAAGGGACCTCGACCTTGAGATTTACCATCACTTGTCCAGAAGGAGGACAATATCCCTTGAGTGCCAAAGGTTCGAGCCTCTCGTGACGCCAAGTCCTCAAGGCTTCCCCTCGTTGTTCAGAAAGAGAACAACGTTAGAACAGTCATTGTTCTTTTGAGCCCTTCGCCAAGAAACGGTTCTCACCCTTTCCCCTTGTTGTTCAGAGGAGAACAACATTAGAGCAGCTATTGTTCTTGAGCCGGTAGACAAGATACGGTTCTCAACCCCCCCCCCTCTGTTGTTCAGAAGAGAACAACGTAGAACAGTCATCGTTCTTTTGAGCCCCTCGCCAAGAAACGGTTCTCACCCTTTTCCCTTGTTGTTCAGAGGAGAACAACATCAGAACAGCCATTGTTCTTGAGCCCGTAGACAAGAGACGGTTCTCCCCCCCCGGTTGTTCAGAAGAGAACAACGTAGAACAGCCATTGTTCTTCAAGCCGTTCGTCGAGAAACGGTTCTCATTCTTTAGACGCCACGTCAGGATCATCTTATTCTCCCCCCTTAGGCTGGAATTCGCCAGCGGACCGAAAATTCCTTCACGTCGCCTTCCACTGCACCACTAGTTTAAAGTTACGTAAGCCAAACGTTACCTTTGAGTACTTAACCCCTTTTGTCAATTCTATCCTGTGCTTTAAATGGTTTAGCGAACCATCCTATCCCTTTAACTCTATATTTGTTTTACCTTTTTAAATCTTATAATCCTCGGATTAGCCAGAGCCTTCACGACCCTTTCCATTCTCTGTTTATGTAAATATTTTCCGTTTTGTGTTTGTTGATAATTCTTATTAATAAAACTCTATTTTATTAATGATAGCAATATTATTATCCTTGAGCTTAGTTCCACTTCTTAAGCATATCGAAGTTACATAATATCGGCCCGCCACACAATCACGCACTCTAAAGTTAATTAAAGAAGTTCCCTCAACGAATAGTTATATATGATATATCGTCGAAAGTCCATTCTACGACATATATATATATATATATATATATATATATATATATATATATATATATATATATATTTACTATTTAAATTTGCTGTCAGGTGTGGGGTTTAACGCTATATCTTTGCAAACACTGGTCTCAGTCGAGTAAAGCATAGTGTTATTCGTTATAATAATAGAGTATAGTAGTTCTCTTTTGTTTTAACGATTGCTATCCCCCATCTTTTTTAAAACTTAAGAAGCTGGAGTAGCTCAAGGAACTGTTATAATAATTTGTTGTGTTTTTTTTTGTGATTTTAGTCAGTGGTTATTTAGATCGAGAAACCAAGTACGAATAGGTCAGTGCCCATATTTAGGTAGGCTTATTTATCTAGAAGGCATAATTCTTGTTGCAAGGAATTTTAGTTGGTTGACTAGTGCGCCCCCAAGTGCAAAGATGACTCAGTTCAAAATCTTTAAAGCGCAAGGAGAATCCTTGGGACTCTCCGGAAAAGAACTAATTGAGTACGTTCAAGAGGAGCAAAGAAAAGAGCGTGAAGAAAAAGAAAAAGAAAAAGAAATAGGAAGAGAAATCCAACGAGAACAACGAGAAAGAGAAATTTAATGAGAAGAACGAGAAAGAGAAAGAGAGGAACGGATAAGTCAAGCTGAGCTTCACCATCAGATTGAATTAGCTCGTGTTGAAGCAGAGATACAGTCCGCCAGTCCCCGTTCCGAAGCCCCCCCCCCAATCTCTCACTAAAGCTCCCCAATTTTAAGGATGGAGAGGATTTCTGAGCATTTTTAGCCCACTTCGAAAAGATCCTCGAAATCAATAACATGGATCTGGAGGCTGAAGTTGTAGCCAGTTTACTTCCCCTGTTAAATTGTAAATTGCCCGAAATATTTATATCTTTACCATTTGAGTGTATAAGTAACTACAGCACCTTAAAAGCTGAGTTATTGGCCGCTTATAATATGACTCCTGATTTCTACCGCCAAGAATTTCGAGGAGGTCGTATTAAACCCGGACAGACGTTCCGTCAATTCGGATACATTCTTCAGAGGAATTTTAAATTTTGGTTAGAATCCTCAAAGGTTGATCCGAACTACGAGTCCTTAACAGACTTCGTGTTATGAGATCAATTTTTGGCGTCTCTCCCGAAGGAGATCCGCGTGTTCGTCAAGGATCGTCGGTGCCAGTCCTTTAAAGAATGTACCGAAGAAGCGGATGTCTATGCCGCAAGCCATAATTTATACCCAAAGGAGAATCGAACTTCTCACCAACCCCCAAACCAGGAAAGAAGGAAGGATTGGCACCCCTTCCCAGGGAAGCTGACAAAGTTTCCGGGCCCCGTAAAACCCCAAAACTTTTCTCCCCAAAACCAACAACTGGACTCCAAACCTCCCGTTAAGATTCCTCCTCCATCTCTCTTCCCGATGCGACCAATCATATGCTTCACCTGTGGTGTAGAAAACCAAATGAGCTGGAATTGCCCCCAAAATTCTAGGCTTAAAAGCGGACCAGCCCACCAAGTTCACCAGATTAATGCCACCCCGGCTCCCCCGGTGGTGCAGACCCAAGCAGCAACTTCTCCCCCTCCATCAGGCCACCAGGTAAATTTTATTTTTGATAAAAGTTCACCAGGAACTTTGAAATTTGAGGAGGGCAGCGTGAATGGCTGTCGAGTATCGACTCTCGTCAGGGACACAGGATGTACGTGTTTCATCGTGTCCGACGAACTCCTTTCCCCAGTGGACCCTAACCACGAAAAAATTTGCGGTGGTACATGACTACCTTGGGCGGGTTAACCAATTCCCCGTCGTTAGATGTTACCTGCAGTGTCAATATTATGATGGCTGGGCTGAAGTCATTTCAGCACCCAAACAATTCTGTTCCATGCTTATACGACAGAGCCCCCAAGTAAGTCCCGACCCTATGTCTCAGGCCGCCTTTCCTCGAGGCCGAGATAAGAAAGAAGCCCAGGAGCCCGTCCCCATCAGAACCCCGATACCGTCCGATTTCTCGGAAACCCTTAACCAGGACTTTAGGACGACACAAAAGGACTGTGAATTACTACCACCCTTAGGCGCCAAGGCCCAAGACAAGGACACGGAGACTGTCCGTGGACCCCAAGAAAAAAAGAACCCCCAAAGCGCCCATGGAGATACCTTCGTAGAACTGGACGAAACATCGGCGCTTGAAGAAGATTACCCCGCGGAGTCCCTTAATGTAATACAGATAGTGTGCACCCAACCTGATTCCGATTACCCTCCTCCTTCCCTACCAGGCGAGTCTTTGGAACCCTCTGACGTGGATAGTGACGCGCAGCTGATACCACATCAAAAGAGTCAGCTACAAGAACTATTTAAATGGAGTCACCATTTAACCACCCTATTAGCTCTTTTCGAGCGACTGCGCGAAAATGGCCTCACCATTGGCCCCCGCAAATGCCATTTTGCCCAAGAAACCAAAAAAAACTTGGGTTTCAAAATAGGACAAAGCAAGTTAGGTCCTCAAGAGAACAAGATTAAGGCAATCACCGACATGCCCCTCCCGATTACAAAGAAGCAAGTAAGATCGTTCCTAGGATCAGCTTCGTACTATCAGCGATTCGTTCCGAATTTCGCTGCAATTTCGGCGCCCCTCAGCTCCCTTTTAAAAAAGAATTCACCCGATCGTTTACGTTGGAATGATGTCGCTGTTTCCCATTTTAATCAGCTCAAGAGTAAGCTCATTTCTGCCACCATTTTAAAGTTGCCCAACCCGGAAAAATCCTTTGGGATTGAGACAAACGCGTCCAACGAGGGCATTGGAGGTGTACTCCTTCAATACAAGGATGACGGCACGAGTCATCCAGTTGCATATGCTTGTCGTCAATTATTACCACGTAAAAAGAGATATGCCACTATAGAAAAGGAAGCTCTATCAATTATCTGGGTCATAGACAAATTCAAGATGTACTTGATAGGTAAAGAATTTCAGATAGGAACTGACCACCGTCCGTTAGCCTATATTAGGAATGTGCGACACTCCAAAGGCCGAATCATGCGCTGGGGTTTACTCTTGCAAGAGTATCAATTTAAAATACATTATATAAAAGGTTCCGATAACCAGGTCGCTGATGCCCTCAGTAGGTATGCGTTACCAAATAGCGTAGAGTAATCGTATTCATAGAATTAGTATCTCCATGTAGGTATATACCGTCTTGTACGACTTGAATTAAGATTCTCTTGTAATATAATTAGTTAATGTATATGTGTGAATTTTGTGACGCTAAATGTCTATTTTTTTGTATGTATATATATTTGTACCCATTAATTAAGTATAAATTATTTTGTCCCATATGTACTATATTTATATCATTTCATTGTTCCATGCCTTTTTTTTTATTAAGTTTGTATTAAAGGTTATTTTCCCTTATAATCAAAAGATCAAATTAATCATATGTATTGAGGTAATACGAGTTAGGTGCAGGAAGGTACGGTTGATACAAGCAGACGAGTTTCCCACAATGGAGCTCTATCGTTGTCCCTTTTCTCTTTTTTCGAAGTGACAACTTCCCCCGGAATGGAAAGGTGTGATAGAACGGGTTGAGCAGCGTTAGTTTCAACTCCTTTCACATATTATTTTAAAACGACGATGCTCCCACGTGCATCTTCACTTCACAGCTTGGCGCCTTATCACAGCCACCGGATGTCAATGTTTAAACAAGGAGGTTATCGTCCCCCCGTTCGCCCCCATACGCCGACCTCGCCAGATTGAGTTAGGCTTATGGGCAGATAAGGCATTGTTCCCAGGCTCGGCTGTGCATTCCCTCGAAGCTCCCACTCCATTGTCCCCCACGCCAAGGGAGTGTCTCGACTATTTAGATGGAAACTTTACCACTAAGATCAGATTGGAGATCCAGATATTCGTCGCGAAACATCACCACGACCCTCTCTCCCTTTGTGCGCCAAGGGACCTTGACCTCGAGATTCACCATCACTTGTCCAGAAGGAGGACAATATCCCTTGAGTGCCAAAGGTTCGAGCCTCTCGTGACGCCAAGTCCTCAAGGCTTCCCCCTCGTTGTTCAGAAAGAGAGCAACGTTAGAACAGCCATTGTTCTTTTGAGACCTTCGCCAAGAAATGGTTCTCACCCTTTCCCCTTGTTGTTCAGAGGAGAACAACATTAGAGCAGCTATTGTTCTTGAGCCCGTAGACAAGAGATGGTTCTCAGCTTCCCCCCCTGTTGTTTAGAAGAGAACAACGTAGAACAGCCATTGTTCTTTTGGGGCCTTCGCCAAGAAACGGTTATCACCCTTCCCCCTTGTTGTTCAGAGGAGAACAACATTAGAACAGCTATTGTTCTTGAGCCCGTAGACAAGAGACGGTTCTCACCCACCCACCCCGGTTGTTCAGAAGAGAACAACGTAGAACAGCCATTGTTCTTCAAGCGGTTCGTCGAGAAACAGTTCTCATTCCTTAGACGCCACGTCAGGATCATCTTATTTCCCCCCTTAGGCTGGAACTCGCCAGCGGACCGAAAATTCCTTCACGTCGCCTTCCACTGCACCACTAGTTTAAAGTTACGTAAGCCAAACGTTACCTTTGAGTACTTAAACCCTTTTGTCAATTCTATCCTGTGCTTTAAATGGTTTAGCGAACCATCCCATCCCTTTAACTCTATATTTGTTTTTACCTTTTTAAATCCTTTAATCCTCGGATTAGCCCGAGCCCCCACGACTCTTTCCATTCTCTGTTTATGTCAATATTTTCCGTTTTGTGTTTGTTGATAGTTATTATTAATAAAACTCTATTTTATTTATGATAGCAATATTATTATCCTTGAGCTCAGTTCCACTTCTTAAGCATATCGAAGTTACATAATATCGGCCCGCCAGACAATCATGCACTCTAAAGATAATTAAAGAAGTTCCCTCAACGAATAGTTATATATGGTATATCGTCGAGAGTCCATTCTACGACAATATATATATATATATATATATATATATATATATATATATATATATATATATATATATCAGAACAATTGTTAAATTTAATGACAGATTCCAAATATCTAAATAAAACCACTATGGAAGAGCGTAGTATTTATTATCTCGAGACCAGTTTCGGCATGGAGTTTGTCATGCCAGCCTCAGTCGAACTCTAAGAATACATGCTGTCACACTAAGCGTACAATATATATATATATATATATATATATATATATATATATATATATATAGTTTACAGAGATCCAATTGGAGTTCCTATTCAGGAGGCGTGAATTTAAGTTCATTAAGGATATCTTTTAAGAATAGATCTGTGACGTAGGGGCTGCATTTAGATTGCCCATCAGAAAGGTTAAAGTTGGGGATTTCATCTATAAGGGTGGATTCAATGACAAATCTTTTGCGGAAGTCCTTATATGGATAGATTAATTTGACTTGTGGGAAGTTTAGCGGGTGATTAAAGTTGTCACTATGCGTAAAAAGACTAGACGCTCTGTTACCCCGTCTAATGTCTCCTCTATGTCTTTTCACGCATAGTGACAACGTTACTCACCCGATAGACTTCCCACAAGCCAAATTAATCTATCCATATAAGGACTTCCGCAAAAGATAGGTCATTGAATCCACCCTTATAGATGAAATCCCCAACTTTAACCTTTCTGATAGGCAATCTAAATGCAGCCCCTACGTCACAGATCTATTCTTAAAAGATATCCTTAATGAACTTAAATTTACGCCTCCTGAATAGGAACTCTAATTGGATCTCTGTAAACTATATATCTATATATATATATATTGTACGCTTAGTGTGACGGCATGTATTCTTAGAGTTCGACTGAGGCTGGCATGACAAACTCCATGCCGAAACTGGTCTCGAGATAATAAACTACTACACTCCCCCACAGTGGGTTATATATATATATATATATATATATATATATATATATATATATATATATATATATATATATATATATTAAGAGATCAGAGTGGTTGTGCATTGCCAGGCGTATACGTATTTTTAGGATAAATAAGAAAGCTGCATTTTGAAGTTCATTATGGTATTTTAACTTCTTGGTACTGACGTTTCGGGTAGGAAGCAATTCTCAAAGATATGACATTATAAATATATACAAACACCAGGAAATAGCTTCGCTACTTCCTCCTACGAGGGAAGCTTGCGCTTCGCTACTAAGATTGAAATTTAAAATCTAAACAAAAACAGCTATGTTTAATTTTTTATAATTTTCCTGAACCTCTCGAATTATAATAATTATAAAAAAGAACTCTAAAATAAATTTCTCCCCTTTCAATATATCACGTTTATAGAAAATAGAGTTATAGAAGATATATAAAAATAATTTTCTGAACTTCACCATTTGTAATTCTTTGGGTTTTAAAAAATTCACAAAATTTCGATACTTATATTTATTTCTGAACTTCACCATTTTGTTTTTGGATATTATAAAAGAATTTTAGAAATAACTTTGATAAAAAAAACATACGTCATAACCAAACTAAGATGAATTATTATTCGAATACTCAAAAATATTTCTTTCTTAAATTATAGTTAGTGATGATAAGAATTTTTTAGAGAAATTATCAGATATTTATAAATTAATCATATGAAAAGTGGGAAGCAGCAGACGTGGTAATATTCTAATTATAAAAAGGCAGGGATTTTAACTATTAGGGAATGGGAAATATGTTTTTGTTTTTAAAATTAAAAGAGATTAATTAGTTTTGGGTGTATTCGTTGTAAAAAGGGAGATACTCAAAATATTTGAAAAATATGGGTTGTTCTTTGGGAAGTGGATTTGGCGTGTGTAATTCGAGGGTGATTCTAGTTGAGGTAAAAGTGGAAATGAGCTTGTGTCTGAGTTTAAAGTAGGGTTTTTAAATCTAGTATGAAGAGATTCCAGTGTACATAGTTAGTTTTCGGTGTTTGCTGAATCTTTAATTGAAATATTATTTAAGTTGGGTTTATGATGTGGGTGTCTGTTTTCGTAGTGTATTCGGATAGGGGAGAATTCGTAAGTAGTGAGTGGGGCTTCAGTTCTGTTGTTGATGCCTAAATGTGTGCAAATATGGGTATGTAGTGTGCGCATTTCGATTCCAATTATACCTTGAAATTACATTTCGAGCAGGTGAATTCATATATGATGGAGGATCGAAGCAGCGTTCGTATTTTGTCTTTAATGTTGAAAAGATGTTGTACTTTGCGTGTGTTTTGAAAAATTGGTATAAAATATGTTGCAGGAAAGGAATTTTTAAGAAAGGTTGAGAGGTACAAAAACCTTCTCTTTAGGGACATTGTAAGAGGGAACTTTCGGGTTAAATATTTTATTGATAAAATTTCGAAGATTTTGTTCGTATAAGTTTGAAGGATTTCCGTTTTCTTTTAAATAGTTAGTGAGGAAAATGACCTCGTTGTGCAAATTAAGGTATGGTGAGGAAAGAGTGTAAGAACGAGAAAGTAAGGTTTTGATAGAGTTTAATTTGATTTTTGTGGAACAATGACTAAGAAAATGGAGTCCAGGGCCAGTATGTGTAGACTTTTTGTAAATGAAAGTGAAGAAACCGTCAGTTGTGTGTTATTAGTAGGTCTAAGAATGAAATGGAGTTGTTGTCTTCCTTTTCTTGAGTGAATTATATATTTGGATGTAACTGATTTATGTACTCTAGGAATTTATCAAGTTCCATCGTGTCGTCTACGTATCTCGAGGAGAAGATAGGACGGAATTGTAATGGGCAATTGTCAAGTGCTTCTTCTTCTAAGTTACATATGAAGAGATTTGTGAGAGGGGCAGCAATAGGACTTCCTATTGCCAGGTCATCTATTTGGTGAAAAAAGTTTCCATTAAATGAGAAATAGTTTACGTGAGAAACTGTAAGTAGTATTTTCTTTATTTGTTTCTCATTAAAACCGTGAAAGAGAGAATTGGGGAAGGGAATGGGGGAGAAAGAAAAATATTAATTGTTTCTAAAAGTGAGACACTGGTGTATATGGGCGATACGTCAAAACTAGCCATATATAAGTTAAATTTCCTTTTTATTTTATAAACAAAAACATATCTCCCATTCCCTAATAGTTGAAAGCCCTGCATTTTTATAATTTTAATATTGCCACCTCTGCTGCTTCCCATTACCCATATCTGATAACTTCTCCAAAATATTCTTATGTTTGTATATATATCCTTGAGGATGGGTTCCTACCCGAAATGTCGGTACCAAGGAGTTGAAATATAATAAAGAACCTCCTAAATTTAGACTGCATATTTATCCTAATATATATATATATATATATATATATATATATATATATATATATATATATATATATATATATATATATGACTAATGTTTTTTGACAAAAATGATTCCTGTGTCGATATTGTCTTTTGCTCTCTCCTTAAGTGAAGAAAAATCACCAGGCTAAAATTTCAATGTTATCCGAAGATATACACTCTACTTGCTGCATTACAGGTGTGGCAAAATCACTCAGTGGGCGGCTATTGAATTATTGTGAATGAAATACGCCCGATTACTATAGCGAATCTCTTAAACTACTTATGTGCGCGGAGATTCAGAGAATTGCACTGCTATTCAATAGGATATGTTTATTGAGTGCTCTGATGCCAGGGATATCTGACTTCGCGAGGTTAAATAGAAAGGTCATAGGTGGAAATCTTGTCCTTAACTTCCATCCACGAGCATTAACATATTTTCCATATGTTTAAACAGAGTCCTAAGAATGATGTGGATTTGTGGTCCCTAGGAGGCTCCCTCGGACGCCTTAAAGCAGATTTCCCTAGTGACAACTTTGTGGAAGCATCAACTATAGCCATACTGAAAATATATCGTTTTTTTGTAGGATAATGAGAGTTGTGGTTGCTAGATGATGATTTTACATATATATCATTTTAATCGTGTCTTAAATCAAAATAAGGTAATACTTCAGATTTGGGGCGCTGTTAGTAGGCTACAATTTTGGGCTACAACATATCTCTTATGACGTCAGACGGTAGCTTCAGATGTGACCAATCACGGCGTTATAGTTTTTTTCTGTTTTAGGAATTTGTAAATTTTAGTCTGTATTATCTACTAAATATCTGCACCTCTGCTCGTTTATAGTTTTTTCTAAGTTAGGAAAGGTTTCTTAATGTCTTTTATTGTTTGTTTTTTGTTTTCATATTTTTTGTTTTGCAGTGAACGATAACAGCTTCTTACTGGCAACATCGTAGCTATAAATAGAACCCGCTTAGCATTTGTTTCTCTTTGGTTATGGCTTTTTCGTGATCTAGTTGTGCTTCTTCGTTATTCGAATTCGGGTTTATTTTGCATGACCGCGAAAAACTTTTAGATTATTTAGAGGCGCATAAACTAATCAAGAAACCAATAAAAGTAAGTATCGTTTGTCATTAGGTTAGGTTTTTCTGCCAGTCAAAAGCTGTTGGGAAAAAAACCCTAGTAAATTCAAGGGGACTGATCGTGGGGGAGATATCGCTGTGGAGGAAACCACCCTGTGATGATCCTGAGTTTCAATCAATCGAGGGGTATCTAGGGGGCGCAGCCCCCCGGTATATACTCATATACAAAAAATATAACGCCGTAATTGTCTACATCTGACGCTATCGTCTGACGTCATAAGACATATATTGTAGCCCAAAATTGTAGCCCATAAACAGCGCCCCCTACCGTGCGCCCCTGAAACTGAATTGTTACTAAAAATAATTTTAAATTTATATTTGAACATATAAGTTTTATTGTTCAGCCGAGTGAATAGATTTGATAGCAAAGAAAGAATATGGGTAAATAAGATAATTAAAATATCTTCCTCGACCGAGTGGTGAGTATCTTATCAACAGAGTTTATTAAATGAATTTTTATACAGAACCGCAGCCTCAAGGAATAATGATTCAATGAGGAATTTAAAGCGCACAAAATTTCTTACAATATTTCTAATAAAAATCTTGCCTTTGGGAGAATTGGAATTTTTGGTGATTAAAAACATCCAAAATAACTCATCACCTAAGCTTTTGAGATTGGGCAAAGTTTCTTAATATTTAACATTTGCTGAGTCAATTTCAAATTCACTCACTGAAGGAGATGGCCAATAAAGGTCTTTTAATTTTCATTGAACGGCTGAAATTATGTTGTGACGAAGCCACAACAGAATTCATCGCTTCGAACGTGCCATCTCGCCTCTCTAATAATGTGATTTCTGCCTAAATGCCCAAATTAAGGGTTAAAACGTGGGGACTTAGTGCAATATGGTGGTATAAACTGACAATATGGAATGAAAAGATGAGAGGGAGGGATACGTGAACTGGAAAGGGGAGGCGTTTAATGGTTTAAAGTAGAGTCAAATTAAGGGAATTAGCTTCTAGTGCGAGATCTTCTGGGATCGTAAACATGTAAACAGCAGTACCTTATTTCCGAATCATGAAAGGCGAATATAAAAGCTTCTTTATTTGTATTTTTTTTATGTAAATGACAAGAGTGGCTTTAAGTGTTGTTTGTCAGAGTGGATTGGTTGGGTTGGGATGGAAGAAAGCGTAAAAGTCTGAAATTTTAAGATTTGGTGGTAGCATCTCTATGGGAAAGAGAAAAGTGTAAGCTAACGCTCGAAAAGTTTCTTTTCACTTTGCACGTTTCTGGAGGGGCCATTGGAAGGCTATTATTATAGAGCATAATATAAGGGGGTGCTTTTTAGCAAACCAATTTTTCATCCAAACCATCTTTTCCCATTAAACGTCGATTCTCTCGAAGTGTTACTTAAATCACAATAAAATCAACTGGATCAAATTTATTTTAATTAGGAACTCACTGTATGTAAGGCTGATGACGAAATATATTACGAATGAAAATGTTGCTGAATTTTACTATCGAAATTGTATTATAGATTAAAGAACAATAAAACCCAAACCTGGCTAAATAATGGAGCGTTGGATTTAGCCAATTCACATTTTGTCTTTCTTCCATAAGCTATTCTGTGCCATCAGGAAATGTGCCAGGGGCTTTGTGGCCTAAGAAAGCAATATTTCTTGTCAAGTAGAACAAATAAAAAGAGGTTGATAAATGCATGAACATCAATTTTAAGATGATATAAGAAAATTCAGGGGAACTTTATTACTTATTAATTGTCAATAAGCTGAAAATATTTTTTCGGCATCTAAAAATAATTATTTGAAAAGTACCCGAGAATAGTGACTGAGAAATTTGTTCACCTGAATGTAGAGCAGGGAAATTCATTAGCTTTCCTCAGATAAGGACTATATATGTGCACATATGTAATATATAATATTAGTTAATACGTTAATGTAAGTCCATTTATGTCACTGTAAAGTTACTTTTGTTATAAGAACTCATAAACGAATAGAGGCATATCCGTCAGGTTTTTGGAGAGAAGTATGCAGAACAGCGGGAGTTAAGGGAGTGAAATATATGGAAGATACATACATATTCCGATTATCCATGAGAAGTAGGTGCATTTAAGCTCAAAAGGTTGACGTGGCACATGATTGTCTGATTTAAGGACCCGTTTTGTAATTACTGAAACTTCTATGTGTGAGCTGTTCCGGGAAAAGGACCCTCTTTCTTTACTAAACCTCTTTAGGATCCTTTAGGACCCATCTTCTTTAACTCTAAATGCAACTTCGATAACGATTGAGAAGAAATACCAGCCGGTGCTCTCTCCGAAGATATCAGCCCCAAGGGAAAACAAAAAACTACTTTTAATTAAATAAACACATCAAGAGCTCTGCCATAATTTTTTTCGGAACACCCGATATCACCGAAACATTCACACATTTTGCCAAATTCTGGTTTAACCGTGCAAACACACTTATTACATTTTTTCCTTATTTTAAAAGAGATAACCAAAGAGGCCAATCCTGTTTCTTCAACTATTGGAATAGTTTTGTTATGCCATCGAACGACCTTTCCTTTTCAAGCCATTGCACTCATCACTATGATGCGGTCCACATCCCCAAAAGCTTGAGGCGGAGATATGGGCTTCTTAATGAAGGGGAAATCACCATACCAGCGTGACACGGTAGACACTAAGTAACCTATAAGAATAATTAAATAATGATACTCAAGGAGTTTTGTATTTTTTATGACCAAACCAAGATCATAGTTTCAAACAATAGAAAGAGTGGTGAGAGAAGTATTTAGTGCTTTGTAAGGGGTGCAAGGAAGGAAAAAAGATTAGACACACAAATGTTGGTCGCCTCATTTCCTCCGATTCCTAGCAATTTTCCGGCCAAGGTCCGGCGAGCGTCCCTAGATCTCTCGAGGCGCTTCATTACACCTTTCCGCCTGATTCTGCTGGCCAAAGCGACGCCGATGTCTCGGGAACTTTGCTAGGAATCGGTAGAAATGAGGCGACCAACATTTGTCTGTCCAATCTCTTTCCCTTCCTTGTAACCCTTACAAAGTACTTTCATTTTTGTTCAGGATGAGCCCCAACTCCCGAGGCCATCAGTCCAGTCAGGGATGAGTGGGGCCGGGTAACCTTCACTCCAACCTGACCGGTAGGAAAGAGAATTTTTATCAAGGGATAGCGACATGGGAGGGCCTCATTGTCAAATACGGCAAGGGGAGGGGGGCATCGGAGAGAGCCCGTACTCAACTATGAACTAGTTCAGGTTTTGTTTCTAAACAAACTATGTAACTCAGTACTGCAGGGAATGATTATTGAGTTTATAAAAACTAAAACCAACGAAGGCATCATGTTACGCGGCTCATAAAGAGGGTGATAAAGTTCGGGAAATAGAGAAAATGCAAAGTTCGTACTTATGAGTGTTTTTTTCTAATTGAGCGAACTTATTTTTCCAGGTTAACACTACTACACCTTCGCAGTCTCGCTATCTGAGGATGACGAGATTCGTTTGTTTTTTTTGTCATCCTCTTCGTCCTTTATTATTATTTTTCCTTTCTATTTCCACCCCTTTCTCCATCATCTGCCTCCCCTTTCCACTTATTAATTTTTCCATCAAGTTAAAATGCCTTAGTTATTCGCAGCAAATTCATCTTATGAATCTATGGATTTATATTGTTTTCAGGAGGGGGGAGTTTATCGAGGCCTATCAGCCACAGAGTTGCTACCATTGAAGTGTAGAGGACTTTATACGAAAATAGCTTAAAAATGGCTTAAAATTAACAAAATGCACAAGAATAGAGATAAAAAATAAACACAGAAAAAATGAAAACTACGATTCCAAGCCTTTGGCCAGAACTAAATTTTCGATTTTCTTAACTTTGTTGGTAAGTCTTAGACGTCTATTATTTAAGACCAAACGTGAAGTATTTTGAGTTCTGAAATTTAATTAATAATACTCAACATCGTTTTCCGTTGCAGCACTTGTGTTTAAATGAGATTTTTTTTAACTAAATGATCAACCTTTGAGTGGCATAAAACTCGCTATATACTTCAGCTCAACTTTCAGAACCCGTTTGATAATGTTGCTCATAAAAGACTTCTGATAAAGTTAAATAGCATGACACATATGCATAAGGTGAGATGTACTTAAATGAATAGGTTAGGTGCCCCTCAGGAATTTCTGTTTATAATATCTTGACGGTCTTGAGAGTAAATAATTTTGAAAAATGGGAATATTTCCGGATGAGACACAATTCGAAAATTGAGTAAAAATTGAGTAAAAATTGAGTAAAAATTGGGTCGAAAATTGGCAGATGCTTTTCATTGTACATAGGTGAATGTAAGGTCATGAAGTTTCCAAAATGACTTGGTTGTATTAATTTAGAGCAGTATGAACGTTTCCAAAGAATATATATCATTCTGCAATGCAAACAGACGTTTGGTTTATATATACATTTTCTTAACTCAAGAGATTATTTATATACAAT